>CM066034.1:702571198-703771198 GCA_033557465.1 Ichthyophis bannanicus | reverse complement strand
TCAGCTCTGGGAAATATGCATTGCTAATGTTTTGCGTTTTGTTTAGCACAAGAGGAAATTAATTTATAGTTTTATTTCTCTAGTGTTGCTGTACATTCCAAGTCTGGCTTTTGGGGTTCCCAGTTTAATTATTGTCTTCCTATTTCTAAATTGTGATCCCTTGTTCTTTGTTTGGTGATGGTCTATGTTCTGCATGTGTAACTGAGCTGAGGTATTCTGTTCATGTAGTTTCTATGTGACAGTTCCACTTGTTCTCTTTCCCCAGTAGGAGATGTATTGGTATTCTCTGATATGTACTGATTTAATATTTGTAGTGTTGCCTTTTGATAGGTAGGGTTTGTTGCTTTGTGAGTCCCGGTAGTGCTGTTATGATATGGCAGGTTTGCTATGGATTCTAAATGAGCAGGGTGTATAGTACTTCCTAATGTGCCTGTAAATTGACACTGGAGTATAGTAATATAGAAATCTGGCAGTCTCTTTATCCTCACTACCCATGCAAATAGTACTGAGACACTCATAAAGAGGCATGTCTACTAAACGTTAATGCGCATTCACAAATGCTAATGTGTTCTAGGCACTTAATGCACATTAATATTTAGTAAACATAACCCTAAATCATTGCCAGGACAAAAAAGAGGCTTGTGAAGAGCTTCTTTGAAAGCCACCTAAGATTTCAGATGGGCAACATACATTTTAAAATTTAAAAAAATTAAATTAAATTTATGCAATGAGTGGCTTTTGAAATTGTTCTTTAAATATAGAGATGTCTTGTTTATGAATTGTAAGATTCAGATGTTTCCTGATGTGGCTAGGGGTACCCAGCGACATACGAGACAGTTTCTATTGCTCCGTCCCAAGTCTTACAGCTTGGGGCTTACTTTAAGCTACATTATCCTTGTAAATGTTTAGTTATTTTTCAGGGCAATAGATATGTGTTTTTTGATTCTATGCACTTAACCGCATTTATTTCTTTTAAGATTGTGATCAATCTCTCTTCCCCTGTTGAGTTGGGATCTCCACTCTCATGAATGAATATGCCTAGGGTTGCCTGTGTTTTGCTATAGCTTTGCTTTCCTATACTTATCTTTTTTATTTCTCTGGATAAAATGTCACGTCCCTCTATAATTGTGGACTAATGAGCATTTAATACTTTATATATTACTTTCTGGTGCGTTTTGCACTTGCTTTTTCGCTTTTTTTCTGTAGCTGTTTCTTGCTGTTAATTTGGAATTGAAATAAATAAATAATTTAAAAAAATTAATGCAATGAGGTCCAGTGACTATGCAAATGAGGCCCCGCAATGAGTCTGCACACAAGGCCTCGCATCATCCTTGGGCCGCCCCTGCCTCCAACTCTTCTCCCAACATGGTTCTTTTCCAGCAAGGTGACTCGACCATGTTATAAGCTTATTCCCAAGGCCTCTAAAGAGCAGGGCCGGCTCAAGGGGTTGAGCCAACTTTTGTTTTTATGCCCTCCCCTTAGGTCCGATCTAGCAGTGCAAGCTGTGCAAACCCAGGTAAATTTTCAGCTCACTGGCTTGTTAAATGCCACTCTCCTATTGAACTTAATCTGTTTATTCTGTGTTCCTATTCATATAGAAAGCGTCACTGAATATATAGAGCGTGATGGCATGGTCATTGTATTATTTGTTTAGGCTAGGCCTAATATTCCACAGACCTAAACTAAATGAGTAACTTACCTGAATAGCGACTGAATATTGCCACTATCTGGATAATTTTTTGGCCAACCCTCGCTCCTCCCCAACATGTCTCACAAGTATAGAGATTACATCTGGCCACATGTATAACCTGTGGCCACCAATTTGTACATAGTTTACCTGTTAGCTCTGTATAAAATACCCCAATGTTTGTAAGTCCAGTGTGGACCTTCCCACACTGCACAAATGTGTTGCCTGTAAACCGCACTGATGATAAATAGCGCAGTATAGAAGAAATATTAAATAAATAAATAAAATTCTGCAATTTAAAGAGGCTGATATTATCTGTATATTTTTTTGAAAATGCATGGTTAGACTAATTATGTGTTTGCCAGCAAATATTTAATTGCCTTTGAATATCTGTCTGATAGGGCATAATTATTCAATCTTCTGGAACACTCCCGGACTCACCAATAAAACTCTCTCAACAGATAAAAGCTGAAGTAGGGTGTTTGAGTTTATAACTCAGCATACAAAAAAATTATATTCAAATTCTAGTTTCACATCAGCAACACCACCACCATCATCATCTCCCTCCATTGCTAGACATTGTGCATGATAACAGAAAACCCTGCAAATGGACACTAGACACCGGCATCAAGAACTCAGATTGCACCAACCCTACCTATGGAAAATCAGCACTGCAAATATTCTAAAACACCAGTAACCTTCATTTGGAAAACGAGAACAAGCTGAACTACTACAGATTTTTAGAGAGAACCTACATGTTAACAGAATCCCTTATCTGGGCTGTATATAGAAAATATAGACCATCACTAATTAATGAATAAGAAACTACAAAATTTGAAACAATTATATAGACAAAAATTGAAACGGAAAACCCCCAAAACAGAAACTGAGCTGTGACATACTGAAGAAAGGGAAACAGAAATGCATTTCCTCCTCTAATGAACTATAAGAAATGCAACCGATAGGCATCTGGCACCAGGGAGTGGGCAGTGAAACTCCTCCCGCTCCCTGCACCGAAGGCCAATCAGGCCCAACAGCCTGGACACTTAAAAATCAGGCACCGGAAAGTGCACCCACGCCTGGCGGGCCTGCACCTGAAGGCCTCACCAGAGGGCACTTTGGCATGGCCCTTAGGTGGAGACCGAAGACGAAGGCAACAACTGTAAGTTATTATCATATGAAAGGAAAAAATAAAACCTTAAATACCCTGTATGTCCTCATGCTGCAATACATTCCACCATGCTCGCGCTATGTTTAGTAGTATACATAGTACTTGCCCTCATACTCAACAGCACACAATACCCTCCTCTACCCCCCCTCCCCCAGTACCTCACACACACATCACAGGTACCTTCCAACATGCATTCTCCCCAACCGGTTACGACCATATTCATCCAGACGCCTCATAAAAATACAAACTTCTTCCCATATCACTCCCACCCTCGAAACAACACAGTTACTCCGTTGCAAATTGATCAATGCCAAGTCAGTGAGAAATAAAATCCAGGCTTTCACAGACCTGCTTACAGAATACCAGCTTGATATTCTATGTATAACTGAAACATGGCTCTCAGACCCCGATAATGTCCTCCTCAACCAGCTCAAAGCAGAATGCTACTCACTATTCCATTGCCCAAAAAACAACCAAAGAGGGGGAGGGATATTGCTGCTAACCAAAACACACCTGCATTTCCGTCCTCTATCATTGACGAGCACCAATGAAATTGACTCCATCCCCATCATGAATAACAATTTGACCATCATCCTCAGCTACTGAACTCCCACCCTCTCTTCCAAGGACCTATCTGGCATAATAAAAAATATCACAGAAAACTCCAAATCCAAGAAGGACTTTCTCATCTTGGGAGACTTCAACCTCCCTTCCCTACCATTAATGTGGCAGACACCTTCCTCTCAGCCATGGAATTGATGGACCTTACTCAAAATGTTACATCCCCCACTCACAGCAAAGGCAACATCCTCAACCTAATCTTTACCCCAATCCTCCCGATCTATACCAGCCATCCCCAAACACTAAGAACCTACCCAATGACATGGACCGAACACAACCTCATCACTTTTTCTCTACCCCTAAAATCTCCAACAACCCAGAGAAAACAACAACAGACCACACGATGCTTCAGACAATTCAACAAGAACGCCTTCCAGGAGCACACCATACCAAACATAAAGATGGACACATCTGACACAACAATACTCAAAGACAATTGGAACAAAGTGCTTGGAGATGCAGCTAGCTTACCATCTGATGAACAAAACTTTTACAAAAAAAAAAAACACATCTGCAAAACTATACGCCAATTATAAACCAAACTAAGACAGCTAGAGTGGAAATGGTGAAAGACCATCCAGAATAAAGACCGCAAGAAATACCTAACACTACTTCAGAATTACCATGCAAGCACAGCTAAAGCCAAGAAGGACTACCAAACAAAGATCACAAATACCTCTATAAATTGCCAGTGAGAACTATTTGACATAGCCAGGCACCTAAAAGAACCACCCACCAACCACAGCACAACACCTGCTGTCAGCCAACAACAACTGGCCGCAAACTACAAACAGCTACACCCCTGCCCAGACTTCACTACCTCCCTACCCATCACAATTCTTCTTAACACAGATTGCTTGTCCACCTTTTGTTTGATCACCAATGAAGAGATCGAGAGAATTGTAACAACACAGAAACATAGAAATATGACGACAGAAAAAGACCACATGGCCTATCTAGTCTGTCCTTCCATATCAACAACTACAACAGTCCCCTTTTTTCCTTTAGAGATCCTCTGTGTTTGTCCCATGCTTTTTTGAATTCAGATACTGTCCTCATCTCTACCACCTCCACTGGGAGACTATTCCACGGATCCACCACTCTTTCCTTAAATAAATATTTCCGCATATCACTCCTGAATCTATCCTCCTTCACCCTCATCCCATGTCCCCTCGTAGCAGAATTTGCTTTCAATTGAAAGAGGCTCTCCCCCTGTACATTTATGCCAAGGAGGTATTTAAACATCTCAATCATATCACCTCTATCCTGCCTTTCCTCTAAGGTATACATATTAAGATCCTTAAGTCTGTCCTCATATGCTTTATAATGAAGACCACTAACCATTTTAGTAGCCACCTTCTGTACTGACTCCATCCTGTTTATATCCTTTTGAAGGTGCGGTCTCCAGAATTGCACACTATACTCCAAATGGGGTCGCACCAAAGACTTATACAGAGGCACTATCACCTCCTTTTTTCTGCTAGCCACTCCTCTCCGTATGCACCCAAGCATCCTTCTAGATTTTGCTGTCACCTTTTCTACCTGTTTAGTTACTTTAAGATCATCAGACACAACCACACCTAGGTCCCGCTCTTCTTTAGTGGACAAAAATACTTCACCCCCTATACTATATTGCTCCCTTTGATTGCTGCAGCCCAAATGCATGACCTTACATTTTTTTACATTAAATCCCAGCTGCCAAATTATAGACCATTCTTCAAGCTTAGCTAGATTCCTCCTCATGTTATCTACACCTTTCTGGGTGTCTACTCTATTGCAGATTTTGGTATCATCCGCAAAGAGGCAAACCTTACCTGACAGTTCTTCCGCTATATCTGCTTCACCCTCTGTCCCAGAGCCATGAAGTCACTTTTGATATGCTCAGAGGGATACCTGGCAGTATCATTTGTTCCGACATGGATTAGCAACATTGGGTAATAGTCAGTGGGCTTGATGAGTCTCGGCAAACTCTCTGTAACATCTTGGATTTTGGCATCAGGCTGACAGCATACCTCTCTGGACATCAAATCTGGTCAGCAGATGGATGCCTCAGTACACCTCATAAGAGAATAACCAACCACCACTACCCTTCACTTCCTTGTGGTCACTGATTCTGCAACTTTGGGGTACTTCAGCACAACACATCTATGTCATCATTTGACCCATGCCCAGCCAACAGGATCGAAGCTACAAAGATTGAACTCAGCCCAATCCTCACAAAAATAACAAATGAAATACTAAAACAAGGAATAATGTCAAGCTATCCTCAAGCTATCCTCTATCTACCCCACCTTAAAGAAACCAACCCTTAATCCTACAGACCCCGTATCATACAGAGCCATCGCCAGCCTCCCCTTTCTGGCCAAAATCATTGAGAAAACTGTACAACTCCATCATCAAGACCACATTGATGAAAACTACACACATTGATCCACAACAGCACAGTTTCTGCCCACTGCATGGAGTAGAAACCCTGATGATCATACTAATCAACACATTAACCCAAGGAATACAAGACCACTCACAAACCTACCTTCTGATATTTCTTGATATCTCTGAAGCATTTGATACAGTCAACCATGGCACACTCCTACATTGACTACATTTGAACGGAATCCAAGATACCATTTTCAAATGGTTTCAATCATACCTCACTGACAGATGACTGCAGATAAAAATGGGTACAGGCACCTCCAATTATACCAACAAAAGCAAGGAGTATCCCAAGGTTCTACACTATCCGCACCCCTCTTCAATTTATATCTCCAACCCAATCAGCAATAAATACAGCATCCGCTTCCACCTAAATATCGATGACATAATGTTATACGGCCCGATCCACACAAAACAACCGACTTACACACGAATTCAGGACTGCTTCATCGGTGCCTTATATTGGCTTTCAAATGAATATATTGTCACTTTCTCAGAGCTTCATAAACTTCACAGTAATTTTGTCAGGTCAGCTCCACTATTCAACTTTGAAACTATAACTGTTGAAAAATGAAACAGTTTCCCGAGGAAAATACCTCAACAAAATAGCTCTTAAAAGTAGCAACTGGGTCTCAGACTCGAAGAAGGCTACTTATAGAACCAACATGTTTGTTTGGGTTCAGTGTCCTCTGTTGCATCAATGACCCAATATGTTGCTTTTCAAATTATGGCAGTCATCAGGTTTTCAATATTAAACTCTATTATTTTAAATTTCAAAGGTTTAAAAGCGATGCTTATCTTAGAACCATTGATCTTCCCAACGCCAGACTTCAGCACTGTAGCGTTTCACGGATAAAGCGTTTCTTCAGGGGATCTCAAATTCATATAACTTGTAGCATTCTGCGCTTAAACCTGATCCAATACTGCAATGTCGTCTCTCATTCAACTATGAGACGCCACACATTGGCTTTCAGCAAACACCTATCAATCAATTACAAAAAGACTGAAACTCTGTTCATTACAAAGGACTCCTCATTCACCCCTCCAACCACAATAATACTAAACAACATTCAGATAAATGTTCGGCCAGAGCTGAAATACCTCGGGATCACTCTTAACCAACAATTTCCAAAAAGGATGGGACAAACACAGAGAATCTCTAAAGGAAAAAAGGGGACTCTTGTAGTTGTAGATATGGAAGGACAGACTAGATGGGCCATGTGCTCTTTTTCTGTTGTCATGTTTCTATGTTTAATTTTCCTTCAAAGCTCAAGTAATGAAGAAAGCCAAAACCATCTACTTCAAAAAGAAGACTCTTCAATGACTCTGTCTCTTCCTCTAACCAGAAGACTTCTGATCAGCACTTCAAGCTCTCATTCTCCCTCATGCAGACTATTGCAACAGCATCTACTGGCCTGCTTATCTGCTTATCTACTGGCCTTGCAGCACAGTAGATAAGCAGCTGCACGCTGCCGGGAGTCCCTCTCTGCACTAGACACCATCGCAGCTTCCTCGGACCCTGTTTCAGCACACACAGAGAGGTCAGAGCACGTTTGCCCCTCCCGCAGCTCCCACAGCCCAATCGGGGCCTTGCAGCACAGTAGATAAGCAGCTACACGCTCCAGGCGTGCTCGCGCCTGCGTGCCCGCGCCTGAGGGCCTCACCCTTTGGCGTGGCCCTTAGGCGGGGTGCGAAAGGACAGCATCCAGGTTTATTTCCTGATCTAACCGCTGAGATCTCTCTGCAGTCTAAATGAGGTACTCTCAATATCTTTGATTCCTTTGCTGTACTTTCTCCAGACCACTTACCTCAGCAATATTGCTACAAAGTATCTACCTCATTGTGATACAAAATATTCTTTCCTTTGTACTACTGTGTTACTCCTCCTGTGTGTTAGGTTATTACTGCTACCACTTGAATGCTTCCAATCACTTTGTAAAGTCTCTTACTGTGTTGCTATTTCACATGTTGTTTCTACTGAACATTTGCTCTAAGTGTTTACACTATTGATTTTACACTTGTGAACTTACTCACAATCAAGCAGTATCTCCACACCCACACCTAAGACCTAACCCAGCATCCACTAAGCCACCATGGCCCTCCCACTACTTACCCTCACTATCTTATACTTCTTAGCAGACACCATACAAAACTCCATTGCCCTCTCAAACGGATATAGCAACATCCCTACCCTACCTCACCTGGGCAAGAGAAATCATGGTAACCCTTACCACTCTGCCACTGGTCTTCCACACTATTCTCGACACTCACACTTACTGTACGTGGCCCTCAATCATCCTGATAACACCAAAGCAGCTCTACTAAAAACACAAAAATTCCTGAAATGCGCCCTCATAAATTCACGCTCCGTGCGCAAGAAATGGCCTGTCATCTCTGACCTTATAGTCGTCCATGATCTAGATCTCCTCATGGTGACAGAATCATGGCTCACCGATACTGATACAGCCCTCATAAACCAACTCATCCCTCCCAACTTCTCCATCCACACTTGCCACAGAACCAACCGTAGAGGTGGAGGAGTCTTGATTCTTGCAAAAACAGAGCTAAAATTTCAACTTCTTTCCTCCAAGAGCACCACACACACGGACTCTGTCACCATTGCCAACAAATACAACACCGTAAACCTCATATATAGAGCCCCCTCCTCCCCACCAGAGGACCACTCTACCTTCATCGACTTAGCCTGCAACCCAGCTAACCCACGCAACCCCAACTGGCTGCTCGGAGACTTCAACTTATCCTCCCTGCAGTCCAACCAAGCAGACGACTTTCTGGAAGCAATGCAAGCCTTTGGATTCGAACAACTAGTGAGGGCTCCCACCCATCTCAAAGGGAACCTGCTAGACCTAATTTTCGCTCCCCACTCCGCCGCAAGTCACAAGTCCAACCTCAACATCGCTATCACCCCTGTCCCCTGGTCTGAACATAAGCTAATCACGTTCCAGATTCCCTCTCATCAATATCAAATTCCTCCCAATGATGCCAAAACAGAACCCACAAATACTTCTCATTTCAGACCTCTTGATATAGAAGAGTTCACTAAACATGCTCTTCCTACTATCAAACTAACCTCACCTAACCTGGATGAAGCAATCACCAACTGGAACACCACACTGAAATCATTCTCCCAACCACCAGCCATGGACAAATCAGCATCCCCCAAAAAATGTAAAAGTAGAAGACATCCAGCTCCGTGGTTCACAGCTGATCTTTGGACATCTCTCCTCTCTCTCAGGAAACGTGAAAGGAAATGGAGACGCTCTCACTCCCAAGCTGACAAATCAACATACCTAGAACACCTTAAGTCCTACCGTGAAACAATATACCTCAGAATGAGTGAATACCATGCCAAGCTCCTTCTCCGCTCACTCAACAAACCTAGAGATCTATTCAGCCTAGCAAAATCCCTAATCAAAGAACCCTCTCCTACCCAACCCGATCCAATACCCCCCCAGTCATATGCTGACTACCTCCAATCCAAGACCATCATGACTGATAAAGTTTCAACATCCACACCATGCCATACGCCCACATTACTACCACCTATCACAAAGTTTATCCCACCAACCGAGAAAAACATCCAAGACCTCAACACCAGCATCAACACTTCTACAGCTCCAAATGACCCCTGCCCAGCATACTGTGTCAGAACTCTGCGTGTCGAGCTTAGTCCAATTCTAATAAACATCATTGGTCTATCCTTTGCAACAGGCTCATTCCCCTCACTCCTCAAACAAACATCAACAAGACCACTCCTCAAGAATGACAGACTTGACCCCCTGAAGTCTGATTCATATTGCCCAATTTCAAGCATACCTCTGTTAGCCAAAATAATTGAGAAGGTTGTCCAAAGGCAGATCCAGCAGCATATTGACGTAGCGGCCCCCCTTGACCCCTGCCAACACGGGTTTAGGGAATCTCATAGAGTAGAAACTCTGCTCACCACCCTAACCAATACTTTGAATAGAGGAATAGACAATGTCGAAAATGGCTTTGCTCTCATTTTCCTGGATATCGCTGCCGCCTTTGACTCCATCAATCACAATCAACTTCTCACCCGTCTCCAGGAGAAGGATATCTGTGGCCTCGTCTGGGAATGGTGTAGATCTTACCTAACAAATCGTTGGCAACATGTCCGGGTTGGGTCCATCACATCTGCTCCTTTCCACCAACAACAAGGTGTTCCGCAAGGCTCCTCTCTATCTGCGCTGCTATTCAATATCTACATGCAGCCGATATGCGACATCATCAACTCCTTCGATATCTCTTCTCTAATTTATGCAGATGACATCCTGCTGTTTACGCCATTCAAAGTCAATCACCCTGATTTCACCAACCTTGTCAACTGCTTCAACGCAATCACTGACTGGCTACTAACTCAAAATCTCTGCATAAACTTCAAGAAAACCAAAGTTCTGTTTGTCTCAAGAAACAAAACATTCTCTCCTCCATCTTCCCTAAAAGTAAGAGATGCGGAGCTTCCAAGTAAACTCTCTGTACGCTACCTAGGGATTACTCTGGACCAGCATTTTGACTTTAAGGAGCACATACGAAACACAACCAGGACCATATATAATAAAATCAGAACACTAAGGCACCTTAGACCCATGCTACCCCCTAATGATTTCCGAATCATTTTCCAGGCCCTCTTTCTACCACATTTTGATTATGCAAATGTAATCCTGTATGGTCTCCCCAAGAACACCCTCAACCCACTGCAACTCGCGATGAACGCGGCAGTTTGTGTTCTCTGTGGTCTTGCCAGAACTGACCATATCACCCCGGTACTCAAGGAACTCCACTGGCTTCCAATATACTGCAGGTTAACATACAAAATTCTTCTCATTATATTCAAGATCATCAATAATATAGCCCCCACGGCACTCATTGACCTCATCATCCCTATGCCGAAAAACAGAATGAGGAGGACAATAACAGACAACACTTTGATCATCCCTAAAGACTCCATTAAGTGCACCCAAACAACTAGGAGAAGAGCCTTCACCTTCTACACCCCAAAATGTTGGAACAATCTCCCACCTGAAATAAGATCGATCAAAGACCTCATTCAGTTCCAGAAGGCAATCAAACACCACATATTCCTGCTACACTTTGCACAAGCATCCACTCCGCCCCCGATCAATCATCTTCTAACCCCACAAACTCCCCATTCAGCACACAAACAAAGAGGTCTCAAGAAATAGCTGCCCCGTCCATAGTTTTTCGTGACATTACCGGCCAAATCATAATCTTATGCTCTATGTTAATATGTATATAGTTACCCTGTATTGATCCAAGTTTTATCCCCTGTTACAATGTAAGCACAAGACAGTTTCGACTGAATTGAGCAACCTTTGTTAAATGTAAACCACACTGATAATAAATAGCGTGGTATATAAAAGATGTTAAATAAATAAATAAATAAATAAATAAATAAATCTACTAGGCCCTGCCACAAGCCACCCTCCTCCCTCTCCAAACTGCTCTATACACTGCAGCACATACAATCCAGGGAGCTGCTATGCATTACCACATTACCTCCATTCTAAAACAGCTCCGCTGGCTGCCCCTTCACAAAATTATTAAATATAAATCATTGCTTCTTACGCAAAAAGCACTATACTCCGACTCGACTACCCACCTCCAATCCCTCCCTACATATAGACCACAAAGAACTACTACAACAAAAAAACTCACCATACTACACTCTAAAACAAAATTCAACCAACAAATTTGCCACAGAGCATTTGAACTCTACGCATCGTCCCTTTGGAACTCTCTGCCAGACACAATAAGGAATATCACCAACCTCCCCTCCTTCCGCAGACACCTGAAAACCCTCTTATTCATTGAACACTTTGGACACTCCACCTACCCCCTCCCCAACATGATACCACCAAGACAGATTCTGTACGTGTAAATAGTTAAAGAATATACCATTTATACATAGTTCAATGATTGCAAATAGCTGCTGTTATACATACTATATAACTAAGATGTCATTGGTTCCATTAACTATGTTAACTTTATTAATTGTTATCTATGATGGTATTTGTTCTATGAAACTGATATTCTGTTTCACTGTAAACCATTTTAACCCGGTAAAAAGTGGTATATAAGCCCAGCTAAATAAATAACAATAAAATAAAATAAATAAATCTTTCTAAGCTGACCTATTTCATTCTCTAAAAACTGACATTCTTTTGTATCTTTCTTCTCTGATCATTTTATTTTTTCGCTTGGGTTGTTCCCAATCTCTCTTTTCCACTTCCTCTTGTTGGTATTCTTCTAGGTCCTTTTGCGGGATCCCATTTGCATTTTCTGTTTCCTCACACTCCCTGTCTTCATCCTTTCCTTCTCTATATCTCTCTGACATTGATCCTTCTATTTCTCTGATTTCTCATATAACTCCAATCTATTCCTCTTTCACCTTCCTTCAGTCTTCAGTCTCCCTCTTTTCACCATTCACTTACTAGTTCTCCATTTCCTAACCTTACTTCCCTAGTCCTTCCATTCCACATCAGTCTTATTCCTTTAACAACATCCTATCCCCCCTCCTCTCATATTGTCACCCACTTTCTAGTCCTCCATTTCCTCCCTCAGTTCATTTACCACCTTCTGCTTCTCATCCCTTAATCAGCCTAGCTCATTCCCTAGCACTCATTTTCTCTCCAACTCTAAGCCCTTTCTTATAACTTACCCCCATTCAAGCTTTCATTTCCCCTTTCACTTCTCCCATTTTTACCTTCTCTCATCTCTTTCAAGGAAGACCTATCCTTTTCTATGGCTCTCATCCACTTCTCAGCACTCTGTACTTATCAACTGCTCTCAACCCCTCTTCAAACCCTTCAGATCCTTCACACATTCTCCCCTTCCAATATTTCTTCAGTTGGACTCACTGCCCTACTCATATCCCTCACCCATTCACCTTCTTCCCACTCTCCTCCTTATCTCTGGTCAATTTATTAATCCCACTACCCCCCCCCCCCAGCAACTCCAAGTCCCCATCACAATCCCACCCAAGACCCGAGTCCCCACTTAAACGCCCAATATCTTGAAGTCTTTCTTCTGTTTTTTCACCCAATCTTAGAACCTCCACCTGTCAAAGTCCCTGCTTTCCCACATTCCATGACCCTACTAGCTGCCCTCCTGCCTCATACTCCCCTTCCCCAAGACCTACCCATTTACTTCCTTCTCCAATATTCATTAACCTTGTCTTAACTCCTTGTTACCCCGGCATATGCCACTCCCTCTCAATCTTCCCCTGGTTGGCTTTGCTTCTTCCCCACTTCCCACATTATCTATCCTCCTCTCAATCTCACTTTCCCTGCATCCCTCTCTTTTTTCCACTTTGACCCTAGTATTTGCCAGCATCGGCCAACTTTCAATTTCCAGGACCTCAGCCCTAGAATTAGCTCCCTTCCAGTCCCAGCTCCACATTGACAGTCACCTTCCATTCCCTTTTCCAATCCAATCTCCTCAGTCCCAGTATCAGCCCATTGTCAGTCCCAGTGCTCAGGCCCAGTATCAGTCCATTTCCAGTCCCAGACCTCCAAATACTAATATCAGCCCTTTTACAGCTCCCCAGCCTCAATATCAGCTCATTTCCAGTACCAGCCCCCCGGGCCCAATTATCAGCCCATTTCCAGTATCGGTCAGCCTTCACCCCTGTATCAGCCTATTTCCAGTCCCCCAGCCCCAGCATCAGTCCATTTCTAGTCTCAGCACCCCCAGCCCCAGAATCAGCTCACTTCTGTTTCTATTTCTAGTCACACCCTCAGTCCCAACATCAGCCTATTTCCAATATAAGCCAGTCACCTAGCCCCTGTGTCAGCCCATTTTAAGTCCCAGCCCCCCAGTCCCAGTATCAGCCCATTGCCAGTATTGGTCAACCTCTCCAGCACCTGTATCAGCCCATTTCCAGTCCTCCTAGCTCCAGTATCAGTACATTGCCAGTCCCAGCACCCAGGCCCATTATTAGCACATTTCTAGTTCCAGACCCCCCAATTTCAGAATCAGCCCATTTACAGTCCCCCAACCCCAATATCAGACCATTTCCAGTACCAACCTTCCAGTCCCAGTATCAGCCAGCCCCCCAGGCCCTATATCTGCCCATTTCCATTCCTCCCAGGTCCAGTATCAGCTCATTGCCTGCTCTATCCCCAGGCCCAGAATCAGCTCATTGCCTATCCCGGCACCCCCCTCAGTCCCAAAATCAGCCCATTTCCAGCCCCCACAGTCTCATCAGTTGAGTCCCAACCCCAGCTATCCCTCCCCCTCTCTGCAGCAACACAGTCACAGGGGCATTTGCTTTTGCTCCTGTACCAGTATTAAACATTAATACAGCGGTGGGCAGCAGAAGAATGGGACGGTGTTGGTGGCAGAGGATCACATTTCTGTGGCAACGGCAACAACACAAGAGTTACCCATGTGGAAGAAAGCCCTGGCAATCTATTTCCATATCTTGCCATGAAAACCCAAGGTTTAGTCACAACAAAACAAATTGCACTATAGTGCTGGAAGATGAGACCCCCAGGTTGGAAGGCACTCAACTGGCTACTGGGGAGGAGCTGAAGACTTTTCAGAGTAAAGCCAGCATTTATGATGTGGTTGGATCAAAGCCCTCTGTATGTCTGACTGTTAATGTAGCTGCACATGAAATGAGAGTCAGAAGCTGCAAAAATGTCTTACATATTTGTACATGGAACGTATAGAATGAACCAATGGAAATTAGAAGTGGCCAAGAATGAAATGAAACATGTACAGTTCGATATGTTGGGTGTCAGCAAACTGAAATGGACTGGCATAGGGCACTTTGCATCTGATGGTCACATGTTCTATTATACTGGAAATGAAAGACATAGAAGAAATGGTGCTGAATTTATAATTAAGAAGAAACTTGCCAGAACTGTAAAGAACTACAATGCAATCAGTGAACATTAATTGCTATTCGTCTAGGAGGAATGCCCATCAACACAACTATAATTCAAATATATACCCTATCAATAGCTGCAGAAGAGGTTGAAGTTGATGAGTTCTATGAAAAAGTACAAGCTGAAATTGACAGAATATGCAAATAGGATATCCTGATAATCATGGGTGGCTGGAACACAAAAGTTGGCAACAAAGAAAAGGCAAGGTGGTTGGAAAATATGGACTTGGCAACAGAAATGAAGTTGGAGAAAGACTGATAGAATTCTGTAAGACCATTAAATTTTCCTAAGGTAAAGGGCATTTTGGCCACTGATATGTTTAAGAAATATCTCCAGAAAGTGCTGAAAGTGCCGTTGGCATTGATTCCACCTTTGACAAAGGTGTATTATCTCCCTCAGGGGAAAAAAGAACCAGCAGCTTCAGTAGAGTTTGCTAATTTGGATGTTTTGAATGTGTCCAAACTACTTGAGGCCTCTGACCCTGGGACGTGTGTTCCAGCTACTTTGCTAGTCTCTTGGGCACTGGCCACTGATAGGGAATGGTTGCTGAAATTTTTCTTTAAAAAGAGACTGGATACTTTTTATGGCCTTGCCATATCAATGTATCCGGATATTTCAAAGGAAACACAGAAGAGGAGAAGGCTTTTTTATTTTCCATAAGCCTGGGGTTATGCAGATCAGGGGCTCTTTCTTTCTAAGATTTCCCTGTAAATGTTCAGTATTGTATAAGTCTCATAGATATATTTTTTCTCAACCAGCCGATCTTGCTACATTTATTAATACTAAGCTAAAGGAAATAGTCAAGTCTCAGGATGATAATGTTAATATCTCTCTTATTATTTAGCCTGTGTGCTCACGGTCAGTCTTGATTATTCTTTTTGACTTGAATCTGTAAAGTTCTTTCCTTACTGGTGTCTGAGGTACTCCTACTCTGGGTGCTATAGATTCTTTCTCCCCCCCACTATTGTGGACTACCAGGATTTATAGGTTTGTTTTCTTAAAATCCTCTTTCTTTTGAATTGTACCTATGTATCTTGTTCTTTCAAGAATTATCTTGATGTTTTTTGTATAAATTCAATAAATATTAAATATTAAAAAAAAGAATTCTGTAAGACCAATGATCTATTCATATTAAATACCTTCTTCCTGCAATACAAGTGGTGAGTGTACACATGGACTTCACCCAATGGATTGTACAAAAATCTAATTGACTACATCTGTGGAATTCAAGGATGGAAAAGCTCTATAACATCAATGAAGACAAAACCTGGAGCTGACTGGTAGAGATCACCAACTACTAGTATGCAAACTTAAGCTAAAGTTCAAAAAGAGCAAGTCATTCATGATCTGCCTATTACCGTCCCCTCCTGAGTTTGGTCTTGTTATGTTTGTGGTATTTTACTGTTTGTTTGCACTGTCCTTTTTCCCTCTATCCTATTTTTATTATGGCGTTCTTTTTTCTATAGTTTGAGAGCGTAGTTTTTTTTATTGTTGTAAACCGCTTACATGTTTCGACCAAAGCGGTATATTAAGTTTGGGAATAAAGATAAAGATAAAGATAAATGTAGCAAAATATAACCTTGAGAATATATCACCGAAATTTAAATACTGCCTGCAAAATTGATTTGCTGCTTTAGATACAAATGAAAGAGCTCCAGAAGAGTTATGGGATGCCATCAAGAAGGTTGTGTTGGAAGAAAGTGAGAAGTTTTTACAAAAGGTGAAAAAGCAAAAACAGCCAAGATGGATGACTGACGAAACTCTGAAAATTGCCCAGAAACACAGAGAAGCTAAAGCCAGAGAAGAAAGAGAGGCAATCATAGAATTCAACAGAGATTTCCAATGTGCAGCAAGACAAGACAAGGAGAAGTACTACAATGACACATGCAAGGAAACAGAAGCAGAAACAGAGGAAGAATAAAATCAGATTTCCTACAGCTACAAGCGTTAAAGAAGAAATCCCAGTCTCCAATTGGAATGTTACAAGATGCTCAAAGATTCATGTTGAATGATGTTGAGAAGATCAAGCAAATGTGGAAAGAATATATTGAGTCATTATATGATAAAGATCAAATGGACCAATGGCTATTTCAACCTATACCTTATGATCAGGAACCATTTGTGATGGAAGAAGAAGTTGAAACAGCATTGAAAGCATTATCAAAGGACAAAGCACCGGGCATTGATGGTATTCCCAATGAAGTCCTATAGTAATCAGATGCAGCTGATACCATACTTACAAGACTCTGCCAGGAAACGTGGAAGGCAACATCATGGCCAACTGACTGGATCTATGTTTATACCAATACTAAAGAAAAGTGATCCGACTGACTGTGAAAATTATCACACAATTGCTCTGATCCCACATGCTAGTAAGATTCTACTCAAGATCATTCAGTAGAGACTTCTTTTTAACATCTTTGTTAGTGATATAGCGGAAGTGCTTTCAGGTAAGGTTTGCCTCTTTGCGGATGATACCAAAATCTGCAATAGAGTAGACACCCAGGAAGGTGCAGATAGCATGAGGAGGGATCTAGCTAAGCTTGAAGAATGGTCTAGAATTTGGCAGCTGGGATTTAATGTTAAAAAATGTAAGGTCATGCATTTGGGCTGCAGCAATCCAAGGGAGCAATATAGTATAAGGGGTGAAGTACTTTTGTCCACTAAAGAAGAGCGGGACCTAGGCATGGTTGTGTCTGAAGATCTTAAAGTAGCTAAACAGGTAGAAAAGGTGACAGCAAAAGCTAAAATGATGCTTGGGTGCATACGGAGAGGAATGGCTAGCAGAAAAAAGGAGGTGATAATGCCTCTGTATAAGTCTTTGGTGCGACCTCATTTGGAGTATAGTGTGCAATTCTGGAGACCGCACCTTCAAAAGGATGTGAACAGGATGGAGTCGGTGCAGAGGGTGGCTACTAAAATGATTAGTGTTCTTCATTATAAAGCATACGAGGACAGACTGAAGGATCTTAATATGTACACCTTAGAGGAAAGGCAGGATAGAGGTGATATGATTGATTGAGACTACAACCATACCTGGGATGAGAAATGCCTGAAGTGCAAGCAGGGTTCAGGAAAGGGCGAGGAACGAGAGACATCATCGCAGATATGAGATGGATCCTCGATAAGACAAAATAATACTAAAAGGATATCTATATGTGTTTTATTGGCTACAGCAAGGTTTTTGACTGTGTAAGCCATGAGAAACTCTGGTCCACATTAAGAAGCATGGGTATACCAAAACACCTGATTGTTCTCTTGCGCAACCTTTACATTAATCAAGAAGCAACAGTTCGTATGAAACAAGGAGAAACAGAATGGTTTAAAATCAGCAAAGGTGTACAACAAGGCTACATATTTTCCCCCTACCTGTTTAATTTATTTGCAGAACAAATCATCAGAGAAGCAGGACTGTATAAAGACAACCGAGCTATGAAGATTGGTGAAGACTCATCAACAACCTTCGCTATGCTGATGATACATTACTGACTGAAAGCAAAGATGATCTGAAACATTTGCTTCTCAAGATCAAGGAACATAGTCTTAAAATGGGCCTGCACCTTAATGTAAAGAAGACAAAGATTCTGACAACTGGCAAAATCAATAAGTTAATCGTTGATGGAGAAGAAATTGAAATAGTTGACAACTTTAACTTACTTGGATCAATAAAGAAACAACAAACAGTCAAGAAATCAGACAACGCATTGCTCTTGGCAGAATGGCTATGAAGGACCTAGACAAGATTCTCAAGATGTCTCTCTCCATACAAAGATTAGACTTGTTCAAGCCATGGTATTTTCATTAACATCGTATGGACGTGAAAGCTGAACTGTGAAAAAAATAGACAGGAAGAAATTTGATGCCTTTGAATTTTCATGCTGGCGACGAATACTATGTATCCTATGGACCGCCCGAAGAACAAACCAGTCAGTACTAGAGGATATCAAACCTAAACTTCCCTTAGAAGCTCAGAAGACAAGACTTTGACTTTCATACTTTGGATACATCATGCGAAGAGAGAGATCATTAGAGAAAGACATCACGCTTGGCAAGGTAGAAGGTCGACGCAAAAGAGGAAGGCCAGCAATGAGATGGATCAATACAATAATAGCAGCTATGGGTGCCACTCTGTCAACAATGACTGAAGACCGAACACAATTTAGGACAATTATCCAGAGCGTCACCATGAGTTGACGGCACTTAACAACAACAGCTGTGGGAACAAAAGGAAATGCTCCCCCCAGCTGTTTTTAGCATTAATACAAGAATTGCAAAAAGAAGGCACCCCCTGCCAACTCAGGACAGCACAAAGGAGCAGGAGAGCCACAACACCAGAAGAAAAGAGCTTTATTATTTGAGAGGATCTGCCCAACACATGTTTCGGCCGAAAACTTCTTCAGGGGACTGCGACCTTGTACAGAAAAACATACATATGAAAGTATAAAAACAATAAATAAGTATAAAAATACAATAAATATGAAACATTAAAGTGACCATATACAACATTGTACATATGCAAATACAGATAAAGGGAGCCCATTGTAAAAGACACCTTAATAGATATAAAAAACAATAAAAATATAATTATATCTATCTAAAACAATAAATAACATTAAAAATATACATATATAAGAATCAAATGGTCAGTTGTGTGATAACAAAGGGGAAAAATAATATATGTACAGGGTGGCCCAAAAAAAGTGAGAACATCTCGTAAATTAAAAATTTAAATAGTTTACTTATTTACCTTTTTTAGCTATATAACATCTTTATTTCGACAATTTCCGGTCGCCATCTATTTTTAGAAATGTGTCAATCGTTTACATCTCTCTTTTTGAATTTTTAAATAACTTATATGCTACGAGATGTTCTCACTTTTTTGGGGGCTACCCTGTATACATTAGCAGACATAATAAGATACATGGGAAGGAACATATATTGGATAATGCATAGTGAACTCACCACTAGTAAGATACCTCTAAAACGTAGCTTACTAATAAATCCTATTGGATTCTCCAAGTTGGATGCTGCAAACGGGAGAAATGCAAAAACAGAGGAAATCATCCACCAAGAAACAGGTATCATTTAGGGGTATGTTTACTAAGGGGTATGTTTACTAAACTGCAGTAACATTACAGACCGCGTTAGGTAACGTTAACACGCGGTATGTAACGTTAATGCGCGTTAACGTTACCTAAAGAGCGTTAACGTTCCTGGCCGTGGTAAACACCCCAGAGGGTAGAGAGAGGGCGGAGAGAAGGGGTCAATGGCCGGGGAGAGGCTCCCTGCACACTAACGCGCTGAACTGAAGGGCTGAATCCTATCGCGAATGAAAACCTGCCGTTAGATGCACATTTGCAGGAGAGAGAAACCATTTCAGTGTCAGCAATGTACAGAATAGGCAGGGAGCCCAAGGAACGTGATAGTAGTTACATTTTCAGCAACAGCATAGTGCCCAAGTATGAAAGGACACTATGGCGATGGTGCAAATGGGGCATAAGGGGCTGCAGGCGTGACATGTAGTGGGGGCGACTGGGGCACAGGGTGGACTAGGCGAGCGCCTAGGAACATAGAAACTGGAAATCAGCATGACAGCAGCTGACAAAAGCCAAACACAATCCATCTACATCTACCTGGTTCACCCAAGCTAACAGCCAGGGCATGACCTAACATCCCCCCAGCCAACCCTCCCACAAGCGGAAGGGACATACTATTGGTAGGCAGTGATGGGGGGGATGTGAGGATGCTCATGTATGCCCCCTGTCCCAGACCCCGCTCCCTAGATGACCATCTACCCACACAGTGGATGGCCTGGAACTGCGCACTACCAGCACCGACAGCATATGGTCATGTTAGCATGGCAGGGGTGTGTGTGCCCGTGATGGAGGGGGCAGTGGCACCTGCCTGTAGTGGACTTAGGCCATGCCCTGTACCAGTATGCAGTGTGCAGTGCAACATAAAAGGTCTGGTTGAGAAAAAGTACAGGTAGCTCCAGGGACTACCATGCATGTGTGGTGCAATACACACAGCCAGTGTGTCCACAAGCAGAGGGTCACAGGTTCAAGTCCCAGCAGTGGTTCCTGCAGAGCAAGTCCCTATATTTTACCCTACAATGAAGATACAACAGCAACATGTGCAATGCCCAAAGCAGCGGCAAACAGGGGTACAAACAACCACTCACACAGGCTCCACAATCCAAAGATGCATGGAGAGTCAGGCTGTTGGTCCCAGCATTGAGCTGCAGTTATCACCAGAGCACTACTACTACCTCCTGCACAGTTTAGCAATGTCAGCACTGTGATCAGGACCAGTGTGGCGGCAGGGTTGCCTACCACCCCTATCTTTGCACAATGCTGCAATAGGAGTGTGTGTGTGTGTGTATGTCTATCCATTGTTCTGTGGCTGCCCACCCCTCTCTGGGCCCAAAATGTCCCACTGTTACCAGCGTTAGCCTGAATAGGTGCATAATGAGGAGCAAGGTGTTGTGGGTATGGCCCGGACAAGGGCGGATTGGCCAGGATGCATCTTCACAGTGTGGGGCAATGGCTGGGACACTGTAGTGCCCAACCACCGCCTGCATGGACAGGGTGGCCACAGCATGTCATGCTGGGAGGGCACTCACTCTGAGTGGTGACCATGGCATGTCTAGGTTCCCACATAGCGCTCTACATTATCTGCCTCCAGTGATACAGTGGACAAGTGCAAGGTTATGCACCTAGGGAAGAACAACCCAAACTATGGTTACACGATGCAAGGTTCCACATTAGGAACCACCACCCAGGAAAAAGATTTAGGCATCATTGTGGATACCATGTTAAAACCCTCGGCCCAGTGTGCAGCGGCGGCCAAGAGAGCAAATAGAATGCTAGGTATGATAAGGAAAGGAATGGAAAATAAAACAAAAGATATTATAATGCCTCTATATCGTTCCATGGTGAGACCGCACCTTGAATACTGTGTGCAATTCTGGTCGCCGTATCTTAAAAAGGATATAGCGATTTTAGAAAAGGTTCAGAGAAGAGCCACCAAAATGGTAAAAGGGATGGAAGGGTACTCCTATGAAGAAAGGCTAAAAAGGTTAGGGCTCTTTAACCTGGAAAAGAGACGGCTGAGGGGAGATATGATAGAAGTCTATAAATTAATGAACGGAGTGGAACGGGTAAGCGTAGATCGATTGTTTACCTTATCAGAATATAGAAAGACTAGGGGACATGCAATGAAGCTACAGGGTAAACTATTTAAGACTAATAAAAGAAAATATTTTTTCACTCAACGTGTAATCAAACTCTGGAATTTGTTACCGGAGGCTGTAGTAAAGGCTGTTAGTGTAGCTGGGTTTAAAAAAGGATTGGACAAGCTCCTGGAGGAAAGGTCCATAAACCATTATTAAGAAGGGACCCAGGATATCAATGCTTGAACCAATACAAGCATTGTGGAACCTGTGTCCTTTTTGGGAAACTGGTAGGTACATATGACCTAGATTAGCCACTGTTGGAAACAGAATACTGGGCTTGATGGACCTTGGTCTGACCCAGTATGACATATCTTATGTTCTTATGTTCTTATGTACTTTTGTTTTCCCAGTGCTGGGGCCCCGATCACTGAGATGGATGCTTGGTGCACGTAATTCCTCTGTGAGAATGCACTATAGACTGGCTAGTGGACGGTCTGCAGTTAGACTGTGCATGGTTGGAACACCTATAAGGTGCTGTCTGCTGGTGACTGGCAGACAGTGGTGTGAGACAGTTGGGGTTTTCCAGACCTAACCCCAACATTGCTGCTGGTCTGCCACTGCCCCAGTCACAGGTATGGCTCTGGCCCACCAACCCTGGAGGGCTGTCTTATACCAGCAGGATGGAGGTTGCTTCACCGGGGCTGGGGCACATGTCCCTTACCTACAAAAAGGGTGATTGTGGGCCCTTTGGGGTATGTAGTGTATACCACTGTGACCTATAAAGGCACTGCTACACAAACCTCATGCAAGTCTAGAAACCTCTCTGCCCTGAAAACAGGTGCCCATGTCAGTCAGACCCTAACACATGGTACATACTAATCTGGGTGGTATCTGGTCCCAGAGGGCCACACGTGACTACAGGATACAGATGGACACCAAATTACCTTTAGCTGTACTGCAAGGAACACCTGACACACACTGGTAGTGATGGGGATGTACAGCAGGACCTATCTCTAGCACCACATGTACTGCGGACCCAGTGCTGGGCACCCATCCTATCCCTCAGGGTGAACACAGAACCTGCACAATGTATGGTCTGTAGCTACACTGTGCCAGTATCACGCACTGTCAGTTCGTCTTTCCAAGCTGAGGTACCGGAGAGGTGCAGACCCCATTTGGTGATCAGCTGTAGACAGCTATTCAGCATGTGCATTGCATCATGGGTACTGGTGGGGTTACCCTATCCTGGCACTCAGAGCAGACAGTTTGTGCGGTGACCTGCAGTCCTTCTGTACCCAGCCATTGCTGTGACATATGCCACGGAGGTATAGCCTACTGGTTAATACAATGCCATTCTTGGCAGTGTTCATGGGTTCAATTCCTCATTGTTTCCTCCTCTTATACCTGTCTTGCTCAAATAGTGTGCATGCCTGTAACAGTCATATTTTTGCAGATCTGTGCTGCCAGCCCATAATACCTTCGCCACAATTGCCAACATTCCCTCGGTCCGTCTATCTGCGTCTGTCAGCTGTGTAGAGTCCTGTCTGCCTGTGCAGGCTGCCACCTTATGTCCTGCACTGCTACCCTTTCCTGCATTGCACCTCATCGCGCTTGCCTCACCTTTGTCTGATCTGCATGGCACCACCACTCCTCGCGGCCAATCTTTAAGCGTTTGTGTCACTCGAAGACTTGCAGCCTTGACATTGCATTTTCTCCATAAGCCTTTTGGAGAAGTTGGAGACACTCATTTGGGCCCTTCTCCAACTTAACCAGAAATTTCAAGTTGATTCTTTGCTCCATATTTCTGCCACTTCCAGTTACATGACAAAGCGATGGAGCAGTGTGCTACAAAAAGACCTGAAAAAGAAAAACACAGTGAGAGAGATGAAAAATATTATAGCAGAATAGTGGTGAGATGTTGCATAACACAGTGATAATAAGCGGTCAGCCAATTGGCATAGAGTCATGGGTGTGACTGCCACAGTCTCATTTCTTTTTTGTCACACCTCTTCTAATTTTTTTGTCATTATGACATCACGCTTGGTGTATGCTTTAAAACACCACTTTGCCCTGCCCCGTAGCAGCTTTTTGATGAACTTCTGACATGGTACGAAAGGTACATACTCGTATATGTAAGTATTAGTGTATGTATCTCATCCCCTTGTGTTAAATGTATCCCCCAATTGTGTTGTGACCACATTGATTGAAGGTTAAGGTGGTATAGAAAGCTGTCCAAATAAATAAAGATAGATAGATAGATAGATATAGATATAGATAATTTTTTGGTTCCCTTTCTTTTGATATTAACCTTCCTTTTACGCTTTATAATGTTTTATGGAATTCAGCTGTTTTTAAGGAAACTGTGTGTCTATGATGCCCATTCTATGTTCCTGTTTCCCGTCAAATTGAGCGGCTTTTTGGATTATCTGCTATCTATTGCATTTAGCTACATTGTCTGATGAGTTTGGTTTAGATAATTTTTGGCTAAGTATTATCAATAATTTTATGATTTAGGTATATCACCCACCAGCCATCTGATGGAGGATTATTTTTCGTTCATTTCTGATATCCCCGTGTTTTGTCAACTGTTCCCACCCCTTCATGAGGTTAATTCACGTTTGGCAAATGACTTTCAACTCCAAGTTTGTTATATATTAAAATATGGTCTGCATATATTTTCATAATAGGCTGTAATTTTACTGATAGATGCTGAGCCCTTTAATGCTGTGAAATTTGGTGTCTTCTTCACTTGACAGTTTTCCATTCTTGTACACAGTGAATTTATTTTTTATTTATTTATTTTTTTTTATTTAGCTGTATTTATATCCCGCTTTTCACTGGGTCAAAGCGGTCAATTGGGTGATACATTTAACACGAGGGGATATGAGACACATACGCTAATACTTACAGGGAACATGGGCAATGGAGGGTTAAGTGGCTTGCCCAAGACCACAAGGAGTTCCTATAGGACTAGAAATCCCAGTCCCTCCGGCCTGAGATTGCTGTCCCCAGGTGGGACTTGAACCCCCGGCCCTCCAGCCTGAAGTACCTTGTCCTAACCACTAGAACACTCCTCCTGATGGTGAATATTAATTGCAGGGCTCAAATTTAGATGATATGATTTGGATTGGTTTGGTTAGATTTTATTTATTTATTTATTTGTAGATTTTTCTATACCCCCTCTTCCAGAGATCAGAGGCGGTTTACATATAACCGAACAATAATAATAAGGAGCGTTATTATTATTTTACAAAGAATAATTTAGTTAGTTTAACTAAAGGCAATATATAATGGAACAGGTAGCAAAAACGTGCTGATATAATAACAGCAAATGACATTTAACTATCATCAAAGAACTATTTACATGTGTATGTCATTGAGATACCTGAGGAGTATGACATATTATAAGCTACTGGCATTTTAACTTGCAGCGAGAACTATTTACATGAGTATAGTATTGAATATCCATGAGGAGTGAGGAATTGAATAGGAACTGATTTAATAGAAGAGATGTGAGTGTATGTTGTCTAGGTAAGATCGGGATAAGGTTGCTGGCTCGTACTGCTTTGAAGAATCGGAACCTCGTCGGACTGCAGGCTGTGTAAATGCTGTGTAAATAAGAATGTTTTCAGATCTTTTCTAAATGATTGAAGGTCCTTCATCTCTTTTAACTCTATTGGGAGGTTGTTCCACAATGTAGGAGCATAGAGCGAGAAAGCTGAGTTGCTCGTCTTCTGTTTTGATTGCCGAATGAATTTTGATACTCGCAACATGTGTAGGTTTTTTCTCCTTCTTGACCTGCTCTCTTGAGGAACATGTATTAGAGTTGTCAGGAAGAATGGTGCTGTGTTATTAATACGTTTGAATGTTGTAACCTATGATTTATAGGTAATTCTACAGAATACCGGGAGCCAATGCAATGCATAAAGGATAGGGGAGATGTGGTTGGTTAATTTTGCTTTGTAAATCAGCCTTGCTGCAACATTTTGAGCCAGTTGTAGAGTGTGCAGATTTTTCTTGGATGTTCCCTGCAGTATTCCGTTGCAGTGGTCCAGGTGAGGTGTTAGCGTTTGTACCAGAGTCCTGAAATCTGTACTGTCGATTATTGGCCGTAGCTGTTGTATTATCCTTATTTTGAAAAATATACATTTTGCTGTTTGCATTATATGAGGAGTTAGGCTGAGCATCCTATCAAGGATCACCCCTAGGTATTTGACCTTTGTCCTAACTGGTAGGGAGATATTTCCAATATTGATGACTGTTGGTGGAGCGAAGCTAGGATTTCTTGTTATAAATAGCACTTCAGTCTTTTTGAAATTGACATTCAAATTCATTGATTGGAGCCACATTTCTGCTTCCGTGAGACATCCTGAAATCTTGTCATAGATGGGGTTGGATATCTCCACCTGTGAGTACAACATAATCTCTCTTTGCCTCTCTCTGCTCTGGGAAGAGCAGTGCCCTCACAGTGCTCTGCTAGAAAGGTGGATATTTAACTCCTGTGACAACTTTGCTGTGAGTTCTAGCTGTCTATTTAATTATTTATTTGTTGTCTTTATTGGTGTGCTACTTCACCTCCCTGTTCCCTTTAGTTTTGCACTTCAGCTTTCTCAGCTGTATAACTTACCTTGTCTCTCTCAACTAACTGGCCTTTGTGTGGTAGCCAGGTTAACTGTTACTTTAAATTAAATATCTCTCCCTGCTCTTTCCCCAGAACTTGCTGCATTTTAAACTTTTTTTCCTGCTCTAGCCTACCTTAGGGACTACCCCCTCCCCCCCTGCTGAGGTATTGTGTAGCCCTTCTTCCTGTCTCCTCCCCCGTGTGCATAGTTTGTTCTGCTTGCCTCTCTCTGCTCTGGAAAGAGCAGTGCTCTCACAGTGCTCTGCTAGAAAGGTGGATATTTAACTCCTGTGACAACTCTGCTGTGAGTTCTAGCTGTCTATTTAATTATTTATTTGTTGTCTTTATTGGTGTGCTACTTCACCTCCCTGTTCCCTTTAGTTTTGCACTTCAGCTTTCTCAGCTGTATAACTTACCTTGCCTCTCTCAACTAACTGGCCTTTGTGTGGTAGCTAGGTTAACTGTTACTTTAAATTAAATATCTCTCCCTGCTCTTTCCCCATAACCTGCTGCATTTTAAACTTTTCTCCTGCTCTAGCCTACCTGAGGGACTACCCCCTCCCCCCCTGCTGAGGTATTGTGTAGCCCTTCTTCCTGTCTCCTCCCACGTGTGCATAGTTTGTTCTGTTTGCTTCTCTCTGCTCTGGGAAGAGCAGTGCCCTCACAGAGCTCTGCTAGAAAGGTGGATATTTAACTCCTGTGACAACTTTGCTGTGAGTTCTAGCTGTCTATTTAATTATTTATTTGTTGTCTTTATTAAGAACATAAGAACATAAGATATGCCATACTGGGTCAGACCAAGGTCCATCAAGCCCAGTATTCTGTTTCCAACAGTGACCAATCTAGGTCATACGTACCTAGCAGTTTCCCCAAGAGACACAGGTTCCACAATGCTTGTATTGGTTCAATCATTGATATCCTGGGTCCCTTCTTAATAATGGTTTATGGACCTTTCCTCCAGGAACTTGTCCAAACCTTTTTTAAACCCAGCTACACTAACAGCCTTTACTACATCCTCCGGTAAAAAATTCCACAGTTTGATTACACGTTGAGTGAAAAATATTTTCTTTTATTAGTCTTAAATAGTTTACCCTGTAGCTTCATTGCATGTCCCCTAGTCTTTCTATATTCTGATAAGGTAAACAATCGATCTACGTTTACCCGTTCCACTCCGTTCATTAATTTATAGACTTCTATCATATCTCCCCTCAGCCGTCTCTTTTCCAGGTTAAAGAGCCCCAAACTTTTTAGCCTTTCTTCATAGGAGTATCCTTCCATCCCCTTTACCATTTTGGTGGCTCTTCTCTGAACCTTTTCTAAAATCGCTATATCCTTTTTAAGATACGGCAACCAGAATTGCACACAATATTCAAGGTGCGGTCTCACCATGGAACGATATAGAAGCATTATAATATCTTTTGTTTTATTTTCCATTCCTTTCCTTATCATACCTAACATTCTATTTGCTCTCTTGGACGCTGCTGCACACTGGGCCGAGGGTTTTAACATGGTATCCACAATGACGCCTAAATCTTTTTCCTGGGTGGTGGTTCCTAATGTGGAACCTTGCATTGTGTAACCATAGTTTGGGTTGTTCTTCCCTAAGTGTATAACCTTGCACTTGTCCACATTAAATTTCATCTGCCATTTTGATGCCCAGTCTTCCAATTTATCAAGATCCTCTTGCAATTTTCCACAATCCTCTTGGGTTTTAACAACTTTAAATAGTTTTGTGTCATCTGCAAATTTGATAACCTCACTCGTTATTCCACTTTCCAGGTCATTTATGAATATGTCAAAAAGCAGCGGACCCAGCACAGATCCCTGGGGTACACCACTATTCACCTTTCTCCATTGGGAAAATTGGCAATTTAGCCCTACCCTCTGCTTTCTATCTTTTAACCAGTTCCTGATCCACAATAGTACACTGCCTCCTATCCCATGACTGTTTAGTTTTGCCAAAAGTCTCTGATGAGGGACCTTGTCAAAGGCTTTATGAAAGTCCAGATTCACAATATCAACCGACTCACCTTTGTCCACCTGATTATTCACTCCTTCAAAAAAACATAACAGATTAGTAAGACAAGATCTTCCTTGTCTAAAGCCATGTTGGCTGTCTCCCATTAGGTCATGACTATCTAAATGCTGAGTAATTTTATTCTTTATGATGGTTTCTACCATTTTTCCCGGTACTGATGTCAGGCTCACCGGTCTGCAGTTTCCCGGATCACCCCTGGAACCCTTTTTAAAAATTGGTGTTACATTGGCGATCCTCCAATCTTCAGGTATTAGAGATGATTTTAATGATAGTTCACAGATTACTAATAGCAGGTCTGCAATCTCGTATTTCAGTTCTTTCAACACCCTTGGATGTGTACCATCCGGCCCAGGTGATTTGCTACTCTTCAGTTTATCTAATAGTTGTAATACATCTTCCCGATGTATCGATATTTCCTTCAATTCTTCCGCACCTTTAAATACCACTTCAGTCATGGATAACATCCCTACATCTTCCTCAGTAAAGACTGAAGCAAAGAATTCATTCAATCTCTCCGCTATCGCCTTGTCACCTCTTAGTGCTCCTTTAACCCCTTTATCATCTAATGGACCAACTGACTCTCTCACAGGTTTTTTGCTACGAATGTACTTGAAAAGGTCTTTACTTCGTGTTTTTGCTTCCGCAGCAAGCTTCTTCTCAAATTCTCCCTTTGCCTGCCTTATCAATGCCTTGCATTTGACTTGACAGTGCTTGTGCTGTTTCCAGGATTCGTCGTTTGGCTCTTTTTTCCATTTCCTGAAAGATGCTTTTTTGGCAACAACAGCCTCTCTGACCTCACCTTTAAACCATGCTGGCAGTTTTTTGGACTTCCTTCCACTTTTCTTAAAGCGTGGAATACAGCTGGTCTGGGCTTCCAAGATAGTATTTTTCAACAACAGCCAAGCCTGATGTACATCTTTAACCTTTGCAACTGCTCCTTTTAATTTTTTCTTAACTGTTTTCCTCATTTGGGTGTGCTACTTCACCTCCCTGTTCCCTTTAGTTTTGCACTTCAGCTTTCTCAGCTGTATAACTTACCTTGCCTCTATCAACTAACTGGCCTTTGTGTGGTAGCCAGGTTAACTGTTACTTTAAATTAAATATCTCTCCCTGCTCTGTCCCCAGAACCTGCCGCGTTTTAAACTTTTTTTTCTTCTCTAGCCTACCTGAGGGACTAACCTCTCCCTCCCTGCTGAAGGTACAGGACAGGGTACCTTGTAACAGCCCTCTTTTAATAGGTCTTATTTCCCTCCCTCCCTCCGCAACACCTACCCGCCCCCGGGGTAATTGTAGCTTTATAGGTACTTACACGTCTTAGAGGAAAGGGGCTGCTCTCAGGTGCAGCTCTTTATCCAAATCAGTCATACACTGAGGACCTGAGATTAATTAAGCTTCAGGTGAACAAGGTATATTAGAGGTATTAGATACACTTTTATTAGTATAAGCATCTACACCAACCCTTAGTAAATAAGGAATTTAAAGACCTAAACACAAACTTTAAACTATGATGCAGACAACAGTCCAGCAGCGAGATGGGGGCTTTCCAGTCTTTTGCATTGAGTGTCACATGTATGATTTTCTCCCAGTTGGTGAGAGGTCTTACATATGCACTAAGTGCAAGGAGCATTTTGCTCTCAGGGAACAAGTCCTTTCTCTAGAGGCTAGAGTAGCAGACATGGAAGACATAAGAAAGACAGAGAAGTACATGGACGAGACCTACAGGGATATAGTCCTGAAGTCCCATCTCCAGTCTGGCAGCATCCCTGTTGCCATGGAGGAGAGAGGCCACATGACAGGAGAGCATCACCCTGGTGTGGCTTGACATGATCCTGTAACTAGGACCTGTCCTCCAGGTGATGTAAAACCCTCTCGCACCGAGGACGTTTCTCCAGGGCCATGTGCCCATGAGGGGAGGGTTAGGACAGCTGTTATAGTTGGTGATTCAATAATTAGGCATGTAGATATCTGGGTGGCTGGTGGACATGAGGATCACCTGGTAACATGCCTGCCTTGTGCGAAAGTAGTGGACCTCACGCATCGCCTAGATAGGATCTTAGATAGTGCTGGGGAGGAGTCTGTGTCTTGGTACATGTCGGTACCAATGACATAGGAAAATGTGGTAGGGAAGTTCTAGAGGCTAAATTTAAGCTTTTAGGTAGGAAGTTGAAATCCAGAACTTCCAGGGTAGCATTCTCCGAAATGCTTCCTGTTCCACGTGCAGGACCCAAAAGGCAGGCAGAGCTCCGGAGTCTCAATGCGTGGATGAGACGATGGTGCAAGGATGAGGGTTTTGGATTTGTTAGGAACTGGGGAACATTCTGAAGAAAGGAGGGGCTCTTCTGAAGGGATGGGCTTCACCTTAACCAGGATGGAACCAGACTGCTGGCATTAATCCTTAAAAAGGATATAGATAAGCTTTTAAACTAGAAAATAGGGGAAAGCCGACAGTCGCCCAAGAGCGCATGGTTCAGAAGAAGGTATCCTTGAAAGATACTACCAAAAGCAGTGAGGTTCCAAAAAAGAGTAAAGTAGCCCAAACACCCTTGAGTATGGTGCAGATAGAGCGTAAAGATTCCAAATTACCCATGCCTACCAATAGCCAGATTAATATGAATAAAATACAGTCTCTAAAATGCTTGTATGCAAATTCTAGAAGTCTAAACAATAAGATGGGAGAGTTAGAATATATAGCACTAAATGAGAGGTTAGATATGATTGCAATTTCAGAGACATGGTGGAAGGAGGATAACCAGTGGGACACTGTGATACCTGGATACAAACTATATCGTAATGATAGAACTGATCAAATTGGTGGAGGGGTTGCGCTCTATGTTAGAGAGGGCATTGAGTCAGAAAGGATGAAAGTTTTGCAGGAAACAAAATTTGCTGTAGAATCTCTATGGATTGAAATTCCATGTATGAAGGGGAAGGTGATGACTGTGGGGGTGTACTATTGACCGCCTGGCCAGAATGAACAAATGGATGAAATGCTCAAAGAAATCAAGGAAGCTAACAAAAGTCACAGCAGATAGTAATAATGGGTGATTTCAATTACCCCGGTATCAACTGGGTCAGTGTCATGGCAGGACATGCTAGGGAGATAAAGTTTCTAGATGAAATAAATGACTGCTTCTTGGAGAGGCTGGTTCATGAACCGACCAGAGGGGAAGCCATACTAGACCTAGTCCTTAGTGGAACACCAGATCTGGTGCAAGAAATAAGGGTGTTGGGACCACTTGGCAATAGTGATCATAGCATGATCGTGTTTGATTTAATTAGTGGAGGAGGGATAGTAAAGAAATCCACAGTACTACCTTTTAACTTTTGAAAGGGAGACTATGATAAAATGAGGAATATAGTTAAGAAAAAACTAAAAGGAGCGGTTGCAAAGGTTAAAGACTTACATCAAACTTGGGTATTGTTTAAAAATACTATCCTGGAAGCCCAGACCAGCTGTATTCCAAGCATTAAGAAAAGTGGAAGAAAGTCCGAAAAACTGCCAGCATGGTTTAAAGGTGAGGTCAGAGAGGCTGTTGCTGCCAAAAAAGCATCTTTCAGGAAATGGAAAAAGGGGCCAATTGACAAAAACTGGAAACAGCACAAACACTGGAAAGTTAAATGCAAAGCATTGATAAGGCAGGCAAAGCGAGAATTTGAGAAGGAACTTGCTACGGAAGCAAAAACACGAAATAAAGACTTTTTCAAGTACATTCATAGCAAACGGCCTGTGAGAGAGTCAATTAGACCATTAGATGATAGAGGGGTAAAAGGGGCAGTAAGAGGAGACAAGGCTATAGCGGAGAGACTGAATGAATTCTTTGCTTCGGTCTTTACTGAGGAAGATGTAGAGATGTTACCCAAGACTGAAGTGCTACTTAAAGGTGATACTGCAGAGGAATTGAGAGAAATAGCGCTACACCAGGAAGATGTATTACAACTATTTGATAAACTGAATAGTAGCAAATCACCTGGACCGGATGGTATACGTCCAAGAGTGTTGAAAGAACTGAAATATGAGATTGCAGACCTGCTATTAGTAATCTGTGAACTTTCATTAAAATCATCTGTAATACCTGAAGACTGGAGGGTCGCCAATGTAACGCCAATTTTTAAAAAGGGTTCCAGGGGTGAACCGGGAAATTACAGACCGGTGAGCCTGACGTCATTACCGGGGAAAATGGTAGAAACCATCATAAAGAACAAAATTACACAGCATGCAGATAGTCATGGCCTAATGGGAGACAGCCAACATGGCTTTAGACAAGGAAGATCTTGTCTTACTTATCTAATATGTTTTTTTGAAGGTGTGAATAATAGGTAGACAAAGGTGAGTCTGTTGAAATAGTGTGTCTGGACTTTCAGAAAGCCTTTGACAAGGTCCCTCATCAGAGACTTTTGGCAAAACTAAAAAGTCATGGGATAGGAGGCAATGTACTATTGTGGATCGGGAACTGGTTAAAAGATAGAAAGCAGAGGGTAGGGCTAAATGGCCAATTTTCCCAATGGAAAAAGGTGAATAGTGGAGTACCCCAGGGATCTGTACTGGGTCCGCTACTTTTTGACATTTTCATAAATGACCTGGAAAAGGGAATAACTGGTGAGGTTATCAAATTTGCAGACGACACAAAACTGTTTAAAGTTGTTAAAACCCAAGAGGACTGTGGAAAACTGCAGGAAGATCTGGATATATTGGAAGACTGGGCATCCAAATAGCAGATGAAATTTAATGTGGACAAGTGCAAAGTTATGCACCTAGAAAAGAACAACCTACACTATGGTTACACGATGCAAGGTTCCACATTGGGAACCACCACCCAGGAAAAAGATTTAGGAGTCATCGTGGATAACATGTTAAAACCCTCCGCCCATTGTGCAGCGTCGGCCAAGAAAGCAAATAGAATGCTAGGTATCATAAGGAAAGGAATGGAAAATAAAACAAAGGATATTATAATGCCTCTGTATTGTTCCATAGTACTACCGCACCTTGAATATTGTGTGCAATTCTGGTCGCCGTATCTTAAAAAGGATATAGCGTTATTAGAAAAGGTAGAGAGAAGAGCCACCAAAATGGTAAAGGGGATGGAAGGCTACTCCTATGAAGAGAGGCTACAAAGGTTAGGGCTCTTCAACCTGGAAAAGAGACGGCTGAGGGGAGATATGATAGAGATCTATAAATTAATGAATGGAGTAGAACGGGTAAACGTAGATCGATTGTTTACGCTACACAGGTACACTAAAAAAAAATTTTTTTAAACTGCCTCTAATGTTTCGATTGATTTTTACGTTTTTTGGTGCGCTGAATCCAAATCTGGTAACCAATTTGCTCCATCACGTACAGATTTTTTGCTACATTGGGTTAGCAGTTTGAGGTGAACGTTTCAGATTGAGTGCGATCGAGATAAAAGTTTCTTGGATGAATTCTTTATACTAATTGTTTAGTAGTTATTCAAATAAGAATAAAGAAAATTGTAACAAGGCAGCACATAAGAATAGAGTAATGTCAACAAAACACACTGTGATGGTAGCAAAATTGTCTGCACTTAAAACAGCCACATACATGTGGAGAGGTGGTAATTGAATTTTATCACGAGGTACCAAGCTCTCATGAAGAACATTTTTCTCACCGGGTCTCAAATACTCCCGAATTGGCCAGTCTTTTTTCCCCCAGTGTAGGTCGCGGGCCCGGCTATCCCACAAGCAAAGGAAGCAGGGATATTTGGTGAAACCGGATTGCTGCCCTAATAGCATGGATAGAATTTTAAAGTCTCCACAAATCATCCACTTATGCTCATCATAACGAATCTTCTGAAGAATCAGGGCCAAATTCTCGTATTTTTCTTGGAGAATAACAGAGTGAGCAATAGGAACTGAAGCGAATGTGTTGGCATTATGAAGAAGAACACCTTTTATGCTCTCTTTTGACGAATCAATGAACAGCCGCCATTCAGCAGGATCATACTTGAGTTTAAACTTTTCCATCACTCCGTATATATCGTTGCAAAATACCAAATCTCCCTCTTTGCTGAAATACTTCAAAAATTGTGTCTCGCGGTTGCGGTACCAATAAAAAGTTGTTCCTGGTGACAATAGATTTTTCTGTTTAAGCCGAGAACCTAGCAGTTGGGCAGCATCTTTTGGGAGTCCTAAATCCCAGACTAAATCATTCAATTCAGCTTGAGAGAAAAGTTCAGGTTTCGGATCTGGTTCAGTTTCAAACTCGGAAGTACTGGACTCATCGGGAAAAGCCATCTGATGAGTCTCATCATGATCAGAACCGTCCACACAAATATGATCCAAAGACTTTGGTGTTTCAGGCACAGGTACTTCGTTGCTATGAGGCATAGGCCTAATTGCTGAGGGAAGGTTGGGGTAACTTATTACGTTCTTATTTTTTAAGTTATATCCCTTCACAATGCAAGAGCAAAAATAGCAGTCACTGCTGTGGTCTCTTTGTTCACGCCACATCTTAGGTATTCCGAAACGAAATGCTTGTTTTTTACCTTTCATCCATAAGCGTAGATCTTCCTCACATGTCTTGCACACTTTGTGAGGAGCCCAAGGTTTGTCTTGATCGCCTAACTTCAAACCGAAATAGGCAAAATATACTTTTTTAATAAATGTAGAAATGTTCCTCTGCCGCTTTTTCACGGTATATTCCCCACAAATAAAACAAAAACTGTCCGGAGAGTTGACGCAACCTCTGGCTCTGTGAGCCATCACAAATACACAGCACTGCAAACTACAACTGTAGTGAACCACTTCGGAATAAAGCTGGATTACGACTGAGCAAACAAAAGGTAATAATGAACTTGCAAGAAACTGAAATTTGACAGGAACGTTCATGTCGCAACCACCGTGTTTGAGCGAGCGAACGAGGCGAGGCGAACAGGAAAGAACATGCGCCAGCGCGAGTACTGGATTTAGCCCCCCGCCTCCCAATTGTCCTGTTAATGTATAAATGAATACAAAACACTCTAAAATATCATGAGGGAGTGTTTCTAGTTAGTTAACCATTACAACCTCTATTTTGGGCCAAGAAAATAAACTGCAGTCGGCTAAAAAGAAATTATGTGAACATTCCTTATATGGGTAAGAAATCTAATTTTGCAAGAAAACGTGACGTGATGGAACATTTTGGCTATTTTTCCTGGATTCAGCACCCCAAAATCTATAGGAATCAGTTGCAAAACTGGAGGCAGTTTTTTGGTAGTGTACCTGTGATCAGAATATAGAAAGACTAGGGGACATGTAATGAAGCTACAGGGTAAACTATTTAAGACAAATAAGAGAAAATATTTTTTCACTCAACGTTTAATCAAACTCTGGAATTTGTTACCGGAGGATGTATTAAGAGCTGTTAGTGTAGCTGGGTTTAAAAAAGGTTTGGACAAGTTCCTGGAGGAAAGGTCCATAAACCATTATTATAAAGGGACCCATGATATCAATGCTTGACCCAATACAAGCATTGTGGAACCTGTGTCTTTTGGGGATACTGCTAGGTACGTATGACCTAGATTGGTCACTGTTGGAAGCAGGATACTGGGCTTGATGGACCTTGGTCTGACCCAGTATGGCATATCTTATGTTCTTATAATGTCGTCTGCATAGATGTGATAATTTATTTTATGTCATTGGAATATGGAGCAGATCGGCTGAAGATATAGCTTAAAAAGTAGCGCTGAGAGGGCAGAACCCTGTGGGATACCTTGTTCCTGATGAAATGGCACCGAGGAAACTTGGTCAATTTGAACGCATTGTGTCCATAGATGCGTTTTTCACCAGAAATGTTTATTATTTTTTGTTCTTTCATCTAATATACGCCACCTTCCTTAGGTATGACTATCCATTTTTTCCGTTTTAGATGGAGTGTATATTTTCAGTCCTATTGTCATCTTTTATTATAGTATAATTGACTCATGTACTCAAGGATGTTACTACTCTATAGCCCCTTTCCAACATGCAATTCTAATGGCGGGGATCACGTTTTGCACCGCGACCCAGTTTGAACAATAAATGATACCTGTTTCTTAGTGGATTTTTTCCTCTGTTTTTACATTTCTCCCCTTTGCAGCATCCAACTTGGACAATCTGATAGGATTTATTAGTAAGCTATGTTTTAGAGGTATCTTACTAGTGGTGAGTTCACTATGCATTATCCAATATATGTTCCTTCTTACGTATCTTATGATGTCTGTTAATGTATACATATATAATTTTTTCCCCTTTGTTATCACCCAATTGACCATTTGATTCTTATATATGTTTATTTTTAATGTTATTTATTGTTTTAGATAGATATAATTATATTTTTATTGTTTTTATATCTATTAAGGTGTCTTTTACGATGGGCTCCCTTTGTCTGTATTTACATATGTACAATGTCGTATATGGTCAGTTCAATGTTTCATATTTATTGTATTTTAATTTTTAACTTTTAAACTTATTTATTGTTTTTATACTTTCATGTGTATGTTTTTCTGTACAAGGTTGCAGTACCCTGAAGAAGGCTTCAGCCGAAACATGTGTTGGGCAGACCCTCTCAAATAATAAAGCTCTTTTCCTCCAGTGGCGTGGCTCTCCTGCTCCATTGTGCTGTCTTGAGCATTAATACAGCCATGGGAGGAAAAGTGAATGCTCTTCCAGCTGTATTAAACATTAATGCAGTTATGGGAGCATTTCATTTTGCTTCCGGAGCTGTATTAATGCTCAGCACAGCCACGGGAGCAATTGCTTTTGCTCCTGCGGCTGTGCTGTACACAAACCATGGTGCTGGCAGCTTCCATACAGCACAGCTGTGGGAGCAAATGCAAAGGTGTATTGCTTAACCAGACATGGCTGGGGAAGCAGTGGGCAGGTTGGAAGTGAGCCAGTGAGGCAGGCTTCCTGCACTCGTATTGTGGTGCACCCTGAGCTAGTGCCTCACTGGCTCACCTTTTAAGCTGGCCTTGCTAAGGAGATGGGTCTTATTTTATGAGTCACCCTTCTTGATCTTAGCACTGCATATGTGAAACTCTTATCTTCCAAACATTTGCTATTCAGTTTTTCAACTCTAGGCCAAAGGAAAAAACAAACTACTTCTCTGCTTGGCTAACAAGCTCTTACTATTTCTCTTTTGAATTCTTGCAGTCAATGAAAAGCAAGAGTTTATTTTCACACTTCCCTTAAACAATTTCTCCATAACTTGGCTGAAGTCTCACATTTCCCTATGCAAATGCCTACTCAACCATAGTGTTTCATCTTCTGATTCATTGTTCTTCTCACACAGCTCCTCAATGGCAGGGCCGGCATGACCCACTGTGCAAACCGTGCACTTGCACATATGACAGCCTCAGGAGAATGGCACGGTCTGCACAATTAGCTGACCAAACCCAACTGCAGAACTGTGAGTGGTAGAAAGCACAAGCAGCAAAAATCAGCATGGGTCTTTGCTGCTTTGAATCCCATGTGCGCTCTGCATTTTTGAGCTCTAAACCCTGTGTTGATTTTTAGAGTGTTTCCTAAGAGGTCACATCAGCGGCACTTCCTGCATCACGATTGGCTCTTGGAATGGTGAAGTCATGTGGGCCCCTATTAAGTTATTTTTGAGACAAAATTCAGAGGAATGTGATACCTTTTAATTTTTTACATTTATAAGATTTTGAAAGTTACATTCTACTTAGAAAATGAAAACCTCCAATACCCTAAAAATATTTACAATAATTCATACAGTTCAGTTCAAAAAAATAAAGAATGGCAAGGTGGGACATGTCCCCTGTCCATACCATTGTGGAGATGCCTATGTAGACTTCCCCAACAATGGTCAAATCAGATATGTGTACGTTTCTGAGATCAAGCCCAAACTTACATATGCCAGCCTTCTTCTTGAGACTTTTTGGCTTGGACATCCCAGAATGCACTTGGATGTCACTTCTATAATGTGTCTTCATAAATATAAGACTTCTTGAACTTCCTATGTCACAAAAATCTCTTCTTCTAGATGTGAACATATTTGAATAAGAAATATACACAATATTGCAAGTGAATGTAAAGAATGTTTCTATAATTTCAGGTGACTAGAAAATTGCATTGCGTTTATGACACCGAAATTTCAGAGAGCAAATTTCAAGATGCAGTTAATGCAAAACATGTGTCTTCCATGGATACACAAGCTCACTTTACTGATGAGTTTAAGCTAGTTAACTCTTTTTATGCTGTACATTGATTGGTAACACTCTTAGCCTTGATGTTAAACTTAGTTTTAGTTGTTTGTAGGAACTGTGAAGGATTAAAATGCTTCATATTAAGTTTTATTTGCTTGTAGTTTTCAGACTTGCTTTAGGATAACAGAACTGCCAAGTTATACAAGTCTATTAAGGAGACTTTTAGACTTTTGTCCACACCTGATTTTGAACTTATTTCCTAATGCACAGGGATACTTGTAGCCTCTGATTCTACCCAGTGAAATCGGTGGTATAGGTCCATCAGGATGGAGCTGACAGAGACCTAAGACTGGGCTAAAATCTCCATGGAACTGGATAATTGTGTATACTATTCTGACAAGAATGATGTCGAAGTCTTGAATAAAGATAAGAACACTAAGGTGCCTGTTTACTAAAATGAGGTAAATTTTTGCGTACATTAAATGCAGGTGTGCTCAGCATTTGCTTTGCATTTACCATGCAGGGCAAACACTTACCGCACAGGAGCCATGTTTCCTGCCTCAGCAGATAGCACAGGGATACTCGTAGTACCTGCCAAGGCACGAAATGTGGCCCCGGTGCCAAAGGAAAAAAAAGACAATGTAGTTGTGCCAGCGATGGTAGTACCCACCACCCAAATGCCAATCTCCTTGCCCCAGCCACAAACTCCCTGTTCAGCTACCTCACCACTATCAATTCCCCCTTTCACCCCCTTGCAGCACCCTCTACATCCCCCCTTCATCACTCACTGACAGGACAGCAACATAGATTCCTAGCATTCTGACCTAACCCAACAAAGTTCTAACTCTGACCCTTCCACCATCCTTTCAGCCTCCCCCAGGGTCTTATCCAGTACCCTTTGGTTGTCTTAATAGGCAATCAGGCAGGAGCGTTCCCTTTTTGCTTCTGACCCAGCTCTCAAAATGGCACCAATATTCACTAGTGATACTCTCACATTACTACTGCTAGTGACCCCAGCTTATTGGGGGAGGTTGGTTGGGGGCTGGGGGAGTTGATTCAAGAAGTCTGTGTTGCTGTTCCAGTAGCAGGGATACCAGTGGTTGTGGTGTAGTGAGGGGGGTGTTGATCATGGGGTTGCACTTTTGGTGGTGGGGTAGCCAATTCAGGGGTTTGTGGCTTGGGTGGGGGATCAGTGTTCAGGGGAGGGGGTGCTACCATCATGGCAGCACACTTAAGGGCAGTAGCCACTTTACTGTGCACTAGTTGTTACAAGTCAGAATGCCCACCCTTTGACCTGATCTCACCCCAACTCTTGCCCCGAAGCGTTAAGAGCAGTTAGCATGGGATTTTTATCATACTGGCTATTCTTAGGGGTATGTTTACTAAACCGCGGTAATGTTACCAGCGCTAGGTTCCGCGGTAATGGTACAGATGCCCATATAAAGGCATGGGCGTTGCATCGTTACGGCAAGCTGTATCAGCTAACATGCGTTACAAGGCGTCTTAGACTAATGCGCGTTACAAGGCTCCTTATAAGGCACCTTACTTATAAGACACCTTACAAGGCACATTACAAGGCACCTTGTTAGGTGGCTTATATGATGCCATTAGGTGCCTTGTTAGGTGCCCTATAAGGTTCCCTGTTAGGTGCCTTACTAGGTGCCTTATAAGGTGCCATATAAGGTGCCTTGTAAGGTGCCTCATAAGGCGCTTTGTAAGGCGCCCTATAGGGCTCCTTAGGCTAAGCACCGTATTAGGCATCCCTGGACAAGGCACATTAGAAGGCACGCTGGGATACGGAACCATAGGTGAAGGTGGCCTAACAAGGTTACAGTGCCCTAGGTTAGTGTGCCCTAAGGGCTGCAAAGTGCTTCAGGATGACATGCATGACCTGTGAGGCACAGAAACAGATGTAGCCCTAACACTAGATAGAGCACCGAGGAAAGGCAATGAACAGGTGAGTGAAGGAGGAAGAGCTGGGAGCTGCTGGACCTGCCATATCTGCGGGCATCCCATGTGGCTGCCAGTACTGTTCACAAACATGTTGGGGGCAACTGTACCACAGCACAGAGTGTTGGCAATGTAAAGTACTGGAAAGACAGTGGGTGGCAGACGATGGGAATACGTGTCCCCCAGTGGAGTTGGAGGTGGCAGGATAGTTACAATGATGGGTGGACAGAGGAGTGATGGTGCCATGCAGATCAGGCACAGGCGAGGCAAGCACAATGAGGCGCAATGCAGGAAAGGGTAGCAGTGCAGGACATGGGGTGGCAGCCTGCACAGGCAGACAGGACGCTACACAGCTGACAGACGCAGATAGACGAATTGAAGGAATGTTGGCAACTGTGACGAGGGTATTATGGGCTGGCAGCACAGCTCTGCAAAAATATGACTGTTACAGGCATGCAAACTATTTGAGTAGGACAGGCATGAAAGGAGGGAACAATGAGGAATCAAACCCATGAACACTGCCGAGAACAGCTTTGTACTAACCAGTAGGCTATACCTCCATGGTGTATCTCACAGTAATGGCTGGGTACAGAAGGACTGCAGGTCACCGCACAAACTGTCTGCTCTGAGTGCCAGGATAGGGTAACCCCACCAGGACCAATGATGCAATGCACATGCTGAATAGCTGTTTACAGCTGATCACCAAATGGGGTCTGCACCTCTCCGGTACCTTAGCTTGGAAAGATGAACTAACAGTGCATGATACTGGCACAGAGTAGCTACAGACCATGCCATTGTGCAGGTTCTGTGTTCACCCTGAGGGATAGGATGGGTGCCCAGCACTAGGTCCGCAGTACATGTGGTGCTAGAGATAGGTCCAGCAGTACCATCCCCATCACTACCAATGTGTGACAGGTGTTCCTTGCAGTGCATCCAAAGGTAATTTGGTGTCCATCTGTGTTCCACAGTCAGATGTGGTCCTCAGGGACCAGACACCACCCAGATTAGTGCATACCCAGTGTTAGGTTCTGGCTGATATAGGCATCTGTTATCAGGGCAGAGTGGTTTCTAGACTTGCATGAGGTTTGTGCAGCAGTGCCTCTACTGGTCAAAGTGGTATACACTATATTTATTTATCTATTTATTTAACAGTATTTCTAAACCGCCTTATCTTATTAATCAAGGTGGTATCACAGCAAACAATCGGGTAAAGTGAGAGTGTTAAACATGCAGTGAGGGAGAAATTTAGTTTAGTGTGTGTTGTATTGTGTGCTAGATTGGTTTGAGCTATGTACAATGTGTGTTGTGTTGTGCGCTAGAGTGGTTTGAGCTATGTACAAGATGGGCTATATACAGTGATGCAAAAAACATTTTCTATACATACAGTGTTTAGGAGGTATCATGTGCTGTTATACATTCTCTGAGGTTATGTGATGTGTCCATAGTGTTCTATGAACAGCATGGTTTTAGCTGTTTTCTAAAGTCTTTGAGGTCTGTAGTTGCCCTCAACTCGTCCGGTAGTTTGTTCCATATTGTTGGAGCAGCCATGGAGAGTGCTCTGTCTGTTGTGTCCTTGCGTGTGTGTTTGAATTCACTTGGGGTGCTGACTCGGTTGTGTGTTTGTTTTCTTCTAGGACGTGTGCTGGTGTCCGGTTGTATGAGGGTGTGCAGGCTGTTGGCTGATGTGTGCTGATTTATCTTGAATAGGTTTATCATAGTTTTGTATCTGATGCGTGCACCGATTGGGAGCCAGTGTAAGTCCTTTAAGGTAGGTGTGATGTGCTCCTGTCTTGCAGTACCGGATATTATTCGTGCTGCAGTGTTTTGTGCTAGCTGGAGTGGTTTGAGGGCTTGTTTCGGTAGTCCAAGGTATATCGGATTGCAGAAGTCCAGTAGTGGGGTTATCAGTGCTTGACAGACGGTACGAAAGTGTTCTAGGGCGAGGAGTGGTTTCAGTCTCCTGATGATTCGCATCTTGTAGTAGACTTTTTGGATTGTTTTGTTTATGTGTGGCTTGAGGCTTAGTTTATTGTCCAGAGTAACACCGAGGTATCTCACTTCTGATCTTATTGGTATAGTAGTGTTTTGAATCTTGATATTTGGCGGGTGTATGAAGCTTTGGTTCCGAGTGATGATTAAAGCTTCGGTCTTGTTGTAGTTTATTGCGAGGTTGTTGTTTTGACACCAACTCGTCATACCCCACAGGGCCTGTACTATATACCCCAAAGGGCCCACAATCACCCTTTTTGGAGGTACGGGACAGGTGCCTGAGCCCCTGTGAAGCAACCTCCATCCTGCTGGTATAAGACAGTCCTCCAGGTTTGGTGGGCCAGAGCCATACCTGTGACTGTTGCAGACCAGCAGCAATGCTGGGGTTAGATCTGAAAAAACTCAACTGCCTCACACCAGAGTCTGCAATTCACCAGCAGACAGCACAGTCAGATTGCACCTGCAGCACCCTACAAGGTGTTGCAACCATGCACAGACTAACTGCAGACAGTTCACTAGCCAGTCCATGGTGCATGCTCACAGAGGAACTATGTGCACCAAGCAGGTATCTCAGTGATTGGGCCCCAGCACTGGGAACACACAGATATCACTGGAGGCAGTTAGTGTAGAGCGCTATGTGGGAACCTAGACATGCCATGGTCACTGCTCGGTTAGAGTGAGTGCCCTCCCAGTATGACATGCTGTGGCCACCCTGTCCATGCAGGCAGTGGTTGGGCACTACAGTGTCCAAGCCATTGCCCCATACCCTGTGAAGATGCATCCTGGCTAATCCGTCTTGTCCGGGACATACCCACAACAGTGCGTACACTATACTGAGTTATTATACTAATTATTTATTTATTTATTGTTTTATGTTAGTATCATGTGTGGTTATCCTCATTGCTATTTATTTTGGTTTTATCTGTTTGTCTAATGGTTTTATATTGTTTGCAGTTCCTTGCCCCCTGATGAAGGCAGTGGCCGAAATGCGTTGGGGCTTTTATACTTAATAAAGCACTTGTGGCCTCCATACCTTCGCTCTTCTGTGTTTGTCTTGTTTGCGAGGGTAGCTCCCTTTGTGTTCTTGCCTGTTCAGGCTGCCACCCCATGTCCTGCACTGCTACCCTTTCCAGCATTGTGCCTCTTCGTGCTTGCCTCACCTGTGCCTGATCTGCATGGCACCACCACTCCTCTGTCCACCCATCATTGTAACTATCCTGCCACCTCTGCCTCCACTGGGGGACACGTATTCCTATCATCTGCCACCCACTGTCTTTCCAGTACTTTACATTGCCAACAACCTGTGCTGTGGTACAGTTGCCCCCAACATGTTTGTCAACAGTACTGGCAGCCACATGGGATGCCCGCAGATATGGCAGGTCTAGCAGCTCCCAGCTCTCCCTCCTTCACTCTCCTGTTCATTGCCTTTCCTCTATGCTCTATCTAGTGTTAGGGCTAAATCTGTTTCTATGCCTCAAGCTCATGCATGTCATCCTGAAGCAACTTGCAACTCTTAGGGCACACTAACCTAAGGCACCTTAACCTTGTTAGGCCACCTTCATCTATGGTTCCATAACCCAGGGTGCCTTCTAAAGTGCCTTGTCCAGGGGTGCCTAACATGGCGCTTAGCCTAAGGAGCCATATAGGGCGCCTTACAAAGTGCCTTATGAGGCACCTTACAAGGCACCTTATAAGGCACATTACAAGGCACCGTAGAGGGCACCTTATAAGGCACATTACAAGGCACCTTATAAGGCACCTAACAAGGCACATCACAAGGCACCTTATAAGACACCTAACAAGGCACCTTATAAGACACCTAACAAGGCACCTTATAAGTAAGGTGCCTTATAAGGTGGCTTGTAACGCGTGTTAGCCTAAGGCGCCTTGTAACGTGTGCTAGCTGACACGGCTTGCCGTAACAATGCAACTCCCACACCTTTATATGGGCATCCGTAACACTACCGGGGAAGTTAATGTGGGTAACATTACCGGAGTTTAACAAACATTCCCCATAGACTTGGCAACAGAAATGTTACTGGAGAAAAACTGATAGAATTCTGCATTGTCAGCGATCTATTCATCTCAAATATCTTCTTCCAGCAATACAAACGGTGAGTGTACATATGGACTTTACCCATTGAATTGTATAAAATTCACATTGACTACATCCCTGGAAGTCAACGTTGGAAAAACTCAATAAATTCAACAGACAAAACTTGGAGCCAACGGTGGTACTGATTACCAACTAGTACACAAACTCAAGTTAAAGCTGAAAAAGAGCAAGCCACATCCTTTGCTAACAAATTCCAGAGTTTGATTGCGCATTGAGCAAAACAATATTTTCTTTTATTAGTCTTAAATGGGTTGCACTGTAGCTTCATTGTGTGTCCTCTAGTCTTTGTACTTTTTGATGGCGTAAACAACCAATCTACGTTTACTCGTTCCACTTCATTCAATAATTTATAGACCTCTATCATATTTCCCCTTAGCCCTTTCTTTTCCAGGTTGAAGAGCCCTAACCTTTAAAGCCTTTCCTCATAGGAAAATGTTTTCATTAAATACGCATTGATTGCAATAAAAAAATTTTGAGTGCCCTTGTGGTTTACATTCTATAGGTTGCATTAAAAGAACAGAATAAACAAAGAAGAACAGCGGAAGTATGACCACAGCCTACCAGATGGTATTAAATATTCTTTATAAAGAATAAAGAATATTTAATACCATCTTGTAGGCTGTGGTCATACTTCCGCTGTTCTTCTTTGTTTGTCCACGTGCGGAAGATCATCTTCTTTCTTTTTCCTTAAAAGAACAGAATATCAGGACTAGTGAACACCTTATCACAAGTTTGAATAAGAATCTTAAATATGTCACAGCACACTTCATGATTTGCCATAAATGACCCCAGGGATTACAATTTCATAGGCAGAAATAAATTACACTACCTGCTAAAAGAGGAAATAAGCCACCTCAATTACATATTTGGAAGTGAGCCTGGATAACTTAATTAAATTCAATAGCCTCGGGAGGTATGAACAAGCAGCTGATTTCTCAGTTTTATTAAATAATGGAAGAATTAATAATGACTTATTGAGGAGGAATTTTGCTCAGGTTATAATAGGGATTTAATTAATCTTACTTGAAGAATATTAATTTTATTAAATATACTTTTGGCAGAACTATGTACCAAGTTTATATTAGCATGAATTCATGGAATAAATATAATTAATGTGGCGTCTAGATGTTCGGAATTTAGTATTACTTTATATGTTGGTGCAGTTGATATGGTTGCATTTCAGTACATTAGCTTTTATCATATGGTCTCTATCTGCAGTCATTTTACTCATTTGCAAGGACAAATGAGCTGGGGTTTTTTATTGAACATAGTAAGCTATTGCAATGCTTGATTGTTGCTTAGAGTGTTGTAGCCGAGACAACCTCTTAAGGAACTGTGCAGGTATGCAAGAACATTGGGGCTGCTCTGGCAGTTGCTGAATCCAGTGGTGTGCTCACTTTATGCTAATTAAGAGGCTTGGGGGAATGTTTACTAAAGGGCGCTACGCTAGTAGTGCAGTGTAAGCTTGCATTATTGGCATCGTGCTAAACAGTAGCATGGCACCCTGTGCTAAAAGCCCTGCTCTGCACAGGTAGCCTGCATATGGGTGGTGATTGGACGGGGTTGTGCATTCCTGCCACAGCACTACTAGCACTAGCCTTGAAAACCCATGCTGCTAGTTATTTAACAGGTTTTTATACCACTTTATCATTTCAGTCAAAGTGGTTTACATTGTAACTTAAACTTGGTAATGTATGTTAAGCAGGGACATTGATAACTTGGATTTTTCCTGAGGTAATGGAGGATTAAGAGACTTGTCCAAAGCGTGCTAGTGAGAATTGAACCCCGGTTTCTTGGCTACCAAGCCACTGCTCTAACCATTAGACTACTCCTCCACTCCATAATGGACTATGCTGTTGTTCCTTGCAGCGGTTTTAATGTAGCAAGCCACACTACATTCAGGAGACGGCTATCCCTGCCCCCTACATATAGTGTGGTGCTAAAACCTGCAGTACTAGTGTGAGATTTAGTAAACATGCCCCTTATGGACTAAAGGGTGTCTATGAGAAAGATGCTTGAAAACACATTTTACAAAGGACATCCAAGTACAATCTGGTATGCCCAAGCCAGAACGTTTGGAAAAAAAGCAGGCACATCAAAGTTGAGGCACAATTTCACAAACGTGGAAGTGCCTGATACGGATATCTATGAAGCCCTCTACATACTCATCCCTGGAATAGTATTTATATAGCAGGGATGTCTAATAGCTTAATGGTTAAATAGTGGACTAGGACCAGGGTTCAAATCCCACTGCTAATCCCTGTGATCATGGCCTAGTCATTTAACTCATGTAAAGAAAAAATGGGATCCTAATTTAATTATAAATCTAAAAATACTATAAAAAATAATGAATAAAGCTTAAATAAGTGATGTTAAGAGCTCAATCAGCAGAATTACTGTCAATAACCAGCATTACTGTCATCATCACTCCATAAACCAACACTTAATTAGAAGAACACTTCTTACAAATAAAAAATAAAAAAATGTTCTCAATACTCATGGTAAAAATACCCATAAATAACATCCATCATATTGCACATAGTACAGGCAGATGTCAAAACTCTTTTTATGGTGACTCAGGAAACCTGACCACGACCGCTGGTTTTGCCATTACCTCGATTTTTTCAAAGGAGTTTGATCACTTGCCATATCATGCCCGATAATTCATATCAGTAAAATGCTTCAACTTGACCACCAATTGCTGTTGCTTTACTGATAATATTTTATTTAAATAAGCTCTCTTACACATATCAGCAAACCAAGAGCAAAGCGTCAATACAGCGAATGTGTCCCGCCGAACATTTAAAATACAGAAGAACCAATCACAACACTCTATCACTCAGTTACAAATTGAACCAATCATATCCCCCGCTCTATCAACCAATCACAGCTCACCTAAATAAACCAATCACTCTAAAGCCTATCATACAAAAAATCATGCTACCTATCACTATAAACTTCAATACACTTGGATGCCCACCAATACCATTAAAACAAACACAAATAAGAAACCAGCATGGCCCAAAACTGAATCATGATGGAACCTAAGAAATATCTACTGATTAATATACTCAAAAGGAGAGAATAGTGGAATAGTCAATAGAACCATTGATTTTTTGAATGCTGCATGCATTTGTGAGGCTTATAATTTACCCTCTGCTATAGCACCTCCTCATGACATCACTTGCGTGCTGAAAGAACCATCTCTTCCTTGGCCACTATCACAGAGCTTCAGCCACATGTGCTGCATTGGACTGCACATAATTTCCATGTGGGAGGACAAAGTGGGCCAGGAAAATGTCTGTCAATTGGCACATCCATCGTATGTGTAACACAGGATATGAAGAATTCCAAAGCAAACCAATGGATAAAATCAGTAGGTGCGTGCACTGAAAGCAACTGTGCATCCTGCAGACAACATCATTTATATTTTGCAAGAAAATCAGGTTTCACTAGGCTCATTTAAAAAAATCATCTCCCAGCAAAAATTAAATTTTTATTTCAAAAACTCTGTTTCTTAGGATTTGGCATATTCCAGGGCTTGGCCTGCTCTGGAAATATCCAGTTGGTGATTTTGTTCAAGACTCTTCAAGAGGAGAAGGAAAGGGCTGGGTGTATGGTGCTGTGATCTGGAAGCATAACAAAAAAAGAACCCACTGCTTCCCCACTTTGGTTTGGTCGTTATCATATTAGTGGGAGGGCAGAGTGAAAGCTACTGGGCAAGGCTTAGTGCCAACAGGAGAAAGACATTTTTTAAATTAATACTAAAGATATTAGGGGGGAGGGATTTCAGCAGCGGTGGCTAGCCATCACTGCTGAACCTAAGACCTGGATATTCCATATCCGACCACCAGCACTGAAAATCTGGGTTGGCTGGATAGTGTGGAAGCTAATTGGATAGCAGCGATATTCAGCCGATGCCTGGTAGGCTTCCGCAGTGAAAGTTAGGCCAGCCTTTAAAGTGCCTAACTTTCACTGCTTAGGAATAACTGGGCAGCGACTGAATGTTGTCATTGCTCAGCTATCTCCAGCTGCTGCCTCCGCTCTGCCATCGGAACGCTTCAGCGCTAACCATCTAGCATTGGGGTGTTGAGTGGTGGCACCTGCTGATAGATGATTTCCAAAAATGGCCACAAGTTGCGTTAGTCTTGCCCGTGACTTAGAGAGAGGTACTTCCACATTCTTCTTGCTGCTACTTATCAGGACACCCCAAAAATTTCGAATTTCTGTGACCTGACTAGTCACACTGTTTGGCCACCTTGAGGTCTTCAGATGTGATCATTACCTGACCCTTCTCCTGTTCGACAGCTACACAGCAATAGCATGGAAATTAACAGCAAAACCTCTGAACTGCGAATTTAGAAGGGACGTCTAGAAAGAATCTGGAATGTCCACAGCACCAAAATTGCGTGGCAGTAGCAACAGCAAAGGGAGGAACATATAAGTGTCTTCTGAAATCACTCCCTGAAAGATGTCCCAGTAACAGGTTCTGGCGACGAGATGGTGCAGATAGAAAGGCCAGGTACATGTATGGGTGTAGGCTATGTCACATGTGGATGTCCCTGAACTGCATGGCCACAGAACCGGACACTTGGACATGCCTGACAGGGTATTTCAGAAAGGGGATACTGTGTTATGAGACTAGAGCATCCTGACCAGCCATTTCAGATAATAATCAGACGTGAGGCGACGGGCCTGAAACTTGTTTGGAATATGCATTTACATGCAGACTTCTTTGGCCAGGAAGTATTAACTGTGGCAATGAAAGCACATTTTGCTCTTCCTCCTGGAAGCGTTGCGGCTATGAAACAAGCAGGTTTTTGCACCTTATTCATGATTAGGAGCAGGTATAGGCATGGATATGTGAACAACCAGGACCAGACGTGCTTGTGCTGTTCTGAAATCGCACTGCAGCCTGCATCTCCCTTGCTCCTTCCCCACCACATCCCCGTGCAATATGGACTTGCTCATGCCAGGGATATTTATATATCCAGTTTTCTAAAATGACTCTTGGCACATTTCTGTAATTTGCAAGTCTGACTGCCTGTTTTCAGACATCCAGCTCATGAATAGGGCTTCTAAAATGACCCCCATAGTATCTGTCATTTAGCCACCTGAATGCTAAATGATGTGTGTAAGTTCATAATTAAGTGTGCACACATTGAATTTACTAAGGGGTATGTTTACAAAGCAGCGGTAGTAGCCTCCGTGCAATATCGCACAGAGTCCGCTACCGCTGCTTTGTAAACCAATCCCTAAGTCATCTTTCCCTCACTGCTGTTTCTGCTAATTTACAAATGACATAAGACAAATGTCTAGGATGGGGATTGGTTGTCAGTACTGATGGGAGAAGCAGGAGGGCAGGTGCACTCCCAGGAAAAGAGGGGGAAAGAGAAATTGAGAAGAGGGGAATTACATTTGAGTGCCTTGTCTGTTGTCATGTAATCCTTTTGTGCAATATCTTTCCATTGCTTGTCTATAATTACAGATCTATGGGTGAGAAGCTAAGTGAATGCATGCTAATTTCTGTCCATCAATCTTGCATGAAAGAGTGGGGTGAGAGGATGTGGTTTAGGAAAGAATAGAGTGTGAAAAAGCTGAATGACTATGCATAGGTATGGAAGGTCTATTACAGCTAAAAATAAAGGAAGGACTAGTAGGGAGGGGAGAGAGATTAAAGTGTTAGGAGGAAAGTGAAGGATACAAAAAAAGAGGCCTGCAACTGTGCAGAGAGAAGTGGAGACAGAACTAAGAAGGGTGTATGAAAAGCTATCAGGCTAGAGAGGTAGACCCCACACATCCCAGGATAGGTCCAAAACACAATGGATGCCAGAACATAGGATAGCAAAGCAGAGAAAGGAAGGGGTGAAAGGAAGAACATATCAATGAGAGGGATACTCCAAAGTAAGGGAATGATTTTGTAAAGTCCTTTTTGTGCATTCGGGGCCACATATGCGTGTAAAATGCCTTTTATAAAATATCAACTGCCTTCAATGTATGCATCTTGTCATGAAGGCCTGTACGCCTGCCTTCAAGGTGTGATTTCTGCCACTTACACTAGTATTGTATACAGACACATAGGCACTTACTTGGCCTTGTAACCTAGGTGCTGGGTGATAAAATTACCGAGTCCGATATTCAGTGGCGGCAGCTAGCTGATCTAACACAGCTAGCTGCCACCACTGAATTTAAACCCAGAATGTCCGGTTTGCCCGGATTTGTGGGAAGCTAACCAGGCGGTGGCGATACTCAGCTGCTGCCTGATGAGCTTCTGCAGTGAAAGTTAGGCCAGTCTTTGCTGTACCTGCCTTTCGCCACGTAGCCATAACCCGGCAGCAGCTCAATATTGCCACTGCCAGGTTATGCCAGATGTCGCCATAGAAAATCCCAATGCTAACTGATTAGCATTGGGGCATGCAGTGGCAGTGCCTGTTTTAGTGCCGCTGAATATCCCGCTAAGCGGCATTTACACGGTTTGCAGGTGAATATCAGGCCCACTCTTTCTGAGAGTAATTTTATAAATGGGACCCTAATTAAAGCACATTATAACGCACCTAAATTAAACCCATTTTATAAAGACAAGTAAGCACCTACTTGTCTTTATAAAACATTAAGGCACAATCACTTACACCAGCCCCTTTTTTTTTTGTGACATCAAGTCAGTGCTGACTGCTGGCGCTGCAGCTGCCTCTGCTTTTCTTGGCAATATATCACCGGAAGCAGATTGTCAGGCCTTTTCTTCCGAGGCAATGGAGGATAAAGTGATTTGCTTACACCTTCCATGCTCCACCCAAACTCTGTCTCTGTGCACGCCCACAGTGAAGTGCGTGCCATGCGGTTATCGTGGGTACTTCTATGCTGGTCAGTATTTTATAAGAGGTCATTTAAGTGGCTACCTACAGCCATAAATGATTGAAATACCGGTATTTACATGTTCTTATCACCTCAAACCTGGCACCTTCTTTTAAAATTACCCACTATATGCTCCCGGTGTGTAGGCAGCATCAGGGTGGATCACTGGGGTCATGGACTGACAAATATTTTGCCCAACACAGCATCAGCTTCTAGAAAGTTTGCGAGCGGGGCTCAAGATTGGTTGGTTTGGCTCCTCCTCCTATGTCTGCCTAGGAAGTGAAGCATGATGAAGAGAAGGAAGAAATGCTGGAGAAAAGATGTCAAGGAGCCGGTGCCAGAGGCTACATCACAACCCACAGTGGCAGAAGCAAGATCACGCCAAAGGATATTGTGATTCACTCAGAAAGAAAACGACAGGTCTGGAGTTGATCCTCCAGAATGACAGGAAATCCTTGGCAGCAGAGAATACTATTTGACAACAGGCTGCACCAGAGGTCACACCTCAAAGTTGCCCACAGAGAAATGATACTATGAGAACACTGAGGGAGTAAATCCATAAAGGACTTTATCATGCGCAAATCCTGTTCTATGCATGTGTAAGGCGTCTTATAAAACTATCCTACAAGTAAAAGTACACATGGTGACAAGAAGGCATATACATTTACGAGACTCAAGGGCACGCACGTTCGGTGGAGGAGTTTGGGCTGAGACATAAAGCACATGGGTAGGTTATAAAATACTCAACTCCATACATACATCAACCTGGCACATTTATACCACCTCCCAAGTTGGTGTAAATGTAAGCTGATATATTTTAGCTATGATTTCAGCTGCTTTTGTGATGTTATTTTATAAAGACATAAAGGGCCATTTAATAAAGGCTTTAATGCATACTACAGAGTAGCCTAGTGGTTAGAACACTGGCTTGGTTCACTTCCCATTAGCAGGCCTTGGGCAAGTCATTTAACTCTCCATTACCTCAGAAGAAAGGCCTGGCAATTTACTTCCAGTCACACTGCCAAGAAAACCCAGGAGCTTCTGGGTCACCAGGAGTCAGCATTGACTTGAAGGCACACATTGCATTATGATGTTAAATCACATCAAGTGCCCATAGCCTTTATATTTCTATGGGCGCAATAGCACTTGACACATGTTAACTTCATTAATGCGCATTAACCTTTAGTATAAGAGCCCTGATAGTCACCTATGTGTCTTTATAGAATAGCCTCAAAATAGGTGGCTACTTGGCCTTCCAACCTAGATGGCCTGTTATAAAACTACCTTCCAAACAGGCAATTGGGAAGTCAGCTAAGATTGGGACCTTTTAGAAGAGGTGATCATGTCTGTCCCATTCACTTCATGCCACTTTAGAAATGTCACTCTGGAAGGTTGGGTCCAAATGTATTGTCACACTCCCAGAGTCCAGAGACACAGGTTGTGGGAGTCCATGGGGGCCCATGTGTCAGTCTGGGCTTAGAGAATCCTGCTGTTCCGCAGCACAAGGCAAACTCTGCAGCATTTGCTTGGACAGCGGAATCAAGGGAAACAAGAAGCCCGGCCTGCAAGACCAACCAAAGCCTGCACAGCCAGTGTAAGAACACAGTGGATGTAAATCGAAATAAGGTTGCCATGAGTCGACATCAACTCGATGGCACTTAACAACAAAAACAGAAGGAACAAAACGTTTTATATGAATAGCCAAACATTTTTTTTACTACAATATAAATATTGCTTTACATAATTTTACTTTGAGCAACACTTTCAAAAAAGAATTAGAATGTAAAACATATAAATATTCATATTAAAATTATTCACAACCATAGCAAAATAGAGAGATTGAAACCAGATATAAAACAGAGGGGGGGAAAACAAAAAACAAGTGGATGACAAATTCTGAACAATACATCAGTGTTTTACTAAAACCTCAAGGAAGTTTCTTTTTTTTATATTTTTGTAACAATAATATCAACTGCACACAGGCTCTTGAAACACAAGACCCCTTTCATGTTAAGTACCATTGCCAATGGCACAAGCTCTCAGACTGGCAGGGGCTCTTAACTCAATTCTGTGCAGAAATGCCGACCTCCGTCTCTTCCACTTCCATAAACAATTAACTTGCAGTCAAGGCGCCGGACTTTAACATCCAACATTTACGCAACAATTCTGCTCATAGGGGCATTTACATGTTCTAGCCTCAAGTAAAAAAAAAATCGTTAAACTTAAGACAGGGCATGGAAGAAAATCTAATTAGCAGGGCTGACTGCTATTACAAAATATGTCTATATTTCACTGTTTCAACATTTTTTGAAAATGGGAGCTGATATTTAGACCTACTGAATCATTCAGTTTATGACGGCAAAAATAATGCCCCATTTCCCCAGCCAATTAGATTGCCAAGTATCTAAATGGCCATTTTACTGAGCCTGTAACAGATTGGCTATTATGACAAATGGGAATGATTGTGGCTGTTTCTATTTAGAGACTGAACTATTTTCGGTATTACTGCACTATCGGCCAGATACACTCCAGGGTTTTTCCCATTCTGCATTTATAAGAAATACGCTTTTTCCAAATGGCCCAATTATTGGGTACTGCTGAAAGCACATGACATCAAACTAGAGTCTACAAACTTACAAAAATATAATTCTTTGTTATCTTATTTTAGTATTTCACCATAATATATAATTTGTGTTATTCAAAGGATATAAAAGAAAGTTTAGCAACCTGAATTAATCAGCAACACATAAGTAAGTCAATTATCTTGTACTTTTGTGATACAACATATATGTTTAAAGATTGCAACCAACGTGGTTATATAAATGTGTACTGTATACAAAAATATACATTTAAAGCCCTTTAGTATGGCACTATTTTATAGTATAAACATAAAAAGTAACATATATGATAAAAAGGTAGTGATACCTTAGAGAAATTATGGGATTTATGTGAAAACGTGAGCGCCATACAAGTGAAGTCCCAGCACTGCTTCTTATCGTATTACAACTATTATAAGGAAGTTTCTGGGGAAAGAGATCTCACACATCCACAATGTAAATGTCCACTCCTAGCCTTACAGAGAAGAGCGAAAGAAAAACAGTTTTAGAAAAAAAATAAGCCGTTAAAACTAAAGAGAAGTAGAAAACCAGAATTTGAAAGAGGTTTATGTCAGAACAGACCTTTCAAGAGGAAAGAATATGATTTCAGTCTCTAGACAGTACTGTAGGAAAAAAGCTGAGATATGCTCACAAATGGTTACTGGGGGGTTTTCCCCCTTTTAACAGTGTCCCACATGAAATGGTATTTTGCAGTTGCCTTATCGGCAGGCACAGGTCTCCACTGACATGTTGGGATATATCTTTAACACCACATTTCTGTTCTCATCCAGGAAAAGCACACTGAGGGGGTTCATTCTGTCTGGAACACAGCAGGGCTCAGGGATGCCAGGAACGATTCCTACCGCCTTTACAATGCTTTGGATTGTAGCATGGTTTGATGGCCGAACAACCTGGAATAAAATGCAATGTTTATTATTTACTTATCTTTCTAATGTCATAGCTAGCGGGGAGAATTCCTCAGTCAATTGTTTTACTGGCAAATTGTGGGCTAAATTTATTAACCTCCATTAATGTATTAATATGCGTTATTGCACTTTAGTGTGAAATAAAATAAATAAATATTTAACGCATGCTGTTTAGTGCAGCCCCTCCCCCCTTTATTATCAATGGCTCTACGCAAGGGCCAAATGAGACACATGCCTGGGGCCCAAATATTTAGGTGGACTCAGCACTCTGGAGACTAGGGTTGCCAACTATCTGGATTTTTTCGGGACTGTTTAGATTTTTGCAGAAGGATGGCTCAAGTATCTGGATATTATTCAAAGCAGGGGCGTAACCTTGGGAGGGGAGGGGCATTTTTCCTTCAGGCCCCACGTTCCTTCTTGAGGTCTGAAGTGTGGTAGACTGGTAGGGTGGGGGGACGGCATGGAAAGAGTATGTGACTGTAGAGGGGCTGATAAAGGAAATCAATGGGAGTTCACGGTAGTGGCCCACAGACGTGTTTGTTTAGGGCCCAATATATTGTTAATCTGGCCCTGGGACTACTGACTAATTACCTGCATAAAATAACAGTAGATTGTGTTAAAGCACAACAAGGCAGATAAGTAAATATAACTCTCTGTGTAATAATCAAACAGGAAAAGAAAATAGTGACAACAGTATTCTCATTAACCAGATCAACCAAAGATGAACTGATGGATGATAAGTAGGTGCTTTGTTGTTAAACACTATTTTATCAGACTTTTTTTTTTACATTACGCTCTATTACCAAGAGCCATAGCTTTTTCTTCCTTTCCTCTTATCCAACTCTTTTTTCAATTGTTAACATTTCTAGTTAAGTTAATGAAAAGTATTGGACTGAGAGTACTCCATATTCACCAAACAGGTACCATGCAACTATGCAGGCAGAGGTCATGTGAATTCCGCTACATGGCCCTGCCTCTGCGCCTCACCTCTGCTCTGACAGATTACAAATTTGGAATAAGCTTCTTTAACTCTTTGCTAAACTACGGAAAGTGCTAATACAGATGCCAAATAGTGCAAACCCTGCTGGTGTTTTTATGCTGATGTGAAAAAAATATCAATGTCATCATCAGGGCCATGTAGAAGCTCTTTGCCTATGTATATGCGTGACCGTCATGGCCAAAAAGAAGTTCTCCTGGGACATTCACGGCTCCTTTTCCCAAATGCTGAAGATTTTTCCTTAAATTAAGCTTCACTCCCTTTTCCAAGTTTCTTACCTTGTTATTGTCTGATTGCATAAAACTTCAGTACGATCCATCAGCCTTACAGTGCAATATCACATATTATTACAGATATCACAATGTTATCAGTGATGATAAAAGATGCCTTTAAGAACTCAATTTCCACTATGATATAAGCTTTTCTTATGACCTGGTTCTGGATATGCCGTACAATCAAGGACCATGATAGGTGTATATCATGAAATCAACAACATTTAAAAAGCATGCCCTACCTTAGGCATTGGAAATTCGCAAGTCCCAGCACAATAATATGCATCAAAAGATTTCGGTGATATGATCCATTCACTCCAACCAATGTCAGCAAAGTCTACTTTCAGGTACCTTCTGGAACAAATTCTGGGCTCATTCCACTGTCTCCTCCTTGCCTTTTTCATTGTTTTCTCATCAAAATGTAAAACCTGAGATCGACTTAAAGAATCTGTATTTTCTTGTCCTTTTTTTCTCCTCACTTTTCGAGATGTTTTAGGCTTCAAAGACTTATAGGTGCTTTCCCACAAGTCATGCTTGTTGTAGCTACTGGGTTCTATTTCTGGTAATTCATTGTTGTAGATGGGTTTTTTAACATAAGTATCCCTCTTTGCACGAGTGTCAGAAGATGCATTAGGAGAATGATTTGGATCACCACTGTTGGACAGCAACGGATCATATCTTTGCAGGGTTAAAGCGACACTATTGGGTTCTGAAATCGCAATGTCATTAGCAAAGACCAGAATATATGGAAAATGGCTGTGCATAACCTTCTCGTGGATATTCTCAGATTTCTTTCCATAAACAATTTCCGCAAGAATTAAAAGCTCTCCTTGGAGTTTGGACTCTTTTATGATGTGTGATATATCTTTCGCATGCCAGGTGCCTCTATGCAGGGGAAAAACAGTAATGTTGTCCTTAATGAACCCCAAATCAGAATCCTGGGTGATGCTTCGAAAGATGAGGTTGACTTGTGATATTGGTGGGAAATGGAGAAGACGGCAGGATGAGTTCTTGGAGCGTTTGCAGAACACATCTCGGTGTCTGGGATGTTTGTCAGCGTAAAAATGAAAAGTTGCCGCCAAGACCATTTCTGATTCCTGAATGGACGTTAAATTAAAATGATACAAAAGCTTCTGGTCAACTATTTCTGTAAAGGAAATTTAAAACAAACAGTTTAGTGAGTAAGGAAAATCTCTCTTCAACCTATTTCTATGCTCTGCCAGCTACTGTCACTTAAATATTAATTTTGATGATATTCAATGAAATATATAATTTATTAATCTGCAGTTTCCAGTATATTTATTTATCTATTAAGACCTATTAACTACCTTTATGAAGAAATTCACTCAAGGCGATGTACAACAGTTCTAAACATCTTACATTATAGAAACAGCATAACAATAGTAAACTGACTAAATGTCAGCATAATACACAGTCCAGCGCCGTACGGCCGCACAGGATGCAAAGAAATAGGGGCGCATTTGCCGGCTTCGGCTACCCCCCTCCCCACGCTGTTGCCCTTGCTTTTCATGTTTCCTTGGTATTGGCGGCAGCAGCGGAGCAGACAGCAAATTAAAAACAAAAACGTATCTTTCCAATTTCCTGCTAACATTCAGGTCTGATCCCTCCCTCCTCTGACGTATGTACGCACCAGAGAAGGGAGGGACCAGACCAGCCATTCAAACTCAGGTCTTTGCAACTCTGCGCTTGAATGGCTGGTCTGGTCCCTCCCTCCTCTGACGCAGGCATCCATCAGACATGCATGTAAGCAGGAAATCAGAAAGAGACAAGTTTTTTTTTTTTTCAATTTTATGCCTGTTCCACTGCTGCTGCCACCACCACCGTCAAGGAAACATGAAAAGTAGCAGCAGGGCAAGGGCAGACAGTGTGGGGAGCCAGTTGGACATGGAAGTGTGGGGTATGGCAACATGGGGAGATGCTGGGCATGGGGCAAATGGCAAACCTGTGATAGGGGAGGTGTGCACCAAATGTGCAAGTTGCACAGGGCGCATTTATGGCTTGGTACTGCCCTTGACACAGTTACAGTAGACCAATGTGGAAAACTTGCAGAAAGGCAAATTAAATCCTATTAATAGCAATTATATGAAACACATAAAACAGAACAGTAGAACACTGTAACAGACATATGATGCAATATCAACAGAATACAAATGATGCACCATAGTAGGCAGCACGATAGAACATTCATATAACACAAATACAATTTCCACACAATACAAAGAAACATCTTATTAGACAGCAGAGGGGGCAAGTACAATTAAGACAAATAAAGGGGAATTTTAAAAATGACATCTAGGTGCAATCTAGAACATTCAGACCAAAAACATCTCAAAAAATTTCCGCAATGTGCAAGTTGAGGGGCAATTTCAGAACTATGTATGTGCCCAAAATGGACGTCTGCAGAAATGGCCCCATAGATGTCCCTGCGATGATATTTCAAGACAGGTACATATATCCTTTGGTGAATGCACATCTCTGCCTGCTTTTTGCAAGTGGAGATGTGCATTGGCATGCTGACATAGAACAAGTGTCCTTGTTTCCTTTCAGTTTTCTTTATAATCGAGAAAGTACTGGGGATATCAGAGTACCTTCTGCACTACGCCCTCCATGTCTTTTGATGGCAAAACTGGAGCAGGGCAGTCGGCCCTTTAAATTTGGAGGCATCATCGGGCGCACGGCTGCACGCCGCACACCTCACCGGAGCAGGGTGGTCGGCCCTTTAAATTTGGAGGCGCCATCAGGCGCACGGCTGCACGCCGCACACCTCGCCAGAGCCGGAGCAGGGCAGTCAGCCCTTTAAATTTGGAAGCGCCATTGGGCGCATGGCTGCACGCCGCACATCTTGCTGGAGCCGGACAGTCGGCCCTTTAAATTTGGAGGCGCCATCGGGCGCACGGCTGCACGCCGCACACCTCGCCAGAGCCGGAGCAGGGCAATCTGCCCTTTAAATTTAGAAGCTCCATTGGGCACACCCGCACCTGGCAGGCCCGTGCCTGAGGTCCTCGCCAGAGTGCCCTTTGGTGTGGCCCTTAGGCAGGGACCAAAGGTGTGGCCGGTACATCCAGCACCATCTATTCACCAGCTAAACACCAGGCAGCCTCGAGAAGAAGAACAGATCCAAACGCTCCTCCACACCGCACCTCCTGACCCCAACCAGCTCCCATACAAGTAAGCACCCACCGCTGCTACCCACAGCCTGGTGACTCCATTGCTACCCACTGCTCCCTCACCATCGCTACCCCATTACCTGCAATTAATTCTGCTTCACCGAACTTGCTCCCATCGCCTGCTTTGAACTTGCTACCCATTGCCTGCTTTGAACTTGCTACCCATTGCCTGCTTTGAACTTACTACCCATTGCCTGCTTTGAACTTGCTACCCATTGCTACACTAAACTTTGCTGCACAGGCTATAATCTCCCTGCTACCCACTGATGGTACGTTACCTATATTGCATAGCGTGCTGTCCTCACTTGTAAATCAACACATACTGCATAGTGTGTAGAATCCCTATCCACATCATTGCTTGTAAATTAACATACGCTGCTTTGCCCCATCACACCTCTTCCATGGCCCCCCATCTCATTGTCCTTCTCTTCCTCATACTCCCCGACTGCCTCCCCTCCTACCAGCACCCTCACTCCTCTCCCCCTACTCCCCCTCTACCTTCCTCACGTCTCCCTCCATTCTGTCTTCTAACCTAGCATCTGCTCTTGAACTTCATTACACCCTCCCCCTCATTCAACCTGCCCCCCTCTCTCTAAGGCAACCCCACCCTTGCTTCCGCCGTACAGCCTCTGCCTTACCCTGCTCTCTATTACTCCTTCTCCTTCTCTCATCAGGTAATATCAACCCCAACCCTGGCCCCCCATTTTCTATCTCACTCTAAGAAGAGTTCCTCATGTACCTTATCTAATCTCATCCATATCCCTCTCCTTTCCCCTTCTACCTGCCCTCACTCATGCCCCAATCACTCATCTAGTATCATCAACCCCCACCCTATCCCCTTTAGAGCTCTGTCTCACTCCAAAAAAAAAAATCCTCACGCAACCTATCTAATCTCATCAATATCCCCCTTCATTCCCCTTCCATGTCCCCTCCCTCATGCCCCTCATGGCGGGCACACTCATCCAGAAACACCCACCTGTACCCTAGTCCCTCTAAATCCCCATACTACTCTAGAAATAGATCCTCACGTACCAGCCCCTCTAGACCGCCTTCTTACTCTGGAAAGAAATCCTCACGCAACTTGTCTAACCTTATCCATATCCCTCTCCTTTCCCCCTCCACTCTCCCGTTCTCATGTGCCCTATGGAACACATGCTCAGTCAACAACAAACTTCCTTTTACTCATGATCTCTTCATCTCTAATGCACTACACCTTCTTGCCCTAACTGAAACCTGGCTCCTCCCAGATGACACCACATCCATCGCTGCTCTCTGTCACGGGGGATACCAATTCTCCCTTACACCTCGCTCCACCGGCCGCAGTGGTGGAGTTGGGCTTCTACTTTCCCCCTCCTGCCAATTCCAACCCCTCCTGCTACCCCAGTCACATTCCTCCCTCTCTTTTGAAGTCCACTCCATTCGCCTCTCTACACCTCTTCCCCTCCGAGTAGCTGTTATCTATCGCCCACCCAATAAATCCACATCAACCTTCCTTACCGACTTTGACTCCTGGCTTTCCGTCTTTATGGATCCCTCTTCCCCCACTCTTATTCTTGGCGATTTTAACATTCATGTCAATAACCCCTCCGATCCCCATGCCTTAAAGTTCCTCTCCCTCACCTCCTCGTTCGACCTCCAACTCTGCTCCACTGCCCCCACCCACCTGCATGGCCACTGCCTTGACCTGATACTCTTCTCTAACTCCTCTCCCTCAAACTTCCGCAACTCAATCCTTCCCTCATCGGACCACCACCTTCTAACCTTTAATCTTCAGCTTCCGCCGTCTCTACCTCATCCTGTCTCCTCCGACATATTTAGAAACCTTAATAATATTGATCCTCTGACCCTCTCCTCCACCATTTCTCCTTCTCTTTCCTCCATTATGTCCTCCAAGTCCGTCAATGAGGCAGTATCCTCTTATAATACTGCACTATCCTCAGCTCTCGACACTCTCGCCCCACCCACCCCACGTCCCGTCCGACGTTCTGTTCCCCAGCCCTGGCTTTCTTCCACAATCCGCTACTTACGCATCTGTGCCCGCTCTGCTGAACGTGCCTGATCCAAATCCCGTTCCCCAGAAGACCTTCTACACTTCAAATTCATTCTTGGCTCCTTCCAATCAGCCATAGCCCTTGCCAAACAAGAACACTACATCCATCTGACTAACTCCCTTGCTTCTGATCCTCGCCGCCTCTTTAATACCCTCAATTCCCTCCTTAAGGTGCCCACACCCCCGGTCCCGCCCTTCCTCTCCACCCAAACTCTAGCCGACTACTTCCATGACAAAATCCACAAAATTACCCTCCAATTCCCCACTTCCTCATCTACCTCTCCCCCTCCCCAATTCTCCCCCTCATCAATACCTCCTCTTCTACCCTCTCCTCCTTCCCTACGATCTCCAAAGACAAAACCACACTCCTTCTTTCCTCCTCCAAACCCACCACCTGTTCCTCTGACCCCATCCCCACCCATCTCCTACACCCCATCTCCTCTTCCGTTGTCCCCTCCATCTCTCATATTCTCAACCTTTCACTCTCCACTGCTACTGTCCCCGCCAACTTCAAACATGCTGTTGTCACACCTCTCCTCAAGAAACCCTCACTCGATCCCACCTGTCCCTCCAACTATCGACCCATCTCCCTCCTTCCCTTCATATCGAAACTACTAGAATGAGCAGTCCACTGCCGCTGCCTCGACTTCCTCACCTCCCAGACCCTCCTGGACCCACTACAATCTGGCTTCCATCCCCTACACTCCACTGAAACGGCTCTTACAAAAGTCTCCAATGACTTGTTCCTGGCTAAATCTAAGGGCTTCTACTCTATCCTCATCCTTCTCCCCCAGCCCGCTCCATGTCGGTGTACTGCAGGGATCCGTCTTGGGACCCCTCCTTTTCTCCCTCTATACCCAGTCCCTTGGCGCACTTATCTCCTCCCATGGCTTTCAATACCATCTCTATGCCGATGACTCCCAAATCTACCTGTCTACACCTAATATATCTCCAACAATCCAGACCAAGATCTCTGCCTACCTTTTTGACATCACTAGCTGAATATCTCACCGCTGCTTGAAACTAAACATGGCCAAGACCGAACTCCTGGTCTTTCCCCCCAACTCCTCCCCTCCTCTTCCCCCTTTCTCAGTCTCTGTGGCTGGATCTATGATCCTTCCTGCTCCCTTGGCCCGCAATTTAGGGGTTATCTTCGACACCCCTCTCTCCTTCTCCACACATATTCAGCTTGTAGCTAAGACCTGCCACTTCTTTCTCTACAACATTAGCAAAATCCACCCCTTCCTTTCCCAACACACTACCAAAACGCTTATCCACTCCTTAATCTCCTCTCGCCTCGACTACTGCAACTTACTCCTTGCTGGTCTCCCCATGAGCCATCTCCTTCCCCTTCAATCTATACAAAACCATGCTGCTCGACTTATCTTCCCCCAGTCTCGCCATGCCCACATTACTCCCCTTCTCAAGTCACTTCACTGGCTCTCTATCCAATTCCGCATCCAATTCAAACTTCTCCTACTGACCTATAAGTGCATTCACTCTGCGGCCCCTCCATACCTCTCATCTCTTATCTATCCAAGTATCCCCTCTCGGCAACTTCACTCCGCTAACAAATTACTTCTTTCTAGGCCTTTCACTCGCACCGCTAACTCCTGACTTCGCTCCTTTCACATTGCTGCTCCTTACGCATGGAACAGCCTACCTCTCCCCATATGCCAGGCACCCTCTCTGGCTCTCTTCAAATCCAGGTTGAAGACCCACCTCTTCACAATCGCTTTCAGATCCTGACTTCCATCCCTTATCTTTGCCTGACTCCCGTCAATTTTCATGACTGAGTTGTAATACCACACTGTGCTTTGCACCGTGTTAACTACTGCTCTGAATTGTCTCATTTTTTGACTAATGCCCTGTACTGTCTTGACTAGATTGTAAGCTGCGACGAGCTTGACTCTGACGAGCAGGGACTGTCTCTTGTATGTTTATCTGCACAGCGCTGCGTGCTTGGTGCTATATAAGTGCTTAATAGTAGTAGTAGTAGTAACTTTTCTGATGTTTATTCATGCCCTGGAGCAGGTATACACATGGACATTACCGATGTAGGGTAGAGACGTGCTTGCCGGTTCTGAAATCAGGCACCAGCACGTTTCTTTAAGGAATGTCCCTGGAAAAGCCCCTGCCATGCCCTTATGCAATTTAGACGTTCTTGCACTAGGGGTGTCTTCATACCCAGCTTTTAAAATTGCTCCAATGACATTTTCTTGATTTATATGTTTATGAACCAGTTTTTGGATGTCCAACTCATGAATGGGGCTTCTAAAATGACTGCCATAGACAGATATGATGGGCACGACAAAGGCATCAGTACAAATAGATCTGGGTGGCTTGACTGAAGGTAAGTTACATGTACATTTGAATAAAAGTTAAGTTGCAGGCAGGGCTGGCCCAAGGGTTTCTGCCACCCCAGGCAGAAACCCCGGCTTTGCTTCCCCCTCCTCCACTGATGTCACCCCCTCTGCTGACACCCTCCCCTTCCAGCTGCCGTCCTTACTGCCACCGCCCCCCTCAGCTGCTGCCGATTCCATCTAGAGAGGGGGAGGTGGGCAGCGGTAGCAGCAGTATTTCAAAAAGCAGTGGAAATACTGCTGCCCGCCTCTCTCCCCAAACGGAATTGGCAGCAGTCAGGCCAGCCACCCTACGCGGCCACCTAGCTCGCCTAGTAGAAAGGCCGGCCCTGGTTACAGGGTGTGCAACAAGCTAGACCATATGCAGTGTAAGTGACTAGATAGTCAGCTGCCACACCCAATAATGGCTTGGGAGAAGAGTAAACCTTTATGTGCTTCCTGAATAAGAAGTAGTCTTTTTTTTTTCTTTTTTTTAGTTCAAAGGCTTTATTGTTTTATGTAATAAAGTACAACAAACTTAGCAAGCAAAAACCCCATCCCACTGGGAAATTTTCCATGGGAGAACAAAGTAGAAGAGCGGAGGAATAGCTTAATGGTTATAGTAGTAGACTCAAGCCAGGGTTCAAATCCCATTGATGCTCTTTGTGATCTTGGGTAAATCCCTCAACCCTCCATTGCCTCAGGTACGAATTTAGACTATAAGCCCTCCAGCCACAGGAAATTACCTACTGTACCTGAATGCAATTCACCTTGAACTTCTGAGAAAAGAAAAGGTAGTCTATTCTGAACCACAAATAGCCGTTGGGACATCCATCTCCGCTATTCACACCCCCCCCCCCCCCGCTGTCCCTGTCCAAAGCCTCCTCGTATGAACAAGGAGTTTGTATGGGGAGGCTAGACGGGGGCGGGAAGGGGGCGATGCAGAGGTGGGGTGAGGGCGAGCAGTGGGTGGTCCATGGCCCCGGACATACAGGGCCAATTCTGAGGTGGAATGGTGGAGGGGGTGCAGGAGATTCCCTGCAGCCGACCCTGGCTGTGGGAGGCCAGATTGGGGGTCAGGCAGCGTGGAAAGGAACAAGTCATTGGTGACCGGGGATCGCGGCTCCTGAATGGAGCTGCGGTGCCATAGCAACCGGATGTCATAGTTCCACAGCTCCATTCAGGAGCCTGACTGAGTTAGCCAGGCTGGAGCCTGTATGTGCAGGCCAACCTGAATTGGGTCCCAGCCTGCACGTACAGGCTTATATGCGATTCTTGTCCCGTGGGGGCTAAACATGCCCCATGAGAGCAGAATTGCGTCTAGCACTCTGCGTCCGATTCTGTGGAGGCTGGGATGTACATAATAGAATAGGCCTCCACGCTCCTAGAATATTTTACATATCTACAGCTTTAATCATTGCAGACTAATCTCAACTGACCGCCTCCAAAATTTTCCAAAAGTCACAGCCTTTCCAGGGACTACTCAACTTCTCAGTGGCCACGATCTCATAACAGGCTATAGTACACACCATATTCCACCATACTTTGTTTTCTAGACGTTCCGATTTCCACAAAACCACTTTAAATGCTATTGAGATAAGGGAATTAAACAATTTAACATGAGATGGGAGGAGGTCCGGGTTTAGCATCTTCAATTTCAAAATAAGAAGTTTGTACTGCAAAGATTCTTTCATCCACAGCAACTGGGAGATTTCTGCCAAAACAGAGCACCGAAAAGAATGCACATTAAGACATGCAAGTAACATGTGGAAAAGGGTATCTACTGCTTAAGCACAGGATAAACAGAAGTAGTCTTGAACTAGGCGTAGCCCCACTGGAAGTGAGTGTCACAACGTATGTTTCCTTTGGTAAGAGTAAGGTACAGGCATCAGTACTTTTTAACATACTGTATTTTTAAGTGATCTGAACAATGTGCAATGTCATTAAATTTGCAGATAACACCAAATTATTCAAAACTTAAATCCTATGTGGACTGTGAGAAATTGCAAGATGACCTTGCAAGACTGGGAGACTAGGCATCCAAATAGCAGATGAAATTTAATGTGGATAAGTGTGAAGTGATGCACAGAGGGAAGAATAACACAAATAGCTACATGAAGCTAGGTGGCCCAGAAAAAGTGAGAACATCTCGTAAATTAAAAGCTTAAATGGTTTACTTATTTACCTTTTTTAGCTATATAACGTCTTTATTTCAACAATTTCCGGTCACCATCTTTTTTTTTATTTTTTATTTATTTTATTTTATTTATTTATTTAAAAATAAATAAATAAATAACGTCTTTATTTCGACAATTTCCGGTCACCATCTTTTTTTTTAAATTTGTCAATCGTTTACATCTGTCTTTCTGAATTTTTAAATAACTTATATGCTACGAGATGTTCTCACTCTTTTTGGCACCCAGTACAGACACGTTGTTGCCGTTGTCACAGAAATGTGATCCTCCGCCGTCAACACTATCCCATTCTGCTGCTGCCCAGATGGGTGGTTTGTCTTGGTCTGGCATCTCAGCTGAGACCTGTCCATCTTGGGAGACCCTGCCAGTAGTTAAACTACCGATAGTTTAACTCTCAGCATCACTGATGCACACAAGCCCTCACAGCACGACAAGCTGCAAACCAAATGAGGGATTGTAACTATCCATTGGATTTTCATAGCAAGATACAGAAGTAGATTGCCGGGCCTTTCTTCCGCGCAGTTTAAGTTTGGTGTTGTTGTCATTGTCACAGAAATGAGACTCGACGGCACTTAACAACAACAACAACAACAGACACGTGGTTGAAGTAGGAAGGATTCTTTTATTGATTATGATTAACCCAAAGAGCCCGACACCGGCCGTGTTTAGACTTTACTTCATCAGGGGCTTTTAGGCATGCTTAATCGTATGACAAATTCAACACAATAGCTGTATATGCTTCTATTCACGTTGAACTTCCATACTTTGCTAGGTAAACTTCAAACGTCGCTGTGTTTCAACTGCTTGTCTGATGCTTTCACATTCACTTCTATAGACGTCTGAAGTTTACCTAGCAAAGTATATAAGAAGCATATACAGCTATTGTGTTGAATTTGTCATACGATTAAGCATGCCTAAAAGCCCCTGATGAAGTAAAGTCGAAACACGGCCTGTGTCGGGCTCTTTGGGTTAATCATAATCAATAAAAGAATCCTTCCTACTTCAACCACATGTCTGTACTGGGTGTCTTAGAGTGACGTGGTATAGTGCTCCTTTGGTGGACCTCACTCTTTTTGGGCCACCCTGTATATTGGCGTCACCATTTAGGAAGCGTAGCATGGACAATATGTTGAAATCTTCTGCCCAGTGTGTGGCAGTAGCCAAAAAATGCAAACTATACTAAGAACTATTCTCTGTTTTATTCTCTTCTTTTCCTAATATCGTTTCACCTCTGTATCGCTCCATGGTGTGTGACTGCATCTTGAGTATTATGTCCAATTCTGCTCGCCTCATATCAAAGATATTGTGAAATTAGAAAAGGTACAGAGAAAGGTGACCAAAATGATAAAGAGGATGGAACTACTCTTACAGTATAAGGAAAAGCTAAAGAAGGTAGGGCTTATCATTCCCGAGAAAAGACAGCTAAGGGGAGATATGACAGACAGGGCTGGCCAGTCCACTAGGCGAGCTAGGGTAAGCAGCGGCAGTGGCACATGGGATTGGCTGCACCGCCCTCCCAACTATCGCTGATTCGGTTTGGGGGGGGGGGAGGCAGGCAGTAGCAGCAGCACTATTTCCAAAAGCGGCTGCTTTTTGAAATACTGCTGCTGCCTGCCTCCCCCCTAAACTGAATCAGTGGCGGCTGGGGGGGAGAGGGGGTGGCAGCAGCGGCAGCTGTGGAGTGTGGCGGCAAGGCCAGGGTTTCTGCCTAGGATGGCAGAAACCCTTGGGCCGGCCCTGATGACAGAGGTCTATAACAGTACAGACTAGGAAACACACTAGAAGTTACAAAGAAGTACATTTAAAACAAATGAGAGAAGATATTTTCTCTCAATGCTTAATTAAGCTTTGAAACTCGTTGCCAGAGAACGTGGTAAAAGCAGTTAGCATAGCTGGGTTGCAAAAACGTTTGCACTAATTCCTGGAGGAAAGGTCCATAAAATGTTATTAAGGTATTGTAGAAAACCAATGCTTATCCTTGTGGATAAGAAGCATGGACTATAATTACTTTTGAGATATACCAGTTGCTTCAGTCATTACTGGTCACACTGCCAGAACTGAAGTCAGCAGAGTGCAGTATGCATGGGGAGGGATGTTGGGCATGCAAATTAGGTGTTTCACATACTGGCAACATGACAGTGTGGCATCAGAAGGTGCCATCTGACCTCTACCTCCCCAACATGGGGGGGGGGTGCGGGGGTATGTAGCAGTGCATACATGCACCTGGGGGGGGGGCATACCACTGACATTGGCCATGTTCATGTAGGCAAATGGCCTCTCACCATGACCAACAGAGGATATAGCTGAGGCCTACTGGTTCTGACCAGCTACTTAACATCTCTAGTATTGAACATGGGTTTGTTTTGTTGGAGTTTGCTGATCAGTGTCTTCTCTCTGGCTTCTATACCCAGGAAAAGAGGCATCCCATAGACCTGGGGGAGCTGTTGTTGGCTTCCAGGTTTCTGTGGTGTTTTCTTTCCTTCCACCCCCCCTCTCCTCCCAAGCTCCTCCTAGAGGGAAGGAGCATGGGTGTTCATTGTGGATGGACTGCCTTGTACCTCCCATTGTTGATGTTAAGCAACAAGGTGGATGCCATATATGGTGGGCCATGAAGGTGCTTCTTGAACCTGTATATCCCATATGTTAGTGATACTGCCCAGAGCATATGTGCTGATCATGCTTATCCTCCAGATCCCCTGACTCGACTCTAGTAACCCCCTTCCCCCCCCCCCCACATGGGGGACAAACTCCACAATGGCTATGGTGCTATTCAAGCGATATGAGAGGCATGACTGACAGACTGATTCTATCCTCACACACACTAGAAGCCTTATACTGGGTTCCCTGAAGCCTAGATTGGCCTGAGCCTAGGTGCCTCAAGGTGAGGGGGATTCATATACCTGTCCCACATGATAGACACTGTGGACATCCTGCCTGATCTCATACAAGGGCACCTGCATCTTCAGATGCCATATGTGCACCTATCTCCCAGAGTTAGGGGCGCAGAAGAGACTTGCTGCATGTGATTGCTTTCCTGATCTGTATGCAATGCTCTCTAGGATTTAGCCCCATTGCTCTGAGCTGTACAGACAGTTATCTCAAATCCTGGTCATCCCTCTCTATTCTGCACTGTCCTATAGGTGGAGTTGGGGCACATTTCTTATTGTCTACAGTGGTTACATAGCCCACTGCTAGCCTACTAATGTATTTTTAGCTTATAATTGTAGGGCGTGTGCTTAGAGTGCGTTCACTGTGCGCATGCGCTATGGCCGCACATTTGCAACTACTGTGGGGGTGACATGCCTATCGTGGTAATACATCCCTACTGTAACCACACCCTCTGCTTCTACCATGGCCACTGGGCCTCGCCATGGTAAAAACACACTTTAACTGTGCATTGTCCCGTGCTACTTGTGGTTCTTTAATAAACATGCCCTATTATAGGGAAGTAAATGGAAAAAATATTTGGCAATCATTTTGCAACAATTTTCAGACTTTTTCCTCGACTTACAGGGTTTTTTCGGTTCATTTCGCAAATTCTGTTTGATAAATTTTTTAACAGGCATTAGAACTTTTTAATGCCGGCAAATCAATTGTACGCATGCTAATTTGTAAGTTTTAACACACATTAGATTTATTTTACATATATTAAAATTTTTAAGTTGTAATAATGACACAAATGCACGTCCCTAACATATGATTTTAAGATCTACCCAATCTACTCCCTCTTAAAATCTGTACATGCCAGATGCATATATCTAGATAAAGATATAGATATATTGAATAGTGCCTCTTCTGAAATTGCCATTTAAGTGTGTATGATAATTTACGAATGTAAATGGCTTATTTTACACTTGCAAACCTTCCAAAATATATCTGCACCTTTCAATCTATTTTCTAATTGTAACTGTAAACCAATTAGTGGCAGCTTCTGTGTTGGCACCATCATACCACCAAAAATAAACAAGTGGGAAAAGCATGCAGAGCATGGCCCATGGATTCTTTCCAACCTCTCTATGAAGTATGTTTACAAAAGCACGTTAAGGTAACAGGCATTAACGGCAGCAATAAAGGGCGTTAATTTTTAAATGGTATTGGGCAAGTAGGGGGACGTTCCGGCATAAAGTGCACTATGGGTCATTTAACACGCGTTAACAGGACAATGTACATTAAGGTGCAAGCATGCACCTTATTGTGCGAAAATGGAATACTAATGGGCGTTAAGATAACAGCGTTAACAGCAGCGATAAGAGGTGTTACATGCATAAAGGGCACTGGGCGGGTAGGGGGCATTCTGGCGTAAAGGGCGCTATGGGCCATTTAATGGGCGTTAACAGGACATCGGATGTTAAGGTGGTAAACATACACCTTAAAGTCCGAAAAAGGCTGTAACCCTAAAGCTGGATAAAGGTGCACCTAGGAAAGTCAATGTAAAGGTGATGGATGGAAGGACAGGTGGGAGCTGATGACCTGTCATATCTGTGGGCACCCTACGTGGCAGCCAGTAAAGTGGACATGCATGTGGAAAGCAGCTGTACCAATGCATAGGGTGGTGCCATTGTAAAATGGTGCAGTGTCAGTGTGTGACATAGGATGGGGAAGACGTGTCTCCCAGCGGAGCCAGAAGTGTCAAGATGTGTGCAGCAACAGGAGGACATAGTAGGAGTGGTAGTGCGCAGTCCTAGGCCAGCCAACATATGGATTGGCGGGTGCCTAAGGTGTTTCACATACATACGAATGTGGTGGTGGGGCCGTGTGACTCCAGTTATGGATTCAATCACCTGTGGAGATACTTACTGCCCATGAGATTATCTCCAGCGGTAGGGTAGAACTGGTGTGGTCCTGTATGAAGAAATAAATCATTCTCTTGCTGCTTACATCAGTGTGGTGTCATAACTCATTTCACCTCACTCCTTGGTTCTTCTTGTGATACTTGCGAGTGTGAATGCTGTTTTCTGGATGCACCTCCTTTAGTGCCATTTTCTTGGTCTGGACCACTGAGTGGAGTTTAAAAAAAAAGTCTGATATCTTTCTAGTGGTATCCTGGCCATACCTGGTCATGAGGTAAGGAGTGGCTTGGTGGTTGGGACAGGTTACCTCAGGCTGGAAGGCTGGGGGTTCAATTCCCATATGGGGACAAGCAACCTCAGGCTGGAAGGACTGGGGTCTCTAGTCCCATGGCCACTCCTTGTGGCCTTGGGCAAGCCACTTAACTCTCCATTGCCTCAGATACACTTAGATTGTGAGCCCTTTGGGGATAAAAAGTACTTGTTAGTATACATGTAAACCACACAGATTCTACAGAGCATGGTATACAAAATAAATACTATGTTGGCTGTTGATCTCAATACCCAGGAATGAAATGACACAGGTGGGACCTACAGTATTATCCTTGGCCACAGGAATGCCAAACTCTGTGGCAATTACATGAAATTGCTGGAGAAGACAAAGACATGTATCTGAATGCTGAGGTCTGACAAAAGGAAGCCGTGAAGGTAGTGCAGGGCAATATTGCTACCTGCATGCTTAACAGTCACCCAATGCTGGAAGGATCTTAAAAACAGAACAGGACACTGAATGTCCTATGAGCCTGCATCTATCAAAATAATAACATCTGTTAAAGGTAAATCCAAATAAAAGGAAACAAGAAGGGTGAATCAGTAGCAGGTGAAATGCTGACTGTATGCTGGACTTAGCCATGAGTGCATTAGATATATTGGTTAAACAGAAGGCTAAATTACAATATATGGAGAATATAGCTGCTAGATTAATTTTTAGGTACCATAAATTTTAAAAGGTTTCTTCATTGCTACATTAAGTACGCTGACTCCCCATTACAGAAAGAATTCATTTTAAGTTGCTTTGTTTTGTTTTTAAAATTTTAAATTGTATTGCACCGGGCCTCTAAAACATTAAGAGGTATGTTTACTAAACCGCGGTAAAGAAGCAAGTGTGTCGTTAATGCGGGCTAACGGCGCACATGCGCCCTTACTGCATGTTAAATGCCACTTTAGCATGCATTAACGGTACCGGCAGCACTGTGGGCGGAGAGTAGGTGTCCACGGGGCGGAGAGTGGGGGGTCAATGGGTGGAGAGTGGACAGGAACAAGGCTTGCTCCCTTAACGATGGCAACTTAATTCCGGGAACCCTAATGCATATCAAAACCTCGCGGAAAGGGTGTATTTTGAGTTGAGAGAGCCTATTTTAATGTCTGCAATGTGATGCACAGACAGGTGAGCCCAAGAAAGTGATAGTAGTGCTCCAACAGCAGCAACAGCATTCTGCCCAAGTATGAAAGGGCACTATGTTGATGGTGCAAACTGGGCAAACGAGGATGCATGTGGGTTATGCAGTGGGGGCGGCTGGTGCACAGGGCAGACCAGGCAGTTGCCTAGGTGGCAGATAAGAACATAATACATGCAAATATGCCAGACTGTGTCAGATCAAGGTCCATCATGCCCAGTATCCTGTGTCCAACAGTGATCAATCTAGGTCACTAGTACCTAACAGTTTCCCCAAAAGACACACAGGATCCACAGTGCGTGTATTGGGCAAGAAGGGGATATTCTGGGCCCCTCGTTAGTAATTTTATTTATTTATTTAGCTGTACTTATATACCACTTTTCACCAGGTCAAAGTGGTTCCACAGAACATAACATTATACATTGAACTATTTTTATACAAGAACACATTTTAAACTTTCATAATGGTTTATGGACCATTCCCCAGGAACCTGTCCAAACATTTCTGAAATCCAGCTACACTAACAGCCTTTACAACATCCTCTGGAAATGAATTCCAGAGTTTGAATACGCATTGACTGAGAGATCATTCACTCCCAGTAGTCCTCAGTGGTTTACACTATAGCCACACTGCATGTCTCCTAGTCCTACTACATTTTGATGGCATAAACAATCGATCAACGTTTACCCAATCCACTCCAGGCATTATCTTATAGACCTCTAACATAACACCTCTCAGCTGTCTCTTTCACAGATTGAAGAGACATAACATTGGCAGGCAGTGATGAGGTCCCTGCAGAGGCAGATGGTTGTGGGAGGATGTGTGGCTGTCCATTTATGCCCAGTCCTTCTGCGGCTCTATGGATGTACAAACTTGGCATACACTGGTTCTTATAAATCACCTCATGGGCATGAAGGAGGTTTTTGTTCATATATCCAGTTTCTCTAAATCTTTAAGAGGCCAATCTACAAACCCAAAGCTATATGAGAGTACAGGAATTGCCAGCTGATTTAATGACTTCTATCTTATTTTGTGATGTTAAAGCACTTTTCAATTATTTTTTTTTAATTGAGTACACTGGTCAACATTAAAATTGTTACTGACTTTAAAAGGCCCTAATCTGTAGTATCTTGGTGAGCTGAACACGAATACATTAAAACAATTTTATTGGCTCTCGTTTTGAAGATTTTGCATGTAGTTAAATTTTTGACGTTCCACCGCGTAAATTTATCCAGTAGTACATCAACAACATCCCAAATAAGCCTTGAATGATGTAATATTGCATCACATTGCATAATACCAGCATGCACACATCATCCAGAGTTGATTGCATCATTTTCTGATGCAATGTAATACTACTGCCAAACGACTGCTGAAGCCACCTGACATCAGCAGTGTACTATACGCAGTCGGAAAGGAAAGTAATCTGGTATTCTGTTCGGATATTGAAAGCCTCATGAATGCCTTAAAAATCACTCATGACCCACAAGACTGGAGACTATTTATAGACTCTTCGAAACTGAGTCTGAAGGCTGTGCTTTTGAACAATGGAAACCGTCTTCCATCTATTCCAGGAGGCAATGCCGTCCACATGAAAGAGACATACGATAACTTAAAGCATCTACTGACTTCCATTAACTATAACAAGTAGAGTTGGCATGTCTGTGGTGACTTGAAGGTAGTTGCCCTTTTAATGGGACTGCAGCAGGGATATATAAAATACATGTGTTTCTTATGTGAGTGGGATAGCCGAGCAAGGGATTGGCACTACTTGCGGAAGGAATGGAATCGCAGACAAAATGTAACAGTTGGAGAGAAGAATATCCAGCACCCAGCTCTGGTTGAGGCTCACAAAATCCTGCTACCACCCCTTCACATCAAACTAGGTTTGATGAAAAACTTTGTGCAAGCCATGGACCGCACTTCGCCAGCTTTCCGATACCTGCATGAAAAATTCCCTCGACTCAGCGAAGCAAAGATTAAAGAGGGAGTTTTTGTGGGTCCTCAGATTCGAGAGCTCTTCAAAGATGACCGGTTCAACAACTTGCTGTAGGGTGATGCGAAACAAGCATGGAATGCTTTTCGCCTAGTGTCAACAAACTTTCTTGGGAATGTTAGGGCAGAAAACTACAAGGAACTAGTAGAAGACATGCTGATGCAGTATCAGAAACTTGGCTGCAATATGTCTCTAAAGATCCATTTCCTTGATTCCCATCTCGATTTCTTTCCTGACAACTGTGGTATGGTTAGTGATGAACAGGGAGAATGTTTTCACCAGGATATCGCAATGATGGAGCAAAGATACCAGGGAAAATGGTCCACTACAATGCTGGCTGACTACTGCTGGACACTCCCCAGAGAAGCTCCCGAACAGCTGTACAAGAGACAGGCGAAAAAATCTAAGAAGTAGTCTATGACTTGTTTTTTTACAGGTATTAACCAAAGGTCTATTATATATTTACTATTGACATGCATTTCGTGATGTAAACATTAATTCTTGTAGATTACAAAATAACTAGAGCCAACTTTGCAATTTCACTGTCATATTCGTGTTCAGCATATAAAAAATGATAAGAAATTACTATCTTTATTTCAGTAACATGACTTTTGTAAAAATTTGTTGACCAGTGATATTTATGCTTAACTTACAAGCAAAAGAGCATGGACCAAGACAGAGGATCTCTAAAGGTAAAAAGTGGACTGTTGTAGTTGTTGATATGGAAGGACAGACTAGATAGGCCATGTGGTCTTTTTCTGTCATCAAGTTTCTATGTTTCTAAGAAACAAGTAATTACAGAAAACAATTTACCCGCAATTTACCAGTTTCATAGCTCGCATTTTAGGAAGCAACCAGACAGCCCTGACGTGACGGAAAAACAAAACAGGTAATAGTCAGGTATCCCAACCCTCACAAATAATAAACAAATATATTTAATAAGGAAATCAGAGTATAAATTGAACAAAAGCCCTCATCTACCATCAAGAAAATTTTCCAATTGTGCTGGGTCTAAAATACGTACTGTATCGCTTCACAGGTAATCAAGCAATTGTACAGAAGACACAAGAAGAAAGTAACCCCCCCCCCCCCCCGCCTTCCGCAGCCAAAACCTGCAGCTTAAGCTGCAGGAAGGACTTCCTCTGTGCTGGAGTGAAACGGGAAACATCTGGAAAAATAGTAGTCTTTTGACCACAGAAAAGGAAATCTTTCTTGTAGAAATAAGCCTTCATAATATTTTGTCCACCTCTCTGGCTAGGGAGACAATTAAGGTTGCGCGGAGGGGAATATTACCATTAGACGATTCCAGGAAATCGGTAAAATCAAGGTTAACTTCCTCCTCTACTAGCGCCGCCACTTCCCCCTATGCCAGAGATCTGGTGGGCAAATAGAATATATTTGACACAACCAAATTATCAGATTTAGGAAGCAGTAAAATTTTTTTGCAATATTTCCTTAATGATACTAAAGGAGACAAGAGTCAAGTCTTTGGAAAATTTATAACACCTGAGCCATACTCTTTAAGTATCAGACAGATGAGGTCTCCCCTAAATAAACGGAACACAGAAACCAGGGTAGATGGTCATTGTCTGATAACCCTTAAAGTGTGACAAACAGGGTAGAAACACTAAGGGGTTTGTTTACTAAAGAGCATTAAGGGAGCAAAGGTGCCATTAACGGGTATTACCGACGCTCATGAATGGCTAACACTGAGGAAAGTGCCGATAAATACTGGATTAACGAGCAGAAACTGGTCCCCTAGTGTTAAGGTAAAAAGAGGTGGAGAGTGGGCATTAATGGGGTGCAGACTGGGCGGGGATAGGTGTGTTCCCTTAACTCTGGGATGTGTTACCGTGCATTAGAGCTCCTAGTGCTGGGAACCCTAACGCCATCTGAAAGCTCACAATAAGGGCTATTTCTGAGGGGAGAGAGCCTATTTTGACATATGCAATGTGCTCCACCCACCGTAGCTCTCAAATTATTGATAGTAGTGCTCCACTGGCAGCAACAGCATGGTGCCCCATTAATAAAGGGCACTATGTTGTTGATGTCAAATTGGCAAAGGAGGTGATGCAGTGGGGCTGGCTGGTCCACAAGGCTGACAAAGCTGTTGCCTAGGTGTTGCCTGTTGCCTGTGATGTCTGGTATGACTCTACTGTGACAGTGACAGTGCACATACTTGCTGCCGCAGTCAAAAAGGAATTGTGCCACTCCCACTGCCACCATGCTGTTATATCAGCATAGTGTGAGGGTGGGGGTGGTGTTCGCAGCAGCTGCGACTGCTGCAGTTGTTACTGTCAATGGGATGGCAAGCATGTCAGCAGCAGGTACAGTGGAGCACATGGTGATCACTCCCTTCTGAGGTCTAAGGCAACAGCATGCGTGCCAACATCCTCCAGTGGAGGGGGGCAGGAGCGGCATGGTGTGACTAATTGCATGTGTGCAACTTCAATAAGACCACCTGCAGCACTAAAGTGGCGGCTGTGCCATGATGTCAGCAATGGAGGGATCAGTTGGCATGCTGTCTATCATGATCATTGGACCCTGGCACCTGGCTAGATTTCCGAGTGGAGGGGCTGGCCCTGGGATCAGGATGCTCCCTACATGCACATATTGAGTGGATATGTGCATGTGTGTGGGGGGTGGGGGGGGCAGGATATGCCACTGAGGCAGGAATACCATGCAGTATGATAACAGCCTAAATCAAAGGAAAAATGAACACCCTGCCCCCTCACCTTTCAAATGATGACCATAATCCGTGCATAAACTGGTGATCCCTCTATAAATAAGTACTCAATAACAACCATCTGAGCGACATATGAATCCAAATTAGCTATGGTGGTCTGCAAAATATGAGAAGAGTCTATGCCTGCCCCACAAGCACACACCAGGAAATGGGTATGTTGGTCATTCTGCTAGGACACCCATGGTCTGAATGTGTGTGTTCTGTATCATGGCCTGCCCCTTTGACTGGACAGATCCCATATGTAAGACATAAATGTCAGTTGAACCAGCAGCATGGCAAGACAGTGCAACATACAGACCTAACAAGATGTCCCTCTCCCACACCTGCCAAACGTATCTTGACAGACAAGTATGGCACAGACCCTGCAGAGATCTAAGCAGATATAGGCATACCCCACCTCATGCCCTCATGCATCCTAACAATAACCACATATATACTCTTGGATTACTAAGCCCACATGGCTGCTCTGGGGCTCCAAGAACATGGGCAGTGTGTGTATGAGAAAAGGGTCACAGTTTCAAAACCAGCCTATGCATCAGAAATGGTATGTCAAGGTGCATTAACTTTATTCTATGTTTCTGGAACTGTATCACGATGGCTTTATCCTATGTTTCCAAACTGCATTATCATGTGCAACCTTCAACATTTCATTCAGCAAGAGTCCACACACTTAGCTGCCACACTGAGAAGCTGCAGCACCCACGCCTGGATGTCAGAGCATGCTAACAGAACTGGGACACTGAGCAGGCATTGACAGCACCCAAGCATTACAGAGCACGCAAATAGTGCCTGTACACTGAGCAGGCAATGACAATGGTGAAGTATCAAAGAAGGCCTAAGGGGCAGTTAAGAATGCCAACCTTTTCCAGTTTCGGACAGCAGGGTCATGTGTGTGTATGTGTCTGCCTGTGTGTCTCTCCAGAGTAGTGTGAGCTTCAGCAATGCACTGGGCATGCATATGTTGCCAAGGCTTCATGGCTGTGCTTACAACATGAGGTCAGCTATACAGCAACCCCATATGCTGTATGTGGCACCATTTACAAGCAGAAGGTTAGTTTTCAGAAAGTAGTTGCAACCTGTGGCTGTGGCGCTGTAATGCATTCCCAGTTACAACATCATCAAGGCCCATCCCCACAGCATTCCCTTAAGATTCCATCCCAACATGACACTGTTGTACAGCTCCCAAATCACCTGCTGGTTTGATTAGAGTGAGCAGGGGGGGGGGGGGGGGGACGTGTGTGTGTGTGTGTGTGTGTGTGTGTATTGCAGCCCTCACCTCTGACTGAGCTTCCAGGCCTCAGAGGCCTGATTAAGGCCAACTGCCATAACAGCTGTAGCCATTGCCACAGTATAAGCCCACCTGGTGCAACTCCAGCCTATAGGGAACTAGGCTCAGCGGGAGGGCTGGCCCCTGTGAATGTCCAAGTCATTCATTCAGTTGGTGACATTGGAAGGATTCTGAGCTTTATCTGCATGCACCATGCTCTTGTCCTATGCTGCAGTTCCAGAGTGCAATCCGGAGTACTCTTTGCTCCATGCAGTTTATGCACATACAGGCAGGTTCATATCATGCAAATTTGCACACAATAAACACCATTTCAACACTGCCTACTAATCATTGGCCAAAGCATTCAGCAGTACATTACCCATCACCCCAAACGAGAATCCAAATGCACCTGTGTACCTGATTGTGATTGTGGGACACTGACTTCTGAATGGTATGTGCAGAATTCCAGCTGCCAAAATGTGGCACAGGATGTCATGTTCCTCTCTACATCACTTGCCGCCAATGTTGGGCTGGGGGGAACAATACATACCTGTTTAGACTGTGCCCTTTATGGGTAGCATTGCTGGCCAAAGCCTATGTTCACATAGCCAGAAGCTATGCAGGCCTATTCATTATTTGCATGTGTTACATCAGAGGGCCTGCATGACAGCCTCACGGGCTCCCCATTGGCACCGGGTCTGACAGTCACAAGGATGTTGTTAGGCCTATGTGAAGACAGCAGCTGTTCCAACATCCAACCCATGTCCAAGCTGCCATGCTACCACACACTCTTGGGGAATAGGCAATGCATCTGCAGCAAGGGAGAGTGCATGTGCTGCACTGGCCAGTTTTGCAGTGTCCAAGGCTAGGAACATGGCATTATATGGGAGGACAAGCATGGCATTATGCTGTGTAGGGGGACACCGTATCTGGGTATGTGAAGAACATAGGCCACTATGGGCTGGCATGCACTCACAGCCTGTGTCTGGCTCACTTTCCACTGTGTCTTGCATTGCATAAGCTGTCCCCAAGTTCAAAATAAAAGGGTACATAATGGGAGCAGAGGATTGTGGGCACTGCCTAAAATAGAGTGGTTTGCACAGGATGTATATGAGTCGGAGGAAAGGTCAATAGCTGAGCCATCTTAGGGTTGGTCTGCCAAGGGCATGACCTGGGCGCATACATCTGTATATGATGAGAAGTCACTCTCACTCTGACCAAGCTGTGACCATATGGCTATGTATCCACATGGTGCCATATAAAGCCAAGCTGGAGTGATATGGGGCATGTTTCTTTTATGGCAGTGCAGTCACCAGACCAGCTGTTGGATGTCCATATAAAGTAGTGTGCTCATGGTGGCTATGTGCACATGCAGTGTGTGGTGACTAGCAGACTGGGTACAGATGGAATGTAAGTGACTGACACAGCCCATTGTTTTTCAACACACGCAGTCTACCTGTGAATGATCTAGTTTGATTGGAATACCTGGAAAATAAAACTAGCAGCTGTTCTTGGACTGATAACTATGGTCTTGGCAGGTCTATCCACTTGGTGTCAGTACCCCCCTTCCTGCCTAGACAACACTCACTGCATTCGGTTTCCTAGGAAACAGCTGCCGCAAACTTAGGAACTGACATGAGGTATTAAAGGAGAGACCCCTGGCCAACAGTACTACTACTACTGAGCATTTGTATAGCACTACAAGACATACACAGTGCTGCACAGACACATGTAAGAGACAGTCCCTGCTCATCAGAGCTTACATCTAGTTAAGACAGACAACACAGTAGCTGTAGACATGGGATATGTCTAGGGGTAATGGCAAGAAAACACAAAGGAGACCAGGTGAGTGAAGATCCGAAAGCAGCAGTGAAGAGGTGAGTTTTCAGCCTGTATTTGAAAAGGGCCAGAGAAGACGCCTGAAGTACAGACTCAGGTAGTTTGTTCTAGGCATAAAGAGCAGCAAAGTGAAAGGAGTGAAGTCTCGAGTTAGCAATAGAAGATAAGGATAGAAGCAATTTCCCAAAGGAGGAGTGTAGGGAGAGATAATTGAGGAAAGGTAGTGAGGAGCTGCAAAGTAAATGCACTTATAGGTCAGCAGTAGAAGTTTGAATGGATAGGGAATCAATGAAGTGACCTGAGAAGAGTGGTAATATGAACATGATAAGGCTGGTGGAAAATTAGCTGCACAGCAGAGCCCTGAACAGATTGAAGGGTAGAGAGATGATTCAGAGGGAAACCAGCAAGGAGGAGATTATAGTACTCTAGATGGGAGGTGACTAAAGAGTAGTTAAGTGTCTTAGCAGTGTTTCAGAAAGGAATTAGTAGATCTCATTGATACTATAGAGAAAGAAATGGCAGGAGCAGCATACAAGGCCCAGTTAATACAAGCCACTCCAGCATGCTGCAAGTGTTCAGAATACCAAGTGACTAGCATTACACACTGCAGAAAATATCTGCAGCAGACTGGTAATGATATAGATCTGCTCCAGAACATGCAAAATCCATCTATAATATGCCTTGCTCTGGGAACCAGGTGATGTGTGCCCTTCCTTACATTCAGGTTGACTGTGTAAAAATGTCATTTGCATATATGGCAGCTGTAATGTGCAGGAAGCACACATTGTCCCTGTAAAGCAGAGCTACTCAAATCCAGTCCTGGAGGTCCGTAAACCAGTCAGGTTTTCGGGATATCCCTAATGAATATGCATGAGATATATATGCATTAGAGATATCCTGCCAACCTGACTGGTTTGTGGCCCTCCAGGGCTGGATTTGGAGACCCCTGCCTTACACCTCTGTCATTTAAGATTGTGAGTGGGCAAGGTACAGATGTCCAAGACATCAAAAAGGTTAGATAGAATTTGTCACATTCCTCCTCGCATCTCACCACCACCAAAATATTGTCTATTATTCTAGACACTGCTATGCAGAAAAGTGTGGCAGTGTAGCCTAATAATACTGAGTCAGCCCAGAGTTTGAATCCTACTTATTCTCTTTGTGGCTATGGGAAACTCACTTCATTATACTGCCAGAAACAGTCCAGTGTCTGCATTGATGGGAGGACACACATTCTTACGCTTTTTCATGTGTTACGATAGCACATTGGGTCTACAAGCATGCACATTGCAAACATGCACATTACAATCATACCCATCTGACAGCATAATTTATTGGCTCTGCTCTAGCCCACTGCAAAGGGTCAGACATGTTCACCCTGGAGATGTCTGATACATGATTTGTACATGCTTGAAATATTTCATCATAACTGTGACTGAACAGCTTTAGCTCCATTACATGTCTGCAGTACATGCAGGCACATCCCACTCCTGGGATGGCCACCTGCAGGGATTATCACATGTCCTTACTTACTGCATATGGCCAATGTGAGGGACACTTATCCAGTTGTTATATGCACATGTGTCGTAAGGATTTTATAGTGGTTAGAAAGGTGAGACAGCTGTCATACCAAAATAACTGGTATTGGTACTTCCCCGTGGCACAGTTCAATTTGCTCACACACTCAACTGCATTTGTGCGGTCACATCAGGTACATCAGGGCGGCAAGACCATATCATACTCTCATCTACTGCCATCCATCCTTCTGCCCATCCATCAGCATATGTCCATTATGTACAGTCACGTGTTCTCCTGCTAGCTGCTATACCATGGCTTACACAGGAACATTTTAATCATTAGATTGTATCACTCACACCTCTCCTGTCAATGATCTGCACATTACTACTCCTGCTCAGTCATCCTTTTGATGCCCACATCGTGGTGATGCTGGATCCACCAGGGGAACTTCTTCCCAATCCTATGCCACACACTGACATTACAGCAGATTATGTTGGCACGCCTCACTGATACAGTACAGATGCCTCCTGCATGCTCATCCCACTTACTGACTGACACATAGGATACATATGAATCTGACATGTTCATCAGCTCTTACCTTTCCTTCTATTCATCACCTAAAATGTGACATTCATAAGGGCAACCTTATGCTGTGTTAAGATGCCTGCCATTTTCAGGCATTGAGGTACACACTTGGCACCTTAATGGCCAGTATCCCATTAGCACTTGATAAGTGGCTGTTAACACTTGCCAGCCTGTGTGCTCTTAACGCTCTTTAGTAAACATACCCCTGTTTCCCCATGAATACTTCTTCCCAGATTAAAGAGAAAGAGAACAATGGTGGAAAATGTAATTACTAAAAGGGATAAGAGCTGAGATGGAATTAGTTGACAAAAACGAGGTATTCTAAAATGATCACAATTACTTACAAGTCAGTATATTTAACATTACTTCATATGTCTGTCTTCTTTCCAACACTCCATTGAAATTACTAGAAGAATGTTTGGGGGTATGACCCGGATATCTAGATGTCTTAAGTGTTTATTTGAGCTCAAATAATATTAAATGCTGTCCATGTGAATGATAGTACTTATCACTTCCGATGAAGAAAGCTCCTTGGGGCCTGTGGAAGTTTTCTCTTCTGGGCTTCAGTCCAGCACTCTTCCAGAGCTTTGGGATCTTTGTGGCAACTTCAAGGCTCAGCAGGCTGTACTAAGCAGACTTTTAATCAGGAGACAGCTGATTCTTATTTTTTAACTTGAGGACTCAAGGCCCTCTTCCCTACTACTATTTCCCCTTACCTTTCCTACTTACCAAAAAAATCACTAAAAAGAAAATTATGCAAGCTTTCTTGATGGAAATTTTTTTTTAAATCTCTCACAAACAAATTCAGATCTCTTATACACACTCAGTCACAATCCTTCCTTCAATCGCTCACTTTCCCACTGCCGCTCAACCCCATGTACCACAACCTCACCCAAGTACTATTCTCTTACCCCATCACTGTTATGCTACCATACACTACTGGTCAACAAACTTTTGCAAAGGTCATGTTACTGAAATAAAAATAGTCATTTCTTATCAATCTGTATATGCTGAACACGAATATGACAGTGAAATTGCAAAGTTGGCTCTACCTTTTTTGTAATCTACAAGAATTAATGTTTACATCACAAAATACATGTCAACAGTAAATATAATAGGCCTTCAGTTAATACCTGTAAAAAACCAAGTCATAGACTACTTCTTAGATTTTTTCGCCTGTCTCTTGTACAGCTGTTCGGGAGCTTCTCTGGGGAGTGTCCAGCAGTATTCAGCCAGCATTGTAGTGGACCATTTTCCCTGGTATCTTTGCTCCATCGTTGCGATATCCTGGTGAAAACGTTTGCCCTGTTCATCACTAACCATACCACAGTTGTCAGGAAATAAATTGAGATGGGAATCAAGGAAATGGATCTTGGATCAATGGAAATGGATCAGCATGTCTTCTACTAGTTCCTTGTAGTTTTCTGCCCTAACATTCCCGAGAAAGTTTGTTGACACTAGGCGAAAAGCATTCCATGCTTGTTTCGCATCACCCTACAGCAAGTTGTTGAACCGGTCATCTTTGAAGAGCTCTCGAATCTGAGGACCCATAAAAACTCCCTCTTTAATCTTTGCTTTGCTGAGTTGAGGGAATTTTTCATGCAGGTATCGGAAAGCTGGCGAAGTGCAGTCCATGGCTTAAACAAAGTTTTTCATCATACCTAGTTTGATGTGAAGGGGTGGTAGCAGGATTTTGTGAGCCTCAACCAGAGCTGGGTGCTGGATATTCTTCTCTCCAACTGTTACATTTTGTCTGCGATTCCATTCCTTCCGCAAGTAGTGCCAATCCCTTGCTCGGCTATCCCACTGACATAAGAAACACATGTATTTTATATATCCCTGCTGCAGTACCATTAAAAGGGCAACTACCTTCAAGTCACCACAGAGGTGCCAGCTGTACTTCTTATAGTTAATGGAAGTCAGTAGATGCTTTAAGTTATCGTATGTCTCTTTCATGTGGACGGCATGCGCTCCTGGAATAGATGGAAGACGGTTTTCATTGTTCAAAAGCACAGCCTTCAGACTCAGTTTCGAAGAGTCTATAAATAGTCTCCAGTCTTGTGGATCATGAGTGATTTTTAAGGCATTCATGAGGCTTTCAATATCGGAACAGAATACCAGATTACTTTCCTTTCCGACTGCGTATAGTACACTGCTGACGTCAGATGGCTTCAGCAGCCGTCTGGCAGTAGCATTGCATTGCATCAGTAAATGATGCAATCAACTCTGGATGATGTGTGCATGCTGGTATTATGCAATGTGAAGATGTTGTCCCAGTGTGTGTATTATTGCTGTTATTATGCAGTGTGAGGCAATATTACATCATTCAAGGCTTATTTGGGATATTGTTGATGTCCTACTGGATAAATTTACATGGTGAAACATCAAAAATGAACTACATACAATATCTTCAAAACGAGAGCCAATAAAATTGTTTTAATGTTATATTCGTGTTCAGCTCACCAAGATACTACAGATTAGGGCCTTTTAAAGTCAGTAACGATTTCAGTGTTTACCAGTGTTTCAATCCCTTTATTCATTAATCTTTCCTATTCTAACTCCCCTTAAAGCTTCACTTATAGACCCACTTTATAGATTATATAAAAACCTACTTTTCCCTTTTACTTTTTTAGGCATTTTTAGGCCAGAGGACTAGGGGTTCGAATCCTGCTGGAGGACAGCAACCTTGGGCCAGACGGACTGGGTTTTCTAGTCCCATGATCCCTGTGGCCTTGGGCAAGCCACTTAACTCTCCATTGCCTCAGGGACAAGAAAGATTGTGAGCCCTTTGGGGACAAGGGAAGTATATACAGTACCTGAATGTAAAGCACCAAGAATGCGATAGGACTTGGGCGATATATAAATAAATGCCTAAAAATATTTTACTTCTTTTAATATACTTTCCTTAGGCGCCCATTTATTAGGATATGTCAAAGGAAAAGTTTATATTTTTCCAAAAGAACTTCTGATCTCCTTTTACTTCCCCTTTTAATTTTCTATCAATGACCTTCTATGTTCTTCTCTAACCTGCACTCAACTACTGCTGTTATTTCCACCCAAACCCATTAAACGCTTCTAATTAGGAAAGAAAAAATAGTAATTTTCTAAACCAAATAATCTTACTAGTTTTCTTTTTTGAAGCCTCTTTTTAAGTTTTCAGCCTCTCGTTAAATCTTCAATCTCTTCTCTTTACACTTTTACCTAAACCTACCTGAGATTCTTCAATTGCAGAATACATCTCTTGTCCAAAGGACAAGCTACATGTGAGGATAAGATGCCCAGCCCTCCACTATTCCTCCAATGCCAAAATACAGTCACATGCAGGGGTGCTTTGCACCGCAGTGTGGCACTAACCCGAGGCAGCACATGTGCAGGGCGTGCAGTCCCTTGTGACCTGCTGTATACCTGCACATGCACCGAATGCAAACCACATTCATGACCCATGATATCCATTGCAGTCCATCCTGGCCTCCCCGGGGGGCAATGCACATGTCTCCCACCATCATAAGAGACAAACAGGTACTGGGCAATCCCCCAGTGATCACAGTCACCACCATGGCTGCAACTGGTGCTCTGGGTGCCAGAATTGGTTATCCCATTACCCATAATGCACCGCACAATCAGAGCAGCTTTATATAACTGATGACCATATGGAGAATGCAGCAATCCAGCACATCAGCTCTGCAATATGCAGGGACATTGTGTGTCTTCTGCACACAACAGCTGGCAAATGTACAAATGGCCTATTTCAGCAGTCACGCTGAATATGAGGTGAGGGGGGGGGGGCACATATCACCTGGACACACTGCAATAGATGGACTCTCTAGGCTCTGCAGCAAATCTATATAACTGCTAATTGTACTACAGCTATTGTCTGCAGTAAGTTATGCTTAACCACTTGGTATTCTGCACAATTACAGCATACTGTAGCGGTTTGACTTAAATGGACTTTGTGTTCTTCTCCTGTTGGGCACAGACTCTCTTATAACAACTCACGTCAGTCCCAAAGGTTGCAGCAGCTGTTTCCAAAAACCCCAAATGCAGTGTGTGGTCTCTAGGCAGGAAGGTGGGATGCTGACATTAAACAGATTGGTCTGCCAAGACCATAGTTATCAGCCCAAGAACAAGTGCCAGCCTCATGTTGTCAGAATTCCAATCAACTAGAGCAACCACAGGCAGTTTGCATGTGTGGGACAACACTGGACTGTGTCAGCCACTCACATAGCTGTGCCCAGTCTACTAGTCACCACACACTGCATGTGCACATAGTACATGTTGGCTATGTACAAACAGCATGGACATCCAGTAGCCTGTCCAGTGATTGGGCTGCCAGAAAAGAAACAGCATCTGCATCACTGCAGCATGCCCATGAATAGTGCTATGTGAATACATAGCCATGACATGGTCACAGCTCGGTCAGAGTGATCTCTCAGCATAAACAGATGTGGGCACCCAGGCCATGGTCATGCTAAGATGGCTCAACCACTGACCTTACCTTGCACACTCATACATACTGTGCAAATCGCTCTGTTTTAGGCAATACCCACAATCCTCTGCTCCTCATTGTGTAGCCTTTGAATTTTAAATTGAGGACAGCTTAAGCAATGCAAGGCACATTTGAAAGTGGGTCAGAGACAGGCTGCGAGTGTATGGTGGCCTACAGCAGCCTATATCCTTCACATACCCCAATACGGTGTCCTCCCACACAGCTTTTGGCAGTGAGGATTTAACATAGTGCCATGCTTGTACTCTCATATAGGGTCATGTCCACTGTTCCCTCTAAGCTGTGCGCGTGTGCGTGCGCAAACACCTCGCCAAGCGAGCGCATATACTTTACAACAGAGCACACAAAAATTACGGCTCTGATTCTGATAGAAAACACAGACGTCTTAAAATTTAAAAGTTATGATTGTAATTACTAGAAATTTCCCACTTCATTTAGTAATTGTCTATTTTCATTTAATTTGATTAAAATCAATGTGGTGTACATACTGTATTCTGACGTATAGTCAGATTTTAAAGTATATAACTCCGAGTGTCGTTATGTGGCGCACAAAAATGTAACCTTCCTTCAAAAGCTGCACACAGCTGATATTTTATGCGCACACAGCCTACAGAAAATTAGAGGGAACATTGGTCATGTCCATAGCTATGAACACAGCAAAACTGGTTAGTACAGCCCATGCACTGTCCTATGCTACAGACATGTTGCCTACATTCCCCAAGAGCATGTGGTAGCATGGCAGGTTGGACATGGGGATGGATGTTGGAACAGTTGCTGGCAACACATATGCCACTATTCCCTGTACTCCATTCTTGTGACTGTCAGACTTGGTGCCCATGGGGAGACAGTGAGGCTGTCATTCAGGCCTTCTTATGTAACACATGCAGACAATGAGTAGGCCCATGTAGCTTTTGGCCATGTGAACACAGGCTCTGGCCAGCAATGCCACCCACAATGGGCACAGTCAAAACATGTATGGTACTGTTTCTCCCACCCCAACATTCACCTCCAGGCACTGCCTTTCCATATGGTGGCAGGCAATGCAGAGACAAACATGACATCCTGTGCCACATTTCAGAAGTTGAAATTGTGCATGCTCCATTTAGAGGTCAGTGTCCCACAGTTACAATCAGGCACCTAGGTGCATTTGATGCATAATGTACTGCTGACTGTTTTGGCCGATGATCAGAAGGCAGTGTTGGGATGGTATGTATTGTATACCATTTTGCATGATACAGACCTGCCTGTATGCGCATAAAATGCATGGAGCAAAAAGTCCCCCGGATTGCACTCTGCAACTGCAGAATAGGACAGGAGCAGGTTGTATGCAGGTAAATTGCAGTATCCTTCCTGTGTCATCAACCGAGTGAATGATTTGGACATTCATAGAGACTAGCCCTCCCTCTGAGCCTAGTCCCCCAAAGGCTGGAGTTGCACCAGGTGGGCTGACCCTGTTGGCATGGCTAAAGCTCTTATGGCAGCTGGCATTAATTAGGCCTCTCACCTGTGCACATTAGTGTGTCCTGAGGCCTGGAGGCTCAGTCAGAGGTAAGTGTTGCATCGCACATGTATCCCCCCTGCTCATGCCAGTCTAACCAGCAAGCAATTTGGGAGCTGCACAACAGTGTCATGTTGGGAGGTAAGTGTAGAGGAATGCTATTGGGATGGGTCTTGATGATGGTGTAACTGGGAATGCCTTACAGCTTCACAGCCACAGGTTGCAAGTATGTACTGCAAATTAACCTTCCGCTTGTCAATGGTGTCTCACACAGTATGTGGAGTTGCTGTGTAGCTGACCTGCAGCATGTTGTAAGTAGAGTCATGAAGCCTGGGCACCACATGCATGGACAGTGCATTGCTAAAGCTCACACTACTCTGGAGACACACATACAACCCCACTGTCCAAAACTGGAACAGGTTGGCATTCTTAGCTATCTCATAGGCCTCCTTTGATGCTCTACAAGTCAACAACTGCTCACTGTACAGGCGCTATTTGCATGCTCTGCAATGCTTTGGCGCTGTCAATGCCCACTCAGTGTGCCAGTTCTATTAGCATGCTCTGATGTCCAGGTGTGAATGGTACAGCTTCTCAGTGTGGCAGCTGAGAGTGTGGATTCTTACTGGGGGAACTGCTGAAGGTTGCCCATGCTGATACGGTTCTGCAAACATAGGATAAAGTTAACACAACTGGACATCCCATTCCTGATCCACAGGTTGGTCTTGATCCTGTGACACATTCTCTCATACATGCACTGGCCGTGTGTTTTGAGCCGCAGATCAGTCATATGGATTCATCATTCCATGGATATATATGTGGTCATTGTCAGAATGCAGGAGAGCATGTGTTGGGGTATGCCTATGTCTGCTTAGATCCTTGCAGGATCTGTGCCATTCTTGTCTGACAAGGTATGTTCTGCAGGCGTGGGAGAGGGACATCTTGTTAAGTCTGTATGTTGCACTGCCTTGCTATGCTGCCATTGTAACTGACATTCATGTCTTCCATATAGGATCTGTGCAGTCACAGAGGCAGGCCATGATATCTGATCACACACATTTCAGACCATGGGTGCCCTAGTGAATGATCAACATACTCACTTCCTGGTGTATGCTTGTGAGGCAGTCATGGACTAATCTCATATTTTGCTTTACCACCATAACTACTTTGGAATCACATGTGGCTCAGTTGGATGTAAGCGACAGAGTACTTATTTATAGAGGGGTTACCGTTTCACACCCAGATTATGGTCATTATTTGGCTGGTGAGGGGGCAGGGTGGGCATGTTTCCTCTGACATAGGCTGTTATCATATTGCATGGTATTCCTGCCACAGTGTCATATTTTCCCCCCCACATGCACATATCCACTCAATATTTATTTATTTATTTAGTTTATTTATGTGCACTTATATACTACCTTTCCCGAATCAAAGTGGTTTATATTGAACTCAAAACAGTAAAGCAAAAAGCACAAACTGACATGGAACGATGATAACAAGGTGACACATAATACTAGTTGAACGTATTAAATTGAACAGATTAATTACAAATGGATTTCAAAAATCTATTTACATGTATCATGCAGAATCAACTGATGGTTAAATCTATCCTTAGAAACATATTCCCTAAGTTACAGATTACATCCTTGAACTTTTTACATAATGTTATGGTCCTCTGAGTTAAGAATTAGTTTACAGTGAAACACTGAGAACTAAAAAGGGACCTTTTCTGTATTGGGTCAAGTTACCGAGTCTGAAATGATCTTTAAATAGTGAGGATTTTAGAAACTTGTGGAAAGCATTAGGGTCCTTGGTAGCTCTTTTATTGTCTGGGAGTGAGTTCCAAAAAGTTGGTGCGCACAAAGAGAATGCTCTTTTGATGCTGATGTGTTGCTTTTCCTGTAGTTAACGGAACTACCAGTGTGTTTTTACTGCCACTTCTACGTGATATGGACTCCGGGTTGGGTTGTATGATTGATCCCAATCATGACGGTGATTCATTTTGTAATGCTTTGAAAATTGTGTGTAATGTAACCAGTGTAGTTGTTTTAATATCGGTGTAATGTGATCCCTGATTGAAGCTTGTGTAATGACTCTTGCTGCTGTATTTTGGGCCAACTGTAGTCAGTGAATGGCTTGTTTTGGAAGGCCCATTAGGATACCGTTGCAGAAATCTAGATGCGGGAAGATCATTGCTTGGACTGTTGATCTGAAGTCACTTGCTGGTAGGAGGGATCCTGGATGTTGGAGCATCTTCAGTTTTGAGTATATGGCCCTGATTGTATTGCTTATGTGTTTAGAGAAATTGGGATGCTGATCCAATGTGACACGTAAGTATCTCACTTCCTTTTTCACCTCCAGGACTACTTCATTTATTTTTATATTTTGAGGTGAGTTGAAGGATTTGTCTCTTGAAATAAAGATAATTTCCATGTGGCGATGTCGATGAAGCATTCCTCTACTTTGGTGAGAACTGGTTGTTTAGTGTCAATTTGTGTGTATAATATGATGTCATCCACATAAATATGATAAAAAATGTTATATTCCTCGATTAGTTTGCATATGAGTCGAATGTATAAATTAAATAAGAGAGCTTATAATGCTGAACCCTGAGGGATACCGAGCTTTTGGTAGAATGGGTTAGATGTGTTTTTACCAATTTGTACTTGTTGGGTTCGGTTAGATAAGTATGATTTGAACCATTTCAAGGTTTTATCTGTAAGGCCAATTTCTTGTAATCTAAGAGACGATCATGAATTATGGCGTCATAGGCTGCTGTTATATCTAGAAATATTAAGAAGAATCCTGAACTTTGCTTTTCCATCCCTTTTATTGTTGCAAGTGACACAATATGTGCAGGTGGGGACATCCTGATCCCATGGCCAGCCCATTCACTCGGAAAAAAAGCTGTGTGCAAGGGTCAAGTGCTCAGGGTGAACAGCATGCCAGCTGATCCCTCCCTCTGCCATCGTGGCACAGCCGCCGCTTCAGTGCTGTAGGCGGCTTATTGAAGTAGCACACATGCAGCTAGGCACACCATGCCACTCCTGCCCCTTTCCACGGGGGGATGTGGGCACTTGTGCTACTGCCTTTGACCACAGGAAGAAGGGATCACCGTGTGCTCCATTGTAGCTGCTGCTGCCATGTTTATCATCACACTGACAGTGGCAACTGTAGCATTGCAAGTGACACAAAGAGCCAGGCAACAGATTTTGTCTGCAGCAAGCTGCAGCATGGTGGCTGTGGGGGTGGCACAAACTCCTCTTGACTGCAGCAGCATGTATGTATGCTGCCACTGAAACGATAGAGTCCTACCTGACATCACAGAGGTACACCCTAGGCGGCAGACTTGCTTGCCTAGTGGACCTGCCAGCTCCACTGCTTCACCCACATGATGCCTCCTTTGGCAATTTGGCACCAACAACATTGTGCCCTTTCTTGGTGGGCACTATGCTGTTGCTGCCAATGGAGCACTACTATCACTAATATGGGAACCCAGGGGGAGGTGCACATTGCAAACATTGAAATAGACTCTCTCTCCTCAGAAATAGCCCTTACCATGAGCTTTCAGGGTTCTCAGCGCAGGGTGCTCTAATACACGGTAACACACCACAGCGTTAGGGAAGTACACGCTATTCCTGCCAAGTCTCCACCCCATTAATGCCTACTCTCCACCTCCTTTCACCTTAATGCTGAGAGCTCCACTTCCCAATGTTAATCCAGCATTATCGGTGCTTTCCATAATGGTAATGACTCTCGGGTGCTGATAATGAGCATTAATGGCACACTTGTTTCTTTACCGCCCTTTAGTAAACATACCTCTTTGTATCCTTTAAGATCTCTCTCAGTCTGCCTATTGAAATGCCAAATTGTACATGAATAAAATTCAGTTTTTTATTGCATAAAACATTTTTAAACATTTTTTTCACACAATTCATCTTTCATCAGCCTTAGCACTTCTCGTATGTGGTTTTTGAAACATAAATCATTTTAAAAATGTACTTTTTAAAACGGGAACATTTTCTTCCTATTGAAGCCTCAACTTGACTTACTAAACATTTATTCCAGTTCCTGAAACTTCCCTAACCTTTATTCCAGACTTTAAACTTTTTAAAACTAGAACAAAAATGTAATTTTAAAACACATATAACCCCCCTCTCATTAACAATGTGAATTTCAGCAAAAATATACAAACTAAAATTTAAATAAACACATTTTTCAGCTTGGCAGTCTTCCCTCTACCAATCCAAATCACCAAATTAAAAAAAAACACCTTTAGTTTTAATGATTTTTGGAGGGTTTAAATATAGCTACTGCCTCTTTAAGAACAGCCCAGCCACTTTGGAACAAAGCCTACTATATGCCTGTACTCAGGCAGGCTAAACCTGGTCAAATTCTTTTTATTTCAGAACTCCTAGCCCCATCATCATAATCAGGCTCCATATTCCTGCTATTTATTTATTATTTCTTTATATTGGGGTCCCATCCCTGTCCTCTTCCCTGAGACCACTCAGCTCTGATGCTGGCAGTCCAGAGGTAGCCTTTCCACCAGCAAAGCTTTCCAATAGCCCGAGGTGTCTTTCTAAGGTCCCCTGCCATTTTATTACTTTCTATGCATCCTGGCCCAAATCGCCACACTCCAGGGTCACTCTGGGCCTTGCCCAAGGGCACCAGAGGGTTTGCCACCATTCACATTGGGGAAGATCGCGGACACCCACGAACCCCCCTCAACCAGCATCGGGGAGCTGCAGGCTTCCGCGATCTCCCCCTCTCCCCCTCTCCCCCCCGATGCCCCAGGCTACCTCACCATGTGATCAGGGACAGCCATCAGATCGCGGCTGTTCAGATCACATCTGCCAGCACCCATCACACCTGGAGCCTCGGGACGAGCCCCAGAGCAGGCCTTAGGGCCCACTCCCGTGGCTCTCTACTTCAATTAAAAAAAAAATGCGGCTGCCATCTGTAGCCACACGGCCCTGACTCGCTCTTACTACAAAAAAAAAAAACACCACTGGCTACTGGTCCACAGCCCCAATGCCTCACGTATTTGAAATTTTTAAAAATGTATTCTTTATGGTTACATTTAAAAAGTGAAGATTCTTAGATCTAAAAGAATTTGCCCAAGAATCAATATGCTTATGTAACAAGAAACTAGCTTTGATAGCCAAGGAGCCTGAAGATTGCAATGACCCAATATGGTAATCAATCTTATCGAGCCTTTGGGTTGCCTCAATGGTCTTTAAATCCAATTTATGACCTTTTTCAACCACTTGCTCAGAAAATTTTACAGTCTGATCCATGAATCCATTTAATAGTCTCAAAGACTACTTTCCAGATGTCCAAGAGATTGATCTTGGAAGCAGCCACCCCTGAGACCAATGAAGAAACACAAGACCCCGGCACATGGAGAGGCTGAAGAACAATATCCTCCAGAGAACCTTGTGGCGGGCTCACAGCTAAGGCCACTTCCTGCACCTGGCTAGAGCCCGTTATTACTTCTTTAACACCCCCTTCCTTACTGTTCGATACTACCCCCTGGTTAGGGGATGGGGTTCTAAATATTGGACTCAGAGACACCCCAGAAAGCTGGGATGAAAGTGGCGGAATCTCCAATATCCCTTTTATTAAAACATATTGATCCACAGGTCCAATGATTGCTTTAGGGGTAGAGGAAATAGCTGCTGTTTTCTTCTTCCCTTTGATTTTCTGCTTCCCAGCTCCTTTGGGCATCTCACGTGGCAAAATTTGGAACCCTAGGCTCAGAAGAGGCCCCGAAAGGGCACCAAAGGGCCAAACCCCTTTGGCCATGCGCCCCTTTGGGCATGTGATCGCAGGCCACGTCCATGGCCGCGGAGCGGCTGAGAAGGTTTTCAATTCAGTCCCGAGTTGCCTGTAGATGACATGGGTGGGCGGAGCAACACTTCCTCCAAACGGAGCACTCTCCCGCAGCAGTGAAAGGCATTAAGGCACACATGGGATAGCCAAGCTTGAGATAGCCAAGCCAGAATTACCTGCTCTCTTCAATAGCTATTTGAATATCCTATAATGTTCCTTACTGATGTTTTCTCTGAGTAATTTTTGCTTGATCATTGTTTCTTCCTCTACTCCGCCTTCCTTTTCAAGTTCCCTGATGTCACAGTCCTCAGTTAGGGAGATGTTTTGGGTTTGTTCAATTTTTCTCTAAGGAAAATTGCCTTAGCACATTTTGTCAAGGTCAAAAATCATCAAGGCCAAAAATCATCTTGATGTCATCTGAGAAGCTTTTTACTACACAGAGTTGTTCCAACTAATTGTTGGTCACTATAACTGTAGGGCTTCAGGTTATCAACAAACAATAAGTGTGATGTTACCACTTAGTTGTTACCTTCTTTAGGATTAAGCCTAAATCTGTATCCCAAAGAGCTGATGAGAGTGCTCAATAGATTAAGCACCATACAAAACAGAAGTGGTGAAAGGGAGTCTTTCTGAAATATTCCTCACTGGATCTTGATGTTAGGGATGATGAACTGACCATCTTCATACTTCAAAAGGAATATGTTTTGCCACACTTTCATGGTGAATTTAATATATTCAACCCAACCAGGGTTTATTTTATACACTTTAACACTAGAAGCCCCAAAAGGCATTCTACCTAGAAACCCCAAAGTGCGTCAATTGACGCATTATCATGACTGCGTTTAGCATGAAATGCAGATATGAATTAATTTGTTAAATACGTGCAGTATGTGATGTCATTACATGACATCATCATGTGTTTATTGTTTTGTAATGTCGGAGTAAAACTGTAAACAGTGATTGATTTAAAACCAAAATTTACTCTGTTACACAGGTATGTACAATGTCGTGACTTTTGAACACGCCCTAGAACGGGCCGACACTCCAGAACTTTTAGCATATCGCTTCCTCCCTGAAATTTTATTCATTTTTTTCCTATGATTCTATTTACAGAATGCTGAGACCTCGTAAGAAGACAGCAGTGCCTAGATGTGCTGGTGCAAAATCAGATTCAAACGTTGACCTACATGTTACAGGTTGTGCAGGCGTATGTGCTTATCCTGTTTGTTTGTTAACTGACATGGACTTTGCAGTTATTTTTGAATTTGCAGTTACTTTTACATTTAGTTAACACTGTTCTTATGTTAGTAGTTGTATGAAACTTGTGAAAACCACTCAATTTTCTTAGCTGCGTCAATTGCAGTACTTTGGGACTTCTAGTTATACAGTCATTTTCCCACTAGGTGGCGCATCTGTTATTAATTTTCGATGCACATATTTGAAAATCTTGACCTCGCTAACAAAGTCATGGAACATAACTGACATGGTTCTAGCAGTGGCGCTGGTATACAATTTCGAAGATGCATTTGCGTCACTTGACGCACTTTGGGGCTTATAATGTTAAGGCAACATGGATTGCTATCAGAGGCTTTCTTATGCTATACTGAGATTTCTGCTTTTCTCGGTGCGGCCATGATGCCCTTATTCAACATTAACTGGTCTTTGGTTCGATATACTCCCCTCTTATTGCCTTTTTTGTTCTATTGCCATGATATTATTGGAATCAATATGATTGTATATTTGATCTGCATCTATTGCAGTGAACAGTTTATAGATGATAAGTAGACAAGTTATTGGCCTATCAATTTTGAGAACATTACTTTGATGCAGTGGTGGGATTCGAAACTTCCTAGCAACCAGTTCGGCCAGCGGAGGGAATCAGCCAGGTCGCATGAACCGGTCCCGTGTTTGCTGAACTGGTCCCATAGGCCATGTCACTGCCGCATCTGCACTGACAGGATTCAAAACACCTGACAGTATTTTGATGGCATCGGGGGCTTCTCCCGATGCCGCAATCCCCCCAATGCCATCAATCCCCCCGATGCCAACAAAATACTGTTGGGTGTTTTGAATCCCGCTATTGCAGATGTGGCAGTGACATGGCCTGCTGGCACTGGTTCGGCAAACATGGGAAACGCTAGAAACAGGTTTACACGAACCAGATGAATCTCACCACTACTTGGATCCACTGTTTGAAGGAGAAGTGTTCTTCCTGTAAAAAGCCATTTCAGTGTTAAGTCTGGCTGCATGATCAATTGATTTTTGCAGTTTACCAAGTTTTGATGGAGTGATATTAACTGTGTGAGCCCAATATTGGTCACTCCATTTGAATCAAGACTCTTCTAATTTGGGGCTCTTTTTAGCCTGTTTTCCGGCACTTTTTGTTGTTACGTCAGGACATTCCATAGGTTTGATATTTGCCTTTTCTAAATTCTCCCATTTGCAGGGTAGCCATTTTGCTTTTTGACTGCACTACAGGGTCCTCGTATAGTTTTCTCCAGAAGGTTTCAGTTTCAGATTTAGTTGGTGGTATTTTTATCATACCAATGCTCTTTCCCAATTCCCTGTAGAACAGTTTTGGATTGTCTAAAAATACCTTATTTTGATATCTCTCTTTTCTATGTCTTCGTATCTTTGCAGTTTTTGTGCTTCTGCTGCTATTTTCAATTTATTGATAGAGGATATGAATTTTTAAGGTCTTCTGTTGTGGCATCAGTTACAATGAGGGCCCCTCATTGTCGCAGAGGTGGTGCACCCCCTCTCATGTTGCCCCCCCCCCATGTGGCGGCAGCAGTGATGGAAAACTTACCTCATTGTGTTTGCCGCACCGCACTGCTCTGCTCTGTAAATTCGCTGCAGGCCCGACAGCTACCCCTCACTGGGACAAAGTCTCGTGGTGTGGCTATTATTGCGAGACTTCAGCCTAGCAAAGAACAATCACCGGGCCCCCAACAGACATACGAGAGCAGAGCAGTGTGGCAAACATGATAAAATACTGCCATCCATGCCCTTGTGCAAGCTAAGAAATACGACCAAGTGACCCCACTCTTCATCCACCAGAATTGGCTCCCTCTTCATCAGAATTTCGGTATAAAATTCTTACCTTGACCCACAAGGCTCTGCATAACAAAGCTCCCCGGTATCTTTCTTCTTTCACTATTCCATATATGCTGCCCCCCACCCCAACTGCCTACATTCCCTCCACAACAACAGACTTGTTTACCCTGCACCATTCCGGGCCAAATGTGAATCTACCAGGCAACTGGCTTTTTTCTTTGTGGCCACGACTCTCTGGAACTGCTTGCCTTCCTATATCCACCTTAAGCTTTCCTTCCCCAAGTTTAAATCCCTTTTGAAAACGTACTTATTTGAGCAGGACTTCGACATGGATTCAGTCTAGCAGTACTGCAAAAAGAAAAATGTAAAAATGTAGATGTCTGGGAATGTATGTTTCTGCCTTCTTGTATGCCAGTCCCACTATATCTTCTTTCCTATACCATACTGGAGTTCCTTTCTGTTTTCCCAGTTTTTAATTTGACTTTGTAAACCACCCTGTATGACAAAGGGCGGTAAATCAAGAATAAACAATAAATCGTGCTACCAGAGTAGTGCGAGGTTAGTGTGCGGTTCTGGCACCGCACTAAAAGGCAGTGCAGGGTCTCTGTGCTAAAAAACATGGGCTACCCTGGTAGCGTGGGGAGGGGCAGAGACTGGGTGGGACATGGGCATTCTCAATATGGTGCGGCTAAGCATGGGTGTTATTCATCCATGGAAAACATGATTCACTCAGGTAATGTGAATGTAATTTTTATTTATTTATTTAGCTGTATTTATATCCTGCTTTTCACCGGGTCAAAGCGGTCAATTGGGAGATACATTTAACATGAGGGGATATGACACACATATGCTAATACTTACAGGGAACATGGGCAATGGAGGGTTAAGTGGCTTGCCCAAGACCACAAGGAGTGCCTATAGGACTAGAAATCCCAGTCCCTCTGGCCTGAGATTGCTGTCCCCAGGTGGGACTTGAACCCCCGGCCCTCTGGCCTGAAGTACCTTGTCCTAACCACTAGGCCACTCCTCCCTGCAAACTAATGCAACCTAAATGGATGGTGTTAATTGTACCCGTGGCCCATTTGCTGCAGTTACATCCTCTTGAAGTTATCTAGAAACCTCACACTGGTTACACAGCATACATGCACATTACTAGTGCAAGGTTTAGTAAACATACCCTTAATGCAGTATGTTTCATTTTGATATTTTGGTTCCTCCTCAATACCTTTGATGAATTTAATCCTTTTAGATACCCATCTAACAGGGATTCCTTCCCTGTGTAGTGTGTGTCTTGCTGCTTGTCTGTATTTTTCTGCATTTTTCAACAATAAAAGGTTAACAATTTTTAAAAATGATATATAGGCTGAAATCTTTTTCATTGGACTAACTTAATAGATTTTCTGATTAACTCTCAGGGGCTAAGATTCCCTTCCTTGAATTAGAACAGGATGAGCAAAGATGGAATAACCAGAAAATGTAAGTGAATCATATTTTATCAATAGCCCAAAAAAAAAACCCCAACAACCTTCCCTTATGTAACCTCTTTTACAACTTCCTTGCCTGTACAAGCACATTATGAGAGTATGGTAGTAATATGTATTGAACTGTATTGCTTCTTTTGGAGTAAAGCTTTATAGTCCAAAATCTGAAAATAATTTATTTGAATAATATTTTTTAAAAAATAGTAATATTCCATTGTGTCTTTTGATCTTTCAGGTGGCATTCAATATTCGCTGACAGTAATAAATTTCTAAAATTTAATAATTATTTCCATATTTTCTTATGCATAGGATAGAGAAGTGTAATATTCTACCACCTTGTGTTACCTTTTTATTCAATGAATTTGGTATCTAGCTGGAATTTAGCAAGGAGGATGAGGATCCGAGGTCTCGCCATCAGGTCACTTAACCCTCCATTGCCTCAGGTACAAATTTAGATTGTAAGTGCTCCAGGGACAGTGAAATACCTACAGTACCTGACTGTAAATCAATTTGAACTACTACTGGAAAGACATGAGCTAAATACTACTAAATAAATAAATACGCTGAGATCATATTCCTCTTTACGGTCATTTAACTAACTTATGTGGTCCCCAAAGCTGATACAATACAACATCATGGGTGCCATTTACTAATGGTACTGGCCCATGATAACCTTTAGCAAGTGACCCCCCTCCCAACTCCTCTCTCTCCTTCTCCACACATATCCAACTGATAGCTAAAACCTGCCGCTTCTTTCTCTACAACATCACCAAAATTTGCCCATTCCTTTCTGAACACACTACTAATACAGTTATTTATTTATTTATCCAGTTTTATACACCACCTTATCCTTCAATCAAAGTGGTTTACAGAGGATGTTAAGGTACATTTTGAGTAGGTAAGGTGGGTGTAAGGGTGGGGGTAGGGCACACATATTACAGTTTACAGTAAAGCAGGCATGGTTAACTATGATTGGTTATGGGCTCTGGGAGAGTCCATAATACTCAATGAAGAGTAGTGTCTTGAGCATCTTTTGAAAATCCTTAGTGTCGTTCGTGGTTCTCATTACCTCAGGAAGTGTATTTCATAGTGCATGTGTGGCGAGTGATGGCGCTCTTCTGGAGGTGGCCTGGTTGGTTTGTTGATACTATGCAGGTGTGATGAGCTTGTTACCATGCAGCTTTGCCTGGGGTTTGTGCTGGAATCTTTACTTACCAGGTTTTGAAGGGCAGTAGCCAAGATGTTGTGAGTATTTTTAATATTTTTAGGGTTGCTTTGTATCTTGCGTGTGCGTGGATAGGTAGCCAGTGTAACTGTTGGAGAATTGGTGTGATGTGCTCATTTTGCCTGTGTTTGTGGTAATGCAGGCCACCACGTTTTGGACCAGTTGGAGAGGGTAAAGGGATTGTTTAGGGAGGACTTGATGGAGTGAATTACCATAGTCTAGTATTGGTGTAATTATTGCTTGACATACTGAATGGAAATGATCCTGATTTAGGATGGGTTTGAATCTTCTGATGATCTTCAATCTATGGTGTGCTTTTGAGTCAGTTTTGTGGATGTGGGGCTGAAGCGTCAAGTTTTTATCCAGAGTGACGCCCAGGTACTTTACTTCTTCTTTTACTGATATGGCTTTGTTGTAGATATTGATTGTTTGTGTGTGTGTGTGGGGGGGGGGGGGGTGAATGTGGTGCTTCTGGTGATGAACATTGCTTCCGTCTTGTTACAGTTCACAGAGAGAGAGTTGTTGGTGAGCCATGCGATCATATCTTCCAGACACTTGGTTATGGGAGACATGTCAGGTGAGAGTATGTTGATAGGTGAATAAACCATGATGTCGTCTGCATATACGTGGTAATGCATTTTGTGATGTTTGATGATATTGTATATGGGCTGTATGTATAGATTGAAGAGAATGGATGACAATGCAGGACCTTGTGGGATGCCCTGTGGTACGTCGTTTGTGCAGATTTGTTTTCTCCATATTTGACTTGCTGCGTTCAGTTATTTAGGTATGAAATGAACCATTTTACATGTAGCTGCACAGGCCGATTTCTCGTAGTCGTTGAAGCATTATGGTTTGGGAGACTCTATCAAAGGCTGCTGATATGTCCACTCTTTAGTCACCTCCCATCTTGCCTATTGTTACCTACTCCTTGATGGTCTCCCTCTATCATCTCTCTCACATTCAAACTGTTCAACACTTCGCTGAGCGGCTAATCTTCTAACATCCTCGTCCTGCTCATATTACCCCTCTTCTCAAGTTACTTCATTGGCTCCCTATCTGTTTCCGCATCCAATTCTAACTTCTGCTGACCTGTAAGTGCATTCACTCTATAGCTTCTCCCTATCTTTCCTCTCTTATCTCTTCCTACACCCCTCCTCAGGAACTCCACTCTTCTGGCAAATCACTTCTATCTGTGCCCTTCTCTTCTATTGCTAACTCTAGACTTTGCTCCTTTCACCTTGATGCTCCTTATGCCTGGAACAAACTACCTGAGTCTATATGTCAGGCTTCATCTTTGTCCCTTTTCAAATCCAGGCTGAAAACTCACCTCTTCGCTGCTGCTTTCGGATCTTGATTCACCTAATCTCCTTTGTGTTTTCTTACTATTCCCCCTAGATGTATTCTATGTCTATAGCTACTATGTTGACTGTCTTGACTAGATTGTAAGCTCTGATGAGCAGGGACTGTGTTTTACATGTGTCTGTGCAGCACTGCGTACGTCTTGTAGCGCTATACAAATGTTTAGTAGTAGTAGTAGTCTTATGCAGGGCCATATCAAGTGCTGGGTGAGCAGTGTGGCCATACAGGTCACAAATACAAAAGGTGTGCAGATGTCATCACTGGGCTTCCAGGAAACCCAACAAAAGTGAGTTTCTGTGCGCAGCTTGTGAGGGGGTCATTAGGTTCACAAGGGTCACACAGGATACATTGCTAACATTGTACAGCCTTATTCTTATATTTACCCAAAGCTACTACAGGTTAGGGGCATAAAGTAAGCACAGTGAGCACTGTACAATTAGCACAGGGTAAACACCAATAACCTGTACCTACAATCTATGATAGATGCAGATTGAATGTATGATCACATCGAACTCAATAACATCATGGTGATAGAGCAAAAGGGCAATAAGAAAGGAGCATATGGAACCAAAGACCATTTAATGCTGAATAAGGCCATTATAGCCAGTGCTAAGAAAGGAGGAAATCTCAGTATAGCATGGATTGATTATAAGATAGCTTTTAACAGCATCCCACACTCATGGATAATACATTGCCTTGAAATGTATAAAATAAATTCTGGTTTGATAGAGTAAGTTCACTATGAGAATGTGACAATTCACATTATTTTTGAGATATGAAGATGGTCAGTACATCATTCCTAACATTAAGATCCAGCGAGGAATATTTCAGGGAGATTCCCTGTTGCCACTTCTGTTTTGTTTGGCACTTAATCCAATGAGTGCTCTCATCAACTATTTAGCTAATCGATTTAGCCTGAATTCTAAAGACAGTACCAACCCAGGATCAACTTCCCATCTGCTATTTATAGATGATCTGAAGCTCTACAGTTCCAGCAACCAGCAATTAGCAGAGCAACTTGGTCTAGTGAAAAGCTTTTCTGATGACATCAGGGTGACTTTTGGCTTTGACAAGTGTGCTAAGGCAACCCTTTTCAGAGAAAACTTGAGCAAAACTGAAAACATCTCCCTTGCTGAAGGATGTGACATCAAGGACCTTGAACAGGAAGGCATATATAAGTATCTCGGAATAGAGGAAGGAATGACACTCGAGCAGAAACTATTGAGAGAGAAGATCAGTAAAGAATATTACAGGAGATTAAAACTGTTAACATCACAAATAAGATACAAGCCATCAATCAGCTGGCAATTCCTGTACTCTCATATAGTTTTGGGATTGTGGATTAGCCTCATAAAGATCTTGAAAAACTGGATGTACGAACAAGAAAACTCCTCCATGCTCATGAAATAATTTACAAGAATCAGTGTAAACCAAGACTGTATATGTCAAAAGCTGAAGGAGGGCTAGGACTTATAGAGATTGACTACACCTACATAGCTACTATCGTAGGCCTCCAAGCCTATCTGACAGCATCATCGGATCTAAATACGCAAATAGTGCTGAAATATGAAAGTAAACGTCCAGAATCTGTCTCCATCATCAAACTTGGACAAGTGTTCCGACGAGTAGAAAGAATAAGTGAGAATCCGCAGGCGTGCATGACAAGTGGCAAATGCACAAATACAGTGGAAAATACAGTGTTACTCCAAGAACCTTTTGTCAATCAAGAATGGACACTTGAATGGTTGAGGAGACGTGAACTGAAACCGAAGGATGAAAGATTGATAAGTGCAGCCCAGGACAGCGGATTACGGATGAGATGGTTTATGGTGAGTATTGAAAAAACTGGCAAAACAGACATATGCCGATTCTGTATGAATGAAATGACTCACCTAATAGCAGGCTGTGAAGTTCTGATGGCAGAAAAATTCTATATAGAAAGGCACAACAAAGTAGCACCCTCCTCCACTGGAAATTCTGTAAACACTACATTGCTGTCCCTGAAAAGCACTGGGATCATGACCCTAAGAGAATAACAGAGAATGAAGAGGTTATGATCGCCTGGGACATTCCCATTCTGATGGATAAGAAGCTGGATGCCAGGAAACCTGAGCTAGTGGTAAAGGAGAAGACTAGCAGAATGGTATTGTAATAGAAGTGTCGGTACCAAAGCATAAACATGTTATCCAAGTTGTTTTCTCCTGTTCTATGTGAAGCCAAACAGTTTGTTATGGTCATTTGGTTGTATGTAAACCGCGCTGACAATAGTGCGGTATATAAGAAATTGTAATAAATAAATAATAAAAATAATAAATAAATTATTCTGTGAATTGCGTGGAGAGGCAGAAGATCTTGCAGTACCAAGAAATGCAGTCAGAAACCAAGAAAATGTGGCAGAAAGATACAGAAATATTTCCCATTGTACAGGGAGCCACAGGCTTGATAAAGAAGAATTTCCAAGCACATCTTGAAAAACTATCATACATGTTACATCTTATGAACTCCAGCAGGAGGCTCTCTTTGGCACAATGCAAGTATTACCCTGGCTTAGAAGTGAGGTTCACAACTGCCATAGTATGCACAAAACTAACCCATTTGGAGAAACTACCCCGGGTAAACACCCTTGCAATAAAGCCATCTCAATAGGTAGTTAATGGAACCTGCGCTATTTATATGCCACATTAGGACACAGAGCTTCGCGTTAGCTGCCAGGAACATGCTTTGCGTTCCCCCAATGTTAACAGTAGTTTTTCACCTAATGTGCCATGGTTTTGGAGCTACTGACTCATTAGGTGCGACACCATAGTGCCCTTTAGTAAAAGACCCCTAAGATCCCATTAAAAAAGCCACTCTTTACCAACTTAATAATCAAATATTTAATGAAAGGGACATCTAGGAGGGGTTGATAATAGGAAATATACTTTACTCATTTCAAAGCTGTTAGTATCCTAAGGTCATTATTTATGCTTATATGGTACTTAATGAATCCAAAGATATGCTCCAAGCAGAATGCATAAAATACAAATCTACAAGTAAAGAAATAGCACACAAAAATAAACAATCACTGTATAATCATATACATATTCCTATAACAAAATTCAACACTGGATTTTTAATAAGCAATATGCAAGTATAAATAATGACTTTTTGATATTAAGATCTTTGAACTGAAAAAAATATATATTCCTCATTAAATCAACTCTGCCAGGTATCTCTTTCAATAAACGTTAGGTTATTAAGTTTGTAAAAAGCAACTGATATTAACTGAGAGCAAACGAACTTCCATGGCTTATAACCAATGCCATGTTTTAATTGAATCTTAGTAAGCTGTGGTAATGTGACTGGGTGAACACATCAATAACAATATTGGGGGTAGGGAGTTGCTTATGGCACCTTGCATGCTATTCAACATTTTGCTATTTGATTTTTTATTTTTTTAATATTGATATGAACGAATTAAATAACTGATACACTACACTCCAATATTTTGATACTAGTACATGGTTTTAGGACCCTATTCTGAAAGAATGAGAGTAAAGTTCTATGGAATCAGGCCCTGAAGAGTGTAAGTGAACCCCAGAAGAATAAGCTAACCCTGCTGCATTAATTTACTTTAAGTTTGCTGTAATACCAGAGGTCCCTTCAGTATTCATCTCAAAGGATATAGCAGAAACATGGCAAGCCTCACACAACCTCAATCCTGGGACAACAAAGAGTAATCAACAGTAGAGAACGATGTATAGGAAATCATAAAAAGAAGGTTGTCGGTAGAAGATGAACCTGCAGAGTCGAGTATAAAAATCATGGCAGACACAAGGATACCGCAGCAGAAAAAAAGAACAAAGATAGTTTCAGGGGGCAGGCCCTGGACTGGTCTATCAAGACTCAAGTACATAAAATGTCATCTTCCAAATTGTCCTGGTAGACCAGTCCAGACAAAGATACAACACCACTGGGCAGGAAGATAACACAGCAGCTTGCAAAATCCTTGAACCAAAGGCCGTATCCATCCACACATGGGCATCTAAGCAGAAATGCTTGACAAGGGGAAGGTGATGCCCACTTTGCTGCATGATAATGTCTTCAGGGACCACAGAGCTCCACTCCGCCCATAAGGATGCTTGTACTTGGGAAGAATGGGCCAGTTCTGCAACATACATGATGAAAATTTGTCCTCCTGATCACATCGCCCCAAAGTTGACTTGGCCAGCGTGCCACCCTTGCCACTCTATCCTTCTCATTAAAAGCCAGCAAACAACACAAAACGATGGTTGGACTTATGAAAGGAATCCGTAACCTCCAACTACCAGAGAAGCACCCTCTGGACATCCATAAAGCAAAGATCCTTATCCTTCCTCCGACACTGCTCCTTAGAGGAGGGCAGGCAGACCACCTGGCTCACATGAAGGGAGAATGCACGTTAGGCAAGAAGGAAGACACAGGCCAAATGGAAATGGTCTTCTTTGAAAAAAGAGGAAACGAAACAGAGCACCAGATACCAGCAGTAGGCACAGGCAAACAAAGGAGCTGGAACACCACTGGCGGTAAAAAAACATTTTACCACCAGTGGTGTTCCAGCTCCTTTGTTTGCCTGCCTCCTTTGAAAAAAGACAGATAAGAATCCCAGCAAGAGAGAGCCTGCAGCTCGGAAATCCACCTTGTAGAACAAATCACAACCAAAAAGACCGTCTTGAGCATCAAATTCTTTAAGGTAGTGTACTTCAATGGCTCAATGGTGGCACCATCAGGGCCCTGAGCACCAGCCAGATCTCAGACCAAAGGGGAGGATGCAGATGCTAACTCCCTGGAGAAGCGCGAGACTTCTGGGTGTAAGGCTATAGACTTACTAGCCACTACTTTAGAAACAGATCAGTGCTGCCACCTGAACTTTCAGGGAGTTACGGAAAGGCCCTTCTCCAGGCCATCCTGCAGAAGGGCCAGCAGGGAGGGCACCTTGGCCACCTCAGGAGCCAACTGCTGAATGCCACACCATCACTCAAAGAGGAACCAGATCCACACATATGCTAGCTTGGGAGATCTCTTCCAGACTTTGAACAGAGTAGAGACTACCCCTGGAGAGTAACCCTAGCTGTCTCCTTTCAAGAGCCAAGCCATAAGCGAGAAGGGAGATGGGTCCTCCAGGACAATTGGTTCCTGCCACAATAGGCACCGAGATGAAGACAAACCACTCTCCCTTCAGCCAACCCAGCACCACCAGAACAATCCTGCCCAGGTGGCATTCTAAATGCCTAATCACACATCCCACCAGGGCCATGGAGGAAACACATACAGCAGATGCTGACTTGACCAAGGTTGGATCAGAACATTGATGCCCTTGGAACCCCTTCTCTGTGTGGCGACTGAAAAAATGGCAAACTTGGCACTGGATCGGGTCAACATCTGATCCAGTCTGGAGTGACCACAGTGGTGCAGAATCAACTGAAATGCTTCCTGACTTCACTCCCACTGTCCAGGATTCAGAGAGTACCAGCTGAGGAAGTCCACTTCCACAATGTCCATCCAGGCAATGTACAGAACCAACAAGGCTAGGAAGTTCTTCTCCACCCAGGCAAACTAGAGAGCCATCTCCAAAGCTACCCTGGCACTCCTCGTGCCGCCTTGCTTATTGAAATATGCCACTGCCATGGCATTGTCTGAAAAAACTCAAACTGCCTGACCCTTGACCAGGGGCCAGAAACACAGAAAAGCCATCTGATGGCCCTTGCCTCGAGGTGGTTGATGGACCATACCGCTTCTCTGCGTTTCCAATAGCTCTGTGCCATGCAGTTCTGGCAATGGGCTCCCCAGCCTGAAACACTGGCATCCATCATTAAGAGGATCCTGGAGAAATCATCTAGTGGGGCGCCCTTCCTCAAAAGGCAGGGCTGCTGCCATCACCACAGGTCAAACTTCACCAACAATGGGAGTGGGAGCTTGCGCTCGAACCCCTGAGAACTCAGGGACCATCGAATCAGCAAGGACCATTGAAGCGGTCGCATGTGAGCATGCAGCCACGGTACCATCTCTATGGTCACTGCCATCAATCCGAGGAGCTGAAGATAATCCCACAGTTTGTAAGCCTGCTGCACACAAAACAGTGCCAGGCAATCCAACAGTCTTTTGACTTTCTCCTCCAGCAAGAAAACTGCTTACTAGAGTGCCAAAACATGCTCTCAGAAACTCCAGGGACTGGGAAGACAACAACTAGCCCTTTCCCCATTTGATCGCCCACTCAAGGCCTTCTAAAAGGACATCACTTGGGACACCACCCGAGACACTTCTGGAAGGGAATGGGCTTGGGTGAACCAGACACCCAGATATGGATGGGCACAGATCCCTTGGCACCACAGCCACCACCCCAATGACCATGGAGAACATCCTTGAAGCAGTGGATAGCCCAAAAGTGAGGGCGGCGAACTGATAACGAGAGCCAAGCATGGCAAAAAAAATGCAAATACTTTGTTGATCCACCTGGATTGGGATATAAAATATGCCTCGGCCAGATCCAGAGAATTTCCCTCAGTGCACCGCTTGAGTCACCAAGCGCAAGGTTTCTTCCGGAGATGCAGGACACACAAGTGCTTGTTGACCCCCTGAGGTCAAAAGAACCATCCTTTCTGAGCACCACGAAATAGATGGAGCATTTGCCCCTGCCCCACTTGTCCGGTGAGACGGGCACCACCAACTTTGGGTGCAACAACTTATCCAAGGTGGTTCGCACAGCAGCATTTTTTCTTTTTATCGGAGACCCACAAGGGGAGATGACGAAGGTATCTGAAATTGGCTCTTTGCATTCCAGGACATAACCGAGCTGAATGGTATCTAGCACCCAGCAATACTTGGTAACCCAGGCCCATTCCTGAAAGAAAAGGTAAAGCCTTTCTCCAACCGGAGGAACCAGGGACTGGGCTCCCAAACCTTTATTGTGAAGTCCAGGAAGGTCCTCCTCTGGAAGGGACCAAGTCCCTGAGCTCACACACTCCACAAAAGGACTGAGGACAAGCTCGAGGCCCAGAAACAGAGGGAAAGAAAGTTTTCCAAGTCAGTAATGACGAGAGTCCCGAAACCTCCAGGAACCTGTCCCACACGCCCTCAGTGAGTGGGCGGAGGCTGCTGAGAAAGGGGCACCAGCAATGTTCCCTCTAATTTTCTGAAGGCTGTGTGCGCATAAAATATCAGCTGTGTGCAGCTTTTGAAGAAAGGTTAAATTTTTGTGCGCCACATAACGACACTCGGAGTTATATACTTTAAAATTTGACTACACATCAGAATACAGGATGTACACAACACTGATTTTAATCAAATTAAATGAAAATAGACGATTACTAAATGAAGCGGGAAATTCCTAGTAATTATAATCATAACTTTTACATTTTAAGACGTCTGTGTTTTCTATCAGAATCAGAGCCATAATTTTTGTGCGCTCTGTTGTAAAGTATGTGCGCTCTCTCGGCAAGGTGTGTGCGCGCGCACACACACACAGCTTAGAGGGAACAGTGGGCACCAGCCTGCTTTACAGGCCCCTTGGACCTGTCTTCAGGAAGTCAGTAAAATTTTGTCTAGCCCAGGTCCTTCACCAGCTTCTCCAAATTTACTGCAAACAGAAGTTTCCCATTAAAAGCCAGATGGGACAACCAGGCTTTGGAAGATGTGTCCACTGCCCAGCTGCGGAGCTAATCCAGTGCCATGACACTTTCATCAGGGCACCATCTCTGGCCGCCAAGCGTACCAAGTCATACATCAGAAAGGAAGGCCATAGCCGACTCCAAAAGAGGGGTAAGTATCATCCAGCAGAAGAGACTGAATCCGCTGGAGCAGGACTCGAGACATCTGGCTGGTACATAGCGCCAGCTGCAGAACAGTAACTGCCATGTCAAAGTGGCTCCTCAGCAATGAATTTACCTTACTGTCCAGAAAATCCTTTAAGGCCAATCTGCCTTCCACAGAAATGGTGGTCCATCTGATAATCACTGTAACCTGCACATGCACCTTGGGAATGCCAAACCACTCAATGCACTCCTCCACTGGGAGAGTAAAGATGTTCATACACACTCTTAACCCTTTAAGCAGGGAGTCAGGAGAGTCCCACTCTGACCGGATCATATCCTTGATCACATCATGGAATGGGAAGATAGTAGTGGATTTTCACACTCTTTGAAGGAGCGGGTGTACTATCTACTCCTACTCCATGCCAGAAGCATCTGTCGCGTTCGAAGCGGATGAGACCCTAGTAATCAATGCCGCTGGCTCCTCCTTCTGGAACAGATGGATCACTCTGGCCTCAGCACAATCCTCTGAAGGAGAGTGCACTTCTTCATCCATATCAGAGCCCAGTACCGAGGCATCTGAATCCGAATCATAGTCAAAATCTTGGACAGCTCCCAGCTGTTCCCCATCTCCAGGAGGGCGCCCCTCACCAAGGATGCTTAGCCAAAGATAATCAAACAGGGCTTCCACTCTCAGCTTGCCCCGCATGAGACTGTGCCTGGAGGCACTCAGAGGCCACAGAGTCTGAATTTCCATGCCTGTTGCATAAAGGAAAATAATTCTGAGGAGGACAATTCAGAAGCTCTCCTCTTCGACATGATTCCCCAATGCCAGGGGGCACAGTTGCCACAGACCCCCTAGAAGACAACGAGTGGCTCAGAGCATGGTCACCGATCCTCTGGCTGGCTGAATATCCTTACCCATAGCGCCATCAGTCACCTCCTGCCCTGAGGCAGGCAAGGTCAGACTCAGAGTATCCCCCGGCTGGCAGGGGGCGGGGGAAAGCAGGCCATCCAGGCATGACTCAGAAGCAGCCATACAAGAAGAGCAGAGAAAAGAATCCGGGGATGAGGCACCTTGCTTGCCATAGGTCAAATAACGTTTCCTGGAAGAAGGTATAGAGAGTTAGGCAAGTATCACAACAATGCACGCTAAGACTGATCACCTTGTATTTCCCTTGTGTTGTCTGTTTTGACTAGATTGTAAGCTCTGATGAGAAGGGACTGTCTCTTACATGTCTGTGCAGTGCTGCGTACAAATGCTAAGTAGTAGTAGTAGTAGTAGTAGAAGTGGTGGCCCAAAGACGTGTGTCAACTGCACTTTTATGCAACGTGCATTACAGATGCAAGGGAAGGAGCGCGCATTGAAGACGTATGGGCTGAATGTGCATTAGGATCATGCGACCACCAGATGTACAATAGGTAAAAACACTATTAACGCGTGCAGAAAATGATGGGAAACCCCCACACCATGCCAATGGTCACCAGTGGTCCACCCCGAACTGTGTCCCAGGAAGACGGAATCGAGAGTCCCCAACAAGGACAATGACGAGGTCAAGCCTTGGTACTCACCCCCTGAGAGCTCTGGGCAGAGGATTCATGCCAGGCTCAGTTCTACTCCCTTGAAACTGGCTGTGATCTTCAGGAGAGAGCAGGGGGGACAGAGAAAGAGGGAAGGGGTGCTGAGGCTGTGTGAGGCTGCTATACTCTTCTAGATAGTTCCAAATCCTACCAATTTTGTGGCTGCTCAACAGGCTCTTATCACGATAAGAGCGTGGAGCTGAACCAGATTTTCTCTCCTCCTATGGCTACCAAAAAAAATGCAGTCTAGTGGAGCCTCCCACGTTGCGCTCAAGTGAAAGAGTCACCTTTGTTTCTCAAGGTGGTTGTTCACAAGCCTTTAATCAATCTATGTTCCTCTCAGTCTTCAGATTTTCTTCAGAGAGGAGAAAACCCTTCAGCCATCTGCTGGAGACAAAGAAATACTGAAGGGACCTCTGGTGACTGAGGCAATAGAGGCATAGGAGTGATGTCACTGACATCTGGACTTTTTATTGGTTCTTTATCTCCACCAATCTACTGGTAGGGATCATATCCCACTTATGTGGACTGGTCTAGCAGGACGATATGGAAATTGAAGTGAAAACAACTGTAACTGTAATACTATTTGGTAATTTAATTAGCTGATTTCTCCTGCTTCATTTTCATTTTAGATGAAAACTGAAGCAATAAAATTGGCTCTTCTTGCTGAGCTGTTTCTTAGGTTTATAATGTCATCTTTAATAGTGAGAAGCGCTAAGCGAGTCGTTTTTTACATTAACTGCATAAAAACTAATATTTGTGTTTTTACCGCTTCAAAGCTGTTCTATCAAGATTGCTTGCCTAAACTTTTATAGCATCTCTGAGAAAATGTATCATGTAAAATATAAAGGCGACGTAAAATATTTCAATATTCCCTCTTATTGTACAACGGATGATTAAGTTAAAATAACCGCCAATCGCTGAAGAAGGACGAGCGGTAGAAATGTAGAGAAGCGCCTTCAAACAACTCCATAAAACCTGCAGATAGTACTGTTCCTACCACAAACGTCCCGGTTTTTGATGGGCGCGCATACATTTGCAGTAATCAACACTATTTAAGGGGGGAAATGGTATTCTGCATAGTCTCTTTCATTAGAACTTCAGAGTTCCCTTGTAAACTCTCAGACGCATACTGCCGGTTGCAAAGCAAACGATATGGAATACTTGAAATAAGCATGCTATCTTCTGCATGACACAGATAATTCCCGTAATTAAAATGTCAATACTCAACACAGACATTCTCCTGTCAACTTAGTTTTTATTATAGTGCAGATAATTTCTAAATTTTTGAAATAGACATGTGTTATGCAAACAGCGATACAACCTATTTTTGCCATTCTAACTATATCATACAATGCACCTTTCACCCATGTTCTACATATCACATGCATAGAATGATTGTCTAAAGCGCATAAGTGCTGCTACTGCCATTTAATCTATATTGCATACGTTTACATATTACACGTGCACCGCACGCTACAGCATGTACAGCCGGAATTAATTTCTCTTGTTTTTCGAATATACGATAGCTTATATGAAAGCCAGTTTCTTTCGGGGCAATTTCTCCCACTGGGTTAAATCTGCGCATATTATGACAATCTTGATCCTCACTCTGTGGGTACTGAACACCCTTACTGCCGACGAAATTTTACTGAGTCCAGGGAGCTATAATGTCTATTAAGCCTAACAAATGCAATTGTGAAAAGTTGGCTATGTAGACACCAATCCACAGTTCACATCTTTACACTTGGTAACTGGTGACAGTAGTGAGATATGCAAGACTGCCAACATATGCACACTCTGTCATGTGTAGTCGATAGGTATTTACTATGAGGAAATGACACTTGAACGATAATCATTGATCTGCAGCTTGCACACTAAATGCACTAAGCCCTTTTGCCGGTAGCAGCCCCCATCTCCCTCACTGGCTGTCACAGCCACTTTCAAGGCGCCTCTCTTACCCGGCTGCGCCCGGAAGCTACGCACGGTGTTGCTGTCCCGAGGCCGGTTGCCCTCCCGGTTGTATGCCTCGTACAGTTTCAGCATGTGCAAGGAGACGGTATCCCGATCCGTGGCATCGCGCGTAGGATTGCAGCCGCTGAACAGCGTCAGGGAGAGCAGAAAGACGGCCACAGCCATGAGGGAAAGCAATCACGGAAGACAAGTGGGCGTCGCCGCAGACTTCGCACTGCAGCACCAACACCGTCTGCCCTTGGAGGGATCCGCGAGAGCACACCGGGGAGAGAGAGGGAGGCGGGGCCGGCCCTGAGAGGCTCTGCCCTCGCTCCTCCCAGGTCCAGCTGCGCACAGTCTGCGATCACTGAAGCTAGAACCAGCAGATGAGTGTTCGGGTGGGGAGGAACCACCTCCGCCAATCACAGCCAGGCAGCCCTGAGACCGCAACCAATGAGTGATCGCCCGCTGCTGCCCATCTGGGACTCAGAGGTGAGAAATGGCTGTGAGGGGAGCTCAGGGTAAGGATGTACTTGGGGGTACTCTGCGGGCACAGCAGGCGATGCCGGGGGGGGAGATGACAAGAATGCACCGGTCGTTGTCATGCTGTGAGCGATACCCCAACCAATATAATCCTGTGATGGAGCATTGTAAAACTAATTGCCAAGACGAAGTGTTCCGTGATATATATTGGTGTCTATAAAGCGGGTCTATCATACACACTAACGGCATGCTTAATTGATAAAGTTACAGTGCATATATAACAATATTTAGGGAATTTGAGTTTACAAAAAGTACAGGCGGAAAACAAAAGCATGCAATTGCTAATTCAGAACTATGTACCTTGACATATAAGTGTGCTAATGATATTACAAAAAGTAACTTTTTATTTGACAGTCTTACATACCCTGAAATCTGTGGTGGAAAATTTTTTCCACTTTCTTAACATGCTCTTGAGAGTGGCAGAGAAGCACTGTAGGAGATAGAAAATAGCAGATATCCTGCCACAGGTGGAGTAACAGACACTTTATGTGGGCAAGTCATGGGATAGGAGGCAGTGTACTACTGTGGATCAAGAACTGGTTAAAAGATAGAAAGCAGAGTGTAGGGCTAAATGGCCACTTTTCTCAATGGAGAAAGATGAATAGTGGAGTACCCCAGGGATCTGTGCTGGACCCACTGGGTTTTTTTAAACATATTCATAAATGACCTAGAAATGAAGATAATGAGTGAGGTGATCAAATTTGCAGATGACACAAAATTATTCAAAGCTATTAAAACACAAGCCGATTGTGAAAAATTGAGAGGACCTTGATAAATTGGAAGGCTGGACGTCCAAATGGCAGATGAAATTTAATGTGGACAAGTGCAAAGTTATGCACTTAGGGAAGAACAACCCAAAACTATGGTTACACAATGCAAGGTTCCACATTAGAAACTACTACCCAGGAAAAGGATTTAGGCATCTACTATTACTACTACTACTTAAGGCCAGCAATGAGATGGATCAATACATTAACAGCAGCTACAGGTGCCAGTCTGGCAACAATGAGCTGCCTGATTGAAGACCGAACACAATTTAGGACAACTATCCAGAGGGTCGCCATGAGTCGACACCGACTCGATGGCACTTAACAATAACAACAGCACTGTGTACGCCTTGTAGCGCTATAGAAATGTTCAATAGTAGCAGAAGTAGTAGTAGTAGTAGTATGCAGCACTGCACAGGCACAGGTAAAAGACAGTCCCTGCTTCTCATAGCTTACAGTCTAGTCAAGACAGACAACACAACAGCTGAGGACAAGGATACATCTAGGGTATGGTAAGGAAACACATAGGAGACTAAGGGGTATGTTTACTAAACCGTCTTAATGTTACCGGCGCTAGTTGCAGATGTAATGTGAAGAATGCCATATAAGGAGTGGGCGTTCCAGTCCTAAGGTAGCAAGAATATGTATTGCGCGATAGTGGGCGCTGTGGCACGTTAACACGTGTTAACCCTAAGTACATGCCAGCGCAGTGTTAGAAGCTATAATGATGTAGCCCACTGGTTACTGCAATGACAGTGGAGGCAGAGGTCATGGGTTTGATCCTGCTGTGGTGTAATCTAAAAAGGCTGTCTGAGGCATTTCCTTTTAATTTAAATCAGTGCTGCCAGCAAAAACACCCTCACAGTGCCGTAACCTAAGGTGCCTCATAAGGCACCCCATAGGTCACATTATAAAATGCCCTGTCTGCCAAAGCACCCTATAATGTGCCCTATAGGGCACCTTATAGGACGCTTTACAGGGCAGGGCGCCCATGAGGCTCCTTAGGCTGCAGCCCTGTGAGGGTGTTTCTGCTGGCAGCACTGTTTGAAATGAAAAGGAAAAGCCTCAGACAGTCTTTTTAGATTACACCACTGCAGGATCAAACTCATGACCTCTGCCTCCACAGTCATTGAAGTAACCAGTAGGCTACATCTCTATAACTACTACCACACTGCTGGCTTGCTACAGAAAGACTGCAGGTCACCACACAAACTGTCTGCTGTGGTTACCAGGATAGGGTAAACCCACCTGTACCCATGATGCACTGCACATGCAGATCAGCAGTCTACAGATGATCACAGGATGGGGTATGTACCCCCACAGCACCTCGGCCTGGTAGGGGGAACTGACCGTGTGTGTTACTGGCACAGAGTAGCTTCAGACCGTGACATTGTGCGGGTGCTGTGCTCACCCTGAGGGTAACATAGTAACATAGTAAGTGATGGCAGATAAAGAGCAGTATGGTCCATCTAGTCTGCCCAGTAGGAAAGCCAGAGTAAGATGGCAGGAGTAGGTACCACTCTGTGCAGGTCGCCCCTCAGGCCATCCCTCCCCATGGCTTTGTTTAGGGGTGAACCCACCGCTCCATGCAGGACACCCCTATTTGTTGAGAAAGCTAAATGGTTCAGTTTATTTTGATTTTATTCTGTTGCTATAAATGTATCCATTGTGTCTGTCCCATGCCATTTTGAATTCTGTCACCGTATTTGCCCCCACCACCTCCATTGGGAGGGCATTCCAAGCATCCACCACCCTCTCAGTGAAAAAGTATTTCCTGATATTGCCTTTCAATTTTCCACCTTGCAACTTCATGTTATGCCCTCTCATTTTACAGCTTCCCCGTCTTTGGAAGAGATTTGTTTGTTCATTATTTCTCCTTAAGTATTTAAAGGTCTGAATCATATCTCCCCTATCCCTCCTCTCCTCCAAAGTGAACATATTTAGGTCTTCAAGTCTCTTCTCATAAGGCTTCTGACGCAGGCTCCAAATCATTTTGGTCACCTTCCTCTGAACAGATTCCATTCTTTTTACATCCTTTGCAAGATACGGCCTCCAAAACTGAACACAGTATTCCAAGTGAGGTCTCACCAGTGACTTATACAGTGGTATTAGAACCTCTTTCTTTCTGCTGGTAATTCCTCTTCGTATGCAGCCCAACATCCTCCTGGCTTTTGCCACCGCCTTGTCACACTGTTTTGCCACCTTGAGATCTACAGAAATAATCACACCAAGGTCTTTCTCCTGATCCGTGCATACCAACCTCTCACCCCCTATCGTGTACATTTCTCTTGGGTTTCTGCTACCCAAGTGCGTGACTCTGCATTTCTTTGCATTAAATCGTAATTGCCAAGCATTTGACCATTCTTCCAGCTTTTGTAGATCTCTTCTCATGTTAATGACTCCCTCGTGGGAGTCCACTCTGTTGCAAATTTTCGTGTCATCTGCAGAAAGACAGACCTTTCCATTCAGTCTTTCAGCAATATCACTCACAAATACATTGAACAGTGCCGGGCCCAGGACCGAACCCTGGGCCACCCCACTAATCACCTTCCTTTCCTCCGAGTGAGCTCCATTTACCATCACCTTCTGTTGTCTATCAGTCAACCAATTTCTGATCCAGTTTACCACCTTGAGACTCATCCCCAAACTACTGAGTTTATTGACAAGCCTCCTATGAGGAACAGTATCAAAGACTTTGCTGAAATTCAGGTAGATGACATCCATTACATGCCCCTGATCTAATTCTCTGGTCACCCAGTCAAAGAACTCAATCAGATTTGTTTGGCAAGATCGTCCTTCAGTAAAACCATGTTGCCTCAGATCTTGCAACCTGTTGGTTTTGAGAAAGTTCACTATTCTCTCCTTCAGAAGTTCCTCCATTACTTTTCCCGCCACCGAGGTAAGGCTAACAGGTCTATAGTTTGACACTTTTTCCCTGTCACCACTTTTGTGTAGAGGTACGTCATTAGCCATTCTCCAGTCCTGAGGAACTACTCCTGTTTCCAAGGAACTGTTGAAAACATCCTTTAACAGCCCTGCAAGAACCTCTCTGAGCTCTTTCAGTATCCTGGGATGTATCACATCCGGTCTCATGGCCTTGTCCACTTTCAGTTTCGCAAGTTGCTCTAATACATCATCTTCTGTGAATGGTGTGGTATCTACTTCATTCCCATCTTTATATTTCTGAGTCACAGGTGGTCCTTCTCCAGGATTTCTTTAGTAAAAACAGAGCAGAAGTATTTGTTTAGCAATTCCGCTTTTTCAATGTCCCTTTCCACGAGTCCATTCCCAGCACTTCTGAGTCCTGCGATTCCACCTCTGATCTTCTTCCTTTCCCAAATATACCTGAAGAAAGTTTTGTCACCACACTTCGAATCTTTAGCCATCTTTTCCTCTGTCTTTGATTTTGCTATCCTTATTTCTTTTTGTCTCTTTGAGTTTGATCCTGTATTCATTTCTGTGTTCCTCTGTTTGCAAGCTTTTGAATTTTGCGAAAACTGTGTTTTTTGCCTTTATTTGAGCAGCCACTTCTTTGGAAAACCAAATAGGTTTCCTTCTCCTTTTGTTTTTATTTACTTTTCTTACATATTTATCTGTTGCCCCTTTTATTGCCACCTTTAGTTTAGCCCATTGCAATTCCACTTCCCTTATCTCCTTCCACCCTGTCAACTCCTCCTTTAGGTACATGGCCATTTTATTGAAGTTAGTGTTTTTGAAGTTTAGGACTTTGAGCTTGCTATAGTTGGACTGCACCTTAGTTTTTATCTCAAACCACACCGTGTGATGATCGCTGCTGCTCACAGGTGCACCCACCCAGACATTCGACACGCTATCACCGTTGGTGAGATCTAAATCCAGCGTTGAGCTTTCCCTTGTTGGTTCCATCACCATTTGTCTAGGTAACGCATCTTGGAGAGCATCAACAATTTTTTTGCTTCTTTCCAGATTTGCAGAAGGAGTAATCCAATCCACATCAGGTAGATGAAAGTCACCCAATATGATCGCTTCCCCCTTTGTAACTATTTTGACAATGTCTATAATCAATTCGTTATCTAGCTCTTTGATTTGAGTCGGAGGTCTGTAAACTACAGCAGTATGGATGACAGTGCCATCTCCTCTTTCCAAAACAACCCAGAGTGCTTCTTCTTTTCCCCATGCCCCCTGCATTTCAGTAGCTTTAATGAGCTTTAATGGGTGAGGTGGGGCATCCAGCATCAGGTTCCCAGCACCTGGCTTGGCTGAGATAGGCTATGCTGCAGGTCCCCATCAGTGCCAGTGTGTGATAGGTAGCCCTTGCAGACACACCTAGGATGCACCTGTGTCCATCTGTATTTCCCAGTCACGTCTAGCCCTTGTGAACTATGATGCACCCAGAATAGTGCATATCCTGTGTGGGTGTTATGGTCACATGTTATAGGTGAAGGGGGGTGTTTGGACCCAAAAGTGGATTATGTAGCACCACCCAACCCATCCTCTGTGGCTCAGGGTGGGGGGACAGCACCTTGGGCATTGTGGCATTGTGGAATCTGTGTACCTTTTTGGGAACCTGACAGGTGCTTGTGACCTGGATTGGCTACTGCTGGAAACAGGATACTGGTCTTGATGGACCTTGGTCTGATCTAGTATGACATTTCTTATATTCTTATGTTCTTATACCAATTTGATAAAGGATTTTCAGGAAATTTATTTATTTGAAGTAAGTACCACTTTATAGCATATTAAGGGGACATTACAAAGCTGAAAAGAAGAAATGGATACCTTTATGCTAGAGTCATTCTTTGGCTTTTCCAAAGTGGAGAGAAGGGAAGCCTAGTAAATCAGCCCCATGTATTTGATCAACTCAATTAATAAAAGGTATATATACCCATTAGAATTCATTTCTTGGCATTTTGTTTCAGTAAATTTCATCAAATGTAAGCAATAACTGCATGCATCTTCATGGATGGTCTCATAAAAGTACTGATCTAATTATTTTGAACTATATTATGGATTAGGGCCACTTCATTACTTAGAGCCATAAATTAAAGTGACGGATTATTCTGAGGTTTTTGTGTTTAGTTGGAAGCTACTTGGGAGAGAAAAAGAAAAGGGACTGAGAACATTAACATGCAAAGAATGCAAAGTTCCTGAAAAACATTTCAATTTTCTCTGTCTGTTCCTTGAAGAAATAACTTACAAGATCTTCCTATAAAATCCTTTGATTTCTAGAATAGCACAAATGAAGTTTAATTTTAACTACTAGACCAAAATACAGGAACTGCTATTTTTTGAAAAGTTCGAATTTACATTTTTAGTAGAAAATTCAATTTCAACTGGCCTAGAATGCAATGAGTGTACAGTAGAATATGTGTTTTGAATGATTACCTCCCATTTAAGTTAAGTAAATACCTATTTACTTCAAGAGCACTGAAAATTATGGGGCATATTTACTAAAGTATGTTAATGTTATGCACTTTAGCATGGGACCATGGCAAAATTACCATGTGCTAAAACAGCCAATGCAGTAAAAATACTATTCCAACTGCTTAACATGCTACAGGGTGGGGAATGGGTGGGATAGGGGGTGGAGAGTGGGTGTTGACTGCATATTGCAGCTAGTTGGGGATCATTACCACACACTAATTGTGAATGGTACAGTTAGCTTGGTTGCACTTAATGTCACTTCAATGGGTTGTGTTAAGTGCACCTGCATTAATTAGGAACAAAGTTATAGCCCCCAAAAGTTAACGCACACCCTTTTGCACATTAATTTTGGCTCTTAGCATGCCCCTCTGTGTGCAGTTTGTTTCACTTGGTCTGAGATGAATCAATGATCATTTATTAATCTGTCAATGGGATTTCATGTATTTTGATTCAATATTTTTCTCTGTGCTTGTACTATAAAACTGTATGCAAGAATAAAAGAGCTCAAATTCAAACAGTGTTTGCATGCTAGCATGAAAAACATAAGAGCTATTAAAAATACTATTAAATGTTTAATCCAGTATAAATATTTGTAATATTTAGTTATTCATGCTTTCCTGGTTAGGATGCATCATGTTCTTGGACACCACACAATTTAGTAAATAAATAAATGAGAGAAAAGTCCCATCAGATGCTTATGCATTTTTGGGACTGGTATATTATCACATTTTAATCAATATAAATAATTTTTACTCTAAACTAAACCTTGAAACCTTGCGGAATATAAACTCACGTAGATACTCATCTGAAAATAAGCTCATGTAATATATACCAGTAATATATCTTTATTTACTGGGTAAATTATTTGCTGATACAAATTTGTTAACATTTAAAGATTACAAAGTATCAAAGACGCCAATGAATTAATCTTTTGCTTATAAATAATCAAAGCCATCTTTTGATGCTTTTTCATGGCAGCATGCTCGTGACCTCCATTTGGGGCGGGATCTAACCTTTTGTCAGTTGTGTTTTTGTCTGTAGTGTTTCTATACAATCAGGGTCCTGTGAAAGGGAGGAAGAGTCGGCAGGAGGTAACAGCAAGCTGGGCTGTTTGGGCCAGTATCCCATTAAACTCACTCTCCCCTTCAGCTTGCTCCAGTCTTCTATTCAGGCTAACACTTTGTATCAGTCTTTAACCTGCACTAAAACCTGTAGGACACTGATACTTTGACATGGTTAGTAAAGAAGTAAAGAATCAACCAGGGATAGCTAATATTTCTTGCCTTATTTTATTGCCGAGCAGCAGGAATTCAGAAGTCTTTACGCTGTAGTACTTCAACTCTTTTATGCAGCTCGGATGATGAAATAAATTGTGTTTGGGGAAGGAATTCAAATTAAGATTGGGTCACATCAGTCCTCCATTCTGAATATGGCCAATCAATGACATCTCTGAGGCACCTACATGCAAGAGCTATGCAATCTCTGCTCATGCAGAATAGCATCCCTAGTGTGCAAATCTCGGCTAATTAAAGTCCTTGCCAAGTAAAAAGGTTTTTATTTTAATAGCTAAAGCCAGAGCTTGGAGCAAAACCTATCTAGGTTCCATCTAAAGCTGCTATTCAAGGTTGCAAACAACAGATCTAATGTTTCATGCTGTTTCCTGTTAAAATCTTCATATCCTGCAGGAATAATCTATAAATAATGTGTTACACATCATTAATAAACGTTTGTGTATATCTGAAGAGAAAAAAAGAGTTTCCTTATAGACTTGGAAAGTTATTGAAAGGATTCATTGTTACTGGCCAGTGGGCTTTGCACACCACAGATGGCATATTTTATAAGTATGTTATTACCTATCTGTGACTTTCATGAAATAAGGAATAAAAAGTGGACTGAAGAGAAAGAGCTTAGGCTTTGTGCTGTGGTGAAGCAATCATTGCTACTTTCTCTTTGTATGTTTTCTCTTTTGAACTGTTGAGGCAGCGGCAGCTGAAATGTAAGTTAAAACTCAAGGGAAATTGATGAACCATAAATTACATAAGAGTTTGGGCTTTGACCCAAACTTCTGTTGCTACCTGCAATGAGATAGGCCATTCATTTCTTTTTCACAAAAGCAATGCGGAATTATGAGTTAGCAGTAAGTCTGTAACATGTGAGGAACTCTACTGTGTGTTAGATTAATATCAGGACATAGGTTCCATTTTGGAACTGGTGCAATTAGTACTTATAAAAGAGAACAGCAGGCTTTTTAGATTTTCAAATATAGCTAAATAAATCTTGAAAATACAGTATGAAGCATGTGTAAGAAAGCCAGAATTTATGAACTTCAGTAAAACAACTTAACTTAAATTGCAATACTGCCAAATTTGTATGTTAAATAGTTTAGTTGGTGAAGAAAAAAAGCAAAGACAATTAAGAACCCACTTTTCTAAAGGAGGAGATACCTACTTAGTCATTCCCCCCTTGTGAATCTGAATAGAGTTGCAGCTGTTCTGATCTGAGCCTGATGCAGGCATCACAATCATATAAGTCAAGGATGAAAATGACATGAAGAAACAAAAGGGAAAGCTTGGGGATGGCATATTTTTCAAATAGCAACAGTGACCATATAGTAGAACTAAAAAGAAAGGAAACCTAGGAATGAGACTACGTGCAGTTAGTAAGGAGACCAGCAAGTTGGTCTTTTTCCATGACTAGCTAATTGTGCTCCTTTGGGTATGCTAGTTGAAAATACAAAGAATATTACTCATGTCCATAGACTTTGTTACATCATAATGGCAACAGTTAATGAGTGAAAATACATCTCATAATGGAGCAATATAATTTCATTTGTTCTAAATAAATCACTTGCCTAATATATACAAACCATATATTGGAAGTGAAAATAATATACTATATGTAAAGTCAAATTTAAATTTGATAGCTGAGGTTCAATATTCTTTAACAGTTATAACTTCATTTAAAAATGGCAAAAGTACAGCATGAGAAGCAAATAATTTATTTTCTGATGTTCCTAGCAGGTGATGCTGGATATTCTAAATCAGGGGTGGCCATACAATGGGAGGCAGTGGATGCAAATATACCTCATGAATATTCATCAGGGACATCCTGAAAACCAGACTGGGTCATAGTGCACTAGGACCGGAGTTGGCCACCCCTGTTCTAAATAGTTTAGACTTGCCAAATGTAGTGATAATATTTTCCATCTTCTCTGCATATACAGTACTTTCAGTATTATTTGAATGGAGTGCTCTGCGATTTTAAGTATATTTAGGAAACACCAACATCAATGAAACCTGCTGAAGCAAGCCTTAAAACTATGTACATTTTATATGAAAATCTTTAAAGAAATGTTGTCAATGCAAACATGAAGTAATCTGTATCTAAGGAAACAAGCTATTCATGAGAAGCCAAGAATGGGACATGATAGGTACTTGCTAAGATTTCTTGAAGGAAAGTTATTTCTTGAAACCTGCATTAAAAATGAAAGAATAGCTGATCCCCTGGGCACCTTTCCTTTTCGTCAATGGACATATCTGAGGGCTATAGTGTGAAGGGGAAGAGCACATACCTCCCCTGCTGGGTCCTGAGTGACAGGGGAAGGAGATAAGCTTTGAGGCCATACGTTGGGGAAACGTATTGTGTGGATTCAGGTTCTCTCTCTCTCTCTCTCTCTCTCCAAGGACACCTCATTCACCCAAATGCGGCCATATATATACAAAAATAAAATCTACAGTGCAATTAAAAATGGAATAGAAGCTGTTATCTTCACAGACAAAAATGAAAATACAAAAATATTTAGTTCAGCTGAGCTTGGAACATTTTTTCTTCCTAATCTATGCCTGGGCCTCCTTCTTTCCATTTCCAGTCCTGATCCCTAGTCTTCCTTTTTCCAGGCTTACAGTCAGGAACTTGTTCCTCTGATTTGCAGAGCTCACCACAGCATCAACTCTCTCAAAGGGAAACTCTGCAAAGGCCCTCTCCCGCTTTTCTTCTCTGCACCCTGAGCCCCCCCAACAGGTCTCGCCCAGCTTTTCCAGCCCTACCAGGTGATTGATCCCCATCACAACAACACCCTCACTTAGTAGTTCAGTTACTCTAACCTTTGAATGCTGATCCTGCTACAACAGGTTTTCAGAGGTGGAACTCTTCATTTTCCAAATTTCAAGGACTTTCTCCCTCCAGACTCTCCCAGCAGTAGGGGCTTGCAGACAAACACATTTCCTTTTGTTTAGTTTCCTGTATTGTTTACAATTTCATTTTGTTTCATTTTGCTTTTGTACATTTTAATTTCTAGGTAATTAGCCACCACTAGATTTTACCCACCACTAGTCATTAGGAATGTGCATTCCATTTTGGACCAGTGATAAAATGTGAGGAATAAAGGCATATTTGGTTCATGTATTTGCCTGTAAAAAAGCATTGAAAGGGTTAGACAGCAGAGGCACAAGATCTACCACTAAGTTCCTTCAATATCCTCAAATGTATCCTATCTGGCCCCATTGCTTTTTCTACTTTTAGTTAAATTAGCTCCTCATGAACACAGTCTTCTTTAGTATGTGGCTTCAAACCTGGTGTAAATGAGAAAGATTTAGATATATAGGCAACCGGGGCAATAGATGGAACAACAAGAGCCTATCCTGCGTTAATTGTCTGCATCTCTCTGTGGCAGGAAAAAGGATCCTAAGTGAAAACTTCAGGCAATATGTGGACAAGCATTTAAACTAAGGAAAGGGAGTGATGGATGGGAAAAAAATAATTCAGGATGTCACTCCCAGTAAGAACATAATAACATTGGTAATAGTCACCATATTAATCCACACATCAGTGACAAGGGAAGAGGATTCTGGAGCAAGATCCATCCAAAATACAATTAAGCCAACGAACAATTGCTGGAAGGCAATGAACACAAATGCTCAAAATCTAGCCAACAAAGTTGCTGACCTGGAAGCCCTGATGGTGGATTTGGACTTTGACATTGTGGCCATTACAGAAACATGGTTTAACAAAAATCCTGGAGAAGGACCACATATGATTGACACATATACAAATGGGAATGAAATAGATACCACACCATTCACAGAAGATGATGTTTCTGAACAGCTTGCAAAACTGAACGTGGACAAGGCCATGGGACAGGATAGGATATATCCCAGGATACTGAAAGAGCTCAGAGAATTTCTGGCAGGATGTTTTAATAGACCTTTGGAGACGGGAGAGGTTCTGCAGGACTGGAGAAGGACTGATGTGGTACCTATTCACAAAAGTGGTAATAGGGAAGAGGTGACAAACTATAGGCTGGTAAGCCTTACCTCTGTAGTGGGAAAAGTAATGGAGGCACTCTTGAAAGAAAGAATAGTGGACTTTCTGGAAACCAATGGATTGCATGATCTGAGGCAAAATGGTTTTACCAGGGGAAGATCATGCCAAACAAATTTGATTGAATTCTTTGACTAGGTGACCAGAGAACTAGATTAAGGGTATGCGATGGAATGCAATTCAGCAAAGCCTTTGATACTGTTCCTCATAGGAGGCTTATTAATAAACTGAGCAGCCTGGGGATAGGCCCCTAGGTGGTAAACTGAAGGTGGTGGTAAACAGAAGGTGGTGGTAAACGGAACTCACTCAGAAGAAAGGAAGGTATATAGCAGAGGTACTCAAATACAGTCCTGGAGGGCCGCAAACCAGTCAGGTTTTTGGGATATCCCTAATGAATATGCATGAGGTAGATTCAAATACAGTGGAGGCAGTGCATGCAAATATATCTCATGCATATTCATTAGGGATATCCCAAAAACCTGACTGGTTTTCGGCCCTCCAGGACTGGATTTGAGTACCTCTGGTATATAGGGACGTGTCTCAGGGATCAGTCATGACACTGATGCTGTTCAATGTATTTGTGGGTGATATTGCGGAAGGACTGAATGGAAAAGTCTGCCTTTTTGCAGATGACATGAAAATTTGCAACAGACTGGATACTTCTGAGGGAGTGGACAATATGAGGAAAGATCTAAAAACACTGGAAGAATGGTCTAATGTGAAGAAGTGCAGAGTCATGCATTTGGGATGCAGAAATCCAAAGAAATTGCATGCAACAGGGGGAGAGAGGATGGTGTGCACAGACCAGGAGAGGGACCTGGGCTGAAAATTGCTCTTCACTCAGTGGCTAAAATTATGTGCACAGATTTCACTGCACCTGTACTGGTAGGTACAGAGAAAGGGGATGGTGTAGGAGGAGGGGGTACAGAGGAAGGAGAGCTCAGATTTCTTAATACTGACTGGACTACTTGGTTTTACTTCTCTTAGGCTTGTCTCTCATGAAAACAGTGACAGAATCAGTTCATGGTCACTGAGGCTCGAATGCTTAAGAGAAGAGACTCAAAGAATGTGAGAGTGAGGAAGCCTTCAAATGAGTGTGGCACACACTTACCGAGTGAGCATGGATGCAGAATGCAGGAAATGATTTACCACGAGCATAATCCCTGCGCAGATGCCTGTGCTAACAGCAGCTTGCAGTGCATTGAAGACCATTCAAAGTAGATGGTAATGAAGGAATTAGCTATGCAATGCAGATGCAGAGAAGTGCATAGAAGAGTATATGGCTGAGCTCAATGTCAGGATTTTAACTCAAGGTCCGAGGGCACGCTAGCTGAGCTCACATTAGCCGTTGCTAATGTGGCATTTCTTTTATCTGATGCCACTTTAATCACCTTAGTCCAGTGGTGGGTGGTATGGTATAATTTGGAGGGGGGGGGGTGCAGAAAAGCTCCGCGCATAACACAAGATCGCAAATGACAAGTAGTTCACTTTTTATTTGAGGCATTATAGAACCTCACTTTCTGGATCACATATTCTGCTGATCAGATAGAAATCACACAGAGATTCCCATTAAAAAGCTATTGGCAGCTGGTATGCAGTTCACTTTTATCACACTGCTCCTGAGCAGTGTGGACAGAAAGGTGCAACATTTAACCTCGCCTAAGGCAGTACCTGATCTTCGGTTTGGTCAGGCAACTGGAGAGGACCAGAGTTGTGCAACCCCTTCCTCAGGGGCCGTGGAATGCCTTTTTGAATGGGAGAAGGAGGCCAAGCTTCAACGACTCCATCTCAAGCTCCACCCTAACTCTGCCCCTAGCCCCCCATGGCCTTCCCTTCCTGTTTCACTTGCAGGGATCTCATCTCCCATGGGCAAAACTGGAGGGAATGACTGTGATCACGGCAGACTCCTGTCTGCCCATGGGAGATGGGATCCTCACTGGCAGAAAGGGAGGGCTGCCACGATCCCGGCAAAGACTCCTGTCTGCCTGCGGGGATCTGATCTCCTGTGGGCAGACAGAAGGAGTCTTCTGTGATCACTGTTGCTCTGTTCTCTCTGCTGGTGGCAAAATTTTGGCGGGGCTAGGGCCCATGTGGCCCACCCCATTATAACTCCTCTGCCCTTCCTCCTCACTAATAATGCCAAGGGCGACCTGCATCTTTACAATTTTTTTTTTGAGGAGGGAAAGGTGTGCTGGGGAAGGATCAGGATGGCAAGGTTTTTCTTTCTGTTTGTGCATGTTCTGCAGCTTGATCTGAGTCCTCTGCTCTCTTCATTCAGTTCATGCGCACAAGTGCTGAGTACACAGACACCTGTGCCTACGTGCCTGGCTTGCTCTCCTGGTTTAGCACAGACTTTCTGCGTGCGGCTAATTTGCATGCTGTTTGCTTCAAGCATTGCTGTACAAAACATCTGCACTAAACCTGCATTAGAAAACTCTGCACTAAAGTTTAACATTGGGCTCTAGTATAGGATTTCTGCATCGATCTCTAAATACTTTACACACTTTAGCAAAAGAATCCCATCGTTTTTATCTACTCTGAGCTCTTGGTAGGACAATTCCACAGAGTGGAACCAGTATTACGTACTTATAATGAAGATTATTTTTCTTTATATTTATCACTTTGCACTTGTCCACGTTAAATTTCATCTGCCATTTGGATGCCCAGTCCCCAGTCTCATCAGGTCGTCCTGCAGTTCCTCACAATAAGCTTGTGATTGAACCCATTTGAATAATTTTGTGTCATCTGTATATTTAATCACTGTACTCATTGCTCCCTTTTCCAGGTAATTTATAAATATGTTAAAAAGCACTGGTCCCACTACAGATACCTGGGGTACTCTACTATTTACCTTTCTTAATTGAGAAAGCATATCATTTAGTCCTATTCCTTTTTCTCTGTTTTACCATGTCCCAGTCCACAACAGGGCACTGTCTCCTCTCTTATGATTCTTTAATTTCCTGAAGTGTCTGTCATGAGGGACTTTGCCAAATGCCTTCTGAAAATCCAGATATACCACATCAACTAGCACACTCTTATCCACATTTATTCACTCCTTCAAAAATTGGTGACCACCTTTGCCAAATCCATATTTGTTCTGGCCCATTAGCCAGTAAATTTATTTTTCAGACTACTTGTACTGTTTTTCTAGGCACCAACATCAGGCTCTCCAATCTATAGTTTCCATGATCACCCCTGGAGTCCTTTTAAAATATTGGTATTACATTGAAGACCCTGCAGCACTCTGATACTGTAGCTGATTTTAATGATAGGTTACAGATTATAAGGATATATGAAAGAGATCCCTGGTTCTCCTTAAGGAGCAACAGCCCAAGCCTTCTTAACCAGAAGATGGAGGAGGAACCCATGGGCAGAACTTAAAAGCTGAGGTACATAAGGAAAGAGGGATGTTCAGACTAGAGGAAGAAAGCCCAGAAAGTATATTCACACTGAAGCACATTCCAATTAGGCCATCCAACCCTTTGTGCAGCTGATCAGAAGTGGGACATCCAGAAGTAGACCTGATTCTGATCTCGCGGGGGCTAGACATGCCTGCGGGATCAGAATCGGGACTGAAGCACTGAAGTGGCAACTGTGCCACGATGGCAGGAATGGAAGGACTAGCCGGGATGCTGTCCACCATGATCGGTGGACCCTAGTACCCAGCTATTTTGCCAAGTGGATGGACTGGCCCTGGGATCAAGATGCCCCCCACTTGTACATATTGAGTGGAAATGTGCATGTGGGGGGAAAAATATGTCACTGAGGCAGGACAACTATGCAATATGATAACAGCCAGTGGCAGAAGAAAAATGACCACCCTGCTCCCTCACCTGCCAAATGACAACCATAATCCATGCGTGAACCAGTAACCCCTCCATAAGTACATACACAGTCATTTACAATCATCTGAGCCACATGTGAATCTAAAATAGCTACTGTGGTTTGCAAAATATGAGATTGTTCCATAACTGCCCCATATACACACAGGGAAATGAGTATGTTGATCATTCTGATAGGACACACATGGTCTGGAATGTGTGTGTTCATGTATCATGGCCTGCCCCTAAGATTGGATACACAAGGAGGAGCAGAGCCTCCTGCAGAAAGTCCAGGCAAACACAAGAAGCAGGAGACGTTGGATGAACTGATGAGTCTTTAATGGTAAAAGAAGAACCCCATTAAAGACTCATCAGTTCATCCAACGTCTCCTGCTTCTTGTGTTTGCCTGCCCCTATGATTGGACAGGGAGGAGGGGGAAGATTCAAGGGATATTGGGTAGAGATAAATATGACCATGGAAAAAAGGGATATAAACTTCTATATCAAGTAAAATGGCAAAGGACATCGGACTTAAATTTTGAATCTTGTCCCTAAATGTTAAGGACTTGAACTCATATAGAAAGAGGCAACTATTATTCGAGAAAGCTGATTGTCTTAAAGGGGACATTGTCTTAGTACAAGAAACCTATTTAACCAAGAGTAGCGAATGAAGACTAGCTTGCAAGAAATATCAATATCAATGGTTTGCTTACAACCTGCTAGAAAAGAAAAGAGGAAGCATGGGGATAATGATAGCATCACCAGTGTCTGGAGGTAAAGAGAGATGGGGGGGGGGAGATTTCTTTTTTTTAAAAAAGATATTTAGATCAAATATACACAATAATGAATGCAGGGGTGGCTCAGGGAAATCCGCAGAGGGGGACGGGGCTTTTTCAGAACTCCATTCAGGGACTAAACCAAACCAAAAAGTCGATTAGATTATATGGAGGAAATGCAAGTTTGCACACCAAGGAACTAAAAAAGAGCGAGAACCAACAGCACAGTTTATAAAACTAAAGTATAACTCATTTTTATTTTGTTGTTATAAACTGTGTTATGGTTCTTGCTTTTTCTTTTTCAACATATATTTTGCATCCACAATGGGTGCAGAGCAGAACCAGGACATTCACCCACAGAACTCAATATCTTAAAAAAATATATCTGATTCTGATCATCTTACTAACAACAACAACAACAACAACCATTCTCCAGTACCAGGCATATTGTGAACTAATAAAAAACCCTACAACAAAGAGCAAATCTGCCATACCATATCAGCGCAAACTTCCAAAACTCATATAAGGAGCCCATCCAAAAAAAGCATCATTGTAAATACTACAGTGGGCCCTGGAACATTCATACACCTATTTGAAAAGATGAACAAGTCAAATTACTACAGTACAGTATAGATCTTTATGTACAAACTCCATGTTAACAGAACACCTGGCCTCAGTCACACGCTCAAAACACAGACCCTCACCAAGTACAGAATAAGTAACCACAATCTAAAGTAAAAATAAAAATATGTAGACAAAATTTAAATTGAAACTCCAAGAAGCCAGACTCCGCATGCAGTGCAACATCAGATAAATAAGAGATGCAGTTCTTCCATAGTATGTAAAATATAAAAATAGCACAAAGTCCAATCACTAAAATTAAATAAAATTATTTTGTCTACCTTTGTTGTCTGACCATTTTATTCGCTGATCATGCTGGTCCCGATCTGAGGCTTCTGCTTGCCTGTCTTTTCTTAGCTCTCTTTCTGTGGTCTATGGTCCATCTGCCATTTCTTATCTTTTCTTTTGTTTTCTTCACTTCCTTCCATTATCCCATTTCCAGTTCCAGTAACCCTCCACAGTATCATCCCCCTTTCCAGTCCTCCTCTCCTAGTACCTTCCAATGTCAACCACCTTGCATTCCCACGACTGCCACTGGTGTCCATTCCCTTCCAGTCCCCCTCCTTCCCCACTGTCCAGCCCCTTCTAGTCCAAATACCATCCCAGGTATCAGCTCACGTCCATTCTCAGTGCCACCCCTCCCCCCCCAGTCAGCTCCCTTCCAGTCACCCTACCCTCTCTCCATCCTCCTTCCAGTGCCATTCACACATGTCAGCTCCCTTCCAGCCTCCTCCCCTTTACCCAGCCACCTACCACTCCCATTCCCAAGTGTCAGCTCCCTTCCAGTCCCCCTTCAGTACATCCCAGGTGTCAGCTCCATTCCAGCCCCCTCCTTCCCCCGCCATATCAGCTCCTTTCAAACCCCCTCCTTCCCCCGTGTCAGCTCCCTTCCTGCCCCCTCCTTCCCCTGGCAGCTCTCTCAGTATCTTCTCCATTCCAGTCCTATTCTCCCATCCCCCTGCATCAGCCAGACAATTTGTAGCCCTAGTCCCCAGTTTTCTTCCAGGGCCATCAGCACTCTCCTCCCCTTCCCCATTTCCAGTTCCAGCTCTTTTCCAGTCCCATCCCCCTTATCAGCCCACTCCAGTCCTAGCCCCCCAATCAGCTCATTGCCAGTCCTAGCTCATTTCCAGTGCTAGCCCCCATTAGCCCATTACCAGGCCTAACCCCCCAATAAGTACATTTTCTGTCCTACTCCCCCAATCAGCCCATTTCCTGTCCTAGCCCCCCTAAGTAGCCCATTTCCAGGCCTAACTCCACCGATCAGCCCATTACCAGTCCTAGCCCCCCCCCCCCCGATCATCCTCTTTCCATTCTTAACCCCATCAGCCCATTTCCAGTTCTAACCCCCCCCCAGATCAGCCCATTACCTGTCCTAGCCCCCCGATCAGCCTATTTCCATTCTTAATCCCCCATCAGCCCATTTCCAGTCCTAGCCCTCCCCCATCAGCCCATTACTATTTCCAGTGCTACCCCCCCCCCCCAGCCCAGCCCAGCCCCTCCCCAGACCTTCTCAAGGGAAATTTAAACAAAAATAAAAAACCCGGTCGAACAAGCTGGCTGTTGCTGCTGCAGTGGCAGCAGCAGAATGACGTGGCCTGCAGCCCCCCGCCTCCCCAGAAGAGCCCTGCCATTCTTTTCCCCATGCCGACTCAGCTTTGCAGAGCTGTGATGGGAGAGTGTTTCCCCTTCCCATGGCTCTGTTAAAGTTCAGCCCACCGGCACAGATGGGAAAGATATCTTTTTATTGGCGTAATGGCCTTGGAGCAAATGTCAAAGTTGTTGTTTGTAAGATTATGCTATCCACTTGGCAATAAAAATTTGAATAAAAAAAAAGAATATTTCCTAAAAAGTGTACCCACTTCCTGAAATGTTGGTTGTAGAAATGTTGACCAAAAATGGTCAGTAGAAATTGGACCAGCCAAATCCGCACAAGGTATTAAGGACAGCAGGCTTTCTACATTTGCCTCCCTGAAAGTCATATTATGTATATTCCTTACTTTCTGTTGGGAAATGTCTGCAAGATGTTGGGCAGACAAGAGTGGGATCAGGTTTTAGCTTAATTTTATCAATCAACTCTGCCCATTGATGATGCCAGTCAAAATAATGAGTGAGATTATGATGAAGCCAGGGAGATCTCCCTCTCATAGAGGCATTTCCTTGTTTGTGACACATCAAAGCTTTATATATTTATATTTGACCCTCCATTTTTTTTATCTTTATTATCACGAGATTTTCTCCATTTTATACTCTCTTTTAATCACTGTCAATTCTTGGGTATACCAAGGAGGTTTTCACTTACCCACCGCTCATCTTTTACATACTACTGGGGCACTTTCATCCAAGATCTCTTATGTTTTATCAATCCAATCAATCAAAGATGATATAGGTAAATCTCAATCCAAAAGCCCACTTATCTGGATCTTGCTCCTTTCTACACACATTACTAAGCCACTTATCCACTCTTTAGTCACCTCCCTTTGAAACATCTCTCTCCCTTTCAAACTGTTCAAAACTCAGCTGCGTGGATAATCTTCTGCCAGCCTCGATATGTTCATATAACCCCTCTTCTCAAGTCGCTTCACTGGCTCACTATTCATTTCCGTATCCAGGTCAAAGTTCTACTGACCTATAAATGCACTCATTCTGCTGCTCCTCACTACCTTTCCTCTCTTATCTCTCCCTACACCCCTCTTTGGGAACTCTGCTCTTCTGGCAGGTCCTTTCTATCTGTGCCCTTCTCTTCTACTGCCAACTCCAGATTTCAATCCTTCCACTTTGTTGTTCCTTATTCCTAGAACAAACTATTTGAGTCTGTGCGTCAGGCTTCATCTCTGGCCCTTTTCAAATCCAGCCTGAAAGCTCACCTCTTCAATGCCACTTTTGGATCCTGATCCACTTAGAGCCTGACTCCCAGAGGGGTATGTTCAGACCATCCAGATGTCCCTGATGAAAATGGGCCCTTTAGGACTCAATTCTGGACCGCGGGAACAAAATATTCCAACAGTACACAGAATCGGGCCTGAGGATGGCCCATGTGCTCCTGCCTGCCTGCAGGGACATCTTCCCTGCAGGCTCCCCTGGCTGCCATGGCTCAGCCCCCACTCTTCCCCTCTACACAACCCACCGCTGGCCAGCTGGTGCCTGGATCGGGCGGCGAGAACCCACACCCGGCCTGGGGGGGGCAATCCCTGGGCCCAATCGCTGGATCAGTGCTGCTTATTCCACCTCGAAGGTGGAATAAGCAACACGTCCCCTTTGACCCGGAAGGAAGTACAGGGCTGTGACCTGAATTGGCCCTATACGTCCTGCCAGGCTGGTTTGGCCCCACTCCGCCCCAGTACCTCCCCCTCCCGCTTCCTGCCTGCTCTCCCTATCCTGCTGCTCAGGACGTGTGGGGAGAGACGGATGAGGAGTCAGGCCTGGATGGCTTGTGGGGCTGCACATCCCACTGGGACATGCAGCCCCACAACCCGCGACTCTGCAACAGGCCATAGTCTCCTTTGTGTTTCCTTACCATTCCCCTACTGTAGATATATCCTTGTCCTCAGTTGTGTTGTCTGTCTTGACTAGACTGTAAGCTCTGATGAGCAGGGACCATCTTTTACATGTGTCTATACAGTGCTGCGTAGGCCTCATAGTATTATACAAATGATAAGTAATATTTATTTATTTATTTAAATTTCTTTACTTACTTAGCTGGATTTCTATATCACTTTATCTTAAAATCAAAGTGGTTTACAATGAACTTTAATGTTTACAAAGAACAAGGGAAAGGGGCATGCAGGTATATATCAAATTAACATATATAATATATTAAAACCATATACATGGTCTTAAAAGGGAGATATGGGGGGGGGGGGGGACAGGAGGTAAGGAGAGGGCTGTGTATTAAATAACGTCATCAAAGTATTCCGCATAGAAGGTTGTTTTCAGTTTCTTCTTGAAGTCCTTGCTGTCATTGATGGCTTTGAGGTAGTAGAGTATGTTATGAGACTAGCACATCTTGCCTTGACATTTCAGATATTCAGACATGAGGTAGCAGACCAGTAATATGTATGGAGTATGTATTTACACAAGGTTTCTGTGGCCGGGAAATATTAACTGTTGTGATGTAAGTGCAATTTGCTCCTCCCACCCTCGGAAGGATTGTAGACATGAAACAAGCACTTTTTTGCACCTTATGCACGGTCAGGAACAGGTATAGGCATGGATACCTCAACAACCAGAGCCTGATATGCTTTTGCCGTTCTGAAATCGCAACACAACGTGCAACTCCCTTGATTTGCCCATGGCACTCTCCCACCACACCCCTGTGCTACTTGGATGTTCTCATACCAGGGACATCTATATACCTGGCTTCCGGGAATGTCTCCATGATTTGCATGTCTATGTACCCATTTCAGACCCCCTTAGTTTTTGCTTCCAAAAGGTATGTTCAAACAGTGTCTAAGAAAGTGCTCCCTATTTTTTTTTTTCTAAGTCCCTCATCTAGTTTAAAATCTGCTGTATCTCCTTCTTAAAAGTCAATGACAGTAGCTGGGTTCCACTCTGCTTAAGGTGGCATCCTTCCCTTTGAAATAGGCTCCCCCTTCATCAAAATTTTGCACATTTCCTTCTTCCCTGTACCATAGTCTTATTCAGTAATAAATACTGAGCCTTATTGGAGCATATACTGTAGCAGTATTAAAAATCCATTTTTTATGAAAAAACATTTTCGGACTCTGCTCAAAAAGAGCAATGATATACAGATTGTGTTATTTTTCTGCCTGAGTTCATTTTACTGTATTGTTTTAACAACTCTTCAACATCCTTGGTCTTCTGTTAAGCACCTCTATATCCCTCAAGGTCTGACAGAGCGCCATGTTTCAGATAATATCATATGCACTTAATTGTTCTGCATCAGGGAAATAAAAATCACACTTATCTGGCATCTCGAAGTCAGACATGAAGATGCCAAAAACGCTGTTGAGCTGGATGAAAAAAAACGCTGAAGGAACAGTAAAGATTGTCGATTTGAAAGGTGGTCATTAATAGAGACAGATAAATGTGACTTTCATATCCATGCATTGAGACTCTGCAGCTCAGCCTGTCTCTAAAGTCCTATAGGTGGAACAGAGGGCATTTCTGGGACTGCTACCCTGGAGGTTCCGAATTTCAATTTCCTTTTTAAAATCCAGGTCCAGATTTAGACATAGGCAACTACCTAGGGTGCAAAAATTTTGAAGGTGCCATTTAGCCAGGCCAAAGGGAACATAAGAACATAAAAATGCCATACTGGGTCAGACCAAGGTCTGTCAAACCCAGCAGGTTCCAAAAAAGGTAGACAAGTTCCATAATGCTTGTCCTAGGGGAAGCAGTGGATTTCCCGGGTCTTCTTAATAATGGTTTATGGACCTTTCCTCCAGAAACTTGTCCAAACCTTTTTAAACCCAGCTCACTAACATCTTTTACTATATCCTCCAGTAATGAAGTCCAGAGTTTGATTACACATTGAGTGAAAAAATATTTTCTCTTTTTAGTATTAAATAGGTTACATTGTAGCTTCATTGCATGTCCCCTAGTTTTTCTACTTTTTGATGGAGTAAACAACCAATCTACGTTTAACCATTCTATTCCATTCATTAATTTATAGACCTCTATCACATCTCCCCTCAGCTGTCTCTTTTCTAAGTTGAAGAGCCCTAACCTTTTAAGCCTTTCCTCATAGGGGTATTCTTCCATCCGCTTTACCATTTTGGTGGCTCTTCTCTGTACCTTTTCTAATTTTGTTATATCCTTTTTAAGATATGGCATCAGAATTGCACACAATATTCAAGATGCAGTCACACCATGGGACGATACAGAAGCATTATAATATCCTTGGTTTTATTCTACTACTATTACTACTACTAAGCATTTATAAAGTGCTACCAGGCGCACGCAGCGCTGTACAATGAAAACACAAAACTATCCATTCTTTTCCTTATGATACCTAGCTTTCTATTTGCTTTCTTGGCCGCCACTGCACACTGGGCAGAGAGTTTCAATGTGTTATCCATGATGACACCTAAATTCTTTTTCTGGGTGGTGGTTCCTAATGTGGAACCTTGCATCATGTAACCTTAGTTTGGGTTGTTTTTTCCTAGGTGCATACTTTTGCACTTGTCCACATTAAATTTTGTCTGTCATTTGGACGTCCAGTCTTCCAGTTTATAAAAGTCCTCTTGCAATTTTTCACAATCCTCTTGTGTTTTAATAACTTTGAATAATTTTGTGTCATCTGCAAATTTGATCATCTCACTTGTTATTCCCATTTCAGGTCATTTATGAATAAGTTAAATAGCAGTGGGCCCAATAAAGATCCCTAGGGTACTCCACTATTCACCTTTCTCCGTTATGAAAATTGGCCATTTGCCCTACTCTCTGCTTTCTATTTTTTAACCAGCTCCTGCTCCACGATAGTACACTGTCTCCTATCCATTGACTTTTTAATTTCACCAAGAGTCTCTCATGAGGGACCTTGTCAAAGGCTATCTGAAATCCACATACACTATATTGACTGGCTCACCTTTGTCTAACTGTTTATTCGTGCCTTCAAAAAACTATAACAGATTAGTAAGACAAGACTTTCCTTGGTTCAATCCATGTTAGCTTTCTCCCATTAAACCATGACTATCTACATATTTAGTAATTTTTTTCTTTAGAATGGTTTGTACCATTTTGACATCAAGCTCACCGGTCTGTAATTTCCCGGATCACACCTGTTGCTGTTTCTAAAGAGTGTCACTTGTGCACTGTGGCCTTTCTTTACTCCTCTTCTAGCTCTCCAACCTTTGTGATCTCTGGCAACCCCATCTTCTCTGGGATCTACTGTCTGGTCTTGCTTATGGGAGTCAAAATTTTAAATCCAGTGCTGCAAAAATCCTCAGTTTGGATTCTAAAAGCTTCTTCCCACAGCTTCCTATTTCGTTGGTACCTACATGTACCATACAGCTGAGTCCTTCCAAGTACTCTCTAAAATCCTACATAGGTGTAGGATGTATGAAGTCCACCGCCTTTTCCCTAGGCATGAAATTATCAAGCAGTCCTCTCTCCCATCAGCCATTGGGCTAGCTACATTCCTAATTCTCAAGTTGTCACTTGCAACAACTGTTCTAATTCTTCTCTCCTGGGCAGATCCCTCTGTCAGCCCATCCTCGATTTAAGAGGATATTGTATCACCTAGGCACAGGATAACATCCTGCCACAACAAGGTGACACTCTCCTTACAGATAATCTTGCTACTCTAGGGCAGTACAAATGCTGCCAAATTGGAGATGGGCAACTCTATTATGTCCCTGCAAATCTCTTCTACATAAGAATATAAGGTTTGCTGTACTGGGACAAACCAAATGTCCATTAAGCCCAGTATTCTGTTTCTGACAGTGCCAATCCATGTCAAAAGTACTTGGCAGGATCTCAAAAGGTAGACAGATTCTATGCTGATTTCCCCAAGTCCTCTTTAATAATGGTTGGATTTTTCTTCCAGGAAGTTATCCAAACTATTTTTAAACCTGGTCATACTAACAGCTTTTACCACATCCAGCAACAAATTCCAGAGTTTCATTCTGCTTTGTTTGAAAATAAATTTTATCCAGTTTGTCTTAAATGTATTACTTGGTAGCATCTTTGTGTGTCTCCTTTTAGAAAGAGCAAACAACCCATTTATGTTTACCTGATCCACTTCACTCATTTTATAGACCTTTATAATCTCCCTTCAGCCATCTCTTTTTCAAGCTGAAGAGTCCTAACTTCTTCAGCTGTTCCTCATAAGGGTGTTATCCCTTTGGTTGCCCTTCTCAGTACCATTTCTAATTTTTCTATACCTTCTTTGAGATGTGATGACCATAATTGTACACAGTACTCAAGGTGAGGTCACACTATGGAGTGAAACAGAGGCATTACGTTAGTTTCTGTTTTATTTTCCATCCCTTTTCTTACATTTCCTAGCATTCTATTTTCTTTCTTGGCCACTAGTGCACACTGCAGCATATCATGCATAATGGCAAACAGATCCTTATCCTGGGTGGTGATTCCTAATGTGGAACCTGGCATCGTGTAGCTATCATTTGAGTTGTTTTCTCCTACATCCATAACTTTGCATCTGTCCACATTAAATTTTATCTCCCATTTCAGTGTCGATTTTCCCACTTTCAGTTTCTCAAGGTCCTATTGAAATTTTTCACAACTTTGATTTAACAACTTTGAATATTCTGCATCATCTATAAATGTGATTGCCTCACTTGTTATTCCCATTTCCAGGTCATTTATAAATATGTTAAAAAGCAGCAGACTCAGAACAGATCCCTGGGGTACTCCACTATTCACCTTTCTCCATTGAGAAAATTGGCCATTTGGCCCTACTCTCTGTTTTTTTATCTTTTAACCAGTTCCCAGTACACAATAGGAAACTGCCTTCTATCCCATTACTTTTTAGGCGTGTTTTACTGTAGCGTAGTACCTATTGTCAAGGGTCCATCGGCTGAGTAAATTTCTCGTGTCTGGCCATCTGAATCCATTTGTTAGTGCATAGGCAAGCATGCACCAATAAACAGATATCCTTGCCCCTCCCCAAAACAGGAGAAGAACTGGCGAAAGTCCTCATCCCACTGGCATCAAGAGTGGGGCTGTGGCCAGAAATCGCCGGTGGGAGTCCTCAAGTCCCACCGGCATAAAGAGCGGGTCTGCAGCCTGACTGTTCAAAAGTAGTATCTCCCCTTCTCTTCCCTTGCCTTCCCTGACTTTCTTAACCTCTGCCCTCAAAGTATCCAGCATTTTTCTTGCCCTACCCCACTCTGTGGTGTCCAGCATTAGCTCTTCAATGTGGTTTCCTTACCCTGCTGTTGTAATCCTACCTCCCTCCTCATGAACCATGCTGCAGCTAAAAGAAATTCAGTGTGTCGACAGGCTTTAGAGCACTTGCATGTGCTCTTGGCTTGTCCTTTCCAGCCCCCTTGACAGGAAGTTTCTGTCGGAAGGGATGGACTCAGCAAACGTTGAGTACAGCAAAATGCTCTAAGGTCCATTGCCATGCTGAATTTACTTTACATGCAGCATTGCTCATGGGGAGAGAGAGGTAGTGTTCCAGAGACAGTGGAAAGGACAGTGGGAATAGGGGATGGGCGCATGATCCTGGACACTGTGGAGGGTGGGGTTCAAGATGTGGTACTGTACACTGCAGGGGAGGATAGGAAAGGAGACATTCTAGACACTGGAGATGGTGAGAGAAAAAGGGAGATGCTGACTCATACACACTACACACACTTCAGCACTTTTGCACAACTCATACACACGTGTACCTCTGCCACTCTGCTGCACTAATACACATCACACAAATGTACTCCTGTGACTCTGGTGCTCATATGCACATATTCCAACCACTCCGGTGTCTAATATTGTGCCGGGGACATCTATGTGGACTGCCCTGCAAACATACATATCGGGTACATCCACGTTTGCAAAATTGCACTTGAACTTCGACGTGCCTGCATTTTTCCTGGACATTCTGGCCTGGACATCCCAGAATAAACTTGCATGTCCTTTGTAAAATGTACCTTTATACAGTTGTGGTCAACATTATTAACATCCTTGCAGTTCAACCCCTTAATATCCAATATCTCCTAAAAAAAGTGGCCAGTGAAATGGCTTTGGACTATATGTGCACACATATTTGATTCATAGTAACATAGAGCCTGATTCCATCCTGCACATAGATCCCCTCTGTGTATCCAATCTGAACCAGACGCACAGAGGGGATAACGATTCTGATCCCGCGGGGCATATCTAGCCCCGCGGGATCAGAATTGTGATCAGGCATGTACATTCAGGCTGGGACTGTAATCCAGTCCAGCCTGCACGTAAATGCACAGCCCGACTAACTCAGTCAGGACTTTTAAATGGAGCCATGGTGCCATGATGTCATGTTGCCATGGCACTGAAACTCCATTTAAAAGCTGCGATGCTGGTCACCAAATAAAAGTATTTATTCCTCCCATTCGCGCCCTAAGCTGTTCAAAAAATCACGTCCAGGGAAGTTATTCCATCTTGGAGGTGGAATAATTTACCTGAACATTTCGCCGGCCCTGGACATACAGGGCCGACATTAGAATCGGCCCTGTACATCCAGGGCCGGCGACTGCTCACTGCCCGCCCAGACTCCACCCCCTAGCTGCCCCTTCCCCGCCCCCATCTAACTTTGCTGCACAACCGGCTGGGAAGTTAGGCGTGGGCAGGAGCCAGCATGAATAGCAGGGATGGATGTCCTATTGGGCGGTCCATTCCCGCTATTCGTAGCACAGAATAATCCCAATAGTGTATGATGGCAGAAAAAGACAAGTATGGTCCATCTAGTCTGTCCAGAAAGGTGGTAAGGGTAGGCAGGGCCGGCCCGTCCATTGAGCAAGAATGTTTTTTGCACAGGGCCCCGCGTTTCAGGGGGCCCCGCGCAAAAAACATTCTTAAGCATCCCAAGTTAAAAAAAAAAAAACCGGCTGCTTCTGCCGCGGCAGCTTCAAGAGCTCTGCCGCGGCAGCATCAAGAGCTCTGCCGCGGGGCCCCCCCCTGCCCGGCAGAGCCTCCGTGCATCTTCAGCTCTTCACGTCCAAAACGCGGGCTTCTTTCAGAGCCGCGAGAGTTTCTTTTCTCGCGGCTCTCTTAATCCCGCGGGGCTGATGGGATTTCCCATCACCCTCGGCGGGATTAACAGAGCCGCGAGACAAGAAACTCTCGCGGCTCTGAAAGAAGCCCGCGTTGTGGTCGTGAAGAGCTGAAGATGCACGGAGGCTCTGCCGGGCAGGGGGGGCCCCGCGGCAGAGCTCTTGATGCTGCCGCGGCAGAGCTCTTGAAGCTGCCGCGGCAGAAGCAGCCGGTTTGGGGTTTTTTTTTTATTTTAATTTGGAATGATAGGGGGGGGGGGGGTGGTTAGGACTGGTAATGGCAAGTGGAGGGGGGGAGGCTAAAATGGAAGTAGGATTATGGGAGGGGGAGGCTAAACTGGAAGTGGGATGATGGGGGGGGGGTGGTGAGGACTGGTAATGGGCCAGGGGGGTGGGTGGTTAGGACTGGTAATGGGCCAGGGGGGTGGGGTGGTTAGGACTGGTAATGGGCCATGGGGGGGGGAGGCTAAGACTGGAAGTGGGCTGATGGGGGGGGGTTAGGACTGGTAATGGGCTATGGGGGGGGCTAAGTGGGCTGATGGGGTTAGGACTGGTAATGGGCTATGGGGGGGCTAAGTGGGCTGATGGGGGGGTTTGGACTGGTAATGGGCTATGGGGAGGGGGCTAAGGCTGGAAGTGGGGGGGTAGGACTGGAAATGGGCTGATGGGGGGGTTAGGACTGGTAATTGACTATGGGGAGGGGGCTAAGGCTGGAAGTGGGGGGGTAGGACTGGAAATGGGCTGATGGGGGGGTTAGGACTGGTAATGGGCTATGGGGGGGCTAAGACTGGAAGTGGGCTGATGGGGGGGTAGGACTGGTAATTGGCTATGGGGGGGGGCTAAGACTGGAAATAGGCTGATGGGGGGGCTAGGACTGGAAATAGGGTGATGGGGGGGTTAGGACTGGTAATGGGCTATGGGGGGCTAAGACTGGAAATGGGCTGATGGGGGGGTAGGACTGGTAATTGGCTATGGGAGGGGGGCTAAGACTGGAAATAGGCTGATGGGGGGCTAGGACTGGAAATAGGGTGATGGGGGGTTAGGACGTAATGGGCTGATGGGGGGTTAGGACTAGTAATGGGCTATGAGGAGGCTAGGACTGGAAATGGGCTGAGTGGAAGGAGGGCTTGAACTGCAAATAGCTGATGGGGACGGGGGCTTGGAATGGAAATGGGTTGTGAGGGGGAGGGAGCTAGGACTGGAAATGGGTGAGGGGGGGGGGGCTAGGACAGGAAATGGGCTGATGGGCTAGAATAGGACTGGAAATTGGCTGTTGGGGGGTGCTAAGATTGGAAATGGGCTGTGGTGGGGGTTTGGATTGAAATGGACTCATGAAGGGGCTAGAACTGGAAGTAGGCTCATGGGGGGCTTGGATTGGAAATGGGCTGAGTGGAGGGGAGCTAGGATTTGACATGGGCTGATGGTGGGGCTAGGAAAGGACTAGAAATGGGCTCATGGGGGGCTGGGATTGGAAATGAGCTGATGGAGGGACTTGGATGGGACTGCAAATAGATGGGGGAGCTAGGACTGGAAATGGGCTTATGGGGGGCTAGGACTGGAAATGGGCTGATGCGGGGACTAGAAGGGAGCGGATGCTGGGTGGGACTGGAACTAGAATGGAGCTGATGTTGGGGGAGGATTACAATGGGATGGAGCTGGGAGAGTGAAATGGAGAGGGAAAAAATATTTTGTGTGGGAGGGAAGACAAATCTACAATTGTCCGGATATTGGGAGAGTAAGTGGGGATTGAGGATGGAGGGGTAAAATTTGAGTGGATGAAATAGGAATGAGGAAAGAGCAAAAAGGAGAAAGATTAGTATGTTAAAGCAGATGTAGAGAGAGAATGGAAAAAAACTAGAAGAGAGAAGAAAAGACAAATGGACAGCAGACGATGAAGAATTAGCGGAAGACACGAAGAAACCAGAAGAAAGTGGCTGGAGCAATTGCAGCTGAAAAAAAATGCACAAAAGGTAGAAAAATATCTCTTTATTTTGAATTTATTAATTGGAATATGTCAGCTCTGGGAAATGTGCATCATTAACGTCTGCGCTTTGTTTAGTACAAGAGCAAATTAATGTATAGTTTTATTTCTACAGTGTTGTACATTCCAAGTTTGGCTTTTGGGATTCCCAGTTTAATTATTGTCTTCCTGTTTCTAAATTGTGATTCCTTGTTTGGTGATGGTCTATGTTCTGCATGTGTAACTGAGCTGAGGTATTCTGTTTATGTAATTCCTATTTGACATTGCCACTTGTTCTCTTTCCCCAGTAGGTCATGTATTGTTGTTCTCTGAAATGTATTGGTTTAATATTTGCAGCGTTTCCTTTTGATAGTTAGGGTATGGTGTTTTATGAGTCCTGGTAGTGCTGTTAGGATACGGCGGGTTTGCTATGGGTTCTAAATGGGCAGTGTTTGTAGTAGTTCCTAATGTGCCTGGCGGTTGGTATTGGATTATAGTAATGTAGAAGTCTTTTAGTCTTTCTTTATTCATACACTCATTAAGAGGCATGTTTACTAAAAGTTCGTGTATGGTAACATTATGCAAATATTTATGCAAATGAGGCCCCTTATGCAAATGAGGCCCCGCACCGAGTCTCCGCACATGGCCCCGCACCCCCCTTGGGCCGCCCCTGAGGGTAGGTGCACCTGCCGCTTCATGAGGTAAACCCTCCCCATGCCTTTGTTTAGGGGTGTACCCACCGCTCTGTGTAGGTCACCCCTATTTGATGAAATATCAGAGAGAGTTATGTCAATTTTGATTTTATCCTGTTGCTATAAAGGGATCCACTGTGTCTGTCCCATGCCGTTTTGAATTCTGTCACTGTATTTGTCCCCATCACTTCCATTGGGAGGGCATTCTAAGCATCCACCACCCTATAAGAATGAAATAAAACAAGACAAATTAATAAAGGAAATAGTAAGAAATAGTATAAAAACTGGGACATTGCGAGGACATGATTATTGGTGCCCTTATAAACAATTCAAATCAGTCTGAACAGAAGAACCACATTCCCACTGCAGTAAAATTAGACATTTCTTTGATCAATTGTCAGAACTCACATGCCTTGAATCATCCAGTGAATGATGGCTCTAATGTTTAAAATGGTTACATTCGCTCCCTGTTCCATTTTCAAAATGGTGAAGACAAGAGAGCTGCCTGAGACCATCAGAAAAGCCTACAGAATAAGAAATAATCTATTCTGGTATAGGACACATCAGGGTGCGATTAAAATGTAAACTCTCAGCCAGTGGGGTACCACAATCTCCAAGAATCCACCAATGCTGCCACATCCATCATATTATGGATTTCCTTGTGAGATTTAGAGGTATGTTTACTAGAGGGCGTTAAGGGAGCAGGAATTAGCAAGCGTTAATGGCAGCAGTAAGGGGTTTTACATGCAAAAAGAGCTCTGGGTGTGTAGGAGGCATTCTGCATTAAGGGCACTATGGGCCATTTAATGTGAGTTAATGGGACATCAGGCTGTAACCCTAATGCTGAATAAAGGAGCAGCAAGAAAAGTCAATCAAGAAAAGTCAAGGTGATGAATGGTAGGATAGGGGGGAGCAGATGGACCTGCTAGATCCGTGGCCATCCTACATGGCAGCCACTAAAGTGGATGAGCATGTGGGAGGCATCTGTGCTGATGCACAGGGGGGATGCCAATGTAAAATGGCACAATGTCAGTGTGTGATATAGAATGGGGAAGACGTGTCCCCCAGTAGAGTCAGAAGTGGCAGGATGTGTGCAGTGACAGAAGGACAGAGTAGAAGTGGTGATGTGCAGATCAGGCACAGGAGAGACACGCGTGAAGAGCTGAAATGCGGAAAAGAGTACCAGTGTAGGCCATGGTGTAGCTGCTTCCACAAGAAGACATGACTGCACACAGCCGACAGAGGTGGATGGATGGACTGAAGGAAGGATGGCGGCTGAGGGTGGTGGTATGGGCTGGCAGCACCAATGTGCCATAGATGCCATCCCCAATGTATTTGTATTGTACATGAAAATGTGCACCAGTGCCACTTGTAAGGCCTGATACCAGACATGTGGGATTCACACCTGTCCCAGCCACACAGCCACCATACAGCACCCCAGACAGATGTGCAGATAACAGCTGCACAGGTATCATCCAAACTGGGCAAATGGGACATGTATGGATATGAGGTGATATCTGCAGGTGGATATCTGATGGGTAGGATGTGTCCGCATATACTGCAGAGATGTAATGGAGCCAAAACTATCCAGTCACAGTCACAATGTCATACATGACACATGTTGCCCAAGTAGGGTACAGCTGTATGCATGTAACTGCTTGTTAGTATACTACTGTAGCAATGCATTCACATCAGGGTACATCTTACAGTCAATTGGTAATGTCTGATGATGAACAGGGACTGTACGGACTTGCAGTCAGCTGCACCATTGGTAGGTTAAGTGATCTGCTCAAAGTCACAAGGAGGGGTTATTAGTCCATGAAGGTCATGGAAGACATAAAATGTGACAGTAACACATTCTGAAATGTCATATAAGGAGTAGTAGTGGGCCTCAACCATGGTATCTTGACTTCCCCCCCAAGCCATTGCCATTACCATCATGCCATGCCTCAAAGTAGGGGCCTGACATCTGCAGGGTGAACATGTCTGACCCCCTGCAATGGGCTGAAGCAGAGCCAATAAAGCCATGCTCTCAGAAGACCATGATAGGGAATAGCGTTTGCTGACCAAAAGTGTGACTGAAGGATGAGTGTTTACAAATTACAGCAGAGCCAGGGCTGTAACAGGCAGGGAAATGACCTGAGTAGCACACAGGTGCAAAATGAATAAGTGGAATTGAACCATTGTCCCCTGCTTATGGAGACATTGCGCTAACCAGTAGGCTATACCTCCATGCTTTGCTATACATCAGTGTCTGGATACAAAGAGCCTGCATGTCTTTGCCTAAACTGTCTGCTGTGTGTGCCCATATAGGTTAGCCCCTCCAGTACCCATGAGGCACAGCACACATGGAACAGCAGTCTGCAGCTGATCACCAAATGGATAATGCATTCACCCATCACATCAGCTCAGTAAGACACACTGACAGTGTGCGCTACAAGCACATAACAGCTACAAAGTGTGCTACTGAACAGTTTTAGCAGCCACCTTGAGAGTGAGGATGGGCGCCCAGCACTGGTCCCCAGAACTTTCACTACTAGAGATGGTCTCTGCTGGCCTTGTGGCAAGTCCAAATCACTGCCAGTGTGTTATGCTGGTCACCTTATTTCCTGCACAAATGCAGCATGCTGTAGGTGCTAGTCACAGCTCAGCCCTGTGTCCTGCCCCTGTTGGAAAGGGACCCCTCCTAGAACAGTGAATGTCAGTATCCAGTGTTAAAAAGCTGATGCTATATATAATGAGTGCTTCTAGGCTTGTTGCTACTGTCCTGTTAAGACCACAGTGAATAGGCCAGGAACAACTACTGTCCCAACCATCCAGAACTATAATCCACCACAGCAAGCTCAGTGAGACTGCACCTGCTGCCTACTACTGGGCTGTTTCAGCCATGCACACACCAACTACAGTTGGTTCACTGGTCAGTGCACAGAGTGACCATGTGCACTCTGGCTTGGGATAAACAGCATGGACACCCAGTTTTTAGCTCAGTGATTGGGTTCCCCAGACAGAGATTGTACCCACATCACTGGAGCCAGACATTATATAACACCATGTGGATACATAGCCATGCCATGATCAACGCTCGGTCACAGTGAGAGTGCTCTTTCAGCATGACATGCTGTGGCCACCCAGGCCATGCATGTGGCAGACAGGTACTATGAAGTCTCAGCCATTGACCCTACCACTGAGGCAGACACATCCTGGCCAATCTGCTCTGTTTCAGTCCATCCCCACAATCCTCTGTTCCTCATCATCCACATTTGCAGACTAATACTGGGAACAGCTTAAGCAATGCAAGGCACATTGGGACGTTCATCTCCGCTATTTTTCCCCCTTTCCCATCCCCAACGAAGCCTCCCTGTATGAACAAGGAGTTTGTACGTGGAGGTTAGATGGGACAGGAAGGGTGTGATGCGGAGGCGGAGTTAGGGCGGGCACTTGGCGGTCTGCGGCCCCCAATGTACAGGGCCGATTCTGATGTTGGCCCTGTACGTCTGGGGCCAGCAGACTGAACAGGGAACTTATTCCACCTCTGAGGCATTGGAGGAGAGCAGGCCCAGGCAGCAGTAAAGGGTGGAAGGGATGCAGGAGATTCCCCGCAGCCCAACCCTGACTATGGGTGGCCAGATTGGGGGATGGGCTGCAGGGAATGAAAAAAGTGGTCGGTGGCCAGGGATCACAGCTCCTGAATGGAGCTGCGGTGCCATAGCAACCGGACGCCATGGCACTGACTGAGTTATCCGGGCAGGAGCCTCTATGTACAGGCCAACCGGATCAGGTCCAGGCCTGCACATACAGGCTTAGTCACGATTCTGATCCCACGGAGGCTAGACTTGCCCCACAGGATCAGAATCACATCTACCTCTGTGCGTCCGGTTCCGATCGGACGTACAGAGGCCAGGGACATACACATTGGAATAGGCCTCCACATGTTAAATGGACTTTGTTCACCTCAAGAATAATTAATCTCAGGCCCTTAATAAACTTCACAGATCTTTTGCTTCCTAACTGGAAGGCTTCCTTGTAAAGATCACAAGAAACAAGTTTAGTTCTTTGTACTCTGAGACTATTCTACATGTATGCTAAGCTATACTCTGATTTGATTTAACTAAAAAAGCTCTCAAGAAACAAAGTTATTTCAGTAACTATTTACTCTATTTTTCTTCCTATGCTAAGCTATATTCTGATTTGATTTAAATGAAAAGCTCTCTGGTGTACTAAGATCTGACTGATTCAGCAAACACACTGATTTCGAAAATATACAGATTTATATGCTTTAACCCAAAGATTACTCTTTTTCCCCAAGATTTAGAATATATTCCAGAAGATAAATACTTACAAATGCATATCTATTTCAAGTTGTAGTAGTCCCTCTGGTTAATACTTCTAGGTTGTGGAGGAGTAGCATCAGAATGAGGGAAGCCTGGTTTGAATTCCACTGCTGCTCCTTGGGAAAGTCACTTAGCCCTCTATTGTTTCAGGAACAAATTTAGATTGCAATCACTATGTTGTTGATGTTAAGTGCCGTCAAGTCGATGTCTACTCATGGCGATCCTCTGGATAGTTGATCTAAACTATGTTCGGTCTTCAGTTAGGTGGATCATTGTTGATAGAGTGGCACCCATAGCTACTGGTATTGTATCGATCCATTTCATTGTTGGCCTTCCTCTTTTGTGTTGACCTTCTACCTTGCCAAGCATGATGTCTTTCTCTAATGATCCCTCGCTTCGCATGATGCGTCCAAAGTATGAAAGTCAAAGTCTTGTCATCTTGAGCTTCTAAAGAAAACGTAGGTTTGATCTCCTCTAGCACTGGCTGGTTTGTTCTTTGGGCAGTCCATGGTATACACAGTGTTCTTCACCAGCAGCATAATTCAAAGGCATTGATTTTCTTCCTGTCTGTCTTTTTCACTGTCCAGTTTTCATATTCATATGATTCATTGAAAATACCATGGCTTGGACAGGTCCAATCTTTGTATGGAGAGAAACATTTCTGTTCTTGAGAATCTTGTCTAGGTCCTTCATAGCCATTCTGCTGAGAGCAATGCATTGTCAGATTTATTGGCTGCTTGTTCTTTCTTTATTTATTGTTGATCCTAGTAGGTTGAAGTTGTCAGCTATTTCAATTTTTTCTCCATCAACGATGAACTTATTCATTTTGCCAGATTTCAGGATCTTTGTCTTCTTTACATTAATTTGCAGGCTCATTTTAAGTCTGTGTTCCTTGATCTTGAGAAGCAAATGCTTTAGATAGTCCTCACTTTCAGCCAGTAATGTGGTATCATCAGCATAGCGAAGATTGCTGATGAGTCTCACAGCAATCTTCACAACTCGGTTGTATTCATACAGTCCTGCTTCTCTGATGATTTGTTCTGCAAATAAATGAAACAGGTAGGGGGAAAGTATGTAACCTTGTCATATACCTTTGCTGATTTTAAAACATTCTGTTTCTCCTTGTTCCGTTCAAACTGTTGCTTCTTGATCAATGTAAAGGTTGTGCAAGAGAACTATCAGGTATTCTGGTATACCCATTCTTCTTAACGTGGCTCAGTTTCTCATGGTTTACACAATCAAAAGTTTCGTTGTAGTCAATAAAACACATATAGATATCTTTTTTGTATTCTTTTTTCTTTTCAAGGATCAATCATACATCCGCGATGATGTCTCTCGTTCCTCGCCCTTTTCTGAACCATGCTTGCACTTCACGCAGTTCTCGCTCCAGGGGAAAATATTTACTGTAGCTGAATGTAACTCACCTTAAACTCAGAGAAAGGCATGAGCTAAATCCACTTCCCTTTCCCTTATTTCAAATAATTTTTATTAGGTTTTCAAAATATTTCAGGACCAGCCAGTACAGAGAATGAAAAAGTACAAAAGCTCAGTTGTCAGAACAGCCGCTTAACAATCAATTCTAGAACACTCAGTGCTACAGGAAAGTAAGTAAGTGCATTTGTACAGCCAGCTTAAAAAACAAGCACAGTAACAAAAACATTAACACCATCTGAACAAACCAATGAATTCTCCCCAAGGAACTAGCTAATGGGGTTACCTAATGAACCAACCCACATATTACACACAATGTGCTCGAAGCAATGCAGACTCCCCAAAAAAGAAAAGTGGACATACATATCGGAAAAGGAAGAGAGTCACCAAAAAAGAGAGAGCTAAGGGACACTGTGTCAGTCCACAAAAATAACTACAAGACTGCGTTGTCGAATACATACTACCCAAGGAGCACCCCATCTCTTATCCCCCCTCTCCATACCCTATTCCCCTCCCCCTGTCCTCCCCCTCCCCCCCCCCTCTAGCATGGGCAAGGTGTCAATAGCTCGGCAGGATAACAATGCACAGGTCCTCTCCCATCCATCCATCACCAGAGGCAGTCTCAAATCTCCCAGGGCAGTACTATTCCCATGTAGTGCAGATTCCATCATCAATGAGGCACGTAGGGGGAAGTCGGCCAACCTAGACATTCAGAACTAAAGCCCATTCCTTAGGGGACAGGTGAAAGATCATAGGGGACCACAATGCCATGGACGCATCCCAACTTTTACCTCCTCTTTGCTTCGCCGTCGTTTTTTCCAGGCGTAGCAAATCGAACATAGCTGATTCCCAAAGTACAAGACCCGGAGGGGTGTTCTCAATCCAGCGGCGCAATAGGGACTTCTTTACTACCAAAAAAATGCGCTCCAACAGCACCCGATGCCCAGCCGTCAGCCCATCAGCGCACAACCCCCAACTATGGAAAAGACAGATCTCTCTGTGAGCCACAAATCTTATGCCCAACCAACCCGCAAGCCTCCGACAGACCTGCATCCAGAGATCCTGAACCAGCCGGCATGCCCAAAATTTGTGCAGGAGGGTGCCGGATTCAGAGCCACACCAGCCACAGAGAGCCGAGTCCTTAAGCCCCACCTGTGAAGCCCATTTATCACTGGTGTATGCTCGCCACAGAAATTTATATTGAAGCTCCTGCAAATACACCCACTCTGGCCCTTTCACAATCCCGAGAAAAGCCGCCTGGAGTAATTCCGTCGTCAAGTCATCCACTCCATCCCGTTGCCACCGCGCGGTCAACTCCATGAGGAACACGTCCCCCCTACTTGGCCGAATGAGCGTCCTACAGGCCTCATCTCCCCGTTGATTTTCAACTAATCTCTGCAGTACTAAGCGGGGGGTATCCTTCGCTCCCCCATCATGTCGAGTCAGGGTCAGGCCCCGCAAATAATGCCGCACTTGCAAATACCCATAGAAATCTTGTTTCGGAAGAGAGTATCGCCGCTGCAAATTCTGAAAGCTATCTATAGTCCGACCATCCGCCATATAGAGGTCTCCCACACAGACCACCCCTTTCTCCAGCCACATTCGGTCTAAACACATTCGGTCTAAAGAAGCCAGGAGCAAAATCTGGGTTGCCCACCAGGGGAAGCAATGCCGAGCCTCTCCAATTCCACCCGAAGCGCTGACATAGTACTTTCCATGCGGAGCGCAGGGCGCCCATATAACTCCCCCCCACCCCTTTCCGAATGTTTGACGCTAGCTTGCCCATCTGCACAACATAGAGGCGATGATAAGGGTCGAAGACTTCATCAAGGGGCGCGCAGCCCCCAGTTCCTCCCAATAGGGCTCCCACATGAAAAGCTAAATAACGAAGATTGTAATTTCGTAATGAGGGCATTTTCAAGCCTCCTTCTTCCCTCCTGCTCATCAGTGCCTGCAATGAAATTCAAGATCGCTTACCCTTCCACAAAAACCCCCACAAACCCATTTCAAAACGCTTCCAGTCCGCATTTGAAATCCACAGTGGCAACATACGGAGGACATACAACCATCGGGGAAATTCTACCATGACACAGAGAGCAATTCTCCCCCGAAGAGACAAGGGCAGATGTCGCCACCCCTGGAGGGTTTGTAGGCTGCGAGTTAAGAGGCCATGAATATTCGCTTGATATAAAGAGTCTGGTCGGTCCGGCAATTGTATCCCAAGATACTTAATAGCCCCATTTGCCCAGACTAATGGGAATTCCCCCTCCCATTTTGGCTTCACCTTGCCTCCCACGTCCAATACGACAGATTTCAGTGCGTTAATTTTTAAACCCGAGAAACTTCCATATTCCCTTATCAGCTGGAGTAAGTGCTGTAGGGAGACAGGCAGATCAGTTAAGCAAAGTAGCATGTCGTCAGCAAAAGCACTGATTTTTAATTCCTCCCCACCCATCCGAATGCCCGCTATCCCCCCATCCTGCTGAATGGCCCGGAGTAAAGGCTCCAACGCAAGGACAAACAACAGGGGCGACAGCGGACATCCCTGGCGCGTGCCTCTCTCCAGAGTGAAAGGCTCCGAGAAAATCCCATTAACTCCCACCCTAGCTGAGGGTTGTTCATAAAGCGCTCTAACCCAGTGCACAAAATTTCCGTGTAAGCCGAAACCCGTCAAGACATCCCAAAGATACGCCCAGGCAACCCTATCGAATGCCTGTTCTGCATCCAGACTCACCAATAGTAAAGCTTCGTCTTTCCTTAAGCAGTGCTCCATGCCTAACAACTTCCCTTTCCCTTATACAAAGCTAATTATTCTTGGATTATTAATAAACTGTAGAGTGATTTAAAGAAACAGGGTTATCTTCCTGTCTTATAGGTGGACACGATTATTCTGGTCAAAATGTATGTATTGCAATGTCTCATGTATCTTTTACAGTACATTTCTGGTAATGTCTCAACAATATTTTTAACAACTTTATTTATTTACTGCATTTGTGCCACCTATCAGAACACCATCTAAGCTGTTATAGTAAAACTTACACAGTCTGCAAAAGACAAACAAAATGAGAAATAAAAATAATGAGCATGGATAAAACAATAAAAGTAATTTATAGATGTAATTTATAGAGGCCTTAACAAGAGAAATAAATCTATATGTAAGGAAAGTACATAAAATCAAGAGGAAAAGGAAACCAATATGGTTCTCCAAAGTGGCCACAAAAATGGCAGCACTCACACTTTTCAGCAAATCAGAAAAAGAGGAACACAGAAAAGAATACCAGATTAACCTGAAAGTGATAAGGGAAAAGCAGAAATGCTAAACAAATAAGGCCCGATATTCAGTGCTGGTGGCTAGCACGATTACAGCGGCTAGCCACTGGCTCTGAAGAGATAAACCAGATATTCAATGCCGGGGCCACATTCGGCCACCAGAATTGAATATTTGGTTTTGCTGCACAGCCTCAGAAGCTAACCAGATGATATTGAGACGCTACACGGTTTGCTCCCACAGGAAAAGATAGGCCATTTTTTACTGTGTCAGTCTTTACTAGCGGGCCGCCACACGGTTAGCATCAGAATATAAGAACATAAGAACATAAGATATGCCATACTGGGTCAGACCAAGGTCCATCAAGCCCAGTATCCTGTTTCCAACAGTGGCCAATCTATATCACAAGTACCTAGCGGTTTCCCTAAAAGACACAGGGGCAAGCAGTGGATATCCTGGGTCCCCTTTAATAATGGTTTATGGACCTTTCCTCCAGGAACTTGTCCAAACCTTTTTTAAACCCAGCTACACTAACAGCTTTCACTACATCCTCCGGTAACAAATTCCAGAGTTTGATTACACGTTGAGTGAAAAAATATTTTCTCTTATTAGTCTTAAATAGGTTACCCTGTAGCTTCATTTCATGTCCCCTAGTCTTTCTATATTTTGATGGTGTAAATAATTAATCGATCTACATTTACATGTTCCACTCCATTCATTAATTTATAGACCTCTATCATATCTCTCCTAAACTGTTTTTATTCCAGGTTGAAGAGCCTTAACCTTTTTAGCCTCTCTTTATAGAAGTATCCTTCCATCCCCTTTACCATTTTGGTGGCTCTTCTCTGTACCTTTTCTAATTTGCTATATCCTTTTTAAGATATGGCGACCAGAATTGCACACAATATTCAAGGTGCGGTTGCACCATAATATCCTTTGTTTTATTCTCCATTCCTTTCCTTATGATACCTAGCATTCTATTTGCTCTCTTGGCCACCGCTGCACACTGGGCGGAGGCTTTCAACATGTTATCCACAATGACACCTAAATCTTTTTCCTGGGTGGTGGTTCCTAATGTGGAACCTTGCATTGTGTAACCATAGTTTGGGTTGTTCTTTCCTAGGTGCAAAACTTTGAACTTGTCCACATTAAATTTCAATTGTCATTTCGATGCCCAGTCTTCCAAGTTATCAAGGGCTTCTTGAAATTTTTCACGATCCTCATGGGTTTTAACAACTTTGAATAATTATGTGTCACCTGCAAATTTGATTACCTCACTCGTTATTCCCATTTTCAGGTCATTTATGAATATATTAAAAAGCAGCGGACCCAGCACAGATCCTTGGGGTACTCTACTATTCACCTTTCTCCATTAGGAAACATGGCTATTTAACCCTACCCTCTGCTTTCTATCTTTTAACCAGTTCCTGATCCACAATACTACCCTGCCTCCTATCCCATGACTTTTTAATTTCGCCAAAATTCTCTCATGAGGGATCTTGTCAAAGGCTTTCTAAAAATCCAAATACACTATCAACCAACTCACCTTTGACTACCTGTTAATTCACACCTTCAAAAAAACATAACAAATTAGTAAGACAAGTGGGTATGTTTACTAAACGGTGCTAACTTCGCAGCTGCAATGTTATTGCGTGATACATGATGTTATCACGTGATAATAACACATTACCGTGCGAGAACGTCACGTATCGCGCGATAACGTCTCTGGCGGCATTAAGGTGCGCAGAGGGTGGAGTAAGGCTCCACAGAGGGCGGACTAAGTCTCCCCAGGAATGGAGATAAGGTGTCAATGGGCGGAGAGTGGGCAGGGAGAGGCCCCATGCACACTAACGCCGTGAAATGAAGGTCTGAAAATTAGCGCCAGTGAAAACCTCACGCTAGAGGCACATTTGCAGGGGAGAGAGACCATTTCAGTCAGCAATGTGCAGTAAAGGCAGGGAAACCAAGAAAATTGATAGTAGTGATACATGTGCAGCAACATCATAATGCCCAAGTATGAGAGGGCACTACGGTGAGGCTGCAAATGGGGTACAGGGGGCTGCAGGCGGGACATGAAGTGTGGCAGCTGGGGCACAGGGTGGGCTAGGCAGATGCCTAGGTGACACATAGGAATGTAGTAGTGGAAAACCAGCAAGACAGCAACTGACCAAGGGCAAACATGGCCATGAGTGTGTGTCCCACAGTGTCCCAGGGACAGTACCCAGCAAGTACCCCAAAGGGCACATAACATCGGCAGGCGGTGCTGGGGGGAAGCGTGGATGTCTATGCAGGCACCCATACCCCATATCATGCACCATAGACAGCTGCCTACCGGCACACTGAATGGCCTGGGACTGTGCACCACCAGCACCACCAGCAGAAGGTCATGTCAGCATGCTGGCAGAGGGGTGCTGGTGTCGGAGGGGGCAGTGGCATCTGCCCACAGCAGACCACGGCAAAGCCCTGTATAGGTGGGTGCCGTACACTGTAACAGACAAGGTCTGTCTAACGAACAGTCATGGTATCCCCAGGGAATGATCTCCCCTTGTGGCAACAGATTGGTGCAGTACACACAGCCAGTGTGTTCAGGGGCAGAAGGTCACAAGTTCAAGTCCTAGCTGTGGCTCATGCAAACCATGTCCTGTATTTTACCCAGTACTAAACCGTGGTAATAAAGACAGAACCTTTATTGCAGATAAAATAAACATGCCATAAATGCCTATATTTTGCCCTACAGAGCACAGACACCATAAACATGTGCAATCCCCGGAGCAGAGTTTCCCAACTGCAGTCCTGGAGGGCCAAAGACCATTCAGGTTTCATGCTGTCCCTAATAAATATGCCTGTGCTGCATTTGTCTGCACCGCCACCATTGTATGCAAATGTATCTCATGCATATTCATTAGGGACGCCTGAACCATGTTTGGCCCACCAGGACTGGAGTTGGGAACCTCTGCCCTAGAGCAGCGGCCAACAAGGGCACAAACACCCACATCCACTGGCTCTACTATCCAAAGCCTCACGGAGAGTCAGGCTGTTGGGCCCTGCGGGGAGCAGCATCTCCCAATACTAGCACCTGCATACCTTAGCAATGCCGTCCTAAACTTGGAACATGTTCCACATATATCAAAAGTTTGCTATGATTAATGTCAGATAAGGAATCCTAAGTTAAACACAATTTGTTGACAGAGATTCATCATAGCAACTTTTCTGATATCTGTGGAGTGTGTTTCAGTTTTTGCTTCTGACAGTGTTTAGCACCCCGGGGAGTGACCCCAACAGTATTGCATACCATAACAATGCCCACACTGTGCCCAGGACAGGTGTGGCGGCCAGGGCTGCCAAAAACCTCTATATGTGCACAATGCTGGCATAGGTGTGGAAGTGTGTGTATGTCTATCTAGTGTTTTGTGGCTTCCTACACCTTACTGAGCCCACACTGCTTGCACTGTTAGCCTGCCAATGTGCATAATGAGGAGCAAGGTTCTATGGGTATAGCCAGAACAGGGTGGCCTGGGCAGGATGCATCTGCACAGGGCATAGGGCAATGGCTGGGACCTTGTAGTGCCCAACCACCACCTGCATGGACTCTCACCCTGACTGAGCAGTGACCACGGCATGGCTAGGTTCCCCCATAGTGCTGCACAGTGTCTCTCTCAAGTGATATCCATGAGTTCCCTTTTCTGGGGCCCAATCACTGACATACCTGGTGTGTGTGTGTGTGTGTGTGTGTGTTTTTGTGTTTTTTCACATCCAATGTTTGGGTGCATGTGTGTGTTTGTGTTTGTGTTTTTTCACATCCAATGTTTGGGTGCACACATTTCCTCCAGGAACATGCACTATGTACTAGCTAGCAGACCTCTGCAGTTAGCATGTGTATGGCTAGAACACCTTACAGGGTGGAGACTGACTGTGCTCTTTGCTGGTGAATGTCAGATAGTGGTGGGGGGCAGTTGAGATTTTCTAGGCCTACTGCTTGTCTGCCACTGCCCTGTGTGATGCATACAGATCTGCATTGACTGCCTGCCCTCTAGGGGTGCCTATTGCCCAGCAGCGCTGGGGTTGATGGTTCCCTCTACTGCCACCATTGCAGAGATATGGAATGTGGATCTGTTGGTGGTAGGTCCTGACCCACAGAGGGCAGGTTGGGTGGTGCTACATAATCTGCTTTTGGGTCCAACTACTGCTCTTCTCTTATAACATGTGACCATAGCAACCACATAGAACATGCACTATTATGGGTACATCATAGCACACAAGGCCTAGATGTGACTGGGAAATATAGATGGACACAGGTGTAGCTGCAAGGGCTACCTATCACACACTGGCACTGATGGGGACCTGCAGCATAGCCTGTCTCAACCGAGCCAGGTGCTGCGGACCTGGTTCTGGGCGCCCCACCTCACCCTCAGGGTGAGCACAGGAACTGCACAATGTCACGGTCTGTAGCTACTCTGTGCCTGTAACACACATGGTCATTTCCACCTACCAGGCCGGGGTGCTATAGAGGCGCCTACCCCATCTTTTGCGCAGCTGTAGGCTGTTGATCTGCATGTGCAGTGCATCATGGGTACGGGTGGGTTTACCCTATCCTGGTAACCACAGCAGACAGTTTGTGTGGTGACCTGCAGTCTTTCTGTAGCCAGCCAGCAGTGTGTTAGATTTGCAAAGATGTAGCCCACTGGTTGCTTCAATGACTGCAGAGGCAGAGGTCATGGGTTTGATCCCACAGTGGTTTTATTTAATAAGGTTGTCTAAGGCATTGTCTTTTAGTTTAAATCAGTGCTGCCAGCAAAAACACCCTCACAGTGCCATAGCCTATGGTGCCTCATAAGGCACCGTATAGGGCACCCTATAGAGCACATTATAAGGTGCCTTGGTGGACAGGGCACTTTATAATGTGCCCTATGGAGTGCCTTATAGGGTGCCTTATGCGGCACCTTAGGTTATGGCACTATGAGGGTGTTTTTGCTGGCAGCACTGATTTAAATTAAAAAGAGGAAATGCCTCACACAGCCTTCTTACATAAGATCACTGTGGAATTGAACCCATAACCTTTGCCTCTGCAGTCATTGCTGTAACTAGTGGGCTACCTCTTTATTGCTTCTAGCACTGAGCTGGCATGAACTTAGGGTTAACACGCGTTAACGTGGCATGGCGCCCACTATCGTGCGATACAGATTCTTTCTACCTTGCTGCCAGAACACCCACTCCTTATATGGCATTCTTCACATTATCGCTGCAACTAGCTCCGGTAACATTAAGACAGTTTAGTAAACATACCCCAAGATCTTCCTTGGCTAAAGTCATGTTGGCTGTCTCCCATTAAGCCATGACCATCTACATGTTCAAAAATTTTATTCTTTATAATGGTTTCTACCAAATTTCCCGGTACTGACGTCAGGCTCACCGTCTGCAGTTTCCTGGATCACCCCTGGAACCCTTTTTAAAAATTGACGTTACACTGGCCATCTTCAAATCTTCAAGTATTACAGATGATTTTAATGATAGTTCACAGATTACTAATAATAGGGTATGTAGCAGCGTTAATCGTGGATATTCAGCCGCACTAACCGTGTTAGTGCAGCTGAATATCTCTCTAAATGGTATTTACATGGTTTACAGGTCTGTAAACCATATAAATGGCTTTGAATAGCAGGCCCATACTTCTATTCCATGTTCACAAAAGAATGTCCTGGAGAAGGGACACTTGTGTCTGACAAAGGTAACAAGAGGAACAGAATTGATGTAACATCATTCACAGAAGATGTTTGTGAACAGTTTGCAAAACTGAAAGTGGACAAGACCATGTGACCGAATCAGATACATACCAGGATACTGAAGAAGCTCGGAGGTTTTGACAGGACCTTTAAAAGGTGTGTTTAATAGATCTGTGGCACTGGGGAGGTTTCACAGGTCTGGAAAAGGGATGACATAATCCCTCTTTAAAAGGTGGCAAACTACAGGCCTGTAAGCCTTACCTCAGTGGTGGGAAAAGTAATGGAGATGCTGAAAGAAAGCATAGTGGTTATTCTGGAAACCAAAGGGTTGAAAGATTCAAGGCAACATGGATTTACCAAGGGAAGATTGTGCCAAATAAATCTGATTGATTTCTTTGACTGGGTGACCCCCCCCCCTTCCTTTCAGAGACATTTTGGGTGTGAGTCCTAGAGAGTGCTGCTAGGCAGTAGTACAGTGCCTAGCTATTGGCACTGAACCTTAAATCCAGATATTCATATGCGGCCCCAGCATTGAAAATTCAGGGACTTAAATGGCCTAGCATGCCCCTGATTCCACCGCTGGAGATGTCCCAAGTCTGCACGGCCAGCCTGCCCTCTGCTCCTGCTGGTGTGCTGGCGCTTTAGTGTCCCGTGCCATGGCACCATGATGCCCAGCAGGAGCATCGAAAGCCCGACAGTACCCAAATGTCATTTCCCCACCGCCTGACCCTCAGTGGGGCTTTGCCAGGGCTGGGCCTGGGCAGCAGGGGCACACCTGCCATGGCTCAGTTATCCTGGAAGGAGGAGGGCGGAAGGCCCCAATTGCAAGGGCACCCAGCGCTTATTCCACCTCCAAGGTGGTATAAGTTGGGCTTCCTACATGAGACCACCAAACATACAGGTCCTGACCTTAATAGGTCCTGTATGTCCAGGTGCTTCGGCCAGCCTCCACTCCTCCCCCTCCTGCCTCTGTCCAATGCTCTCCGCACTAACCCTCTGTATGGGTGGGGAGGACTGGACTCAGAATTGAATGCTGGACCAAAACAGGAATTGGACATCTAATTAGGATGTCCAACCCCGCTATTCACGTCTCTGCATTGGGTCCAAAGTGTGTAGCAAGTGTCTGGGGTTGGTCTGGGCCAAACAAGATATTGCAGAGTGGGGGGAGAGTATTTAATGTAGAAATTTTGGAAACCACAGAAAACAGCATCTTGTTTGAGGATAGAGAATTAAGGATTTGCTCTGAAAAATATGTCTTCTTGGGAGTCAGTATCTGGGCACAGTAGTGATTGTGCTAATGTCTGAACAATGCTAAGGTAGTTGGGTTTGTGTCTTTCAGCCATATCCCCTCATCTCTTATCAACTGGTGTTTTATCATAACCAAACCAGCATGATATCATGGATGAGAGCATTTATGCTGAAGGAAAGATGGTTTTCTGGGGGTGATGCTGTCCAGTGACTTACCAAGTTCGGACTTTTGCAAGGCTGCCTGTGTTTCCAGTGACAGGCTATCAAAGTCTGAGGGAAAAATAGTGTCTGATGAATGAAACTGGGTTAACATGGTCAGAGTTGTTTTATGACTGGTAAGAATAGTTTTTTTATTTATCGCAGGGGGATTTGTAGAGGGATATGGGAGCGAGAGGTCAAAGCAGACAAGAAGGTAGACTGTCCAAGGCCCAAAGCAGATCTCGTCAGATTGGAGATAGAGAAAGCACAATCTTGGGGTATCAGAATAAAGTCTAGCATATGCCCTGCCCTGTGGGTAGGAAATGTTATATGTTGTTGAAGGTCATGATCTAATAAGAGAAGGCTTTATCATGAGAATGCGAGGAATTTTCAAAGTGCAAATTAAAATCATCCAAAAGAAGGATCTATGAATGAGAGATGAGAAAATCTACCAAGGATGATTGGATAGCCTCCCAGCAGTGACTAGGGAGCGAGGGTGGACAGAAGAGCAGCAGTAGGTGGAAGCTAAGGGGGTTGTCACATTTCAGCAGGAGACCTTCTGGAAAATTGACCGAGTGGGACAGACATTCACTGAGAGAGTGTATTCTTATAAATCACAGCCACTCCACCACCTCAGCAAGATGGTCGAGGGAGTGAGAAAGCTGAATACCCAGCTGGTAGGCAGCATACAAGATAAGGATCCTTGCCTTCTGTAAGCCAAGTCTCTGTCAGACAGGAGAAATCACATTGGCGAGTAGTTATAAGGTCCATGATCAAGTCAGCCTTGGATTGCTCTGTTCACAAAAATTCTAGGAAGCATTAGGAATTAGTTGCCCCATCTACCCATGTGTGCACCTCAGTTCTGTCAGCCAGGCGTAAAGGCACTGCTAGAGCATTTAATAGTTGCATATCAAGGAACTTGCTCTGATCATTGGGTGGAATAACACATAATACTTATTTTGCCATTGAAACATGAGTACTTAGACTTTCTTTTGGTTCAACACAAATAATAATTGCCCACACATAAATGATGAAATGTGTTCTGTCATTCCAGCTAATAATGTGAGTGTGCCCTTTTATATCTGGGGTTATTACTTCCAAACGTACATACAGTACTTCCATGAAACCACTTTTTAGGGACCATATAGCATATGTTCCTTTTCAGAATCATTTTAAAAGGAAATGGGGAAGATGGATTTGAGGAGGAATTTCCTTGGCAAAGAAAGTTATTTACTTTGGCCGCATTAATCAAAGTGCAACTATGCTAGAGAATGGGGTCAACATTTTGAAATAATTCAGCCGAATGCACAGTGGCATGGTACATCATTTGGAATAAATATCTTTCTTAATTTATGCTATCATAGGCATGATATCTTATGTTTTCTTATGCGTAATAACTCAAGAGTGGTTGTCCATCTACCTTGCTAATCTGGTTTCCGCAGTTTAAAATGTTCTGGGCCTGTTGTTTTTTAAGGGAAGGCTTTTCTCGACACATAATTTAACTTGCTGGTTTTACATTTTTCCAAAACAATCTTGCCAGCTTATGCCTCATTGTGATGAAGTATGTGGGAAAAATAAATGATAAGAGTTTCAGTAAGCCGGAATGTTTTTCTTCTAAATCCATGTAAAGGAAATATTGAAAAATGAAACCAGAAATATTAAATGGTAAGAAGTCGGAATGTTTCACGTGTAGAGGTAGCAGGCTGACCGCATACAAAAATGTGCTTTTTTTCAGTAATTACATTATGACTGGAGCCCACTTTATTTGTTGTACTTTCAGGACAGAAGACTAACTTTACCCACTGTTTCATGCTGCACAAAATGCTTCAGGTATATTCTACTGTGTGAATGCTCTCTTATGTGGTTAATATCCGGTCACCTGATTTTTGTAGGCACCCTAGTGATATTAAAATCTCAGTGCAATAATAAACAAAATCAGCCATTTAAAAATGATGACTTACTCAATTATACTATTCCATGTTCACACATGGAAGCCGATTTATAATTCCATTGTATATAAATGCAGAACTCTTAGGGGCATGTTTACTAAAACCCCGGTAAAGTGCGGGCCGCGCTAGTGTGTGGGTGCCATATAAGGAGTGGGCGTTTCTTTGTGAAAAAGAAAAACCGTGATTTACATATGCGCTAAGGTGCGCGGCACCCATGTGTGCCCCGCACATTAGCGCATGAGAAAGCTGCGCGGGAGGCATAAGCAGCGTGCTGATGTGCAAGCAGAAAAGCAGAGCCACAGCACAATGGTTAAGACACTGGCCAATGATGCAGGGAGCAGGTGTTCAATCCCCCACAGTGCCCAATGAAGACAGCTGGCTGAGGCATTACTTTAGGAGCCAGTTTAATATTGGGCGGCATAAGGCGGTGCGCTATTGCTTTAGGAGGCATTTTAATATTGGGCGGCATAAGGCGGCGCGCTGATGTGCAAGTATGCAAACAGAACCACAGCACAATGGTTAAGACACTGACCAATGGTACAAGGATCAGGGGTTCAATCCCCACAGTGCCCAATGAACAAGGCTGGCTGAGGCATTGCATATTATGGGGAAGATTGCTTTAGGAGGCATTTTATTTTGATTTTAATTATCAATACTAGCAAATGCACTCTCAAAGCATGTTAACATAAGGCGCCCCATAAGGCACATTTTAAAGTGCACTGTCCGCCAAGGCACCCTAGAATGTTGCTTATAGGGCGCTTTATAGGGTGCCGTATGAGGTATCGCAAGGTCAGAGTACTGTTTTTGATGGCAGCACTGTGCAGTTTAAGGAATGAAAAGCATAAGTAGGTGCGCTGACATGCAAGGAGGAACAGCAGTGGAGCACAATGGTTAAGGCACTGACTGCTGATACAGGGGTCATGAGTTTGCTCCCCAGTGTACCTAATACATAAAGCTGGCTGAGGCATCAGCTTTGCAATGTACATTTTGTTTCCTGCAGCACTTTATTTTTATTTTATTAATTGCTGCCAGCAAACACGCCCTCACGTGCCGTAATTTAAGGTGCCGTATAAGTCACCCTATAAGGCACTCCATAGGGCACATTATAAAGTGCACTGTCCACCATGGCACCCTAAAATGTCCCCTATAGGGCACCCTATAAGTTGCGTCACAGGATAATGTATAGTGCACCTCATATGGACGGGAAACATAAGGTGCCCTATAGGGCGCCCTATAAAGTGCCCTCAAAGGCACCTTATGGGTACAGTATGCTGACCCTCAGCTGGCAGCAAAAATGTACATTAAAAATATTTAATGCTTTGGCCAGCCCTATCAAACAACCCCACTGTGGGTTTGAACCCATGACCTCTTGCGTCACAAGCAGTGAAATAACCATTGGGCTACAGCTCTAGAGTTGCTAGCAAGCCCCTGGCTGGCTGCAGAGAGCCTGCATGTCACCACACAGACAGTCTGCTGTGATCACCAGGATAGGGTTATCCCACCCGTACCCATGATGCACTGCACATGCAAATCAGCTGTCCACAGATAAACAAAAGATGGGGTATGCACCCCCACAGCACCTCGGCCTAGTAGGGGGAAGTGACCATGTGCACCCCCCCAGCACCTCGGCCTGGTAGGGGGTACTGACCGTGTGTTTTAGTGGCACAGAGTAGCTACACACCGTCACATTGTGCGGGTACTGTGCTCACCCTGAGGGTGCGGTGAGGCGCCCAGCCCCAGGTCCACACCACCTTCCATAGCTGAAAGAGGCCTTGCTGCAGGTCCAAAGCAGTATTAATGTGTGAGATAGGTAGTTTCTGCAGAAACACCTTGGATATCTCTCTCTGTCTCAGTCAGGTGTATTCCCCCATGGACCCCTAGGAGGATTATGTACCACCACCCTCCTCCTCCAGGGCAGAAGGTCACAAACAGGGTCTCTCCACAAAAGATCCACATTATACCTCCCTGCAATGGTGTCAGTAGAGAGGACCATCAACCCCAGTCCTGCTGGGGAAAAGACACCCTTCAGGGCAGTCAATGCAGCTCTGTACATAACCATAACACAATAGCAGACAGACATTAGGCCTGTATATGCTAAGCTGCATTCCACCACTATCTGATATTCTCCTGCAGTAAGTCTTCAGCCACTGCACTCTGCAAGGCACTCCATCAAGACACATACCAGCTGTAAACAGTCAGCTAGTTAGTCCATAATGCATGTTCCTGCTGGAAATGCATGCACCCAGAACTGGGATGGCAGCACACACAACAAGCAGATAAGTCAGTGACTGGGCCCTAAAATGAAACCCATAAATATCACATGAGAGAAATACAATGTAGCACTATGGGGGTGCCTAGCCATGCTGTGGTCACTGCACAGTCAGGGTGAGAGTGATCTCCCAGCAGGACATACTGAGGTCACCCTGTCTGTGTAGGTGGTGGCCGGGCACTAAAATGTCCCAGTTAGTGCCCTATGCCCTGTGCAGATGCACCCTGGCAAGGCCACCCTGTCCTGGCTATACCCATGGTACCTTGCTCCTCATTATGCACATTGGCAGCCCAATACTGGCAACAGTGCTGGCAGTGTGGGCTGTGGAAGGTGTTTGCAGCCACCACACACTGGATAGACAGACAGCCACCCCCACACCTATGCCAGCATTGTGCTACTATAGAGGAGTTCAGCAGCCATACCCACCACACCAGTTCTGGGCACAGTACAGGCATGGATATGGTACGCAATACTGTTGGGGGTCACTCCCCAGGGTGGTAAACACTGTCAGAGACCAGACCTGAAGCCACACCGCAGACATCAGAATGATTGTTATGATGGAGCTTAATGAGCAAACTGTGCTTAACGTAGGAATTGCTATCTGCCAGTAATCATATGAAACGTTTGATAGCTGTGTACCATATACCCAGGTGTAGGGTGGCATTGCTAAGGTATGCAAGTGCTAGTATTGGGAGATGCAGGCAGGGCCCAATGTCCTGCCTCTCCAGGAGGCATTGGCCAATGGGGCCTGTGGGTGTGGGTGTGGGTGTGTCTGTCCCTGTTGGCTGCTGCTTTACGGCAGAGGTTCCCAACTCCAGTCCTGGTGTGCCAAGCACTGTTTGGGTTTTCATGCTGTCCCTCATGATTATGCATGAGCTACATCTGCATACCATGGGGTTGGTGCATAGATATGCAGCACAGGCATCTTTATTAGAGGCAGCATGGAACCTGAATGGTGTTTGGCCCTCCAGGACTGCATTTGGGAGACTCTGCTCTAGGTAATGTGCCTGTTTATGGTGTATGTGCTCGGTGGGGTAAAATATAGGCGTATTAACCATGCGAATGTTCTCAGCAAGAAAGGTTTGTCCTTACTATCATGGTTTAGTAGTGGGAAAAATATGTGGACTAGATTGGCAGTAGCCCCAGCTGGGATTTGAACCTGTGACCTTCTGTTCTTGCACACAATGTCTGTGTGCACTGCACCACCGTGTTGCCACTGATAGGCTGCATTTCCTGGGGAGTGCATGACTGTACATCCGACAGAGCCTGTCTGTTGCAGTGGACGGTGCCAGCCTGCACATGCCTAGGCCACTGTCTGCTGTGGCTAGCAGCCACTGTCCTCTCCACCACCTGTAGCCATCCGCCAACATGCTGACATGTCCTCATCTTGGAAAAAGCATATGACCTGATTGAGTTGTGGCACTCCAGGACTGCATTTGGAGGACTCGGCTGTAGGTAATGCCCATTGTTATGGTGTGTGTGTGGTGTAGGGTAAAATATAGGTGTGTGAGCCATGCTTATGTTCTCTGCAATACATGAGTGTCCTTACTATCTCTGTTTGGTGGTGGGTAAAATATGGGGATTGGGTTGTCAGGAGCCCCAGCTGGGATTTGAACCTGTGATCCTCTGGTCTTGCAGGCACTGGCTGTGCCTGCTGCACCACACTGGGGCCACAGAGACAATGCAGTCCCTGGAGATAGGAAACCTGACCGAACGTGTCAGAAACCCTGCTCTGCACAATTTTACTGTGGACTCATTCACCTTGTATGGAGACAAAAGGGCAAATAAACCTCAAAAATGACCTCGAAAAAAGGGGAGAAAACACATAACCAAGCTGGGCAACAGTGATATCAATGGGCAATATTACAAACACTCCCAGGAAAGCTCCAAAAAAAAGAAATGATTTTTGGAAGGGTCTACGGAGCGTAGACCCTTCCAAAAATCATTTCCTTTTTTTTGGAGTTTTCCTGGGAGTGTTTTTTATTGTTACCCATTGATATCAATGTTGCCCAGCTGGATTATAATTTTTTAGTATTTTGTTGTGGTCATTTTCAGTTTTTATTTGCTATTTTGTTCTGTGCACATGTATCACACTGCTCACGTTTTGTAGGTTTCCCCGGTTTTGCTGTACATTGCTGACGGAAAGGGTTTCTCTTCCCTTTAAATCGTCTCTAACGCGAGGTTTTCCCTCGCGGTATTTTTTAGATGGAATTTCAGCCCCGCTCCTGTGCGGGGAGCCTCTCCCCTCCCACTCTCCACCCATTGACCCCATCCCCCCGCCCCTCGGGAGCCTTCCTCCGCCCTCGGAATGCCTTTCCACGCCTCTATCGCACTTCAGCGCGCCGCGCACTTGTGTGGGCCCGTTAGTGCAGCGCACACGTGTGCGGGGCCCAAAAACGCACTATTAGCGTGTGCTAAGGTACCTTAGCGCACGCTCAAGTGCGCCCCGCACAATTGCGCGGTTTAGTAAACATACCCCTTAATACTCTGTGCTATACTATGATACAAAAGCATATAGAATTACTTTGCATTGATAAGCTTGATTTCTAATAAGCTCTTGCTTGCAAAAATTGAACTGTGTTTTGTATTATTAGTTAAACTTTAACTGGCTTGAAATTTAGCAAGCACTTGAGAAACAGACATCTATTGTGTGGAAATTCAGTTAATTATATTAATTAAAACTGCCCTCCGCCAGCAATATGGACCTAGGTAGTTTCAGACCTGGCTAATATCTGGATGTGGGACCCAATAGGAAAGTCCAGGTGCTATGGATTGCAGAAGGCATGGGAAAAATTCCTGCTGTACTCTTCCAAGAAAAGATTAGTGGTTGGGACAAGGTACTTCAGGCCGGAAGGTCGGGAGTTCAAATCCCACTAGAGGACAGCAACCTTGGGCTGGAAGGACTGGGGTTTCTAGTCCCACAGGTGCTCCTTGTGGTCTTGGGCAAGCCACTTAACCCTCCATAGCCCATCTTCCCTGTAAAATAGTTATCTCCAAGTTATAATGCCCTGTTCAATGTAATTTCAGTTTGTTCAATGTAAACCGCACTGATGCAGAATAGCGCGGTATATAAGAGAATATAAATAAATAAATAAATAAATAAATTACGACTTTGGTGGGTCTGTGATTGCTCAACACTCAGAAAAGGACAGAAAGAAGATAAAACAAGGTTGTACCTGCTCATTTGCCGGCGATACCAATTGCTATAGTTTTTGAGGATACAGCACAGATTGATTGTCAGCAAATCAGGCCTTGAGTCAATGTGTGAGGAACAGGATTATACTTTCTTTCCCAAACCTGTCCTGGGGACCCCACAACCTGTCAGAAAACCCAGTACCTACAAATGTATCTCTTGCATAGTCTTTATAACTATCCTAAAAGCACGACTGGTTGTGTAGTCCCAGGACATACTTGGGAAACCCTTCCTAGACCACTAACCTCCATGTTGTTACCACAAAAGATTGTATGCCACTGTACCTACCTCTGTCCCTGGTTTTCGTATGCAATTCACTGCCATGACTTCTGCTATCAGATAGAGCCCTCCATTATGTGAGATTCTATTTCAGAAACATTGGGGTATGTTTACTAAACTGCGGTAATGTCATTCACGTTAGGTTCCGCGGTAAAGGTACAGATGCCCATATAAAGGCGTGGGCGGTGTATCGTAACAGCAAGCCGTATCAGCTAATGCATGTTACAAACGAACGCTACAGTAATTCTGTATAAATTGTATATATGGGACCCCCCACGCTATTGTAATCAAATGTATACCCAGATCTGTGTGCTCAAATCAAATGTATGTTGCACCCAACTGATTCTCCCGTGTTATGTAAATCATTGACTAATCAAAAATGTAAATCTGAAAGATCTCAATGTGCTGTACAAAGCATTATGATTCTGTAGAGTAAACCGCTGCTGATCATAGGAAGCAGCGGTATACAAATGTTTACTAAATAAATAAATAAAATAACGCGCGCTACAAGGTGCCTCATAAGGCACCTTACAAGGCACCTTGTAAGGCACCTTGTAAGGTACTTTGAAAGGTGCCATGTAGGGCGCCTTGTAAGGTGCCCTGTAAGGTGCCTTGTAAGGTACCCTATACAGTAGGGCTCCTTAGGCTAAGTGCCATATTAGGCACCCCTGGACAAGGCACCTTAAAAGGCACCCTGGGCTAAGGAACCATAGGTTAAGGTGGCCTAACAAGGTTATGGTGCCCTAGTTTAGTGTGGCCTAAGAGCTTCAAGGTGCGTCAGGATGACATGCATGACCTGTGAGGAACAGAGACAGATGTAGTCCTAACACTAGATAGAGCACTCAGGAAAGGCAATGAACAGGTGAGTGAAGGAGGGAGAGCTGGGAGCCGCTTGATATGCCATATCTGCGGGCATCCCATGTGGCTGCCAGTACTGATGACAAACATGGTGGGGGCAACTGTACCACAGCACAGGGTGTTGGCAATGTAAAATACGGGAAAGACAGTTGGTGGCAGACGATGGGAATACGTGTCCCCCAGTGGAGGCAGAGGTGGCAGGATAGATACAATGATGGTTGGACAGAGGAGTGGTGGTGCCATGCAGATCAGGCACAGGCGAGGCAAGCATGAAGAGGCGCAATGCAAGAAAGGGTAGCAGTTCAGGACATGGGGTGACAGCCTGCACTGGCAGACAGGACTCTACACAGCTGACAGATGCAGATAGACGGACCGAGGGAATGTTGGCAATTGAGGCGAGGGTATTATGGGCTGGCAGCACAAACCTGCAAAAATATGACTGTTACAGGCATGCACACTATTTGAGTAGGACAGGCATGAGAGGAGGGAAAAATGAGAAATTGAACCCATGAACACTGCCAAGAATGGCATTGTATTAACCAGTAGGCTATACTTCCATGGTGTATGTCATAGCAATGGCTGGGTATAGAAGGACTGCAGGTCCCTGCACAAACTGTCTACTCTGAGTGCCAGGATAGGGTAACCCCACCAGTACCCATGATGCAATGCACATGCTGAATAGCTGTCTACAGCTGATCAGCAAATGGGGTCTGTACCTCTCCGGTACCTCAGCTTGGAAAGACGAACTGACAGTACATGATACTGTCACAGAGTAGCTACAGACCATGCCATTTTGCAGGATCTGTGTTCTCCTTGAGGGATAGGATGGGTGCCCAGCACTAGGTCCGCAGTACATGTGGTGCTAGAGATAGGCCCTGCTGTATATCCCCATCATTATCAGTGTGTGATAGGTGTTCCTTGCAGTGCAGCTGAAGGTAGTTTGGTGTCCATCTTTATCCTGCAGTCACATCTGGCCCCTCTGGGATCAGACACCACCCAGATTAGTGTGTACCCTGTGTTAGGGTCTGGCTGACATGGGCACCTGTCATCAGGGCAGAGGGGTTTCCAGACTTGCATGAGGTTTGTGCAGCAGTGCATTTATAGGTCAAAGTGGTATACACTACCTACCCCAAAGGCCTCACATCACCTCTTTTTGTAGGTAAGGGACAGGTGCCCAGCCCCTGTGAAGCAAACTCTATCCTGCTGGTATAGGACAACCCACCAGAGCCATACCTGTGGCTGGGGGCAGTGGCAGACCAGCAGCAATAATGGGGCTAGTTCTAGAAAACCCCAACTGCCTCACACCACTGTCTGCCAGTCACCAACACAGTCAGACAGCACTGTATAGGTGTTCTGACCATGCACAATCTAACTGCAGACAGTCCACTAGCCAGTCCATAATGCATGCTCACAGAGAAACTAGGTGCACCAAGCAGGCATCTCACTGATTGGGGCCCCAGCACTAAGAACACAAAAGTATCACTAGGTATAGATTGCTATGTGGGAACCTAGACATGCCATGGTCACTGTTCGGTCAGAGTGAGTGCCCTCCCAGCATGCCATGCTTTGGTCACCCTGTCCATGCAGGTGGTGGTCGGGCACTACAGTGTCCCAGCCATTGCCCCACACCCTGTGAAGATGCATTCTGGCCAATCTTCCCTGTCCGGGCCATACCCACAACACCTTGCTCCTCATTATGCACATATTCAGGCTAACGCTGGTAACAGTGGGACAATGTGGGCTCGGTGAGGTGTGGGCAGCCACAAAACAATGGATAGACATATACACACACACACTCCTATTGCAGCATTGTGCAACGATAGGGGTGGTTGGAAACCCTGCCCGCCCCACTGGTCCTGATCACAGTGCTGACATTGCTAAACTGTGCAGTGCTCTGGTGATAACTGCAGCTCAATGCTAGGGCCAACAGCCTGACTCTCCATGCATCTTTGGATTGTGGAGCCTGTGTGAGTGGGTGTTTGTACCCCTGTTCGCGGCTGCTTTGGGCTTTGCACCTGTTGCTGTTGTATCTGTATTGTAGGGTAAAACATAGGGACATGCTCTGCAGGAACCACAGCTGGGGCTTGAACCTGTGACCCTCTGCTACTGGACACACTGACTGGGTGTACTGCACCACTCTGTTGCCACAGATGCATGGTGGTCCCTGGGGCTACCTGTACATTTCCTCAGCCAGACCTTTTATGTTGCACTGCACACCACGTACTGGTACAGGGCATGGCCTAGGTCCACTGCAGGCAGGTGCCACTGCCCCCTCCAGCACGGGCACCCCCCCCGCCATGCTGACATGACTATATGCTGTCGGTGCTGGTAGTGTGCAGTGCCAGACCATCCACTGTGTGGGTAGGTGGTCGCCTAGGGAGCGGGGTCTGGGGCATGGGGCATACAGGAGCATCCTCGCATCCCCCCCCCCATCATCGCCTACCAATCCTGTCCTTTCCGCTTGGGGGAGGGTTGGCTGGGGGGATGTCAGGTCAGTGCCCTGGCAACTGTTAGCTCGGATGGACCAGGTAGATGTAGGTGGATTGTGTTTGGCCTTTGTCAGCTGCTGTCATGCTGATTCCCGGTTTCTATGTTCCTATGTGCCACTTAGGTAAACGCCTAATCCACCCTGTGCCCCTGCTGCCCCCGTTACATGTCCTGCCTGCAGCCCCCTATGCCCCACTTGCACCATCGCCATAGTGGCCTTTCATATTTGGGCACTATGCTGTTGCTGGAAATGAAGCACTACTATCACGTTTCTTGGGCTCCCTGTCTATGCTGTACATTGCTGACACTGAGATGGTTTCTCTCTCCTGCAAATGTGCATCTAACGGCAGGTTTTCATTCGCGGTAGGGTTCAGCCCTTCAGTTCAGCGCGTTAGTGTGCAGGAAGCTTCTCCCCAGCCATTCAACGCCCATTGACCCCTTCCCCCCACCCTCTCTCCACCCTCTACAGTGTTTACCGCGGCTGGGAACTTTAACAATCGTTAGGTAACGTTAACGCGCGTTAACGTTACATACTGCGCGTTAACGTTACCTAATGATCATTAATGTTACATAACACATGGTCTGTAACGTTACCGCAGTTTAGTAAACATGCCCATTGTGTTTATTAATTTGCCAATTTAGAATAAAACTAAACAGTGTATGAAGAACTACATTTCCAAAGAGTCATCCTTCTCTACAGTACGTAGAAAAGTAATTTCTTCATCTCAAATCTTGTATTTTTGCAATAGTGGTTTCCAAAAATTATGACTTTTTTATCATGCAATACCACATAGGTTATTTTTTTTAAATAAATTTCATTTTTAAATTCTTATACACAGGACCGGTGCTGCCATTAGTTGCAGTAGACAGTCGCCTAGAGCCTCAGCCCTCTGGGGATCCCCATTGCCCTCACTGCTTCCCTTCTCTGGGACCTTCTCCGGAAACAGTCCCAGGGCACTTACCTCAAAACCTCAACGCTGCTGGGCTATTTGCTTCCACCTCCAACAATTCCTAATGACGACTTCCTGTTTGCATGGGGGCAGAAGTGGCTTCCACTCCCACACACAAGAAAGTCAGCATCAGTGGGGGAAGAAGCATACAATATAATTATAAAACAGAGAAAGAAGAGCCAAATTCTAATGATAGATCTAGTACGAAGTAAAAGTTTGTGAACCCCTAGGATAATCAGTATTTTAGTCTGACAAAAGAGAAAGATCCCCATTGAATAAAAGAAATAACTCAGACTAAAAGGATATAGTTTGATTATTTATTAAAAAAAAATATGTGAACGCTTTATTCAGTAACTGATGATAATTCCTTGAGCAGCAATAACTTCAATTAAATGTTTCCTGTAATTGTTCATCAGCCTCTCATATTACCCTTGAGGAATTTTGGCCCATTGTTCCATACAGCACTGTTTCAACTCTATGACATTTGAGGACTTCCTTGCTTGAACAGCCTGCTTCAACTTCTACGATCAAAAAGAAATGTCAAGAGATGAACAAAAGAGAATAGTTCATGCTCATCTGTCTGGACAGGGTTCTAAGACTATTTCTAAACATTTAGGACTCCATCCCTCCACGCTCAGACAGTCAGTCTACAAATGGAAAAAACTGAAGACTTCAGTGACTTTACCCAATAGCAGGCTTGCTGCCAAAATCATTCCATAAGCAAACCAGAGAATCATTTATGAAATCACAAAGAATCCAAGACTAATACTGTATCTAAAGATCTGCATTTTGCCCATATTTGGCTGCATGACCCCCTAGGAGTAGTACCATGAGAATACCACTAGGGGGTATGTTTACTGAACCGCATTAACGTAGCAGCGGCTATGTTAACGCGCATTAGATAACGTTAACGCGTGTTAAGGGTACCTAACGCGCATTAACGTCTCCGTCTGCGGTAAAGGCCGCAAAGGGCAGAGAGAACGGGTCAATGGGCGGGGAGTGGGTGGGGAGAAGCTTCCGTGACACTAACGCGGGGTACTGAAGGGCTGAACAGTACCGCGAATGAAAACCTGCTGTTAGCTGCACATTTGCAGGAGGGTGAAACTATTTCAGCGTCAGCAGTGTACAACACAGGCAGGGAGCCCAAGAACTGTGATAGTAGTGCTCCATATGCAGCAACAGCAAATGGGGCATAGGGGGCTGCAGGCAGGACATGTAGTGGGGGCAGATGGGGCATAGGGCGCACTAGGCTGTCACCTAGGTGGCACAAAGAAACATAGGAACTGGATGGCAGCAAGACAGCAGCTGACCAAGGTCAAACACAATCCACCTACAGCTACCTGGTCCACTCTAGCCAATACTTGCTAGGGCACTGATCTGTCCTCCCCCCAGCCATCCCCCCCCATGTGACAGGGACATAATATTGGTAGGCAGTGATGGGGAGGATGTGAGGATGTCCATGTATGCCTCCCCACCCCAGACCCCGCTCACAATGCAGATACAACAGCAACATGTGCACTCCCCAAAGCAGCGGCCAACAGGGGTGCAAGCACCCACTCACACAGGCTCCACTATCCAAAGCTCCATGGAGAGTCAGGCAGTTGGTCCCTGCATGGAGCCGCAGTTATCACAAGAGTACTATTACTACCTCTTGCACAGTTTGGCAATGTCGGCACTGTGATCAGGACCAGTGTGGCGGGCAGGGTTGCCAACCACCCCTATCTTTGCAGAATGCTGAAGTAGGTGTGTGTGTGTGTGTATGTCTATCCATCATTTTGTGGCTGCCTACACCTCTCTGGGCCCACAATGTCCCACTATTACCAGCGTTGGCCTGTGAATGTGCATAATGAGGAGCAAGGTATTGTGGGTATGGCCCGAGCAGTGCGGACGGGGCAGGATGCATCTGTAGAGGGTGTAGGGCATTGGCTGGGACGCTGCAGTTCCCAACCACCACCTGCATGGACAAGGTGGCTACATCACATCATGCTGTTAGGACACTCACACACTGACTGAATAGTGACCATGGCACGGCTAGGTTCCCACATTGTGCTACATTGCATCTGTCTCAGTTGATATATGTGTGACTCCTTTTTTGTTTGGGAGGGTGGGGGGTCAAGGTATGCACAGTTCTACTGTGAACATGCCGGTTAGACTTGCTAGTGGAGAGCCTGTGGTTAGTTTGTGCAGTGCATGGCTGGGACATCTGGTGCAGGCTATCTGTGCCTGTCAGACCATGGCTGGAGTACAGCTGTAGTTCTAGAACTAGTGTGGGCACCGGGGAGGGGCAATGGATAGGTGGTCTACTGTAGTGTGCAGTATTGTAATGTACATGTGTTGCATCTTATGTGCATTGCAGCGCCCACAATAGCGTGTGTGTGTTGTCTGTTTGTGATGTGTGTTGTTACGCACCATAATCTGACCACATATGCTAAGGTGCCTAATCATAATCTTATGAGGCATGTAGAAAGCTCTGTAACATCATGCATGTTATTGTGTGTGCTGTGCGTGAGGTGCCCTGCTACGCACATTCTCCACAACATGTGTATGACACAGAACACACTACTGCGTGATGATCTAGCAGACATGATTGCCACTTGGTGGAACATATTTGCATTGTGCTTGTTTGGGATAGTGGTTGCAGATGTGCACTAAGCCAACATAGGTTGGGGGGTTGGGGATTTGGGTCCCACAGGTTCCTTTTCCTTTGTTCTGCTCTCCTTACCATGCATTGGCTCCGGCTTTGTCCCTTCTTCACACACCCTTCCCTTTCCTCACTGTACACTGCAGTGTCTCCTCCATGCAGCCTCTCCATCACATGCTAGCTGTTACATACGCTCCCTTTCTTTGGGATGTCTGGGTGAGCAGGTGGCTCAGCGGTTTGGAATTGGCATTAGTGAACTGTGTTTGGCCTCTTCAGTTTACCGGTTTGATTCCTTTTTGGATCCCTTGCCCAGTTTACCCATATACACACCATCCACACAGCTGGCCCTTCAGGCTGACCCCCTGATGCCCTTTCTGTTATATTTGCTTATTTGTTTTTCTTATACCGCGCTCTTTAGAATCAGTGCAGTTTACATGTATACAAACAGGTACTTTTTATTTCCTTGTCCCCCAAAGGGGCTCACAATCTAAGTGTACCTGAGGCAATGGAGGGTTAAGTGGCTTGGCCAAGGCCACAAGGAGTGGCCATGGGACAAGAGACCACAGTCCCTCTGGCCTGAGGTTGCTTGTCCCCATGCAGGAATTGAACCCCCAGCCCTCCAGCCTGAGGTAACTTGTCCCAACCACTGAGCCACTGAGCCACTCCTCCCTCTAATGCTGTTTACTCATCTGCATGCTGTTTCACTGCACACCATTTCATGGAGTGTGTGCCTGTGTTACTTGTAGCTCACGTCCCCATTCTAGACTGCATTATCAGCTGCCTGTGGTCTATGGCCTTACACCTACAGCTCCTTTTCTCATGTGGCACCATGTCTGCACATCCCTCAGTGCGTCTTCTACTGTCAGTGCGCCTTAGATTGCAACCCCTTCGGATGCGCTGCTGCTTCCCGTCTGCTATGATGTTCATGCATGGTGGGTCCATGGCACACTGTACCGCGCACTGTACCACGCGCTAGCACCTTGTAATGTGCGTTACCTGACATGGCTTTCTTTAACGATGTACCGCCCACTCCTTTATATGGGCAACCATACCATTACCGCGGAACCTAACGCGGGTAACATTACCACGGTTTAGTAAACATACCCCTAGGAGTCATAAGTGCCATTTAGAACGCCAGACTCCAATGGAACAGTAGTGAGGGGTGAGTGGTGCCACTCCTTGTGGCCTTGGGCAAATCACATAACCCGCCTCACCTCAAGAAAGGCCTGGCAATCAGCTTCTGGTCACACCTTGCCAAACAAAAGCCAGGAGCTGCTGGGCTGCCAGGAGTCAGCATTGACAATGGCATGCATTGCATTGCAGTTTTGCAAATCACTTGTATGCACATATACCTACAGTATGAATTAATGCACATACAATAAATTTGCAAGCTTTTGACTAGGTGACTTGATGTCAAGCCAAAACCTAATTGGAAAAAAAGTAGGAGGAACCAGAATTGTGTCACGGTTATACAGTATTTTTCTTTTAGCCACACAACGCTGATATTAAATGCTATCTGATTAAAGATATTCGGTTAACTCAGGGCATGCTTACTAAAGGTTTTAAAGTGCACTAATGAAGTTAACGGATGTTAAGTGCTCACTGCCCTTTTATTTCTATGGGTACAGTAGCTTTTAACCAGCATTAACTTCATTAGCACACATTCACCTTTAGTAAACATGCCCATAAAAGAAAAGATAAAGAAGTTGATACTCAAGGATGGCAGAGCAGATAACAAGCTAATTTCAGCCATTTATCATTATGCAAATATTCAGGTGCTCTGTCATTTGTATCCAAAGCAGTATATTGATTTTGCAGGCAGTCTTTAAATTCCGGTGGTATATTCTCAGGGTCATATTTTGCTACATTCATGAGTGGCTTGCTCTTTTTCAGCTTTAGCTTGAGTTTGCATATTAATAGCTGGTAACCTGTACCACAGTCAACTTCAGGTTTTGTCTTTGTTGATGTTATTGACCTTTTACATAGTAACATAGGGGTATGTTTACTAAACCGTCTTAATGTTACTGGCGCTAGTTGCAGCATTAATGTGAAGAATGCCATATAAGGTAGTGGGCAGTCCGGCGGCAAGGTAGCAAGAATCTGTATCGCGCGATAGTGGGCGCCGTGGCACATTAACGCGCGTTAACCCTAAGTTCATGCCAGCGCAGTGTTAGAAGCTATAAAGATGCAGCCACTGGTAACTGCAATGACTGGGGAGGCAGAGGTCATGGGTTCGATCCCACAGTGGTGCTATTTTAAGAAGGCTGTCTGAGTCATTTTCTTTTAATTTAAATCAGTGCTGCCAGCAAAAACACCCTCACAGTGCTGTAACCTAAGGTGCCTCATAAGGCGCCCCATAGGTCACATTATAAAGTGCCTTGTCTGCCAAGGCGCCCTATAATGTGCCCTATAGGGCACTGTATAGGGAGCCTTATAGGGCGCTTTATAGGGAGCCTTATAGGGCGCCTTCTAGGGCGCCCTATAGGGCACCTATGAGGCGCCGTAGGCTACGGCACTGTGAGGGTATTTCTGCTGGCAGCACTGATGTAAAGTAAAAGGAAATGCCTCAGACAGCAGTCTTAAAAAACACCACTGCAGGATCAAACCCATCACCTCTGCCTTCACAGTCACTGAAGTAACCAGGGGGCTACATCTCTATAGCGTCTAACACACCGCTGGCTGGCTACAGAAAGACTGCAGGTCACCAAACAAACTGTCTGCTGTGGTTACCAGAAGAGGGCTAACCCACCCATACCCATGATGCACTGCACATGCAGATCAGCAGCCTACATCTGAACACAAGATGGGGTATGTGCCTCTATAGCACCATGGCCTAGTAGGGGGAACTGACCGTGTGTGTTACTGGAAAAGAGTAGCTACAGACCGTGACATCATGCGGTTCCTGTGCTCACCCTGAGGGTGAGGTGGGGGGCCCAGCACCAGGTCCACAGCACCTGGTTTGGCTGAGATAGGCTGTGCTTCAGGTTCTCATTGGTGCCAGTGTGTGATGGGTAGTTCCTGCAGACACCTAGGCTGCACCTGTGTCCATCTGTATTTCCCAGTCACATCTAGCTTTTGTGGACTGTGATGCACCCAGAATAGTGCATGTCCTGTCTGGGTGCCATAGTCACAAGTTATAAATGAAGGGTGGTGTTTGGACCCCAAAGCGGATTATGTAGTACCACCCAACCTGCCCTCTGTGACTCAGGGTGGGGGGACAGGATCTCTCTCCAACAGGTCCACATTGTACATCTCTGCAATGGTGGCAGTAGAGGGACCATCAATCCTGTTCTGCTGGAGAATGGGCACCCTACAGGGCAGTCAATGCAGATCTGTATGCATCACATAGGGTAGTAGGCCTGGAAAAGCTCAGCTGCCCCCCCACCCCTCACTGACATTCACCAGCAGAGAGCACAGTCAGTCTCCACACGCTATACAGTATTCCAGCCATACACATTGTAACCCCCCCTTAAGAGGTTAAGTTTTTTTTACTAGAGTGTGCAGCACCTGAGGACTGTGTGGATTTGAATTTGGAGGTGATGGAATGTTTGAGTTAGATAGGTTTTAAAGGATTGTAGATTTTGGGTTGTTTAGAGGGGTTTTTGATGTGTGAAACATCCAAATTGAGATTGTGCCATTCATTTTAATGAAACATGCAGTTGAGAATAAAACTGATTTTTTTTCCTGCAGAATTTGGAATTGGTTCTACTGCTTCATCTGCATATTCCATAAACACGCCTCTGATTGGCTAAGGGATCTAGAAAACAAATTGATGATGTCAGCAGAGTCATCGTCTCCTAGACAACAGAAAGAAAGTTTTGTTTTGGTTTGTTTTGATGAGAGAGAGGTTTGTTTTTTGAATAGAGAGAAAAACAACAGTTTGGGCTGTGTTGAGAGATGTGCTGTTTATGCCATTGTAAAAGTATCAATTGGTGATACATTGTTCTGAAGAGTGGAACTGGAGTTGGGTTTTAGGTACATCAGGCTAAGTAAGTGATTACCCTGATTTGGAGAGGTTTTGAACAGTGTTGGTTGAGACTCTGCTGGTAGTGAAGTCAGGGGTTTTGACTGAAGATTTCTTGGGAGTCCTCTGTAAGAAAGAGACAGAGTGGAATTGTCAGAGTTTTCTTTAGAAGAACTGTGCTATTTAGTAGCCTGTTTTAAGAAGTGTCTGAAGCCTTAAAGAAAACCAGCACAGTAAGTGATTGCCTGCTGTGATAAAGAGAAATGAGCCTGAAGCTTGGAATGAATAAATAACTGCTTTGTTTGAGGAAGTGTCTGTTTGAAATGAAGCTCTGTTAAAAGATAGGGTAACACTGAAGAACAGGCTTCCTTAGTTAAGGATATTTAAGTATATGTTGTTTTACCTAGTGTGCAATAGTATTGTTAAAGAAATGGAATGAAGCTAAACATTGTGGAATGGACATGTAGAGCTGTTACTCTGAGTTCAAGACTGAGTAAATTAGGTGCTAAGGTGTGTTTTATGAAAGAGGGGGTTTATTAAGTACTTCAGCAAAGGGACCAAAGTTCAGACAGGTGACTTTTAGCTAGGGATTTTGTTTAATTTTATTTTTTTTTAGTTAGAGAAATTGATAAAGTTTGAGGAATAATAGTAAATTAGAATGTTATGTGTCAACAGTAGGGAATAGTTAGGGTTTTGCCTCCTTTTATTTTCCTTAAGTTAGGGAGACAGGTACACTGGATTCCAAGGATCCTGAGGTGTGGCGGTTCCTGCGCGAAATCTGGGCCCCAACACTTCAACCTCACCGTCATCTGGATAAAGACACCTTACCTGAACGTCAAACTAAAGCTAAGTGAAGCACTGGACTTGAGTTTTGTAGTTTTAACAAGGAAAAGGAAAGCAAAGAAAAGAGAGCGAACTATTCTTATTTGTTAATCATATAATACGTTTTCACTCTAAGGAAAAGTAAAACTACAAAAAGCCTCTGAATTTATGAGATAACAACTGAAGTTGAGAGAGAAATACACTTTAAATGCTGCAGTAGTCAGAAGAGTTGCTGAACTGTTTAGAATAGTTAGGGTTACTTTTATGAGAGATGTAACGTGTTGTGTTTTATATTAATAAATACTTATCAGTTAATACAATAAATGATAAAATGTAAGATGGGTTATTCTTTTATGTCCACTTAAGAAACTAGAAAAATAATTCCAGTGAGAAGTTCAACAAAGTGTTAGAACCTGCATAAAATAAATATTAAGACACTTTGCTGTAACTTCATTGGTAAATTTTATACATAACATCTGAGTTTACTTATTGTAAACTTCCCCAGTACCTATTGAAGGTACTGGTGTGTACCGTGCCTTCCCCCTTTGTAAGTCTGGTGATATCACCTCCCCCCTACGGCCACTGACTACACAATTTAGTAAGGAAACTACATCAGCGCTTGTATCACGAGTTTGCAAGGAGGGGTGGGTTATACACATGCTAACTGCAGACAGTCTGCTAGCTAGTACATAGTGCATGTTCCTGGAAAAACTGTGTGCACCCAAAAACAGGATAGAGCACACACACCAAGCAGGTATGTCAGTGATTGGGCACCAAAAAAGGGAACCCATAGGCATCACTTGCAAGAAACACTATATAGCACTATGGGGGAACCTAGCCATGCTATGGCCACTGCTCAGTCAGGGTGAGAGTGACCTCCCAGCATGACATGCTGTGGCTACCCTGTCCGTGCAGGTGGTGGCCGGGCACTACAATGTCCCAACCATTGCCCTATGCCCTGTGCAGATGCATCCTGCTCAGGCCGCCCTGTCCGTGCCATACCCACAGTACCTTGCTCCTAATTAGGCACATTGGCAGGCTAACACTGGAAACAGTGCAAGCATTGTGGGCTCAGTAAGTTGTAGGCAGTCACATAACACTGGATAGATATACACACACTCCCACACCTATGCCAGCATTGTACAAAGAGAGAGGTGGTTGGCAGCCCTGGCTGCCACACCAGTCCTGGGCACAGTACAGGCATTGCTATGGTACTCAATACTGTTAGAGTCACTCCCCAGGATGTTAAACACTGTCAGAAACAAAACCTGAAACACACTCCACAGATATTAGAAAGTTTGCTATGATGACTCTCTGTCAACAAATTGTGTTTAACTTAGGATTTGTTATCTGACATTGTTCATAGCAACCTTTTGATATATGTGGAACATGTTTCCACATTTAAGACGGCATGGCTAAGGTATGCAGGTGCTAGTATTGGTAGATGCTGCTCCACGCAGGGCCTAACAGCCTGACTTTCCATGAGCTGCTGGATAGTGGAGCCTGTGGGTGTGGGTGTTTGTGCCCCTGTTGACCTCTGCTCTAGGGCAGAGGTTCCCAACTCTGGTCCTGGTGGGCCAAACACAGTTCAGGTTTTCATGCTGTCCCTAATGAATATGCATGATTACATTTGCATACAATGGGGGCGGTGCATGTGAATGCATCTCATGCATTTTTATTAGGGACATCCTGACAACCTGAATGGTGTTAGGCCCTCCAGGACTGGAGTTGGAAAACTCTGCTCTAGGGATTGCACATATTTATGGTACAATATAGGCATTTATGGCATGTTTATTTTACCAGCAATAAAGATTCTGTCTTTATTACCATGGTTTAGTACTGGGTAAAATGTGGGGACCTGGTCTGCAGGGGCCACAGCTGGGACTTGAACCTGTGGCCTTCTGCCCCTGAATATACTGGCTGTGTGTACTGCACCAAACTGTTGTCACAGAAGCACATTATTCCCTGGGGATACCATTACTCTTCGTCAGACAGACCTTGTCTGTTGCAGTGCATGGCACCCACCTGAACAGGGCTTGTCCTTGGTGTGTTGAGGGCAGATGCCACGGCCCCCTCCAATACCAACACCCCTCTGCCACCATACTGACATGTCGGTGGTGCTGGTGGTGTGCAGTCCCAGGCCATCCAGTGTGCCGGTAGGCGGCTGCCTATGATGTGGGATCTGGGGTAGGGGTGCCTACATACACATCCGCGCTTCCCCCTGGCACTGCCTGTTACTGTTATGTGCCCTTTGGGGTTCCTGCTGGGTGATGTCCCCTGGGACACTGTGGGGCACACACTCATGGGCATGTTTGACCTTGGTCAGTTGCTGGCTTGCTGATTTGCAGTTTATCTGTTCCTATGTGCCACCTAGGCATCTGCCTAGTCTACCCTGTGCCCCAGATGCCCCACTGCATGTCCCGCCTTCAGCCCCCTGTACTCCATTTGCAGCCTCACCGTAGTGCCCATTGTACTTGGCCACTATGCTGCTGCTGCACATGTATCACTAACATCACCTTTCTTGGTCTCCCTGGCTTTGCTGTACATTGCTAAGTGAAATGGTTTCTCTCTTCTGCAAATGTGCTTCTCGCATGAGGTTTTCACTGGCGCTAATTTTCAGACCTTCATTTCACAGCGTTAGTGTGCATGGAGCCTCTCCCTGCCCACTCTCCGCCCATTGACCCCCTTATCTCCGCCCCTGGGGAGCCTTACTCCACCCTCTGCACACCTTAACGCCGCCGGAGACGTTATCGCGCAATACGTGATGTTCTTGCACAGTAATGCGCCATTATCACACGATAACATCATGTATCACGTGATAATGTCACAGCTGCGACATTAGCGCCATTTAGTAAACATACCACATAGTAACATAGTAAATGACGGAAGATAAAGACCAGTATGGTCCATCTAGTCTGCCCAGTAAGGTGGCAAGAGTAGGTGCACCTGCTGCTCTGTGCAAGTCACCCCTCTCCATGTCTTTGTTTAGGAGTGAACCCACCGCTCCGTGTAGGGCACCCGTATTTGTTGAGAAATTAGGTAGTTACGTTTATTTTGATTTAATCCTATTGCCATAAAGATGGACAAGGGGGAATCAAACCCTGGACTGTTGACCATGAAGACATTGCATCAATCAGTAGGCTACACCTCCATAGATGTGGTCAGTTTGATTGTCAAACAATCTATTGGGCGAAGTCCATGTGAAAAGTCACCGCGTCTGTTGCTGGAAGAAGGTGTTTGCGATTAATAGATTGTTGGTCTTGCAGAATTCTATCAGTCTTTCTCCAGCTTCATTTCTATTGCTAAGTCCATATTTTCCAACCACTTTGCCTTCATCTTTGTTACCAACTTTTGCATTCCACTCACCCATGACTATTTGCATGTTTTGTCAATTTCAACTTCTTGGGGCATATATCTGAATAATAGTTGTGTTGATATGCATTCCTCATAGACGAATAGAAGTTAAGCATTCACTGATTGCTTTGTATTTCATTACAGAGCTTGCAAGTTTCTTATTAATTATAAATGGAACACCATTTCTTCTATGTCTTTCATTTCCAGAATAGTATGAAATTTATTCTACTAAGAATCAGTCATTCTGTTATCCTTCATATTCTCATTCTATATTGTCTCCTGTTATTGTCCAGTGCTGTTTGGGACAAAGTGTTACAACCCATCACTGAAGCAACATCCCAGTTTTCTAAAATTTGCTTTGCTTAAGACTTCAATATCTATTCTGAAAATCACAGTAACTATAGGGATAGAGACCTTTTAGTCTTTCTGTCCAGACTGGGTTTGACCCAGCATATTCATGTATCCACGCATAGCAGAGGCCATTTTCTGGATTCTGTCCTTACTCTCCAACCCCTATCAGACTACTTAAATAATGTTTGGAACTCGCCTAGAAATTGATGATAGGTGAAATAAACATAAATTTTAATTTAATTTAATTTACACTCATCTCTGTCCTTGGTCTGACCTTTTCATCATCTAATAGAAATTCAATGTTCCAACCCCTTCATCAGCTTTCACTTTCCAATCTTTTCATTTCAGGAATTGAAAAGTATTATGATCTCCTACTCTAGAAATTTATTTATTTATTTTATTTATTCTTTTAACAATTCTTATAAACCGCACTATTTGTTATCAGTGCGGTTTACAATTAACAAAGAATACTCAGATCAGTGAAGACTGATAGAGTTTACATCATAACAGAGAATAGAACTTGGAGAACATGGGTAACTATTTACATATTGACATAGGCAGTATACTAGAAACTATATACATAAAGATATGGCATAATAAGAAAAGAAGGTTCAGGCTAGAGAGAGATGTCAGTTTCCCCTTTATTTTGATTCCCTTCCTCTAGAGAGACAGACGTCCCTTTTGGATTATACTCTTGAAGATGCTCATAATGATGCTGGGCCACTACAAAGAACGAGCACCCTTACTATAAATAGTTTAAGATTAATAAAACAAGAAGTTTGTTGTGCTAAACAGCTTTGGATGAAGACCAAGGGGTATGTTTATTAAACTGCGGTAATCGTAAATAACACGCGTTATGTAACGTTAATGATCATAAGCGCATTATGACGCGCTTACAATCGTTAACGTTACATAACGCGCGTTAACCGTAGTTAACGATCGTAAACTCCCGCGGCGTGGTAAAACACCGCAGAAGGTGGAGAGAGGGCGGAGAGAAGGGGTCAATGGGCAGAGAGTGGGCGGGGAGAGGCTCCCTTCACACTAACGCACTGATCTGAAGAGTTCAATTCCAACGCGACTGAAAACCTGCCGTTAAATGCACATTACAGGGGAGAGAAACCATTTCAGTGTCAGCAATGTACAGCCCAGGCAGGGAAACCAAATAAAAGTGATAAGTGTGATATATATATGCACAGAACAAAAGGGCACATAAACACTGAAAATGACCTCAACAAACTGGAAAAAAACCATAACCAAGCTGGCTAATAGTGGTATCAATGAGAAACATCAACCCCCCGAGTAAACCCCATAGAAAAGATATAAATCGTGGAAGGGTCTATACTCCATCCCCATACAAGATGAATGAGCCCACAGCGAAATAGCGCTGCTCAGGGTTTTCCCCTCCATCGGACAGGGTTCCTATGGCGTGCACATGTCCTGCAACATCAGGTTGGGCATGTCGGAATGGCAACTGGACAGATGCCGGAGAAGGGGATACAGAGGGCCGCAGGTGGCTCATGCTGTGGTGCAGCTGGGCCACAGTGCGGACTAGGGTGATGCCTAGGTGGCCCATACGAATGCTGAAACAGCAGAGCAGCCAGACAGCAACTGCTGAAGGCCCAACATGGGCACGAGTGTGTTTCCCACAGTGTCACAGGGGATAGTACCCAGCAGCTACCCCCAAGGGCACGGAACATTGGCAGGCGGTGCTAGGGGGAAGCGTGGACACCTATGCAGGCACCCCTACCCCAGAACCCGCACCATAGGCAGCCGCCTACCTACACACTGGATGGCCTGAGACTGCGCACCACCAGCACCACCAGCAGAAGGGCATGTCAGCATGGTGGCTGAGGGATACTGGTGGTGGGGGGGGCAGTGGCAGCTGACCAGAGCAGACCGTGGCCTAGCCCTGTGTAGGTGGGTGCCGTGTACTGCAACAGATGGGCCCTGTCTGACGAACAGTCATGGTATCACCAAGGAATGTAGGTGGTGCAGTGTACAAAACCAGTGTATGCAGAAGCAGAGGGTCACAGGTTCAAGTCCCAGCTGTGGTTCCCGCCAACCCAGTCCCCATGTTTTACCCACTACTACAACATGCTAATACAGACAGCACCTTTATTGCAGATGACGTAAACATGCCCAAGACACCTACATTTTACCCTACAGAGCACAGACACCATAAACATGCACATTACCTAGAGCAGAGCCTCCCAAATGCAATCCTGGAGGGCCAAACACCATTCCGGTTCCATGCTGACTCTGATAAAGATGCCTGTGCTGCATTGCTATGCGCCAACCCCATGGTATGCAGATGTATCTCATGCATATTCATGAGGGACAGCATGAAAACCCGAACAGTGTTTTGCACTGCAGGACTGGAGTTGGGAACCTCTGCCGTAAAGCAGCAGCCAACAGGGGCAGACACACCCGCACCCACAGGCCCCATTATCCAAAGCCTCCTGGGGAGGCAGGACTTTGGGCTCTGCGTGCATCTCCCAATACTAGCACTTGCATACCTTAGCAATGCCACCCTAAACCTGGGAATATGGTACGTTTCTATCAAAAGGTGGCTATGAGTACTGGCAGATAGCAATTCCTAGGTTAATTACACTTTTCTGAGTGAGCTGCATCATAGCAACCTTTCTGATGTCTGTGGAGTGTGCTACAGGTCTTCTGTCTGACAGTGTTTACCAACCTGGGGAGTGACTCTTACAGTATTGTGTACCATAGCCATGCCTGCACTGTGCCCAGGACTTGTGTGGTGGCCTGGGCTGCCCAACACCTCTATAGTTGCACAATGCTGGCATAGGTGTGGGGAGTGTGTGTCTGTCTATCCAGTGTGTGGTGGCTGCCAACACCCTCCACAGCCCACACTGCTAGCACTGTTGCCAGTATTGGCCTGCCAATGTGCATAATGAGGAGCAAGGTACTGTGGGAATAGCCTGGATAGGGTGGCCTGGCCTGGATGCATCTGCACACGGCATAGGGCAATGGCTTGGACATTGTAGTGCCTGGCCACCACCTGCACGGACAGGGTGGCCATAGCATGTCCTGCTGGGAGGTCACTCTCACCCTGACTGAGCAGCGTTTTTTGGAGAGAAGCCGGGTGGCGGCAATTGCAAAACCTCTGTTCTCAGAGTTCCAACGCGGGCAGCATCAAGATTTGAAAAACATTTGAGCAGTATTATTATTATGATCCCCTGAGGAAACCGATAACGGTGAAATGTCTCAGTGGTGCCCTGTAAGAGCGTCGGGATTGTGGCAAGAGTGCTTTGAAGATATAGCGAGTGCAAGCTAAGTGCCTGAAAACGTTTTTTGCATTGGATTTATGAAGCACCTTGTGCCTTGTTTTGTATAATACTTGCTGTGAGAAAACTGCACCTCAGATTTCTTTTGCAAAGGTCATTGATGCGATACTAGCAATCTCTAGTCAGGCTTGCCTGCTAGGTTGCGAAGAATGAGTCTGAGACATAAGAAATCATCTGTTGCAGTTTGTTTCAAAATGTGAAGTGTAAAAAATAAGATATGAAGTAATTACCATTTTTACTGTTGAGATTGGACGCACCTTCAAAGAATTGTGAGCAATGACCATGGCATGGCTAGGTTCCCCCATAGTGCTATATAGCATTTCTCTCATGTGATATTTTTTGGTTTTCCTTTTGGGGCCCAATCACTGACTTATCTGCTTGGTGTGTATGCTGACATCCCTGTTTTGGGCACATGCATCTCCTCCAGGACCATGGACTAGCTGGCGGACTGTCTGCAGCTAGTATGTGTCTTGCTGGAACACCTTGCAGGGTGCAGCGGCTGGAGGCTTGCTGCTGGAGAATTTCAGATGAGGGTGGGGGGCAGCTGAGCATTTCCAGGCCTGCCGTCTGTCTGCTATTGCGTTATGGATATATACCGCTGTGTCTCTTCCACAGCAGGGCTGGGGTTGCTGGTCCCCTCTACTGCTGCCATTGCAGGGAGGTAGACTGTGGATCTATTGGTGGGTGATCCTGTTTCCCACCCTGAGTCCCAGAGGGTGGGTTGTGTGGTGGTACATAATCTGCCTATGGGTCCATACACCCCCCCTCCCCCTCCTTCACCTACAGCAGGTAACGATGGCACCAACACAGGATATGCACTATTCTGGGTGCAGCATCACCCATAGGGACTAGACATGACCGAGACATACAGCAGGACACAGATGTATCCTAGGTGTGTCTAACTGAACTACCTCTCACACGGACATGGGCGGTACATCGTTTCCGAGAATGCACCGAGAACGCACGTTACAAGGCGCCATAAATGAACGAGCGTTACAGGGCACGTTACCACGCGTTAATCTTAAGAAGGCGCGCAGGCATACAAGCACAGCAACAGAGCTGTAGTACAATGGTTACAACACTGACGGTACAGGGGTCATGGGTTCAATTCCCCAGTGGGCCTAATGTATAAGGCTGGCTGAGGCAGCACCCTTTACATTTAAGTAGCGATTGTTGAGGCATGTGATGTGTATTTTAATTAGTGCTGTCAGCAAACACACCCTCATGGTGGCATAACCTAAGGTGCCGCATAAGGCACCCCATAACGCACTCCATAGGGCGCATTATAAAGTGTATTGTCCGCCAAGGCACCCTATAATGTCCCCTATAGGACACCTTATAAGGATGTGAACAAAGCCCTGGCTGGCTGTAGGACTGCACGTCACCACACAAACTGTTTGCTGTGGTTACCAGGATAGGGATAACCCACCCGTACCCATGATGCACTGCACATGCAAATCAGCAGTCGAGAGATGGGCACAAGATTGGGTATGCACCCCCACAGCACCTCGACCTTGTAGGGGGAACAGACCATGTGTGGCACTGCCACAGAGTAGTCACAGACAGTCACATTGTGCGGGTACAGTGCCCACCCTGAGGTTGAGGTGGGGCGCCCAGCACCAGGTCCACAGCACCTTTCATGGCTGAAATACGCCATGCTGCAGGTCCCCATCAGTGTGTGAGAGGTAGTTCAGTTAGACACACCTAGGATACATCTGTGTCCTGCTGTATGTCTCGGTCATGTCTAGTCCCTATGGGTGATGCTGCACCCAGAATAGTGCATATCCTGTGTTGGTGCCATTGTTACCTGCTGTAGGGGAAGGGGAAGGGGGAAGGGGGAAGGGGGAAGGGGGAGGAGGGAGGAGGGAGGGAGGGGGAGGAGGGAGGAGGGAGGGAGGGGGAGGGGGGAGGGGGGAGGGGGAGGGGAGGGGGGAGGGGGGAGGGGGGGGGGGAGGGGGGAGGGGGGGAGAGGGGGGAGGGGGGGGAGGGGGGAGGGGGGGAGAGGGGGGGGGAGGGGGAGGGGGGGAGAGGGGGGGGAGGGGGGAGGGGGGAGGGGGGAGGGGGAGGGGGGGAGAGGGGGGGGAGGGGGGGGGAGAGAGGGGGGGAGGGGGGGGAGGGGGAGGGGGGAGGGGGGGAGGGGGGAGGGGAGGGGAGGGGGGGGGGAGAGGGGGAGGGGAGGGGGGGGAGGGGAGGGGAAGAGGGGGAGGGGAAGGGGGAGGGGAGGGGGAAGGGGGAAGGGGGAGGGGAGGGGGGGAGGGGAGGGGAAGAGGGGGAGGGGAAGGGGGAGGGGAGGGGGAAGGGGGAAGGGGGAGGGGGGGAGGGGAGAAGGGGGAGGGGGGGAGGGGGTAGAGGGGAGGGGGGAAGGGGGAGGGGGGGAGGGGGGAAGAGGGAGGGGGGAAGGGGGAGGGGTGGGTATGGACCCATAGGCAGATTATGTACCACCACTCAGGGTGGAAAACAGGATCACCCACCAATAGATCCATGGTCCACCTCCCTGCAATGGCAGCAGTAGAGGGGACCAGCAACCCCAGTCCTGCTGGGGAACAGACAGAGCGGTACACATCCATAATGCAATAGCAGACAGAAGGCCTGGGAATGCTCAGCTGCCCCACACCATTATCTGAAATTCTCCAGCAGCAAGCCTTCAGCCACTGCACCCTGCAAGGTGTTCCAGCAAGACACATACTAGCTGCAAACAGTTCACCAGCTAGTCCATAGTGCATGGTCCTGGAGGAGATGCATGTACCCAGAACAGGGATGTCAGCATACACACCAAGCAGATAAGTCAGTGATTGAGCCCCAAAAGAAAACCCAGAAATATCACATGAGAGAAACCCTACAGAGCACTATGGGGGAACCTAGCCATGCCATGGTCACTGCTCAGTCAGGGTGAGAGTGACTTCCCTGCAGGACATGCTATGGCCACCCTATCCGTGCAGGTGGTGGCCAGGCACTACAACGTCTGAGCCATTGCCTTATGCTGTGTGCAGATGCATCCAGGCCAGGCCACCCTATCCAGCCTATTCCCACGGTACCTTGCTCCTCATTATGCAGGCCAATACTGGCAACAGTGCTAGCAGTGTGGGCTGTGGAGGGTGTTGGCAGCCACCACACACTAGGTAGACAGACACACACTCCCCACACCTATGCCAGCATTGTGAAACTATAGAGGTGTTGGGCAGCCCAGGCCACCACACAAGTCCTGGGCACAGTGCAGGCATGGCTATGGTACGCAATATTGTAGGAGTCACTCCCCAGGTTGGTAAACACTGTCAGACACAAGACCTGTAACACACTCCACAGACATCAGAAAGGTTGCTATGATGCAGCTCACTCAGAAAAGTGTACTTAACCTAGGAATTGCTATCTGCCAGTACTTATAGCAACCTTTTGATAGATGTGTACCATATTCCCAGGTTTAGGGTGGCATTACTAAGGTATGCAAGTGCTAGTATTGGGAGATGCACGCAGAGCCCAAAGTCCTGCCTCCCCAGGAGGCTTTGGATAATGGGGCCTGTGGGTGTGGGTGTGTCTGCCCCTGTTGGCTGCTGCTTTACGGCAGAGGTTCCCAACTCCAGTCCTGCGGTGCAAAACACTGTTCGGGTTTAAATGCTGTCCCTCATGAATATGCATGAGATACATCTGCATACCATGGAGGTGGCGCATAGCAATGCAACACAGGCATCTTTATCAGAGGCAGCATTTATTTATTTGTATTCTCTTATTATACCACACTATTCTGCATCAGTGCGGTTTACATTGAACAAACTGAAATTACATTGAACAGGGCATCATAACTTGGAGATAACTATTTTACAGGGAACATGGGCTATGGAGGGTTAAGTGGCTTGCCCAAGAACACAAGGAGCACCTGTGGGACTAGAAACCCTAGTCCTTCCGGCCCAAGGTTGTTGTCCTCTAGTGGGATTTGAACTCCCGACCTTCCGGCCTGAAGTACCTTGCCCCAACCACTAGGCCACTCCTGCATGGAACTGGAAGGGTGTTTGGCCCTCCAGGACTGCATTTGGGAGGCTCTGCTCTAGGTAATGTGCATGTTTATGGTGTCTGTGCTCTGTAGGGTAAAATGTAGGTGTCTCGGGCATGTTTACGTCATCTGCAATAAAGGTGCTGTCTGTATTAGCACGTTGTAGTAGTGGGTAAAAAATGGGGACTGGGTTGGCGGGAACCACAGCTGGGACTTGAACCTGTGAACCTCTGCTTCTGAATACACTGGTTTTGTGCACTGCACCACCTTGTTGTCACTGAGTCAGTACATTCCTTGGTGATACCATGACTGTTCATCAGACAGGGCCCATCTGTTGCAGTACACGGCACCCACCTACACAGGGCTAGGCCACGGTCTGCTCTGGTCAGCTGCCACTGCCCCCTCCACCACCAGTATCCCTCAGCCACCATGCTGACATGCCCTTCTGCTGGTGGTGCTGGTGGTGCACAGTCTCAGGCCATCCAGTGTGCAGGTAGGCGGCTGCCTATGGTGTGGGTTCTTGGGTAGGGGGGCCTGCATAGGTGTCCATGCTTCCCCCCAGCACCGCCTGCCAATGTTCCGTGCCCTTGGGAGTAGCTGCTGGGTACTATCCCCTGTGACACTGTGGGAAACACACTCGTGCCCATGTTGGGCCTTCAGCAGTTGCTGTCTGGCTGCTCTGCTGTTTCAGCATTCGTATGGGCCACCTAGGCATCACCCTAGTCTGCACTGTGGCCCAGCTGCACCACAGCATGTGCCGCCTGCGGCCCTCTGCATCCCCTTCTCCGGCATCTGTCCAGTTGCCGTTCCGACATGCCCACCCTGATGTTGCGGGACATGTGCACGCCATAGGAACCTTGTCCGATGGAGGGGAAAACCCTGAGCAGCGCTATTTCACTGTGGGCTCATTCACCTTGTATGGGGACGGAGTATAGACCCTTCCACGATTTATATCTTTTCTATGGGGCTTACTCGGGGGGGGGGGGGGTGATGTTTCTCATTGATACCACTATTAGCCAGCTTGGTTATGTTTTTTTTCCAGTTTGTTGAGGTCATTTTCAGTGTTTATGTGCCCTTTTGTTCTGTGCACATGTATCACACTTATCACTTTTTTTAGGTTTCCCTGCCTGGGCTGTTGATTGCTGACACTGAAATTGTTTATCTCCCCTGAAATGTGCATTTAACAGCAGGTTTTCATTCGCGTTGGAATTGAGCTCTTCAGATCAGCGTGTTAGTGTGAAGGGAACCTCTCCCCGCCCACTCTCTGCCCATTGACCCCTTCTCTCTGCCCTCTCTCCACCTTCTGCGGTGTTTTACCGCGCCGCAGGAGTTTACGATCGTTAACTACGGTTAACGCGCGTTATGTAACGTTAACGATCGTAAGCGCGTCATAACACGCGTTATGATGTGCTTACGATCGTTAACGTTACATAACGCGCGTTATTTACGATTACCGCAGTTTAGTAAATATACCCCTATGTCTTCTTCCTGGAAATGTTGTTTGACCTGTGGCAAGCAAGGAGCCTCATCTTTGGATTCTGAACTCTGCCTTCAGGGCAGGAAGTGAAAGATTTTGCCATGGGTAAGGATATTTAGCTGGCTGGAGTCTCTGGTGACTGTGCTCCGAGCCACTTTTTGTCCTCTAGGGGGTCCCCTGGTGTTGGGGACCTTTATTTGAGAGGAAAGCTTCCAGATTCCAGATTGTCCTCCCTGAATTTCTTTTTTGCAGCAGGTCTGGTCTTCTGGAGTGGAAATTCAGACCCTGTGGCCTCTGGGTGCCTTCAGATGTAGTCTCATATCAAACAGTCTGATAGTAGAAGCTCTGTTCAATTACCTTTGGCTAAACATCCTGGTGCTGGGTGCTCCCTGGAGAGGTCAACAGTTGAAAATTAATCCGAGATGTTGACTGCCTCGGTTTCAGATGAATCAGTACTGGGCTCTGATGTGGATGAGGAAGTGCTCTCACATTCAGAAGATTATGCAGAGGCCAACATGATATGCCTATTCCAGAAGGAGAAGCTGGCAGTGTTGATTACCAGGTTCTCATCTGCCTTGAACTTGAGGTTGCTTCTGGCACGAAGCAGGAGCCGAAGGTATACCCACTCCTTCAAGGGGTGTGGAAATCCACTCCTGTCTTCCCACTCCCGAAGGCGATCAATTATATGATCTGGTCAGAGTGGGACTTCCCTGACTCCCTATCTAAAAGGTTAAAGATGTAGAAGAAGATCTACATTCTCCCAGAGGAAGAATGCGGCGAGTGGTTTGACATTCCCAAGGTAGATGTGCAAGTCACAACAATTACCAAATAGACCACCATTCCTGTGGAAGGTGGATCGGCCTTGAAGGATGTTCTGGACCACAAGATAGATTTATTGCTGAGGAACCAGTTTGCCTTTGGTGGTGGCTATCCTACAGCTGGCAGCATGTACCAAGCTGATGTCTCGAGCCCTGCTCGAGTGGATTCAGCAGTGATGATACTACCTCTTTTTTGGAGTCGGCTACGGCCTTCCTTTCTGATACCATGTATGACTTGGTATGTTTGGCGGCCAGGGATGGTGCCCTGATGATGGTGTCATGGCACTGGATTTGGGTACAACATTGGGCAGTGGACCCATCCTCCAAAGCCCAATTGACTCAACTGGCCTTTAAAAGGAAGCTTCTGTTTGGAACTGATTTGGAGAAGCTGGTGAAGGACCTATGTAAGATGAAATTTTACCAACTCCTGGAAGACAGATCCAAGGGGCCTGTGAAGTGGACTAGTGCCACTGTCTTGTCAGCTTCTGCTCAACCACCAAGGGCTCATAGGCTGGATTACTGGGGGTCTTGGGACTATCGTCATTACTGACTTGTTAAACCTTTCTTCCCATCTGCTTCAGGGCCTCTGGCTCATTCTCAGTCCTTTCATGGAGCACGAGGGACCAGGGACTTGGTCTCCTTCAGAGGAGGACCCTCCCAGGCTAAACAATGAAGGTTTGGTGGCCCATTACCTAATGCTTCCAGTGAGTAGCAGGCTTCACTTCTTCTTTCAGGAATGGGCCAGGTTACCAAGAATCACTGGGAGCTAGATATCATTCATTATGGCTATGTCCTGGAATGCAAAACACTGATTCCCAATGCTTTCATCATCTCCCCATATGGGTCTGTGATCAAAGATGCCACTGTGCGGACCACCTGGGACAAGTTGCTATGTTTAAAGGTGAATGAGCAGGGCAAGGGCAGATACTTCATCTATTTTGTGGTGCCAAAGAAGGACGGTTCCTTCTGGCCCATTCTGGGCCTTAGGGGGTCAACGAGCACTTGCACATCCTGTGCTTTCAGATAGAAACCTTGAGCTCCGAGATTCAAACAGTGCACCAAGGGGAATTCTTGGCTTCTCTGGATTTGGCCGAGGCATATTTTCATATCCCAATCTGGGCAGGTCAACATAAGTATCTGGGTTATGCCATGCTTGGCTCTCACTATCAGTTCACTACTCTCTCTTTTGGGATTTCCACTGCCCCATGGACATTCTCCAAGGTCATGATAGTGGCAGATGCAGCTCCGTGGCACCAAGGGATCTCTCCATCTCCGTCTAAATGACTGGCTCATCTGAGCCCATTCCCTGTCAGAAGTATCTCAGGTGATGTCCAAAGTGGTGTCCTTCTTCGAAAGCCTCGGCTGGTTAATCAATCAGAAAAAGAGCCAGCTTTTGCCTTCCCAGTCTTTGGAAATTCTGGGAGCAAATTTCAACACTCGGGTGGGCATAGTTTTCCTGCCAGAGGAGAAAGTCAGAAAATTGTTGGATTGCCTGGTGCTGTTCTGTATGCAGTAGGCGCTCAGAATCTAGTTTTATCTTCAGCTCCTTAGTTTGACGGCAGCGACCATAAAGATGGTGCCGTGGGTGCATGCTCACATGCGACCGCTCCAGTGGTTCTTGTTGACTCGATAGTCCCCAAGATTTCTGAGTTTAATCACAGACTCCACTCCCATTGATGGTGAAGGACAGTCTGCGGTGGTAGCAGCAGTCCTGTCATCTGAGGAAGGGCTTACCACTGGACAATTTCTTCTAGATCCTACGATGATGGATGCCAGTCTCTCGGGCTGGGGGGCCCATTGCCAAGACTGTATGGCCCAGGACCATTGGAGCCATAGGGAAACAGTGTGGTCTATGAATTGCCTTGAGGCGAGCACCATAAGGCTGGCCCTTCTGCATTTCTGGCCCCTGGTTGAGGATTGGGTGGTTTGAGTGTTTTCAGACAATGCCACGGCGGTGGTTTATGTCAATCATCAAGGCAGCACAAGGAGCGCCGGAGTGACCCTGGAGATGTATCTCCTGTTTGCCTAGATAGAAAAGAACCGCCTAGCCTTTCAGACCAACACATGGCTGGGGTGGACAATGTGGAAGTGAACTTCCTCAGCCGGCACTCTCTGAATCTTGGTGAGTGGGAGTTGAGTCAGGAGGTGTTTCAGTTGATTCTGTGCCCCAAAATAGATATGATGGTGACCCACTCCAAGAGCAAAGTTTGCTGCTTCCTTGGTCACCATACAGAGATGGGGTACAAGGGCATCAATTCCCTTACTCAGCCTTGGCCAAGCCAGCAGCTGCTGTGTTTCCTCCGTGGCCTCAAGGTGTATTATTCGGCATATAGAGAGCCACCCGAGAAGAATTGTTCTGGTAGTGCTGGATTGGCCACGGAGAGCATGATTAGGAGAACTGATGTGGCTCCTGCAGGCACCTCCTCTTTGACTGCCTCCATCTTGGGGGCTATTGCAGCAGGGACTGATCATCCTGGAGGATCTGGCTCCCTTCTCACTTAATGGCATGGTTCTTGAAAGAAGATTGCTAGCACATAAGGGCTATTCTCCAGCGTTAATCTTTACCCTTCTTGGTGCCCAGAAGTCTACCAAACTAGCATACGTATGAATATGGTGCCTCTTTGAGCACTGGTGTGGTGTGCAGCACATGGCTCCTGAGGTAACCATGGTGTCCTCCCTGTTGGCTTTTCTACAGGGCGGCCTATAGAAGGACCTTTCACTTATCTCCCTGAAAGTTGAAATGGAAGCTCTGGCCTGTTTCCGTGGTCCGGTGGTGGGCAAATCTTTGGCCTTGAACCCAGATGTCTCAAGTTTTCTTCAGTGGGTTCAGCATCTGTGTCCTCCCCTTTGGTTTGTGATCCCTTCCTGGGATCTGTATCTGGTGCTCAGGGCCCTGATGGCAGTTGCTTTTAAGTTTTTAAAGCATGCTACCTTAAAGGATTTGATGCTCAGGAGTGCCTTCTTTTTCGCAATTTATTCTCTGAGCTGTAGGCTCTGTTTGTTGAGATCCTTCTCTGTCTTTTTCAAAGGAGGCCATTTCCATTTGGCCTGTGCTTTACTTCTTGCCTAAAGTGCTATCTCCCTTTCATGTGAACAAGGTGGTTTGCCTGCCCTCCTTCTCTAAGGAGCAGTGTCTGGGGAAGGATCAGGATCTTTGCCTTATGGAGGGTACTTATCCGGTACTTGGATGTTATGAATTCCTTTCATAAGTCAGATCATCTTTTTGTAATGTTTGCTGGCCTGCGCAAGGGTGAAGCAGTTGCCAAGTCAAATTTGGGGCGCTGGATTAAGGAGGCCATTGCCTCAGCATATCTGTTACATAACCGGCCAGTTCCAGAGGTTTTGCACGCTCTTTCTACCTGAGCACAAGCATCCTTGTGGGCGGAGCAGAGCTTGGTAACCATTACAGACTTGAAGATTTTATTGACAAGAAGAATATATTCCACCCAATGCAGTCATGCTTTATGGCACTGCACAGTACTGAAACTATGGGGTATGTTTACTAAACAGAGCTAATGGTTAACCGGGTTTATCTAAAACTAGGTATCATGTTATTCAATGGGACCTAGCTGCAGTAGTCCGGGTTAACTGTTAGCACAGTTTAGTAAACGTGCCCCTATGTTAGTGGCCTTAAACAATGAGATCCATAAATATCTTGATGTAGGTAAAGCAGCTCATTATATCTCTTGGTTGTTTTGCATCATTCAACCTCGTGGACCACACTCTCTTGATGAATAGATTAATTGATACAGGAATTAGTGGTACAGTTTTTAACTTGTTTGAGTATTTTCTTTCCAATTGGTCATTCTCATTTTCATCTAATTCCCTCCATCCACCGATTTAGAATACGGGTCCACTGGGCTCAATATTCTCCTTCATTCTCTTCAATTTGTTTCTAAGCTCTTTGACATTCTTAATTCAGTCTTTTGACATTAACAGTCATTTCTTTCCTGACAATATCCAATTCATTGCCTATCTGGATCCATCATCTTGTGATCTTGAGCTTTTAAATAAATGCTTGTCTGTTGTTTCATCCTGGCTTGATAATAATTTGCTTAAACTCAACCCATTCAAATGCAAGGCAGTGAGGATCCTAAGTCATGCACTGACTCCAGACACTGCTGTAGCTGTTGTATCTTCTATGAAAATTCTGGATCGCCACATTGATTCACAGCTCTCATTTACCTCTCAAATTATTTCAGTGGTCAGAAGCAGGATATCTCATCTGTCAGCTCTTTTCTAGACAAACCAGCACCTACCTCACCAGTCTGGTCTAATGATTTCTCGCACTGACTACTGTAACTTTCTGTAATAGATTTCCATTTTCTTCACTAAGTCATCTTCAAGATACAAGATACAGCAATTAGCCTATTACTTTCTTGCATAGATACAACCACATTTCTCTCCTTAAAGATGATCACTGGCTTCTTATTTCATACCAGATCAAATTCAAAATAGTCATTTTGGCTCATAAAGCATTCTATTCAGGTCTCCCTTTCTATCTTTTTGATTGTCTCATTCCCTGGTCATCAGACAGATCTCTTTGTTCACACAACCATAATCATTTGGTATTTCCTTCGATCTGTTGCCCACTCAGAATTCTCCCACCAGTCTGCTTTCTTTTTCCTAGCCCCCACATTATGGAATGCATTACCATTATAAATTTGGACTGAATCTTCATTTAAAAATTTCAAGAAGGATCTTAAAACCTACTTTTTTTTTAGATGGATTCAGTAATCTTTAAAACTCTGTTATGACCAGGTTAGTGCACTTTCTAGGCAGCTCCTCAATGGTCTATGTTGAAGTTACCTTCCTTTTTTCCATCCCCTGGAAAATTATCTTACCCTCCACTTCTCTGTTCCATCTTACTACTCTTCTCTTCCTCATTTTAAAAGCAAATTTTAAACCACCTGGTGCTTCATGAAGGGTGATATTGCAAGTTTTAACAAGCCATAAACCATACATGTGACTTAGACTAGCCACTGTCAGAGCTCAATGGACCTTGGTCTGACTCAGCATGCTTTTCCTATGTTCTTAGAAAAGAGCTAATACCCATTTAGAATGGAGAAATTGGAATGATGTCATGAAAAAGTGTTTCTTTTATGCAAAAGAAGATCAGGGCACTATTGTGGGTCAATGATTTAAAAATAATGAAAAGGGAATTTGAAAAGAGGGGAGTCCAGTCGTGACTTTTTTGTTTATATTTGAAGGAGGATGACCAACTGAATGTAGGCTTGATCCTGCAGCAAATAGATTTGGCTGGTTAGATGAGGTGGCTAGCCTCCTAACTTTCTCACCCTGACCGAACCTTGCTCAAGACAACCAAGAATTTGGCCAGCTAAATTTAGCTACCTACAGTAACTTAGGTGGTTAAACTTAGCTGGTTAACTTGGCCAATTTTCAGAGACTTTGATGTGGTCTGTTAAGACTTTACTTGCAATCAGTGGCTAGATCCCTTTGAATATTGACCTAATAATTTTTGCAAAAATGATATTCTTTGGCAGTTTGTGAAAGTCTCCTCAGCTATTTCAGGCGCATTCTAACCTAGATGCTCAAAGGATGGACCTTTTTTTTTTCCAAAATCTTACTGACCCTGTTTAGACAAACCTGTCTTTGAGGTGGTAGAACACCATCCATCTGCAGAGGAAGTTGAGGAAGATAAATGCAATTTATGTTCCCAGAAGGCCCCAGCTAGGGATCAGTTTACAGCTGCAGTATATTCTTTGAAAACCAAAATCATTTTTTGCATTTCAAGTTATTATTTCCATTTTTAGCAAAAATATTTGGCAGAAGGTTCACTAGATCCACAGCACCTACTGTTGGGATAAAGAGCTTAGCCATATCCCATTAGAGAGGGAGTTTGAAAAAAGTTAGACCCGGACAGGCAAAGCATTTTAGTTTTAAATTCCTGTTTTCTGCAGAGAGTCAAAAAGGGGACATTTTACTTACGTTAGCAGGCCTGTGTCATCCTATTCCATCTTTCAGTGTTTACTTCATGTCCTGACAGAAAGGCAGCAGCAGCTGCAGGGTGTTAAGCAGAACCAGTGGGAGCAGCAGCAAGCTCTAGAGAGGCGGCTGAAACAGCAACAGATTGCTCAGGCCATTCAAGCTACCTCCTTCAGTAATGCCCAAGATGGCTCCTCGAGAGGGTCTAGATTGCTGCTTAATAAACTTTGAGCAGATGGAAAGGAGTGGGCGGTGCATCGGTAAAGCAAGCTGTGTCAGGTAACGCGTGTTACAGTGTGCGGTACAGTGCGCCATGGACCCACCGCTCGTGAACACCGCAGCCGATGGGAAGAAGCAGCACATCCGAACAGGATGCAATCTAAGGCGCGCTGTCAGTAGAAGACACGCTGAGGGATGTGCAGACATGGTGCCACATGAGAAATGGAGACGTAGTGTAAGGCCATAGACCACAGGCAGCTGATATCGCAGTCTGTAATGGGGACATGAGCCGCAGTTAACACATGCACACACACCAGGAAATGGTGTGCAGTGAACCCAGCATGCAGATGAGTAAACAATGGTAACGGAAAGGGTGTCAACTGTGTGGATGGTGTGTGTATAAGGGCAAAATGGGCAGGGCAACCAAAAAGGAATAAGAGGGACTTGAACCAGCACACTGAAGAACCCAAACACAGCTCTTCAACACCAATATCAAACCACTGAGCCACCTGCCCACCCAGACAGCCCAAAGAAAGGGAGCATATGTAACAGCGAGCATGTGATGGATAGGCTGCATGGAGGGGACACTGCAGCGTACAGTGAAGAGAGGGAAGGGTGTATGAGAAGGGAGAAAGCCAGAGCCATTGTATGGTAAGTAGAGCAGAACAAATGAAAAGGAACCTGTGGGGCCCAAACCCACAACCTATGTTGGCTCCACGCATGTCTGTAACCACTAACCCAAATAACCACAACAAGCACAAAACAAATATGTTCCACCAAGTGGCCATCGTGTCTGCTAGATTATCACACAGTGGTGCATCCTATGTGTTCTGCGTCCTATGTGCATTGCGTCGTACACGCATTTTGGAGAACACACGTAGCAGGGCGTCTGATGTGTAGCACGCACAAGAACACGCGTGACGTTACAGAGCTGTCTATGTACCTTATTAGATATGTCTAGGCGCCTTAGCATTTGTGGCCAGATTATGGCACATAAGAACAGACGTTATGTGCATTCTTGTGCGTGCTGCAATGGCATAACACATGTAAGATACAACATACATATGCCACAATACTGTAGACTACCTGTCCATTGCCCCTCACCTGTGTTCCTACCAGTTCTAGGACTACAGCGGTTCACCAGCCCCCAACCATGGTCTGACATCCACCAGCAGCAAGCACAGCCAGACTGTACCTGCTGAACCACGCCAGGTGTCCCAGCCATGCACAAACTAACCACAGACACTCTGCTAGTCAGTCTATCCTACATGTTCACAGTGAAACTATGCGCACCCAGACCTGAGTTGTATGGCACAGAAACCTGGCAAGGGCCCCAATGACTGACCCCCCAAAACATGGACACACATATATCAGCTGAGACAAATACCATGTAGCACTATGTGGGAACATAGCTGTGCCATGGTCACTGTTTGGTCAGTGTGAGAGTGCCCTAACAGCAAGACATGCTGTGGCCACCATATCCATGCAGGTGGTGGGTGGGCACTACAATGTCCCAGCCATTGCCCTATACCCTCTGCAGATGCATCCTGCCCAGTCCGCCCTGCCCGGGCCATACCCACAATACCTTACTCCTCATTATGCACATTTGCAGGCTAATGCTGGTAATAGTGGGACACTGTGGGCCCAGTGAGGCATAGGCAGCCACAAAACAATGGATAGACATACACACACACATACTCCTATTGCAGCATTGTACAAAGATAGGGGTGGTTGGCAACCCTGCCCGCCACATTGGTCCTGATCACAGTGCCGACATTGCCAAACTGTGCAGGAGGTAGTAATAGTGCCCTGGTGATAACTGAGGCTCCATGCTGGAGCCAACTGCCTGACTCTCCATGGAGCTTGGATAGTGGAGCCTGTGTAAGTGGGTGTTTGCACCCCTGTTGGCCGCTGCTTTGAGGATTGCACATGTTGATGTTGTATCTACATTGTAGGGTAAAATATAGGTAGTGCAAACAGAAGCAACAAAGTATCTGTAAAATACACAGGAACAAAGAAACAGATACCAGGACGGGAAGAAATTCAGGTTTGAAAAAACCCTTTTATTACTGACCCCTACTCGTTTCGGCCACCGGACTTCTTCAGGGGGATATCAAATGAGGAAACAAACCTCAAAGAAAGATACAATTAAAACAAGTAAATAAGGAATAAGAACACCATCAAAAGATCAAACATTAAATGAATAAATAAATAATTAAATAATCAAGTAAATAAATAAATAAAACCAAATATAAACATACAGATTGTCGTACATAAATAAAAATAGTATGGCAACAAGCCAAATTATGAATTAAAAACACCAATAAGTTATAAATATATGTCCAATAAAAACATGCATAATAGAACATTTATATGTGTGCAATAAAACATTATATATCAAACTTATTCTGTGTAAGAAAAGAAAGAGATGAGGAGGATGCAATATGGCAGGAAAATCAAAATGATAATAAATAGTAAACATAAAACATTACATATAATAATGTGTTCATAAAACCACCAATACCTTTGGATAAAATCTTTCGTGTAAATAAAAGACATTGACCACTGAAATAAATAATTAAGAAATAAAAAATTAGAAGCAGATAAAATAAAAATAGCTTAATAAACTAAAATGATAAAAAATATATACAACACTTGTATCACAACTAAGGGGTATGTTTACTAGAGGGCACCATTTGCGCTGCTGTCATGTTATCGCATGATAAGGCACCTTATCGTGAGATAATTGTGCTTTACCGGGCGATAAGGCGCCTTATCGCGCCTTATCACGCGTTAACGCAAACGAGCGCTGAAGGCGGAGAAAGGCTCCCGGAGGGCGGAGGAAGGTTCCCTAGGGAAGGAGAGAGAGGGTCAATGGGTGGAGAGTGGGAGGGGAGAGACTCCCTGCACACTAACGCTGTGGATTCCTGGGCTGAAAACTAACGTGAGTGAAACCCTCGCATTAGAGCTGATTTAAAGGGAAGAGAAACCATTTCCGTCAGCAATGTACAGCAAAGCCAGGGAAACCTACAAAAAGTGATAAGTGTGATACATGTGCACGGAACAAAAGGGCAAATAAACATTGAAAATGACCTGAACAAACTGGAAAAAAAACATAACCAAGCTGGGCAATAGTGATATTAATGGGAAACATCAAAAAACACTACCGGGAAAGCTCCACAAAAAGGATATCAATTTTGGAAGGGGCTATGCTCAGTCCCCATACAAGGTGAATGATCCCACAGTGAAATAGTGCTGATCAGGGTTTTCCCTTTCTATTGGACAGGTTTCCTATGGCATGCACATATCCCGCAACAGCAGGGTGGGAATGTTGGAACGGGCAACTGGACAGATGCTGGAAAAGGGGATACAGAGGACTGCAGGCGGCACATGCTGTGGTGCAGCTGGGTCACAGTGCGGACGGGTGATGCCTAGGTGGCCCATAAGAATGCTGAAACAGTAGAGCCACCAGACAGCAACTGATAAACGGCCCAACATGGGCACGAGTGTGTTTCCCAGTGTCACAGGGTATAGTACCCAGTAGGTACCCCCAAGGGCACAGAACATTGGCAGGCGGTGCTGGGGGGAAGCGTGGACGTCTAAGCAGGCACCCCTACCCCAGAATCCACACCATAGGCAGCCGCCTACTGGCACACTGGATAACCTGAGACTGTGCACTACCAGCACCACCAGCAGAAGGGCATGTCAGCATGGTGACAGAGGGGTACTGGTGGTGGAGGGGGCAATGGCAGCTGCCCATAGCAGACCATGGCCTAGCCCTGTTTAGGTGGGTGCCATGCACTGCAACAGACAGACCCTGTCTGACGAACAGTCATGGTATCCCCAGGGTATGAACTGTCCCTGTGGCAACAGTGTGGTGCAGTATGCACAGCCAGTGTGTTTAAGAGCAGAAGGTCACAGGTTCAAGTCCCAGCTGTGGCTCCCACCAATCCAGTCCCCATATTTTACCCAGTACTAAACCGTTGTAATAAAGAGGAAACCTTTATTGCAGATAACATAAACATGCCTGAAATGCCTATATTTTACCCTACAGAGCACAGGCACCATAGACATGTGCAATACCTAGAGCAGAGTTTCTCAAATGCAGTCCTGGAGGGACAAACTCCATTCAGGCATCATGCTGTCCCTAATAAAGATGCCTGTGTTGCATTTCTATGCGCCGCCCCCATGGTATGCAGATGTACTCATGCATATTCATTAGGGACCAAATAAACAAGATTCACCAGTAAAATACCTCAGCAAAAACTACTATTTTTGTCGGAGCAGGCCGAAGGAGGAACGGTATTGAAACACGCCCCACACCAGACGGCAAGCTTCTTTTATTCAATTATGGTTCATCACCATTTAACATGCTTTTCACTTATCTTTCAATATTTCATATCGTCAACTGTCCATGGATTTTGTTGCATAGGTTGCTCTCAAGAAAACATCTCCACACATCGTACCTTATCGCGCAATAATGGCGCTTTATCAGGTGAAAAAGTACCTTAGCGTGCGATAACGCGTGCAGCGGCACAAAGGAGCGCTGCGGGTGGAGATAGGCTCACAGAGGGCGGAGGAAGGCTCCCCAGGCGCGGAGAGAGAGGGTCAGTGGGTGGAGAGTGGGAGGGGAGAGGCTCCCTGCACACTAACGCTGTGGAATCCGGGGCTGAAAACTAATGCCAGTGAAACCCTGGCGTTAGAGCAGATTTAAAGGTAAAAGAAACCATTTCCGTCAGCAATGTACAGCAAAACCAGGGAAACCAACAAAAAGAGATAAGTGTGATACATGTGCACGGAACAAAAGGGCAAGTAAACATTGAAAATGACCATCAGAAAATATATAAAAAACATAACCAAGCTGGGCAATAGTGATATTAATGGGAAACATCAAAAAACACTCCTGAGAAAGCTCCAAAAAAAAAGATATGAATTTTGGTAGGGGCTATGCTCCGTCCCCATACAAGATGAATGAGCCCACAGTGAAATAGCGCTGATCAGAGTTTTCCCTCCCCATTGGACAGGTTTCCTATGGCACGCACATGTTCCGCAACAGCAGGGCGGATGCTGGAAAAGGGGATACAGAGAGCTGTAGGCGGCACATGCTGTGGTGCAGCTGGGTCACAGTGCGGACTAGGGAGATGCCTAGGTAGCCCATAGGAATGCTGAAACAGTAGAGCAGCCAGACAGCAACTGATGAGGGCCCAACATGGGCATGAGTGTGTTTCCCACAGTGTCACAGTGGATAGTACCCAGCAGGTACCCCCAAGGGCACAGAACTTTGGCAGGCGGTGCTGGGGGGAAGCATGGACAGCTATGCAGGCACCCCTAACCCAGATCATGCACCATAGGCAGCCACCTACCCGCACACTGGATGGCCTGAGACTGCGCACTACCACCACCACCAGCAGAAGGGCATGTCAGCATGGTGGCAGAGGGGTACTGGTGGTGAAGGGGGCAGTGGCAGCTGCCCACAGCAGACCATGGCCTAGCCCTGTGTAGGTGGGTGCCATGCACTGCAACAGACAGGCCCTGTCTGACGAACAGTCATGCTATCCCCAGGGAATGCATTATCTCTGTGGCAACATGGTGGTGCAGCACAGACAGCCAGTGTCTTCAGGAGCAGAAAGTCACTGGTTCAAGTCCCAGCTGTGGTTCCTGCCAACCCAGTCCTCATATTTTACCCACTACTAAAACGTGGTAATACAGCCAGAACCTTTATTGCATATAATGTAAACATACCGAAAACACCTACATTTTACCCTACAGGGCACAGACACCATAAACATGTGCATTACCTAGAGCAGAGTCTCCCAAATGCAGTCCTGGAGGGCCAAACACCATTCAGGTTCCATGCTGCCTCTAATAAATATGGCTGTGCTGCATTTCTATGCACTGCCCCCATAGTATGCAGATGTATCTCATGCATATTCATTAGAGACAGCATGAAAAACCAAACAGTGTTTGGCCCACCAGGATTGGAGTTGGGCACCTCTGCCCTAGAGCAGTGGCCAACAGGGGCAGACACACCCGCACCCACAGGCTCCATTATTCAAAGCCTCCCGGAGAGGCAGGATGTTGGGCCCTATGTGCATCTCCCAATACTAGCACTTGCATACCTTAGCAATGCCACCCTAAACCTGGGAATACGGTACACATCTATCAAAAGGTTGCTATGATTACTGGCAGATAGCAATTCCTAAGTTAAGCACGATTTGCTGATTGAGCTGCATCATAGCAACCTTTCTGATGTCTGTGGAGTGTGCTTCAGGTCTGGTGTCTGACAGTGTTTACCACCCTGGGGAGTGACCCCAACAGTATTGCATACCATAGCCATGCCTGCACTGTGCCCTGGACTGGCGCGGTGGCCAGGGCTGACAAACATCTCTATAGTTGCACATTGCTGGCATAGGTGTGGGGAGTGTGTGTCTGTCTATCCAGTGTGTGGTGGCTGCTAGCACCTTCCTCAGCCCACACTGCTAGCACTGTTGCCAGTATTGGCCTGCCAATGTGCATAATGATCAGCAAGGTACTGTGGGTATAGCCTGGACAGGGTGGCCTGGTCTGGATGCATCAGCACAGGGCATAGGGCAATGGCTTGGACATTGTAGTGCCTGGCCACAGCATGTCCTGCTGGGAGGTCACTCTCACTCTGACTGAGCAGTGACCACGGCATGGCTAGGCTCCCCCATAGTGCTATGCTGTATTTTTTTTTAAGTGAACTATATAGGTTCTCTTCTTTGGGGCCTAATCACTGACTTATCTGTTTGATGGGTGTGCTCACATCCTAGCTTTGGGTGCACACATCTCCAGGATCATGCACTGTGGGCTAGTTAGCAGACAGTCTGCAGCTATATGTGTATGGCTGGAGCACATTGCAGGGTGCAGTAGCTGGTGACTCACTGTGCTTGCTGCTGGAGAATGTCAGATGGTGGTGGGAGGCAACTGAGCATTTTCAGGTCTACTGTCTTTCTGCCATTGCCTTAGGGATGTGTATAGCTCTGCATTCTGCTGCCCTGTGGTGTGTCTGTTCCCCAGTAGGACAGGGGTTGATGGCTCTCCTCTATTTCAGGGAGATAGAATGTGGATCTGTTGGTGGGGGATTGTGTCTCCCACCCTGAGCCACAGAGAGTGGATTGGGTGGTGGTGCACAATCTGTCTCTGGGTCCAAACACCCCCCTTTACTTACATCATGTTACCATGGCACCAACACAGAACATGCACTATTCTGGGTGCATCATAGCCCATAAGTGCTAAACCTGATTGATTTGGTTATCTGCAATATGGCTTATTTTAGGCATGGAAGGTGCTGCGGATCTGGTGTTGGCCGCCCCTCCTCACCCTCAGGGTGAGCATAATAGCCACACAATGTGACAGTCAGTAGCTACTCTCTGTCACTAACACACACCATCGGCACCCCCTACTAGGCTAAGGTGCTGTGGGGGTGCACTCGGTCAGTTCTCCCTACCAGGATGAGGTGTTGTGGGGTGCATACCCCATCTTGTGCTCACCTGTAGACTGCTGATTTGCATGTGCTGTGCATCTTGGGTACGGGTGGGTTGACCCTATCCTGGTAACCACAGCAGAATGTTTGTGTGGTGATGTGCAGTCCCTCTGTAGCCAGCCAGGGGTTTGTTAGCAATTATAGAGCTGTAGCCCACTGGTTACTTCACTGCCTGTAGAGCCAGAGGTCATGGGTTTGATCCCACAGTGCCATCATTTGATAGGGCTGTCTGAGGCACTGTCTATTTTTAATGTAAATTAGTATTGCCAGCAAAAACACCCTCACAGTGCTGTAACCTTAAGGTGCCTCATAAGGCGCCTTATAAGGCATCCTATGGGGACATTATAGGGTGCCTTGGCGGACAGTGCACTTTATAATGTGCCCTCTGGAGTGCCTTATAGGGCACCTTAGGTTACAGAACTGTGAGGGTGTGTTTGCTGGCAGCACTAATTAAAATAAAACTAAAATGCCTCAAAAAGCACTACTTAAACATAAAGGGGAGATGCTTCAGCTAGCCTTTTTTATTAGGCACACCAGGGATCAAACTCATGACCCCAGTACCATCAGTCAGTGCATTAACCATTGTGCTACACCTCTGTTGCTGTGTTTAGCTGTCAGCGTGCCTACTTAAGATTACCGCACGTTAACATGCTTAGCGGCTTCTTGCACGATAATGTGCGCAGCGCACGTTATCGCGCGATGATCCCGTTTTGCTACGCTAAGACCGGAACGCCCGTTCCTTTTATGGCAGCCTGCACACTATCGCCGGGCGCACGTTAAGACTGCTTAGTAAACATACCCCTATCATTTTACTGACAAATTGAAAACGAGGATAAAAATAAAAATCAGATGCAGTCATGATGTGTATAATTACATTAAATGTATTTATCAAGCAAAAAGTTATATGTTCATTAACAGTTCAGGAGTTTCACATCGTATTGGCACAAAACAAACTTGTGCTAGCAATATTAGATAAACGAGGAAATGATATGAATCTTTTTGCCAGCTTTTGTACAAGTCTTTTATATTGTATATATTTGTAATCCATTCGTTCATCTTTATGTTTGATTCAAATGTATTGTCCGCCATGAAAACTCTAGCAATATATGCTAACAGATGCTATTGAGACTAACAAAAAAAAAAATTGTTTTAAAAATAATGCTCTTATTAATTCAACATGATAGATCTTGTATAAGAAATAAGGAAAAAAATTATACCTATAAATTCTACCAAAAAATGGCACTTCAAAAATATTACATCTTGCCAGCACAAAGCGAACCTGTGCGATCAGTGTTAAATAGAAAAACCGCCGTCAGAGTTTGTACGGGTCTATTATGTTGTGTATATCTCATGGATTGCATAAAAATATATACTCTATCAAGAAAACTGTAGCATGATATATTACTCAACTCTATTTAAAATAAAGAATTATTATTTTTTTTTTAAAAACGGGGGTGACTTACCGCTTCTGCGTGACAAACCTTGTATAGAAATTGTAGAAGAAAAAATGACTCCCGTGATCTTTTTAACGGCGCTTTCCTGCTGAATCAATGTAAAGGTTCAGGGAGCAGAGTTCATACAAACAAAAATGCTTAAACACTAAAGTTTTTTTAATTTAAATGGAGAAGAAAGGGGGAAAAAGAGAATTATCAATGCACCATTACTCTACAGATATATAAATTTAATTTTAGGCTCTTGTTGTACCATATCAAAGAACAAGTATCTTGCAATAGCCAATGCTGCTGGTATGTGAACTGATCACGAGTGAAACATTAGCCAGATTTAATGAAATGTGGGGAGGGAGGGGGGAGAAGGGAGGGGGGAACGGGGGGAGGAGAGGAGGGAGGAAGGGGGAGGGGGAGGAGGAGAAAGGGAGGAGGGGGAAAAGGGGAGGGAGGGGGAGGGGAGGGGGAAAAGGGGGGAGGGGGAGAAGGGGGAGGGAGGGAGGGGAAGGGGAGGGGGGGAGGGAGAGGGAGAGGTAGGGAGGGGGAAGGGGGAGGGGGAGAGGGGGAAGGGAAGGTGGGGAGGGGAGATAGGGGAGAGGGGAGAGAGAAGGGGAGAGAAAGAGAGAGAGAGAAAAAAGGAAAGTGGGCGTGTGGTATCTTTTATTTACACGAAATATGTTATCTGAAGGTATTGGTGTTTATATGAACACATTATTATATGTAATGTTTTTATGTTTACTATTTATTATCATTTTGATTTTACCTGCCATATTGCATCCTCCTCATCTCTTTCTTTTCTTACACTCAATAAGTTTGATATATAATGTTTTATTGCACACATATAAATGTTCTATTATACAAGTTTTTATTGGACATATATTTATAACTCATTGGTGTTTTTAATTCATAATTTGGCTTGTTGCCATACTATTTTTATTTATGTACACCAATCTGTATGTTTATATTTGGTTTTATTTATTTATTTACTTGATTATGTTCAATGTTTGATCTTTTGATGGTGTTCTTTTTTCTCATTTACTTGTTTTAATCTTATCTTTCTTTGAGGTTTGCTTCCTCATTTTATATTCCCCTGAAGAAGGCCGGTGGCCGAAACATGTAGGGGTCAGTAATAAAAGGGGTTTTTCAAACCTGAACTTCTGCCAGTCCTGGTATCTGTTTCTTTGTTCCAGGGTAAAATATAGGGACATGCTCTGCAAGATCCACAGCTGGGACCTGAACCTTTGATCCTCTGCTGCAGGACACACTGGCTGTGTGTTCTGCACCACACTGTTGCCAGAGAAGCACAGGGATCCTTTTACTTCTCCTCAGTCAGACCTTTTCTGTTGCACTGAATACCACGTACAGGTACAGGGCATGGCTGGGTGGAGTGCAAGCAGGTGCCACTGTCCCCTCCAGCTCCAATACACGCCCCCCTGCCATGCCACCTGTCCATATGCTGTCTGTATTGGTAGTGCGCAGTCCCAGGCCATCCACTGTGCAGGTAGGCGGTCACCTAGGGGGCGGTGTGTGGGGTGGGGAGGCATACATGGACATCCACACATCCCCTCCATCACCGCCTACCAATAATATGTCCCTTCCACATGGGGGAGGGATGGCTGGGGGGATGTCAGGTCATTGCCCTAGCAAATATTGGCTGGGGTGGCCAGGTAGATGTAGGTGGATTGTGTTTGGCCTTGGCCAGCTATTGTCTTGCTGATTTCCAGTATCTATGTTCCTATGTGCCACCTAGGCAACAACCTAGTCCATGCTGTGCCCTTCATGCTCCCACTACATGTCCTGCCTGCAGCCCCCTATGCCCCATGTGCACCATCGCCATAGTGGCCATTCATACTTGTGCACTATGCTGTTGCTGCATATGGAGCACTACTATCACGGTTCTTGGGCTCCCTGCCTATGTTGTACATTGCTGACGCTGAAATGGTTTCACTCTCCTGCAAATGTGTCTAACGACAGGTTTTCAGTCCCTTTAATATTCAGCCCTTCAGTACCCCGCGTTATTCCTGTGGGAGCTTCTCCCCGCCCACACACCACCCATTGACCCCTTCTCTCCGCCCTCTCTCTGCCCTCTGCGGGATTTACCGTGGACGGTGATGTTAACGCACGTTAGGTACCCTTAACACGCGTTAACGTTACCTAATGCGCGTTAACGTTGCCGCTGCTACTTTAACGCAGTTTAGTAAACATGCCCCTAAGTTCAACTGTGAGGCAGTGGGTTTGTCAACACTTGAGACTTAGGGGTATGTTTACTAAACCGTTTTAATGTTACCGGCGCTAGTTGCAGCGTTAATGTGAAGCATGCCATATAAGGTAGTGGGTGTTCCGGCAGCAAGGTAGCAAGAATCTGTATCGCGTGATAGTGGGTGCCTTGGCATGTTAATGTGCGTTAACCCTAAGTTCATGCCAGCGTAGTGTTAGAATTATCAAAAACAATCACCAAAAAAACCCCGTGGAAAACATTTTCCACGGGGGGTTTTTTGGTGATTGTTTTTGATAATTCTATATATTATCACTGAATTGGGGATTGGTTTTCGTAGCGTAGTGTTAGAAGCAAAAACACCCTCACAGTGCCGTAACCTAAGGTGCCGCATAAGGCACCATATAAGGCACTCTATAGGGCGCATTATAAAGTGCCCTGTCCGCCAAGGCACCTTATAATGTGCCCTATAGGGCGCTGTATAGGGCACCCTATAGGGCACTTTATAAGGTGCCCTGTAGGGTGCCTTATGAGGCACCTTAGGTTACGGCACTGTGAGGGTGCTTTTGCTGGCAGCACTGATCTAAATTAAAAGAAAAAGCCTCAGACAATCTTATTAAATAACACCACTATGGGATCAAACCCATGACCTCTGCTGCCACAGTAATTGAAGTAACCAGTGGGCTACATCTCTACAGCTGGCTGGCTATAGAAAGACTGCAGGTCACCACACAAACTGTCTGCTGTGGTTACCAGGATAGGGATAACCCACCCGTACCCATGATGTACTGCACATGCAGATCAGCAGCCTACATCTGATCACCAGATGGGGTATGCGCCTCTATAGCACCCCGGCCTGGTAGGGGGAACTGACCGTGTGTGTTACTGGCACAGAGTAGCTACAGAGTGTGACATTGTGCGGTTCCTGTGCTCACCCTGAGGGTGAGGTGGGGCTCCCAGCACCAGGTCCACAGCCCCTGGCTTGGCTGCAATAGAATGTGCTGTAGGTCCCCATTGGTGGCAGTGTGTGATAGTTAGCTTTTGCTGACACACTTAGATTACACCTGTGTCCATCTGTATTTCCCAGTCACGTTTAGCCTTTGTGGAATATGATGCACCCAGAATAGTGCATATTCCATGTGCTTGTCATGGTCACATGTTATAAGAGAAGGGTAGTGTGTGGACCCAAAAGCGGATTATGTTTTCTGTGGCTCAGGATGGGGGACAGGATCTCTCACCAACAGATCCACGATCCACATTCTACATCTCTGCAATGGTTTCAGTAGACGGGACCATCAACCCCAGCCCTGCTGGGGAATAGGCACTCCTACAGCACAGTCAATGCAGATCTGTACACATTACATAGAGCACTGGCAGTAGGCCTGGAAAAAGCTCAGCTGCCCCCACCACTATCTGACATTCACCAGCAGAGGGCAGAGTCCATCTCCACCCTGCAATGTGCTCCAGCCATACACATGCTAATTGCAGACAGTCTGCTAGCTAGTACATGTTTCTGGAAAAACAGTGTGCACCCAAAAACAGGATGTGAGCACACACCAAGCAGGTATGTCAGTGATTAGGCCCTAGAAAAAAAAGAATTTATAGAAATCACAGGAAGGAGGAGAAGAGAGTGGTGGGAGCACTATGGGGGAACCTAGCCATGCCATGGTCCTTGCTTAGTCAGGGTGAGAGTGCCCCCCCTCCCCCAGCATGACATGCTGTGGCCACCCTGTCCATGCAGGTGGTGGTCGGGCGCTACAATGTCCCAGCCATTGCCTTATGCCCTGTGCAGATGCATTCTGCCCAGGCCGCCCTGTCCGGGCCATACCCACAGTACCTTGCTCCTCATTATGCACATTGACAGTCTAACACTGGAAACAGTGCAAGCATTGGGGGCTCAGTAAGGTGTAGGCAGCCAAAAAATACTGGATAGACATACACACACTCCCACACCTATTTCAGCAATCTGCAACTATAGAGGTTGTTGGCAGCCCTGGCTGCCACACCAGTCCTGGGCACAGTGCAGGCATTGCTATGGTACTCAATACTGTTAGGGTCACTCCCCGGGGTGGTAAACAGTATCAGAAACAAGAACTGAAACACACTCCACAGATATCAGAAAGGTTGCTATGATGAATCTCTGTCAACAAATTGTGTTTAACTTAGGATTTGTTATCTGACATTAATCATAGCAACCTTTTGATATATGTGGAACGTGTTTCCAAGTTTAAGACGGCATTGATAAGGTATGCAGGTGCATGAATTGGGAGATGCTACTCCACGCAGGGCCCAACAGCCTGACTCTCTATGAGGCTTTGGATAGTGGAGCCTGAGGGTGTGGGTGTTTGTGCACCTGTTGGCCGCTGCTCTAGGGCAGAGGTTCCCAACTCCGGTCCTGGTGGGACAAAAATGGTTCAGGTTTTCATGCTGTCCCTAATGAATATGCATACAAATGCATCTCAAGCACATTTCTTGGGGACTGCATGAAACCTGAATGGTGTTTGGCCCTCCAGGACTGCAGTTGGGAAACTCTGCTCTAGGTACTGCACATGTCTATGGTGTTTGTGCTCTGTAGGGTAACATATAGTCATTTATGGCATGTTTATTTTATCTGCAATAAAGGTTCTTTCTATATTACCACAGTTTAGTACTGGGTGAAATAATAGGGACGTGGTCTGCAGGACCTACAGCTGGGACTTGAATCTGTGACCTTCTGTCTCTGAACACACTGGCTGTGTGTACTGTACCAAACTGTTGCCACAGAGGCAGGTCCTTCCCTGGGGATACCATGACTGTTCGTCAGACAGACCTTGTCTTTTGCAGTGCATGGCACCCACCTACACAGGGCTTGGCCTTGGTCTGCTGTGGGTAGATGCCACTGCCCCCTCCACCACCAGCACCCCTCTGCCACCATGCTGACATGCCCTTATGCCGGTGGTACTGGTGGTGCGCAGTCCCAGGCCATCCAGTGTGCCGGTAGGCGGCTGCCTATGGTGTGGGATCTGGGGTAGGGGTGCCTACATAGCCATCCCCACTTCCCCCCAGAACCGCCTGCCAATGTTATGTGCCCTTTGGGGTACCTGCTGGGTAATGTCCATTGGGGCACTGTGGGACACAACTTCGTGGACATGTTTGCCCTTAGTCAGTTGCTGTCTTGCTGCTTTTCAGTTTCTGCATTCCTTTTTGCCAGGAAGGCATCTGCCTAGTCCACACTGTGCCCTAGCTGGCCCACTGCATGCGCTGCCTGCAACCCCCTGTACCCCATTTACACCATCACCATAATGCCCTTTCCTACGTGGCCACGCTGCTGTTGCTGCACATATGAAAGCCACATAAGCAAGCTGCCCAAAATACACCACAGCAAACCCTCATCAGCACTATCAATGTTGTAACATTCACTTTGTAGGGGGAATGAGAATTGACCGTTCCAAAAGTGACATCTTCCTTTTTATTCCTTATGGGTAGTGCTGCTTACCGTTTATCATTATTTTTTCTATTGGCCAGCTCAGTGTTTTGTATTTCTATTTTGTTTCTGGTCATTATCTCTCTGGTTTTTGCATGTTTTGTTACTGCACATGTATCACTACTATCACTTATCTGTGTCTCCCTGCCTTTGCTGTACATTGCTGACTGAACTTGTTTCTCTCTTCTGCAAATGTGCCTCTAACGCAAGGTTTTCACTGGCGTTAGTTTTCAGACCCTGATTTCACAGCGTTAGTTTGCCCGGAACCTCTCCCCACCTACTCTCTGCCCATTGACCCCTTATCTCCACCCTCTGGAGAGCCTTACTCATTTTAAGGCATTGTAACCTACAGGCAGAAAGTGAATTGCCCTCAGATGAACTTGGAGAAGGAACGACTATTATGTTTCCATGGGGCTGGCTCTAGCCAGCCTGCTTTTAACTGTGTCTTGTATTGCTGGTGATCTTTGTTCCTGCTTCCTGATTGACCCAAAGTTTGTCTGGTCTAGAGCTGTATGCAAAACCCTTCCTGGATTTTTTTTTTACCCATCTATTGACTCCTGCTGTTCTATAAACTTACTCCAAAGATTTTTCTTTTGCCATGTTCTTGTGCTAGAAATTTTATGAAACCATGTCTAGGGTATACTATCACCAAGTCTAATCCAGATCCTGTTTGTCTAATTAGTGATCATCACAAATCTTATTTCATCTTAATTTAGAAGTGTAAACGTTGTGGGGGACATTTTCAAAATGTTCTAGCTGGTTAGCGGGTCTGCTAACTGGTTAAAACATGGTTATTATTATTATTATTATTATTATTATTATTAATTATTTATAGAGCGCTACAAGGTGTACACAGAGCTGCACAAACATGTAAGTAAACAGTCCTTGCTCATAGAGTTTACAATACAAGAAATAAGGGCAATAAGATGATGAATCACAAGGGAAGGAGACTAGGAACCAAAGGCAGCCTCAAAGACGTGAGCTTTGAGCATGGACTTGAAGAGGGAGAAAGAGGAGATTTGACGTAAGGACAGTGGAAGCTTGTTCCAAACAAAAGGAGCATCAAGGTGAAAAGAACTAACTGGTTAGGGCTGGTGAATATCCCAACAGTAGTCTGTGGGCAGAGCGGTGACTAACTTTAACCGGTTAGTGCTGTCCAGTTAGTGGCTGAATATTGCTGCTAATTGGATAGCAGTGCTGGTATCTGGCCAGCCTGGATATTCAGAGATGGAAATCCAGTTTTAATTAAAGCAGTGATGGCTATGCGCTTTATGCTGCTGCTGAACATGCCCCCTAGGCTTATAAATTTAGGTCTGCCATTCATTTGCCAAGATTTATGAGCCTAGTGCTGAAAATCTGTGCTAAGCTGCCAACGTTTCTTCCATTGTCACCCACGTTATATATTCATAAATTTAGGAGGTTTTTTTTTTAAATTTATATTTATTGGCATTTATAATATACATCCTCAAAAACCAAGAATAAAGGTAAATTTAGAAACCACTAAATACAGGATAAATTTAGGAGTTTAGTGAAATTTTGAGTATAAACTTAGGGGTATGTTTACTAAACCGTCTTAGGGGTATGTTTACTAAACCGTCTTAATGTTACCGGTGTTAGATGCAGTCTTATTGTGACGAATGCCATATAAGATACTGGGCGTTCCGGTCTTAAGGTAGCATTTCGGGTTATCGTGCGATAAAGTCCGTTATCGCACGATAGACGGAGCCGTGGCACGTTAACGCGCATTAGCCTTAATTAGGCACGCTGACCTGCGATCACAGCAACAGAGGTGTAGCACACTGTTTAATACATTGACAGCTGATACAGTGGTCATGATCCCCCAGTAGGCTCAGTTAAAAGACTGACTGAGGCAATCCCTTTTCCTGCTTGTAACAGTCAGACATATCCCAACAATTTGCACTGCCAGACAAAAAATCTTCACCCCAGTGCCGCAACCTAATGCACTTTTTAGGGCGCACCATTAAGGCACATCATAAGGAACCACGTCATCCAAGGCAGGTCATAATGTGCCGCAGAGGGTGGCAGGAAAGGTTGGCACCCTCCAAGGCAGCATATAAGATGCCCCATAAGCTGGCCAAACCTAAGGTGCCGTGAAAGATGCCCCAGGGATGCCAAGGTGACACAGGCGATGATGCCCAGGGGCACAAAGGTGCCCCAAAGTCACAAGCATGAAATGTATGGCTCAAACACAGATGTAACCATAACACTGCACAGAGCACCAAGGACAGGCAATAAACAAGTGATGGAAGGAAGTAGATTACAGAGCTCATGGACCAGCCAAATCTGTGTGCAGCCCATGTGGCAGCAGGTAAAGTGGACAAACATATTGGGGGCAGCTGTACCAATGTACAGGGTGATGGTAATGTACAGTGCAACAATGACAGTGTGTGGCAGAGGATGGGGATACGTGTCCACCAGAGGAGGTAGAGGTGGTAGGATAAGTGCAATGACAGGAGGACAGAGGAGAGCAGTGCCATGCAGAGCAGACACAGGAGAGGCAAGCATGAAGAGCTGCAATGCAGAAAAGTGTGCCAGTGCAGGACATGGGATAGCAGCCTGCACATTAGGGCAGGACGCCACACAGCTGGCACATACACATAGATGGACAGAAGGATGGACGGCAACAGTGATGAGGGTATAATGTGGCGGCAGCACAGATTTGCACAGATATGACTGTTACACGAATGAAACGTAGTTGTGTAGAACAGCCATAAAAAAAGGAGAACAGAGAGGAATCAAACCCATGGCTTCTGCTACTGAAGTCATTGCAGTAACCATTGTGATACATCACTATGGGAGTTATTATACCAATGGCTGGTTACAGAAAGAGTGCACTGTCTGCTGTGGCTACCAGGATAGGATAGAACCAACAGTACCCATAATGCAATTCACATACAGAACAGCAGTCTACATCTGCTCACCAGATGGGGTATGCACCTCTACAGCACGTCAGCTTGGTAGGGGGGAATGACCATGCGTGTTACTGGCACAGACTACCCACAGGCCATGCCAATTTGCGTGTTCTGTGCTCACACTGAGGGTGAGGTGTATGGCCTGCACCAGGTCCGCAGTACCCGGGTTGGTTGAGGTGGGCTGTGCTGCAGATCTCCATCAGTGCAGGTTTGTTATAGGTATTTGCTGCAGACACCTTAAGGAGGTCTCTGTGTCCATTTGCAATTGCCAGTCATGTCTGGCCCTTGTGGACCATGATGCACACAACATAGTGCATACCCACTGTGCTTGCTATGGTCACCTGTTTAGGGAGCAGGGGTGTGTCATGGCTCACATTGCGACAATGTACTTAGCAAACCGCTCTCTCTGAGTCACTGTGGGTGATAGGATCTGCCCCCAACAGACCCACACTCTCACCCTTTGCAAGGGGGGCAGTGGGGTACATGAGGACAGGCTGTGGGACCAGAAATCCCAGTCTTGGTGGCAAACAAACAGCTGCTGAAGATCTGCACTTGGGACAGGACCACTGGCAGATAGGCAGTGGGCCCAGTCAGCTCAGCTGCCCCCCACCAGCAGAGGGAAGTCAGTGTGCACCTGCTGTACCCTTCAAGGTGGTGCAGTCATACAGATGCTAACTGCAGATAGTCTGCTAGCTAGCACATAGTGCATGATCCTGGAGAAACTGTGTGCACCCAAAACTGGGATGTCAGCACACACCCCACAAAGGTATGTCAGTAATGAGGCCCCAAAAAAGGAAACCCATAAATATCACTTGAGAAAAATACTGCACAGCACTATGGGGGAACCTAGCCATGCCGTGGTCACTGCTCAGTCAGGGTGAGAGCAACTTTCCAGCATGACATGCTGTGGCCACCCTGTCCATACAGGTGGTGATCGGGCACTACAATGTCCCAGCCATTGCCCTATACTCTGTGAAAATGCATCCTGCCCATGCCACCCTGTCCGGGCCATACCCACAGTACCTTGCTCCTCATTATGCACATTGGCAGGCTAACACTGGAAACAGTGCAAGCAATGTGGGCTCAGTAAGGTGTAGACAGACACACACTCCCACACCTATGCCAGCAATGTGCAAATATAGAGGTTTGTGGCAGCCCTGGCCGCCACACCAGTCCTGGGCACAGTGCGGGCATTAAGAACATAAGAACATAAGAAATGCCATACTGGGTCAGACCGAGGTCAATCAAGCCCAGTATCCTGTTTCCAACAGTGGCCAATCTAGGTCATACGTACCTAGCAGTTTCCCCAAAAGACACAGGTTCTGCAGTGCTTGTACTAGGTCAAGCATTGATATCCTGGGTCCCTTTTTAATAGTGGTTTATGGACCTTTCCTCCAGGAACTTGTCCAAACCTTTTTTAAACCCAGCTATACTAACAGCCCTTACTACATCCTCCGGTAACAGATTCCAGAGTTTGATTACACGTTGAGTGAAGAAATATTTTCTCTTATTTGTCTTAAATAGTTTACCCTGTAGCTTCATTACATGTCCCCTAGTCCTTCTATATTCTGATAGCGTAAACAATTGATCCATGTTTATCCGTTCCACTCCATTCATTAATTTATAGACCTCTATCATATCTCCCCTCAGCCGTCTCTTTTCCAGGTTAAAGAGCCCTAACCTTTTTAGCCTCTCTTCATAGGAGTAGCCTTCCATCCCCTTCACCAATTTGGTGGCTCTTCTCTGTACTTTTTCTAATAACTCTATGTCCTTTTTAAGATACGGTGACCAGAATTGCACACAATATTCAAGGTGCGGTCGTACCATGGAGCGATACAGAGGCATTATAATATCCTTTGTTTTATTCTCCATCCCTTTCCTTATGATACCTAGCATTCTATTTGCTTTCTTGGCCGCCGCTGCACACTGGGCGGAGGGTTTTAACATGTTATCCACGATGACTCCTAAATCTTTTTCCTGGGTGGTGGTTTCTAATGTGGAGCCTTGCATCGTGTAACTATAGTGTGGGTTGTTCTTTCCTAGGTGCATAACTTTGCACTTGTCCACATTAAATTTCATCTGCCATTTGGATGCCCAGTCTTCCAATTTATCCAGATCCTCCTGCAGTTTTCCACAATCCTCTTGGGTTTTAACAACTTTAAACAGTTTTGTGTCATCTGCAAATTTGATAACCTCACTAGTTATTCCTTTTTCCAGGTCATTTATGAATATGTCAAAAAGTAGGGAACCCAGTACAGATCCCTGGGGTACTCCACTATTCACCTTTTTCCATTGGAAATATTGGCCATTTAGCCCTACCCTCTGCTTTCTATCTTTTAACCAGTTCCTGATCCACAATAGTACACTGCCTCCTATCCCATGACTTTTTAGCTTTGCCAAAAGTCTCTGATGGGGGACCTTGTCAAAAGCTTTCTGAAAGTCCAGATACACTATATCAACCGACTCACCTTTGTCTACCTGTTTATGCACACCTTCAAAAAAACAGATCAGATTAGTAAGACAAGATCTTCCTTGTCTAAAGCCATGTTGGCTGTCTCCCATTAGGCCATGACTATCTACATGCTGTGTAATTTTGTTCTTTATGATGGTTTCTACCATTTTCCCTGGTACTGACGTCAGGCTCACCGGTCTGTAATTTCCCGGGTCACCCCTGGAACCCTTTTTAAAAATTGGTGTTACGTTGGCGACCCTCCAATCTTCAGGTATTACAGATGATTTTAATGAAAGTTCACAGATTACCAATAGCAGGTCTGCAATCTCATATTTCAGTTCTTTCAACACTCTGGGATGTATACCATCCGGTCCAGGTGATTTGCTACTATTCAGTTTATCAAATAGTTGTAATATATCTTCCCGGTGTAGCGATATTTCTCTCAATTCCACTGCAGTATCACCTTTAAATACCACTTCAGTCTTGGGTAACATCCCTACATCTTCCTCAGTAAAGACCGAAGCAAAGAATTCATTCAGTCTCTCTGCTATAGCCTTGTCCCCTCTTACTGCCCCTTTTACCCCTCTATCATCTAATGGTCCAATTGACTCTCTCACAGGCCTTTTGCTACGAATGTACTTGAAAAAGTCTTTATTTCGTGTTTTTGCTTCCGTAGCAAGTTTCTTCTCAAATTCCCGCTTTGCCTGCCTTATCAATGCTTTGCATTTAACTTGCCAGTGCTTGTGTTGTTTCCAGTTTTCATCATTTGGCTCTTTTTTCCATGTCCTGAAGGTTGCTCTTTTGGCAGCAACAGCCTCTCTGACCTCACCTTTAAACCATGCTGGCAGTTTTTTGGACTTTCTTCCACTTTTCTTAATGCGTGGAATACAGCTGGTCTGGGCTTCGAGGATAGTATTTTTAAATAACACCCAAGCTTGCTGTACGTCTTTAACCTTTGGAACCGCTCCTTTTAGTTTTTTCCGAACTATATTCCTCATTCTATCATAGTCTCCCTTTTGAAAGTTAAAAGGTAGTACTGTGGATTCCTTTACTATCTGTCCTCCACTGATTAAATCAAACATGATCATACTATGATCACTATTGCCAAGTGGTCCCAACACCCTTATTTCTTGCACCAGATCTGGCGTTCCACTAAGGACTAGGTCCAGTATGGCTTCCCCTCTGGTCGGTTCATGAATCAGCTGCTCCAAGAAGCAGTCATTTATTTCATCTAGAAACTTTATCTCTTTAGCTTGTCCTGCTGTGAGACTGTCCCAGTCGATACCGGGGTAATTGAAAATCACCCATTATTACTACTCTGTTGTGGCTTTTGTTAGCTTCCTTGATTTCTTTGAGCATTTCATCATCCATTTGTTCATTCTGGCCAGGCGGTTGATAGTATACTCCCACTGCCATCACCTTCCCCTTCATAAATGGAATTTCAATCCATAGAGATTCTACAGCAAATTGTGTTCCCTGCAAAACTTTAATCCTTTCTGACTCAATGCCCTCTTTAACATAGAGCGCAACCCCTCCACCAATTTGTTCAGCTCTATCATTACGATATAGTTTGTATCCAGGTATCACAGTGTCCCACTGGTTATCCTCCTTCCACCATGTCTCTGAGAGTGCAATCATATCTAACCTCTCATTTAGTGCTATATATTCTAATTCTCCCATCTTATTGTTTAGACTTCTAGCCTTGGCATACAAGCATTTTAGTGACTGTATTCTATTAATTTTATTAATATTAATCTGGCTATTGGTAGGCATGGGTAATTGGGAATCTTTATGCTCTGTCTGCTCCTTACTCAAGGGCATTTGGGCTACTATACTCCCTTTTGGAACCTCACTGTTTTTGGTAGTATCCTTCAAGGATACCTTTGTCTGAACCATGCGCTCCTGGGTGACTGTCGGCTTTCCCCTATTTTCTAGTTTAAGAGCTTCTCTATCTCTTTTTTAAAGGTTAATGCCAGCAGTCTGGTCCCATCCTGATTAAGGTGAAGCCCATCCCTTCGGAAGAGCCCCCCCTTTCCCCAGAATATTCCCCAGTTCCTAACAAATCCAAAACCCTCATCCTTGCACCATTGTCTCATCCACGCATTGAGACTCCGGAGCTCTGCCTGTCTTTTGGGTCCTGCACGTGGAACAGGAAGCATTTCGGAGAACGCTATCCTGGAAGTTCTGGATTTCAACTTCCTACCTAAAAGCTTAAATTTAGCCTCCAGAACTTCCCTACCACATTTTCCTATGTCATTGGTACCAACATGTACCAAGACAGCAGACTCCCCCCCAGCACTATCTATGACCCTATCTAGACGGTGCGTGAGATCTGCTACCTTCGCACCAGGCAGGCATGTTACCAGGCGATCCTCACGTCCACCAGCCACCCAGCTATCTACATTCCTAATGATTGAATCACCAACTATAACAGCTGTCCTGACCCTCCCCTCATGGGGACATGGCCCTGGAGAAACGTCCTCGGTGCGAGAGGGTTTTACATCACCTGGAGGACAGGTCCTAGTTACAGGATCACTTCCTGCCACACCAGGGTGATGCTCTCCTGTCACGCGACCTCTCTCCTCCATGGCAACAGGGATGCTGCCAGACTGGAGGTGGGACTTCAGGACTATATCCCTGTAGGTCTCGTCCATGTACCTCTCTGTCTTTCTTATGCCTTCCAGGTCTGCTACTCTAGCCTCTAGAGAACGGACTCGTTCCCTGAGAGCAAAGAGCTCCCTGCACTTAGTGCATATGTAGGACCTCTCACCAACTGGGAGAAAATCATACATGTGACACTCAATGCAAAAGACTGGAGAACCCCCATCTCGTTGCTGGACCTCTGTCTGCATCTTAGTTTAAAGCTTGTGTTTAGGTCTTTTAAATTCGGTATATAATAAGGATTGGTGTAGATGCTTATCCTAATAAAAGTGTATCTAATACCCCTAATACACCCTGTGTACCTGAAGCTTAATTAATCTCAGGTCCTCTGTGTATGACTGATTTGGATTAAGAGCTGCACCTGAGAGCAGCCCCTTTCCTCTAAGATGTGCAAGTACCTATAAAACTACAATTACCCCAGGGGTGGGTGGGTGCTGGGGAGGGAGGGAGGGAGATAAGTCCTATTAAAGAGGGCAGTTACAAGGTACCCTGTCAACCCTCAGCAGGGGGATGGGGTACCACACAAAGCCCAGTTAGTTGAGAGAGGCAAGGTAAGTACAGCTGAGAAGGCTGAACTAGCACACCACTAAGACAAACAATAAATAATTAAACAAACAGTTAGACAAACAGTAAATAATTAAATAAACAGCTAGAACTCACAGTAAGATGTCCCAGGAGGCAAATATCCCCTCACTAGCAGAGCTCTGTAAAAGTACAGCCCTTCTCTGGTCAGAGAAAAGCAAACTAAAACAGACTATGCACACGTGGAGAAAACAGGAAGAAGGCTACACAATACCTCAGGGGGAGGGGGAGGATTCACTCAGGCAGGCAAGGACAGGAAAAAAGTTTAACAAACAGCAGGTTCTGGGGAGAGAGATTTAATTCAAAATGGCTACCACACAAAGCCCAGTTAGTTGAGAGAGGCAAGGTAAGTACAGCTGAGAAGGCTGAACTAGCACACCACTAAGACAAACAATAAATAATTAAACAAACAGTTAGACAAACAGTAAATAATTAAATAAACAGCTAGAACTCACAGTAAGATGTCCCAGGAGGCAAATATCCCCTCACTAGCAGAGCTCTGTAAAAGTACAGCCCTTCTCTGGTCAGAGAAAAGCAAACTAAAACAGACTATGCACACGTGGAGAAAACAGGAAGAAGGCTACACAATACCTCAGGGGGAGGGGAGGATTCACTCAGGCAGGCAAGGACAGGAAAAAGTTTAACAAACAGCAGGTTCTGGGGAGAGAGATTTAATTCAAAATGGCTACCACACAAAGCCCAGTTAGTTGAGAGAGGCAAGGTAAGTACAGCTGAGAAGGCTGAACTAGCACACCACTAAGACAAACAATAAATAATTAAACAAAGTTAGACAAACAGTAAATAATTAAATAAACAGCTAGAACTCACAGTAAGATGTCCCAGGAGGCAAATATCCCCTCACTAGCAGAGCTCTGTAAAAGTACAGCCCTTCTCTGGTCAGAGAAAAGCAAACTCGCTATGGTACTCAATACTGGTAGGGTCACTCCCCGGGGTGGTAAACACTGTCAGAATCAATAACTGAAACACACTCCACAGATATCAGAAAGGTTGCTATGATGAATCTCTATCAACGAATTGTGTTTAACTTAGGATTTGTTAGCTGACATTAATTATAGCAACCTTTTGATATATGTGGAATGTGTTCCCAAGTTTAGGACAGCATTGCTAAGGTATGCAGGTGCCAGTATTGGGAGATGCTGCTCCATGCAGGACCCAACAGCCTGACTCTCCATGAGGCTTTGGATAGTGGAGCCTGTGGGTGTGGGTGTTTATGCCCCTGTTGGCCGTTGCTCTAGGGTAGAGGTTCCCAACTCCGATCCTGGTGGGCCAAACACTGTTCAGGTTTTCATGCTGTCCCTAATGAATATGCATGAGATACATTTGCATACAATGGGGACAGTGCATACAAATGCAGCACAGGCATATTTATTAGGGTCAGCATGAAACCTGAACGGTGTTTGGCCCTCCAGTACTGCAGTTGGGAAACTCTGCTCTAGGGATTGCACATGTTTATGGTGTCTGTGCTCTGTAGGGTAAAATATAGGCGTTTCAGGCATGTTTATTTTATCTGCAGTAAAGGTTCCATCTTTATTACCATGGTTTAGTAGTGGGTAAAATATGGGGACAGGGTTGACAGGAGCCACAGCTTGGACTTGAACTTGTGCCCTTCTGCTCCTGAACACACTAGCTGTGTGTACTGCACCACACTGTTGCCACAGGGACAGGTCATTCCTTGGGGATACCATGACTGTTTGTCAGACAGACCTTGTCTGTTGCAGTGCACGGCACCCACCTAAAGAGGGGCTAGGCCATGGTCTGCTGTGGGCAGATGCCACTGCCCCCTTCGCCACCAGCACCCCTCCGCCACCATGCTGCCATGCCATTATGCCGGTGGTGCTGGTGGTGCGCAGTTCCAGGCCATCCAGTGTGCCGGTAGGCAGCTGCCTATGGTATGGTTCTCGGATAGGGGTGCCTACATAGACATGCGCACTTTCCCCCGTCACCGCCTGCCAATGTTATGTGCCCTTCGGGGTACCTGCTGGGTAATATCCCCTGTGACACTGTGGGAGACACACTCATGCCCATGTTGGACCCTCATCAGTTGCTGTCTTGCTGCTTTACAGTTTCGGAATTCCTCTCTGCCACCTAGGCATCTGCCTAGTCTGGACTGTGCCCCAGCTGGACCACAGCATGTGCTGCCTGCAACCCCCTGATCCCATTTACAGAATCAGTACAGTTGCCCTTTCCTACGTGCCCACTCTGCTGTTGCTGCACATGTGCATGCCGTAAAAAACCTGCCCAATCTAAATGACAGAAACCCTAATCAGCGCTATTTCAAGGTGGGATCATTTACTTTGTAGGGGGACAGAGCATAGGCCCTTCCAAACATGATATCTTAATTTTTACGCTTTGTCAGTAGTGTTGCTTTATGTTTATCATTAATATCACTATTTGCCAGCTTGGTTATTGGGATTTTAAATGTGGTTCTGATCATTTTATATGTTTATTTGCCTTTTTTGTTCCTGCACATGTATCACAACTATCACATTTCTGGGTTTCCCTGCCTTTGCTGCACATTGCAGACTGAAATTGTTTCTCTTTCCTGCAAATGTGCCTAACGCGAGGGTTTCACTGGCATTAGTATTCAGACCCGGATTTCACAGCGTTAGTGTGCCTGGAGGCTCTCCCCGCCCACTCTCCACCCATTTACCCCTTCTCTCCGCCCTTTGGGAAGCCTTACTCCACCATTCAGACCCGGATTTCACAGCGTTAGTGTGCCTGGAGGCTCTCCCCGCCCACTCTCCGCCCATTGACCCCCTTCTCTCCGCCCTTTGGGAAGCCTTACTCCACCATTCAGACCCAGATTTCACAGCGTTAGTGTCCCTTAACACCGCCGCCACGTTATCGCGTGATAATACCACCGCTGTGATGTTAAGACGGTTTAGTAAACATACCCCTTAGATATTCATCCATAGAAAATTTTCAAAGAGGACAACTTAGCAGCAAAATTCCCAGTGTTATGAGCATAAATCATTTGAATCTTGGGCCCTATAAAAACAGTGCCATACTGAATTATACTGGTGTCTAAATTGAAAAGTTTGCCATTCTACAAGTTTATTTTATTTATTTATTTAGAAAATATTTATATACCGCAGCTTCCAGCGATCAGCAGCGGTTTGATTATAGATTTGAAATTGCCAAATCGAGGCGAAAATTTTGGAGTATCATTACATTGATTAGAAAGACGAGCACGGCACACAGTAATAAGGTCCTAGTAGAGGAGACAGTAATTTACATATGTACATTTCACCTAACAGAATTCTAGTCACAAATTGTGACCTCTTGTATTCCCTGGGATTTACATCAAGTTGTAATAGCACTGGAATAGATGGGTCTTTAGCTGTTTCCTGAACGCATTAAGGTCTTTGGTCATTCTGAGCTCAGGCGGTAGTTGGTTCCAGAGGGTTGGGGCAGAGTAGGAGTATGCACGGCGGCTAGTACTGGCTTTGACTGTTCTGATGTCGGGCGGAACGTGTAGGGTATCTGAGTTGCCAGATCTTCTGACTCTGTTGGGTGGTGTCGTGCTGATAAGGGTGGAGAGAAAGGATGGAGCTATGTTTTGTATGAGTTTATGGGTGGTTATCAATGTTTTGTATTGTATCCGGGCAGTGATAGGGAGCCAATGCAGTTCGATTAGCACAGGCGTGATGTGTTCGGCTATGCTTTTTCGCATGATGATCCTTGCGGCCACATTCTGGGCCATTTGTAGGATGTTTAGTGTTTTCTTTGGGAGACCCTGCAGGATGGCATTGCAGTAGTCTAGGTGCGGAATGATGAGTGCTTGTGCCACAGACCTAAAATCGTGGGGTTCGAGGATATTCCGTAGAGGTTGTAGAACTCTAAGTTTGTGGAAAATGGCCTTGTTGGTTTTGCGTAGGTGTTTTTCCATCTTTAGGTTGTTGTCCAATGTGATTCCTAGGTATTTGATCTCTTTCTTCGTGTGGTATGTATTGTTACAGAGTGTAATTGTCTCGGGAGGTTCAAAATTTGGTTTGCTGGAGATAAACATCACCTCTGTTTTCTTATGGTTTATTGTCATGTTGTTTTGTTTTAACCATTGCAACATTGCATTCAGGCATGTTTCAAGTGGCGTATAGTTAGGGTTGACTGTATACAGTTGCGTGTATATCATAATATCATCCGCATAGATGTGGTATTTGACATTATGTTGTTGGAAAATATCACAGAGGGGCTGCATATAAATGTTGAAAAGTAGTGCCGAGAGAGCTGATCCCTGAGGTATGCCCTGCGTCTGAGAGAAAGCTTCAGCCTTTTCACCATTGAATTGTACCTGTGGCATTCTATTTGATATGTATGAGGAGAACCATTTTAGTGGGGATCCCAATATCCCTATTGATTCTAGCTTGTTTATGAGGATTCCATGATGCACCGTATCAAAGGCAGCAGAGATGTCAATGAAGATGAGTAGGAACATTTTCTTCTTATCTTCAAGGCCTTTGAGGAGGTTGTTAAGGAGTGCTATTAGTAGCGTTTCTACTCCGTGATGTTGCCTGAAGCCGTATTGTTGCTCATCCAGGATTTCATGGTCATCCAGATGATCTTGTAGTTGCATAAGGACTGCCGTCTCAATGATCTTTGCTAAGAAGGATATGCTGGAGATGGGTCGGTAGGATGCCGGGTCGTCTTTGTTGAGTGAGTTGTTCTTCAGAATTGGTCTTATTATAGATCTCTTGAGTTGTGCGGGCATGATTCCTTGTTGTAGCGATTGGTTCACTATATGGGCGACTTGGTGGGCAATATCTGTTTTTGCCGCCTTGATCCATGCAGCTGGGCAGGGGTCTAGCAGTGATGTGGTGGTATTTATGTTTGTTATTATTTTGATGGTTTGTTTATCATCAATTTTGTGGAAGGCGCTCCATGTCTGGTCCTGTTCTATACTGGCTTTCTGATATGTTGCGTTTAGACAGATTGGGGTCAGGGTAGCAGTAAGTTTACTTGCGTAGTAGTCCGCCAAGGTTTGGGGTTTTATTACGTCATCATAGTGGTCAGCTTGGGGTGTTTTGGTTAGTGATTTCACTAATTCAAAAAGTTCACGAGGTTTGTTTATAGCTTTGTTCAGTATGTTGGTGTGATGTGTCTTTTTGGCGGTGTTGACTTCTTCCTTGTATTGTGAGAGGGAAATGAGGTATTCCTTTTTGTGTTCGATGGATTTAATGCGTCTCCATCTCTTTTCGAGTTTTCTGAGTTCCCTTTTCCTTTTGGTCAGTGTTTCCATGTACCAGGGTTCGGAGTGGTGTTTGTTCGGATTTGAGGGGGATTTCCATGTTGGGAGCGCTGCAGCTTGAATCCCGGTATCCCAGCTATTTGTTAGAGTAAGTTTGGTGCGCTGCTGCCACTGCTGCCAAATGGGGGGGGGGGGCGGACCACACGATGGGGGGTGTACGGGGAGGCATGCCACCACCATGGCAATGGGGGCCTTCAGCAAAGTTTGCTTGGGGGCCCCTCATTGTAACTTATGCCACTGGGGCTGGACATGTGTTCTATGAATACTTCAAGGTGACATGCTGATTTTTTTCAGTTTAATGTTGATTACAGAAGCTTTTTGAATTACATTTAAAAGAAAATACTTCAAAGTTAGTCTGAAAACAGGAAATATAAAGCATTATTACTTATACACAAGGAAAACTATTAAAGAAAATCATAATAACTTCCAAGTAAAAAAGAAATAAATGAAGAGAAGGAGCACTATGATATTTAAAACAGTAATCAAGAAAAACATTCAGTTAACTGCTAACTAGTTTGCTTCATCGTAACTACCTATATCTGACAGAGGTTCAACTATAAACTGATGCTTTTAATACCAGAAGGGTCAGTATCTAGTGATGGTGGCAACCTTGTCAATTTAGACATGTCTTTAGAACTTTTTGAAATTGGACATAGTCCACAAGATGCCTAATCTCAGAAGGTAAATCGTTCGATAATTTTGGTACTGCACCAGGAGAAATATCTATCTCTAACCCTCTTCTGCTGAAAAGAGGGCAATACCAATGTACAGTGAATCATGGAATGCAAAGACCTTACCACGGAATAAAGTAACAACCTATTTGATAGATAAGTTGGGACTATATTATGAATAGCATTAAAAGCCAAACATAAAAACTTAAACAAAACTAACGTGTCTATTGGTGACCAATGGAGGTTTAATAATAAAGGGGTAACTCTCTTCCTATAATTACTATGGGATATGTTTACTAAAGTCTCTTAACGTGCGCGGCGTGGTAGTCTGTAGGATGCCATATAAGGAGTGGGCGTGTCAGTCTTAAAAAAGCAAACCGGGATTAATCATGCGCTAATGTGCGCCGTGCACGGTAACGCATGACAAACGCGTGCAGGAAGCATAAGCAGGTGCGCTGATGTGCAAGTACAGGAACAGAGCCACAGTACAATGGTTAAGACACTGACTGATGGTGCAGGGATCATGGGTTCAATCCCCCACTGTGCCCAATGAATAAGGCTGCCTGAGGCACTACCTGGTATGTGTAATATTGCATTATGAGGCATTTTAATTTTATTTTAATTTCTGCTGCTAGCAAACGCACTCTCAAAGCACTGTAACATAAGGTGCAGCATAAGGCACCCTATAAGGCACTTCATAGGGCACATTATAAAGTGCACTGTCCGCCACGGCACCCTATAATGTCCCCTATAGGGCACCCTATAAGTCGCTCCACAGGATAACGTATAGTGCAACTTATATGGACGATAACCATAAGGTGCCCTATAGGGTGCCCTATAAAGCGCCCTCTGAGGCACCTTATAAGTACAGTACGCTGAGGGTGTTTTTGCTGGCAGCAATAATGTACATTAAAAAGAGATAATGCTTTGAGCAGCCCTATCAAACAACCCTACTGTAGGTTTGAACCCATGACCTCTGGCTCTACAGGCAGTGAAATAACCAGTGGGCTACAGCTCTATAACTTCTAGCAAGCCCCTGGATGGCTTCAGAGGGACTGCATGTCACCACACAGACAATCTGTTGTGGTCACCAAGATAGGGTTAGCCCACCCGTACCCATGATGCACTGCACATGCAAATCAGCTGTCTACAGATGAACACAAGATGGGGTATGCACCCCCACAGCACCTCGGCCTGGTAGGGGGAACTGACCATGTGTGTTACTGGCACAGAGTAGCTACACACTGTCACATTGTGCGGGTACTGTGCTCACCCTGAGGGTGCGGTGGGATGCCTAGCACCATGTCCACAGCACCTTCCATGACAGAACTAGGCCATGCTGCAGGTCCCCAGCAGTGCTAATGTGTGAGATAGGTAGATTCTGCAGATACACTTTGGATATATCAGTATATCTCAGTCAGCTGTAGCCCCTATGGACCCCTAGGATGATTATGTAGTACCACCACCACCACCCTCCTCCTCCAGGACTGAGGGTGGTAAACAGGGTCTCCCATCAACAGATCCACATTCTACCTCCCTGCAATGGTGGCAGTAGAGGGGACCATCAACCCCAGTCCTGCTGCAGAACAGACACCTACAGGGCAGTCAATGCAGCTCTGTACACATCCATAATGCAATAGCAGACAGACATTAGGCCTGGATATGCTAAGCTGCACCCCACCACTATCTGATATTCTCCTGCAGCAAGCCTTCAACCGCAGCACAGCGCTCCATCAAGACACATACCAGCTGCAGACAATCTGCTAGCTAATCCATAGTCCTAGTGGAAATGCATGCACCCAGAACTGGGATGTCAGTATACACAACAAGCAGATAAGTCAGTGACTGGGCCCCAAAAGGAAACCCATAAATATCACATGAGGGAAACAGTATATAACACTATGGGGGTGCCTAGCCATGCTGTGGTCACTGCACAATCAGGGTGAGAGTGATCTCCCAAAAGGACATGCTGTGGCCACCTTGTCTGTGTAGGTGGTGGCCGGACACCACAATGTCCCAGCCAGTGCCCTATGCCCTGTGCAGATGCATCCTGTCCGGGCTATACCCATGGTACCTTGCTCCTCATTATGCACATTGTCAAGGCCAATACTGGCAACAGTGCTGGCAGTGTGGGCTGTGGAGGGTGTTTGCAGCCACCACACACTGGATAGACAGACACACACTCCCACACCTATGCCAGCATTGTGCTACTATAGAGGAGTTTAGCAGCCCTGGCCACCACACCAGTCCTGGGCACAGTGCAGGCATGGATATGGTACGCAATACTGTTGGGGGTCACTCCCCAGGGTGGTAAACACTGTCAGAGACCAGACCTGAAGCACACTCCACAGACATCAGAAAGGTTGTTATGATGGAGCTCAATCAGCAAACTGTGCTTAATGTAGGAATTGCTATCTGCCAGTAATCATAGCAAACGTTTGATAGCTGTGTACCATCTTCCCAGGTGTAGGGTGGCATTGCTAAGGTTTGCAAGTGCTAGTATTGGGAGATGCACGCAGGGCCCAATGTCCTGCCTCCCCAGAAGGCATTGGCTAATGGAGCCTGTGGGTGTGGGTGTGGGTGTGTCTGCCCCTGTTGGCTGCTGCTTTACGGCAGAGGTTCTCAACTCCAGTCCTGGTGTGCTAAACACTGTTCGGGTTTTCATGCTGTCCCTCATGAATATGCATGAGATACATCTGCATACCATGGAGGTGGTGCATAGATATGCAGCACAGGCATCTTTATTAGAGGCAGCATGGAACCTGAATGGTGTTTGGCCCTCCAGGACTGCATTTGGGAGACTCTGCTCTAGGTAATGCGCCTGTTTATGGTGTCTTTGCTCTGTAGGGTAAAATGTAGGTGTTTTGGGCATGTTTATGCCATCTGCAATAAACGTTCTGTCTGTATTAGCACGTTGTGGTAGTGGGTAAAATATGGGGACCACTGTTCCCTCTAAGCTGTGCGCGTGTGCGCGCGCACACACCTCGCCGAGCGAGCGCACATACTTTACAACAGAGCGCACAAAAATTATGCCTTTGATTCTGATAGAAAACAACACAGACATCTTAAAATTTAAAATTTATGATTGTAATTACTAGAAATTTCCCGCTTCATTTAGTAATTGTCTATTTTCATTTAATTTGATTAAAATCAATGTGGTGTACATACTGTATTCTGACGTGTAGTCAAATTTTAAAGTATATAACTCCGAGTGTCGTTATGTGGCGCACAAAAATTTAACTTTCCTTCAAAAGCTGCACACAGCTGTTATTTTATGCGCACACAGCCTACAGAAAATTAGAGGGAACTGGGTTGGCAGGCACCATAGCTGGGACTTGAACCTGTGACCTTCTGCCTCCAAACACACTGGTTGTGTGCACTGCACCACTGTGTTGCCACAGGGACAGTGCATTCCCTGATGATACCATGACTGTTGCAGTGCATGGCACCCACCTACACAGGGCTAGGCCATGGTCGGCTCTGGGCAGCTGCCACTGCCCCCCTCCACCACCAGTACCCCTCTGCCATCATGCTGACATGCCCTTCTGCTGGTGGTGCTGGTGGTGTGCAGTCTCAAGCCATCCAGTGTGCAGGTAGGCGGCTGCCTATGGTGCGTATTCTGGGGTAGGGGTGCCTGCATAGGCGTCCACGCTTCCCCCCAACACCGCCTGCCAATGTTCTGTGCCCTTGGGGGTACCTGCTGGGTACTACCCCTGTGACACTATGATAGACACTCTCGTGCCCATGTTGGGCCCTCATCAGTTGTTATCTGGCTGCTGGTCAGTTTCAGCATTCCTAAGTGCCATCTAGGCATCTGCCTAGTCCGCACTGTGCCCCAGCTGCACCACAGCATGTGCCGCCTGCAGCCCTCTGTATCCCATTTCCAAGCATCTGTCCAGTTGGCAATTCCGACATGTCCGCCCTGCTGTTGCCGCACATGTGCACGCCATAGGAAACCTGTCTGATGAAGAGGGAAACCCTGATCAGTGCTATTTCACTGTGGGATCATTCACCTTGTATGGGACTGAGCGTAGACCCTTCCAAAATTCATATTTATTTTTTGGGGCTTTCTTGGGAGTGTTTTTTGATGTTTCCCATTACGATCACTATTGCCCAGCTTGATTATAATTATTTTTAATTTTGTTGGGGTCCTTTTCAATGTTTATTTGTACTTTTGTTCTGTGCACATGTATCACACTTATCACTTTTTGTAGGTTTCCCTGGTTTTGCTGTACATTGCTGACAGAAATGGTTTCTCTTCCCTTTAAATCGGCTCTAACGCGAGGTTTTCACTTGCGTTATTTTTAGCCTCGAATTTCACCTCGCTAGTGTGCGGGGACCCTCTCCCCTCCCACTCTCCACCCATTGACCCCTTCTCTCCGCCCCTGGGGAGCCTTCCTCCGCCCTCCGGTAGCCTTTCCCCACCTTCAGCCTCGTGTGTGCCGCTGCGCGCATGAGCGCGCACTACAGCACATTTTGCCACGTAAAGCATCATTAGCGCACGTTAAGGTACCTTAGCGAGCGCTCATGCATGCCGCACACGTTAAGAAACTTTAGTAAACATACCCCTATGTGTTTAGACATTCAAAAAATACAACGTTACAATAGTTCAGATGGCTCAGGACTTTTGATTGAACCACCGTCCGGATGTCTTGTGGTCTTAATACTGTTCTCAAATGCCTCACCAATTTCAATTTATATCATGTCTTATTTTGTGCATGTTGTATATATGATTCAAGAGTCAAATTAGAATCTACTATGTACCTCAGAAGATATATCAACGTTCTGTCCCAACAATTGAACAAGTTTAGCATCATCTGGAATCGTAGCCTTCACCCATACAACTTCAGTTTTTCTTAAATTCAGCATTAATTTATTTTCATGTAACCAATCCCTCAGAACAACTAAACTATTTCCCAATTGATCCAAGAAATCTAGAAAAGATTTCTTCATTGTATAAAGAACTGAGCATCATCTGCATATATATGGCGAAAGCCTCAATTTCCTAATATACTGCGCTAAGGGACTAAGGGATATGTTTACTAAACTGTCTTAACGTAGCAGCGCTGATGTTATCGAGCAATACGTAATGTTATCGCGTGATACGTAACATTATCAAGCGATACGTAACGTTATTGCGTGATAATGTAATGTTATCACACGATAACGTCATGTATCAAGCAATAACGTCGGCAGCAGCGTTAAGGCACACTAACGCTGTGAAAGCCAGATCTGAAGGGTGGAGTAAGGCTCCCCAGAGGACGGAGATAGGGTTCAGTGGGCGGAGAGTGGGCGGGGAGAGGCTCCATGCACACTAATGCTGTGAAATGAAGGTCTGAAAATTAGCGCCAGTGAAAACCTTGCGCTAGAGGCACATTTGCAGGAGAGAGAAACCATTTCAGTCAGCAATGTACAGCAAAAGCAGGGAAATCAGAAAAGTGATAGTAGTGATACATGTGCAGGAACCAAAAAGGCAAATAAACATATAAAATGAACAAAACCACATTTGAAATCCCAATAACCAAGCTTGCCAATAGTGATATTAATGATAAACATGAAGCAACATTACTGACAAAGCGTAAAAAGGAAGATATCATGTTTGGAAGGGTCTATGCTCTGTCCCCCTACAAAGTGAATGATCCCACATTGAAATAGCGCTGATCAGGGTTTTTGTCGTTTATATCGGGCAGGATTGTTACGGCGTGCACATGTGCAGCAACAGCAGAGTGGGCACGTAGGAAAGGGCAACTGTACTGATGCTGTAAATGGGATACAGGGGGCTGCAGGCGGCACATGCTCTGGTCCAGCTGGGGCACAGTGCGGACTAGGCAGATGCCTAGGTGGCACACAGGAATGCCGAAACTGTAAAGCAGCAAGACAGCAACTGATTAGGGTCCAACATTGGCATGAGTGTGTGTCTCACAGTGTCACAGGGGATATTACCCAGCAGGTACCCCCAAGGGCACATAATATTGGCAGGAGGTACCGGGGGAAGCGCGCATGCCCATGTAGGCACCCCTACCCGAGAACCCACAACATAGGCAGCTGTCTACCAGCACACTGGATGGCCTGAGACTGTGCACCACCAGCACCACCGGCATAAGGGCATGTCAGCATGGTGGTGGAGGGGTGCTGGTGGTGCAGTGGCATCAGCCCACAGCAGACCACGGCCAAACCCCGTTTAGGTGGGTGCCGTGCACTGCAACAGACAAGGTCTGTCTGACGAACAGTCATGGTATCCCCACGGAATGATCTGCCCCTGTGGCAACAGTTTGGTGCAGTACACACAGCCAGTGTGTTCAGGAGTAGAAGGGCACAAGTTCAAGTCCCAGCTGTGGCTCCTGCCAACCTTGTCCCAATATTTTATCCAGTACTAAACCATGGTAATAAAGACGCAACCTTTATTGCAGATAAAAGGAGTCACAACATTTTAAAGCTAAGTCATCCACACCCAAGGAACATAGCCTAGCCAAAAGCAAATTATGTGAAATTGTGTCAAAGGCTGAGGATAAATCTAACAAAATCAGAAAGCCACAACTTCCATAATCCTTCCATCTCTGCGGACATGCACTTTAAATGATGTTCACATTTGTAAAATGGCCTACACCTTTGCATGTATCCAGCCTTGCTATCTGTGCGAGTCCTGTCTCCAGTCCTGGTTACTGGGACATTCATTTTTTGGGCTGGAGATGGAGCAATTTCAGAAGGCTCATAAACTAATATTCCCTTATTTGGCAGCCTGATCTCCAAGCTGTAATACCAGAAGACTCCTCTAGGGGCTCAGGTGATGCCAATTTAGCAGAAGCAGCTGCCAGGTAGGAGCAGGATAAAAAAAAAATTCCACTTCCCCAGTTTTTGGACGTTTTGCTCTGGACATCTCAGATTTTTCCTAGATGTTAAACTTCTAAAATGCCACTGCACGTATTTGGCTTTGATATCTAAAATTCATAAGATACTTATTTTTTTATTATTTTTTTATTTTACATTTCTTCTATACCGCCCCTTCCTGAGATCAGGGGCAGTTTACAGTGAACAAATACATTACATTGAACATGGTTACAATTTAAATATCGATAATTAACAGGTTACAACTATGTACAGGAACTTTTTACATGTAAGATACAGCACAATCTTCAAAGTTAAGAGGAGAATGTTACACGGGGTGATAGGGATGTGACAGTCATTTTGGGGCATTGGTTATATTATTTTCTCCATAGTGTTGAGAAAACAGTAGGGTTTTCAAATCTTTCCTGAATTTTTTCAAGTCTTTAGTGATGCGTAGTGAGTCTGGAAGGCCATTCCATAGTGTGGGGGCAACAAGGGAGTAAGCTCGGTTACTTGTGACTTGCTTTGTTTTACGGAAGGTAGGGGGCACTAAGAGTGTATTCTGTGTGTGTTCCCTTCTAGATCATGTCGTGGTTGAACGTTTAATTAATGTTGAAAGGTATGATAGGGCAATGTCGTTGACAGTTTTGAAGGTGGTCATTACTATTTTGTTCTTGATTCAACTTGCTATTGGTAACCAGTGTAGATTATATAGCAAAAGTGTTATGTGGTCAGTAAGGCGGGCTTTGCAAATGACTCTGGCTGTTACATTCTGCGCAATTTAGAGTTGTTTCAGGTTCTTTATGGGTAAACCATGGAGGAGGCTATTGCAAAAGTCGAAGTGTGGGGTGAATAAGGCTTGTACCACTGATCTAAAATTATGCATATCAAGAAGAGGGTGAAGGTACTGCAAGGTTCTTAGTTTGAAGTATACCATTTTGGTCACCTGTTTTATGTGTGATTTAAGGGAGAGTGATTGATCTAGCAAGATGCCAAGGTATCTTACTTCATTTTTAATTGGAAGATCTGCATTATTTATTTTGAGTATTATTGTGTGTATGTGTATGTGTGTGTGTGTGTGTGTGTGTGGGGGGGGGGTGATGTTTGAATTTCATGACATGTACAGCACTTCAGTTTTGTTATAGTTGATATATAGGTTGTTTGAGGCCAGCCAGGCTTGGGCTTCGGTGAGACAAGAATTTATTACCTGCTGAGTTGTGTTTATATTATCTATAGGGAGGTAAAGCATGATGTTGCCCGCATAGATATGGTAATTCACCTTGAATCTTTTGAATATATTACATATTGGTTGTAAGTAAAGGTTGAATAAAAGGGCTGATAGGGCAGATCCCTGGTATATACCTTGTTCATGTTTGAATGTGGTGGATCTTTCTTGGCCTATTGAACTTGCTGTGTACGGTCAGAAATGTATGATTTAAACTTACCCCGAAGCAGGCATCACATTTGATAAGGATGTCATATTTCCATCTACGTATGTGATTTTCAGTATCAGCAATTTATGTAGGTATTTGGAAACCACGTTTAGGGATTTCATATTGAAAGTGCAGTTTTTAAATAACACATTTTTATAAATATTGTTACAGGCATAATTTTTGCATTAAAAGTTTTAACATATTGCTATGTGGTGTTGGTGGTTAGGTGAGTTAAGCAATGACTGTATATAATAGCAAACTGCTGTAATTTGCCTTGTCCAAGGGAAGAAGCCAAAAATATGAGTTTTCCCCATCCTCTACATAAATACTTATTGCTTTGAAAAAAGCTGAAGATGTTTTTTTTCAAAGATCACCTTACTTGTTTATTGCATTGTCAATGTCTGCATTACTATGCAAGTTAAATAACACAGTTTCAATGTTATTAATTAAAGGTTGTGTTAACTTTCCCTGCGAGCATCAACCCACTTATCTACAAACTGATGTGCTCAGGGATGCTGTCCAAGGTGCCAGCCAGGATAAAAAAAATGTTCCCACACCATGATCTCTTGAAAAACTGTGCCCCTTGGGCAGACCCCCTACTCCACTCCTGATCTCCTAATCTTTCTTTATAACAAGTGTTTAGAACCCCCACCCCAAGGTCATCCCTGCTGTCCATGGGAGTCTAATGGGGGAAGGAGTAATTCCTAGTTGCTCCTACCTGGCAGCTGCTTCTGCTAAAATGGCATCACTTGTGCCCCTAGAGGAGTCTTCTGATATTACAGCTTGGAGATCAGGCTTCCAAATAAAGAGTAGTTACGCACCTGTAACAGGTGTTCTCCAGGAGCAGCAGGAATCAGTCCTCACATATGGGTGACATCGACGTTGATGGAGCCCCCATGTGGAGCATTTCCCCAGCTTTCTAAGAAAGCCTTTGGGAATACACCCATGCATGCGCAGTCCCCTTCCCGCCCAAAGGTGCCATCTTGCTCAGTCAGATGACATAGCTAAAAGACAGCACAAAAAACAAATGAACTATGTACAACTGCAACTCCTAGGGGAGGAGGGAGGGTTGTGAGGACTGATTCCTGCTGCTCCTGGAGAACACCTGTTACAGGTGAGTAACTACTCTTTCTCCAGGACCAAGCAGGAAGTCAGTCCTCATATATGGGTGACTCCCTAGCTCTGGGCTACCAGGAACCCAGCTGAAAAATAGAGCTCCCTCTGTGAAGCCTCAACATCAGGGAAATAATTTTTACTGAGAACAGATTCCACCGGTAGCCCAACAAGAGGGCAGGAGGGTAGGAGTTGCCTAAACCTCAAAGAGATTCCAGAGTACTGCCTGACCAAAAGCACCGTCCCTATGGGACTCCCTCTCCAGGCAGTAATGGGCTGCAAACGTCTGACTTGAGGACCAAGTTGCAGCCCTACAGATGTCTGCCAATGTTACAGAACAGAGATGAGCTACTGATGCAGCCATGGCCCAGACACGGTGGGCTGTGACTCGACCCTGCCGCCCTGTAAGCCCAGGTAATACAGTCCGCCACCCATATGGACAAGGTATGCTTGGAGACAGGTAACCCCAAGTTGTTCGGGTCAAAGGAGACGAAGAGCTGAGTAGCCCTTCTATGACCCTGAGTACGATCAATGTAGAAAGACAAGGCCCTTCTACAGTCCAGGGTGTGCAGGACCCCCTCAGCCCTGCTTGCATGGGGCCTAGGGAAGAATGTTGGAAGAACCACCTCCTGGTTGAGGTGGAAAGAGGAGACCACTTTCTGGAGGAACTTAGGATGAGTCCTAAGGACTACCCTGTTCTTATAGAAACGAGTGTATGGCCTGTCACAGACCAGGGCTTGAAATTCACTCACTCGCCTAGCCGAGGTCAGTGCCACTAGGAAGAGCGTCTTCCAGGAAAAGAAGCAAAAAGGACACGTAGCCATCGGCTCGAAGGTTGGGCGAGTAAGCTGCTGCAAGACCACATTCAACTCCCACTCCGGAGCTGGAGGACGGAGAGGAGGCTTGAGTAAGAGCAAGCCTCTGAGGAACCAGGCCACCAAGGGGTGAACCGACAAAGAGTGCCCTTCCACCACTGAGTGGTGGGCTGCCAGAGCAGAGAGGTGTACCCAAACAGAATTGGACTTCAGACCCTGATTAAACAAATGCAGCAGGTACTGAAGCACCACTGGCACAGGACAGGAAAAGAGGTTCTCCTGGCGCTGGTCACACCACAAGGAGAACCGCTTCCACTTCAGGACATAGGTCTTTTGGGTGGATTGCTTCCTAGAGGCCAAGACAACCTCTTTGACTTCGACTTCCTGAGGCAAGCCCCAGGGGTCCAGCACTACCCTTGCAGCCTCCAGGCCATCAAATTGAGAGTTTTGAGATTGGGGTCCCTGCAATCCCAGCTGTAACAGAAGAGGGAACCAGGGTTGCCTTGGCCACCTGGGGGCCACCAGGATGACCGAGGCCTTGTCCCTCAGAATCTTGAATAAAGTTCGAGCCACCAGGGGTGTGGGAGGGAACGCATACAGCAGGTCCCTGGACCATGAGATCAGGAAGGCACCCGCCGCCAATCTTTTGGGATGAGGCTGCCTGGAGCAGAAATGGGGCAGCTTGAAAGACTAGAAAAGGGGACTGTTACTTCTGGAGAGAGATCTGCAACTGTGAGTATATACTTCTGGGAATTTTCTGAATGGAATTCTTTTTATTAAAGCTAATTAATCTGTGAACCCACTATTTTTTGTTAAATCAGTCAGGGCCTAGTAGCAGCAGTTTAAGTTTACATTTAAAACACAGAAGAGAGCTTTCTGGTTAAATTTCATACCCAGCAGAGAGCTTGTAGTTTAAATTTAATAGTTATTCAGGGCCTAGCATCAGCAAAGTACTTTTAGTTTACATTTAAAAACACAGAAGAGAGCTTTCTGGTTAAATTTAGAACCCAGCAGAGAGCTTGTAGTTTAAATTTCATAATAACTTAGAGCCTAGCAGCAGCAAAGAGCTATAATTTAAATCAAATAAGAATATAGCTTACCTCAGCAGCACAGGACAGGGTACTGTGTAGCAGCCCTCTTTTAATAAGTGTTATCACCTAGGCCGGATGGTATACATCCAAGGGTGTTGAAAGAACTGAAATATGAGATTGCAGACCTGCTATTAGTAATCTGTGAGCTATCATTAAAATCATCTCTAATACCTGAAGATTGGAGGATCGCCAATGTAACACCAATTTTTAAAAAGGGTTCCAGGGGTCATCCGGGAAGATATAAACCGGTGAGCCTCACGTCAGTACCGGGAAAAATGGTAGAAACCATCATAAAGAATAAAATTACTCAGCATGTAGATAGTGTCGTGGTGGCATCCCCTAGTGGCCAATGGCGGTAAGGGCATGCTGTACAACATTTTTATTTTCAAGGAGCGTGGGGTATTTTAAGGCCAAAATGGAGATTGGTCTTAGGTATTTCAGCTCCTTGTGAGAACTCAATAAGTAAGCCACGAGTGTAGGGAAACAAGGCTTTTATTTCCCCTCTGTGCAAGAGTTCATTAAGACACTAGAAATTAAAGAATGTCCTTTGTTCATAAAGGCTCCAGTAATAAGCAGGTAAAACCAATTGTTAATATCTTCACAATTAGTTGAAAGGTTAAAGGGAGGAATTCAATTCATTCCAGGGCAAAGCAATTAAACAAGACTTCTTCTTATTTACAAGGTGGCTATGGATTCTAGGCTAGAAGCATAACAGAAACTACAATCCATAGCTTCTTCCTGAGGAATGGGAGTAGTGTTTGCGCTTTCTATTTCCATAAATTCTGCTTCACTACTTTCCCCCTCAGAGCACACGCTGTCCCTGGCAGTTACAGGTTTATATGGACTGTCTCTGGTATCTTGCCTCCAATAAGACTGTGCTTTAAAGTCTCATGAACGTCTCTGTGACAACAGGTTTTCTGTCGGTAGCTTCTGGGCAGTGCTGGACTTCCTGAAAGCTTAGTAAAACCTGGTGCGGATTCTCCAGCTCTATGCTTCAGTGACACAGTAGCTCTGTTAAAAACTCCTTCCCTTCGGGTACCTGGTAAAACTTGTTCTGCATACTCCAATGCCTGCAGGCTTTCCTCCAAGCCTGGCCCTCTGGCTCTCCGTGTATGTCTTTTAGCTTTGGACTCAGGAACGTTACTTAAGCAGGGAGTGGCATACCCTCCAGCCTGACTGCTTCCTTTAGCAGACTCCCTCTGAACAGCGGCTCTGGTAGCTTGGCCCCTCTGAACTCTACCTCTGTGAATTCTGTCATTTTGGGCTTGCTCAAGGAGGATTCCTTCCTTCAGGTCTCTCCTTCCTTCTTCAGCCGTAATCCTTGTTCCTTCTCCTTCTGCTTCTGCGTCTGTGTCTGCTTTGCTAGCATTAAGCTTCCGTTTATAAAGGGATCTTCCCTTTGAATCTCCAGGGCTCATTTCCAGGTGCAACTGGTTAGCTCTCCTACCCTCATTAGCTTCTGTAGAGTCAATCCTGCCCCCTCTAGCTGTGCTTTGAGGTAATTGCACCCCTAGAGCTCTGTGAAAACCAGAGTTTCTTTTCAACTCTGCACCTTTATTGGCACCAGCCTCATGACAATAGTCATGGCCTAATGGGAGACAGCCAACATGGCTTTAGACAAGTAAGATCTTGTCTTACTAATCTGTTATGTTTTTTTGAAAGTGTGAATTAACAGGTGGACAAAGGTGAGTCGGTTGATATAGTGTATTTGGACTTTCAGAAAGCCTTTGACAAGGTCCCTCATCAGAGACCTTTGGCAAAACTAAAGAGTTATGGGATAGGAGTCAGTGTACTACTGTGGATCAAGAACTGTTTAAGAGATAGAAAGCAGAGGGTTGGGCTAAATGGCCAATTTTCCCAGTGGAGAAAGGTGAATAGTGGTGTACCCCAGGGATCTGTGCTGGGTCCGCTTCTTTTTGACATATTCATAAATGACCTGGAAAGTGGAATAATGAGTTAGGTTATCAAATTTGCAGATGACACAAAACTATTTAAAGTTGTTAAAACCCAAGAGGATTGTGGAAAATTGCAAGAGGATCTTGATAAATTAGAAGACTGGGCATCAAAATGGCAGATGAAGTTTAATGTGGACAAGTGCAAAGTTATGCACCTAGGGAAGAACAACCCAAACTATGGTTACACAATGCAAGGTTGCACATTAGGAACCACCACCCAGGAAAACGATTTAGGCGTCATTGTGGATAACATGTTAAAACCCTCGGCCCAGTGTGCAGCGGCAGCCAAGAAAGCAAATAGAATGCTAGGTATCATAAGGAAAGGAATGGAAAATAAAACAAAAGATATTATAATGCCTCTATATCGTTCCATGGTGAGACCACACCTTGAATATTGTGTGCAATTCTGGTCACCATATCTTAAAAAGGATATAGAGTTATTAGAAAAGGTTCAGAGAAGAGCAACCAAAATGGTAAAGGGGATGGAAGGATACTCCTATCAAGAAAGGCTAAAAAGGTTAGGGCTCTTTAACCTGGAAAAGAGACGGCTGAGGGGAGATATGATAGAAGTCTATAAATTAATGAACGGAGTGGAACGGGTAAACGTAGATTGATTGTTTACGTTATCAGAATATAGAAAGACTAGGGGACATGCAATGAAGCTACAGGGTAAACCATTTAAGACTAATAAAAGAAAATATTTTTTCACTCAACGTGTAATCAACCTCTGGAATTTGTTACCGGAGGATTAGTAAAGGCTGTTAGTGTAGCTGGGTTTAAAAAAGGCTATTAGTAAAGGGTGTTAGTGTAGCTGGAGTAAAGGTCCATAAACCATTATTAAGAAGGGACCCAGTATATCAATGCTTGACCCAGTACAAGCATTGCGGAACCTGTGTCTTTTGGGGAAACTGCTAGGTACGTATGACCTAGATTGGCCACTGTTGGAAACAGGATACTGGGCTTGATGGACCTTGGTCTGACCCAGTATGGCATATCTTATGTTCTTATGTTATGTTAGGGGACTTGCAAAGAGGTCGATAGACGGAAGCCCCCATTTCAGAAAAATGTCCTGAACCACCAAAGGGTGCAGTTGCCACTCGTGAGGTTGTAGAACTCTGCTCAGTCTGTCTGCCAGAAAGTTTTCCTGGCCAGGAAGATAGACTGCCCAGAGCAACATATTGTGTCAAAGCACAAAGGAGCAAAGGGCCTGTGTCTCCTGACTCAGGAGCCTTCACCCTGTGCCCCCCTGCTTGTTGACATAAAACATCGCCACCTGGTTGTCTGTCTGCACCAAGACAGACTGGTGGGCCAGGGTGTGAGAGAAGGCCTTGAGGGCTAAGCGTATCACCCTGAGTTCCAGCAGGTTGTTCTGCTGTGTGGCCTCCCATGGAGACCAGAGGCCCTGTGTGAACATGTCCAGACAATGTGCACCCCAGCCCTGTAAGGAGGCATTGGTTGTGAGTACCACAGTGGGAACAGGTACCTGAAAGGGAATCCCCTGCAGAAGGTTGGGGGAGTGTAGCCACCACTGTAGGGAGTTTAGGAAGGGTTTGGATACCCTTACTTTGTCTCTGAGGCTTCCTGTGGCCTGCCTCCACTGAGTTCTGAGACACCACTGTGCAGGCCGCATATTCAGGCGAGCATTGGGAGTCACATATACTGTCGATGCCATATGGCCTAGGAGCCTTAGGCAAAGTCTGGCGGAAACTAGGGAGTTGCTCATAAACGGGCTGGCCAAGTTCATCAGCCTTTCCGCCCTGTCTTCTGGCAAGTAGGCTTTTGCTTGCAGAGAGTTCAACCTTGCCCCTATGAACTCTAGGTCCTGGGAGGGGAGCAAAGTGGACTTTGCGAAGTTTATGACGAAGCCTAGTTGCTGCAGGAGACAGACAGTACGGAGGGTGGCATGCCTGGCCTCCTGGAGGGTCTGACCCCTGATGAGCCAGTCGTCCAGATAGGGGAAGACAAAAATACCCTGGTTTCTCAAGTAGGTAGCCACCACTGCCAGGCATTTTGTTTAGACCCGTGGGGCAGAGGTTAGGCCAAAGGGCAGTACCCTGTACTGAAAGTGCTTTCCTGCCACCACGAACCTTAGGTACTTTCTGTGGTCTGGATGAATGAGGATGTGAGTGTACGCATCCTTCAGATCCAAGGAGCATAGCCAATCTCCCTGCTGGAGGTAGGGCAGCAGTGTTCCAAGAGTAAGCATCTTGAACTTTTCCTTTTCCAAGAACTTGTTGAGATTTCTCAAGTCCAGAATGGGCCGGGGACCTCCAGTTCTCTTTGGCACAAGAAAGTATCGGGAGTAGAAGCCCTGTCCCAACAGGTGGGGAGGTACAGGCTCTACCGCCCTGTCTTGAAGAAGAGCTTGCAGTTCCTAGAGAAGGAGTTCCTGATGCAGAGGAGGCCTTGGAGGCTCCCCTGGGAAATAGGAGGGGGCACCTGATTGAAATGGAGCAGATAGCCCTTCTGGACTATGCTCAGTACCCAAGCATCCTTTGTGATGGGTGGCCACTAGTGGGCAAACAGGGCCAACCGACCTCCCGTGCTGAGGTGGGCCAGCAGAGGTGGAGAGGCTATGCAGTGGGAGTCAAAAAAACCCTCCCTGCTGAGTAGGAGCAGGAGCTGGAGGCTTGGGGGCCTTCTGCCTACGGGGCCCATGTCCCTGCCCCTTGGCCTGCTGCCCCTGCTGGGGAGCTGGGGAGGCCTGGTAATGAGGGAAAGGTTTGTAGGCAGGTGTCTTCCTCGGGTAAAAGGCCTTTTTCCCCGAGCCCTTCTTCTTGTGAGAAGGGGCAGAAGTTTTCCTGGACAACCTTGTCCTCGTCAGAGTCTCAGTCTCGAGCTCAGCGGCCTTTTTGGCCATGGGCTTGCCAAAGAGGTTTTCACCCCGGCATGGGACATCGACCAACTTGTCCTGTACCCATGGCTCAAGGTCTGATGACTGTAGCCATGCCTGGCGTCGAGCACCAATGCCGGCCGCCGCTACACGGGCCAAAGCCTCGAAGCCATCGTAGGCCGCCCGGGAGATGAATTTGGAGCATTCCAGGATCCCCGAGGATAAGGATTGGAACCTCTGCAAAGGTTCCCCGGAGAGGCCAGTCGAGAACCCGGCTATCTCCTTAGCCAGGTCCCGCAAGTACATGCCCATGTACAGCTGATAGGCCTGGACATGGCAAGCAAGCATCGAGCCCCTGAAGCACTTTCTGCCGATGGCATCTAGGCTTCGGGCCTCCATGCCGGGGGGCACCGCGGAGTGCATCTTTTGGCTCTTCAGACGATGCATGGCCGATTCCACAACCATAGAATGGTGCGGCAGCTGCGCCTTCTGGAACCCAGGGCTCTTTTGGACTCGATACATGGAATCGATACGCTTGCTCAAAACTGGCACCGAGGCCGGTGCCTCGCACATTCAGAAGAGGAGCCGCTCCAGCATCGGAAGAACCGGCACAGTAAAGGCCTCCCTCGGGGGAGAGTCATACTGGAGGGCATCGAGCTCCTTGGCTCGAGGCTCCTCCTTGGGATCCGCAGGAACATTCAAGGCCTTGGCCATGTCGTTTACGAACTCCAAGAACTGGGTATCCTCCGGAAGGGACCTACTCCGGGGTTCGGACTGCGGTGAGTCCGAAGGGACACACCGAGTCCGAAATGTATCGGGGGACTCTTCGTCCTCCATCTCCCATGCAGACTTATTCGAGGAAGAGTTGAGGGGTTCCAACCGCGCAGGTTCTGGCAACACCCGCCCTGACGCCGGGGCCATCGGTGTTGGCGCCCTTGGTCCCGAACGGGAGGTCGAGGGAGACCGTGACCAAGACCGGACTCGGGCCTTCATGGCTTCGAGAATCGGCTCTGTCTCCGGGGTTGACTTAGACATCGACGTCCTGGTGGTTGGGGCAGATGCACCAGTCAGGCTGGCCATCAGCACCTTCTGCTGATCCATGAAGGCAGACAATCTGCACACCAAGGCTGTCAGCCTGAGTCCAAGCTCAGGAGACTCAGCAGCCACCGACTCTGGCCCCGGCGGTGCCTCGAGGACAACAGGACTTACGTGCTTGACAGACTCCGGCTCTACACGGGATACCTTAGATGGCTTCTCCTGCTCCAAGGGCCCGGGGCAGCGGTCAGGGGTCCGAGATCTGGCCTTCGAGGAACCAGAGGCTTCCTCTGATGCCACCCTCACGAGCTTTCTCTTCCTCTTATGCTCCCGAATGGGGGACCCCCTTTCAGAGGAACCCCGACGAAGCTCGGGGTCAGACTCCCGAGATGTCGAGGCCTCTGACGAGGTTCGGGCTCGTCCGGAGGCAGAGTCCGAAAAAATCCTCTCCTTCTGATGCTGCCAGCTTCTGAGTGTCTTAGTGGACATCTTACCACACGGGACACAGACCTTGGGATCATTTTCCGGCCCGAGGCAACGCAGGCAGCAGTTGTGTGTGTCGGTAAGAGACATGAGCTTCTTACAACGATCACACTTTTTGAAACCACTGGAGGCCATCGGGGAAAAAAGGGCCCCCGCGAGGTCAAAAGACCGGCCCTCCAGGGAAAAAGAAAAAAGCGCGAACGCATGCCACGAAGGGCAAAAAAATGAAAAATAGAGATCGGGTTGATACCGGCATACCGAACCCAGGCGGGAAGGGGAACCGGCATTGAACTGGACAAAAAGAGAGCGAAAATCGCAGAAACAATCAAAATTTTTCCGGGTGACACGGACACAGGTCCGTTGGGCTAAACGGAAAAAGAAAGACTGAGCAAGATGGCACCTTTGGGCGGGAAGGGGACCGTGCATGCGTGGGTGCATTCCCAAAGGCTTTCTTAGAAAGCTGGGGAAATGCTCCGCATGGGGGCTCCATCGACGTCGATGTCACCCATATGTGAGGACTGACTTCCTGCTTGGTCCTGGAGAAAGGAATATTAGTTTATGAGCCTTCTTCAGATAGGGAAATACTGTAGCTGATTGTAACTTGCCTTGAACTACTACTGAAAAGGCAAGAGTTCAATCCAAATAAAATAAACATACAGTAAATGTGCTTTATAATTTTTTTTATATCAAAATAAACTTCCCCAATAAATTATCAAGTCACTTTACAATGGCGTTGCAATGCAATGCAATGTGTGCCTTTGAGTCAATGCTGACTCCTGGTGACCCAGAAGCTCCTGGGTTTTCTTGGCAGTGTGACCGTAAGTAGATGATCAGGCCTTTATTCCAAGGCAATGGAGGGTTAAGTGACCTGCCCAAGGCCACAAGGAGTGCTAGTGGGAATCATATCCTGGTTGCTCGTTACCAAGCCAGTGTTCTAACCACTAGGCTACTCCTCCACTCTAACAATGGGATTATCAAATGTTAATTTGTGTAAAGCACACACAAAATATATTGAAATATTTAAATTCCTATTTCAATAATTGTTTTGAAGAAATAGAAATTACGGCATAACATTACAACTCACAACATTTGATACATTACAAAGCCAGAACAATTAAGTTAGTTCACATGACTGTTATGCATAACTGATTTTATGAAATTATTTACAATGGTAAATTAAACATTTGCTTTAGAAATGTTCAAACCCAATCTACCTTCTCAGACCCCGTTATGATGACATAATCATAGAGCAAGCTATGAATTAGGTTGTAGTAGGTCTTGATGGGCTCTGCCTTCATCTGGAATACAAGATGGTTTCTGGAGAGGAATTGTACTTTCTTGATTCAGCAGACAAGCCTCTCATAATTTTGGATAGCTCCCCATGAATGTGTCTTTGCAAACAGTCTGAAAAAACATTAACTAGTAGATCACACATTTTGTTTGGGTGTAGTCTCTGAAATTGTTGTCCATTGTCTTAACTACTCCCAAAACAGGTAAAGTATTGTCTTATATGTGATGCAGCCCTCCAGGCACTGCTGGTACATGTAGATGTCTTTATGTTCTTTTTCATCCTTTTGGATGTGACAATCTGTTACACTTTGGTGCTGGCGGTTACTGACAGGTTTCTCACATGTTCTATAGTATCCCATACAAGATTCAGCATGTAGTTGGGTTTGGTATCCATAAGGCCGACAAACTGTTAGTATAGCTGGGTTTAAAAAAGATTTGGACAAGTTCCTGGAGGAAAGGTCCATAAACCATTATTAAAGAGGACTTGGGAAATCCACTACTTGCCCTGGGACAAGCATCGTGGAACCTGTGTGCCTTTTGGGAACTTGTCAGGTACTTGTAACCTGAATTGGCTACTGTTGGAAACAGGATACTGGGCTTGTTGGACCTTGATCTGATCCAGTATGGAATATCTTATGTTCTTATACGTATTTTTACTTCTTATTATCACAGAATAAAAGTCCATTTGTTTGGTGGTGAGTTTTCTTACTTGTCCCAGTCTAATCTCTTAGGCTGGGAGGAAGAGGAACTGTTGTCTGGATAATTTTTAAGTTTAATTTAGACCTTTTGAATAGCAGGCCTAAACTAAGTATATAGGGGGTTATTTTAGAAGCTCTATTCAAGTTTTGGATGCCCAATTCACAAGTGTCTCTGGAGCTATTGTAGAAACTGGGTATATGGACATCTTTAGCTCAAGGACATCCAAGTAGAACAGGGGAGCGCCAGAGGAGTAGCCTGAGTGGAGCAATGAAGATGCATATTGTGGTGTAATTCCAGAAAGGCACAAGCACATCTGGCCCTAGTTGTTGAGGAGTCCAGATCACAAATAAGGAATAAAAAAAGTGCAAGAGAAGAGCATAAGATGCTGTCATCATCACTTTCAATATTTCCTAGACCAAGAGACCCGCATGTAAATACAATCCCCAAATTGCTTACTAACCCACCAGTGCACATCTGAGTGTCTGAAATGTCACTGAATATGGACTTCCCCCTTCTGGAAAATGCTGATCGGGACATCCAAGAAGCTGTTTCTGCTGCTGTCCATCTGGGGACATCCATGTTTCTAAAATCAGGCTGAAATGTAAATGTCCCCAGGGTTTGCTCAGTCATTTTTCCTTAGACATCCTTTCTAAAATATCACTTCAATTAGCAATACATTGCATTGCAGAAATGTGATGATCTGAAGTGGGAAGTTTCTGTTGATATTTTAGAAGCCACATTTTTGTGAATATTGCTGCAGACATAATTTTTGTACTAAAATTCTTTGGGCTATAACAAAAAAAAAGAGAGAAAAGTTTTTATTATAATATTTTTATTATAATATTGTTTTGTGATGGTGTTGGTGTTGGTTAAGTGAATTAAGCAATGGTGGTTATTCTGATTCCCGTTTAGTGGGGATGTGCGTCCAAACTGGATGTACATCCCCGCAAGACGGCAGAGGCCAATTCCCTATCCTGAGTTCCCCACACGTACAGCCAAGATGTGCGAGGAACTAAGGATGGGGATAGGAGGCGGCAGGCCCAAGGAGGAGTGAGGGCAGGCCGGAGGCGTGACCCTTACCCCAGATGTTCAGGGCCTATTCCGATGACAGCCCTGTATGTCTGGGCATGGGGATTTGGATGGGGGACTTATTCCACCCCGGAGGTTGAATGAGTCACCCTGATCACTGGTAGATGAGCCCACAGGACCCCCCTAATGAGGTGAGATGGGCAGTGGGCCATCCGCAGCCCAATCCTGGCATCGGAAGGGCTGATCTGGGGTCGGGCGATGGGGAAGACGACAGGTTTAAAAACTACGGCTGATCAGGGCTCCTACATGAAGCTGTGGTGCCTGGGCTAGCCAAGGAGACATCTGGATGTCTGGCAGGCTGGAATCGGGGCATGTCCAGGATGCTCAAGCCTTATGCCCCAATTCTGCTGCCGCGGGGCTGATTTGGACTTCTGGATGGCCTGGACATGCCCCAAACAGAATTGGCCTCCATGCAAAATAACAAACTGCCATTGCAGACATTTTCTATGTGCAAGAGAGAAAGCTAAAAGTACGAGCTTTCCCCATCTTCCATATGAATATTTATTGCTTTGAAAAAGACCACTTTTTTGCCAAGATCTCCTTACTTCTTTATTATTTTGTCAATATTTCACATGCCAAGTTGGTAGGCTTGCAATGGTCTGGAAGGGAAGAGGTGTAGGAGGTCGTTGCTGTCTTTGAGTGGAGAGGATGACCATGGATTGGTTGACTGTTCTGTCTCTGAATGTGGTTGAAGTCAATGAAAGGTAATGCTGGATTAGAAGGAGGAATTATGTCGGTTTGGATAGTGGGATCAGTATCCTCAGGGCCCATTCTCCCACGTTAGCTGGTGCATTTACCCAGGGTCAGCCTTGATAGAAGCATTTTGAGTTATTTTAAGAAATACTCCTATGGTACTATTAGGCATGGACAATTTTGGTCAGCTGGTTTGGACAGCCTGTGCTTCTTGAATAAATGGGTTGATCAAATCCATCAGGGTAGGCTTTGAAGCAATGATAGCATTTGGGAAACCTCTGCATGCCAAAGGTAAAATAATCATTTAAACATGGAGTGAAAGATATATCCAGTTCTCTTATGTGCTTGATATGCAAAATTCAGGTTGGCTGTGTGTTATACAAGTATTTCTGTGCAGTAAGTGGGTTGGTTTAAGAAAATTTTGTATTGTTTATGTTCCGGCTGCCAACAGATTGAATTGAGTACTGAGAATTTATAGTGTGCCAAAGGTGTAATTTCGATTAGTGTGGGTCCAAACGTTTACATTCCGTAAATAATCAGGCCCTTGAGGTAACATTGCTAGCTGGATTCTTCAAACTACTAAATTATCTATTTTGAATGTTCTCTTTTTTTCTTTCTAACTCTTTATTTCTAGATCTGCAGAAATTGTTGCTACTGTTGAGGCCAACACAAAAAAAGTTGAAAAGTAAACTTGCAGTGTGACACAATGGAACATTTCCACCATTTGCAAAATTGGGCATGTGGGGGCTTCATGTGTGTGTGTAATAGGGAGTGTTGGGGGTGCATGCATGCATGTGTGTGTGTGTGGGTGTGTGTCATGGGGAGTATCAGGGCATGTGTTTGTTCATGTCTATCTTGGCAGCTCTGTGTATGTATGTACATCAAGGGCCGTGTGTGCATGTGCATGTTAATGTGTCTGTGTGTGCGTATGTGCTGGAGTGGTGGGTGGGTGTCTGTATTTTCCCTTGTTCTCCTGCATCTTCCCCTTGTCCCTGTTACCCTCTTGCACTAGTCCCCATTCCTATTCTTCAGATTTTTTCTTGCACTCTCCTTTTTCCTCACCAAACCATGCACTCTTCCTCCCCTGTGACTCAAACGTGCACTCTCTCAGGCCTTTCACTCCCTCTTGTCCTTAATGTACCCACTGTCTCTTCACTTTCTCTCCTGTAACCCTGCCCCTTCCCTTATGCGCCACTCCTAGCACAGTCCCTTCCCATTCGTTGACCCTTTCTTTCCTTCTAATCCTGCCCCTTCCTTTAGAATCCACCCCTTCAACTACCCCTTCCCTTAAACTCCACCCCCATCACCCTTTCCTTTAGACCAGGGGTTAACCCAGTCTTCGGGACACACCTAGCTAGTCACGTTTTCAGGATAATCATAATGAATATGCATGAGAGAGATTTGCTTTCACTGCCTCCATTGTGTGCAAATCTCTCTCATTGTGGTTATCCTAAAAAACATACTGGCTAGGTGTGTCTTGAGCCTCACTTTTCTGGCCAGCGGAACACAGAGCTTCTCAGCAGCTTCCTCTGGCTGATGGGACCCAGGGCCTCCTCTGCTGGCCTTTATGGGTCTTAGCTCCAGCTGTTGTTGGCTCTTCATCCTGCAAGTTTTGGCAGCAGGGGAAGGAGGGGTGTACACATACTTATATTCAGGACCATACCAAGCTAGAAATGCGCCATGTCGACTAATGAATCTGGTTCCCCCCCTCCACCCAGCCATGTTCAGTTACTCACTCTTTTTGAGTTTCTAGGAAGCCCAGTGATGATATCAGTGCCCCCTTCTGTGCTTGCGCCCTGCACGACTGTACCACTCGCACGGCCCTTGGCATGGTCCTGCTTCTATTAGTAGTGCTGTTCCTGTGCTTTTCTCCTTTACCATAATTGTCCATTATTCTTGCAGTGAGATTATTTTTGTCAGTGGAAATGGGAAGTCTCAGGTAATCAAAACTGAATATGCAAATCTACTATGGGGGTATTTTGAAAGTCTTATCTGTGCTTTGGATACATAAATAAACCCTGTCGGTTCTCAACCCAGTCCTCTATTACCCCCCAGGCCAGTTAGGTTTTCAGGATATCCACAAGGAATATGCATGAGATAAATCTGCATGCACTGCTTCCATCACATGCAGATCTATCGCATGCATATTCATTGTGGATACCTTGAAAACCCAACTGGACTAGGGGTACCAGAGGACTGGGTTGAGAACCGCTGGTCTATAACATCAGAAGAATTTGTGTCTTCCTCTCGGAACACACTACCAAGACCCTTATCTACTCTCCCATCACCTCCCATATATATTATTGCAATCTGCTCCTCACTGGTCTCCCACTGAATCATCTCTCGCCTTTTTAATCCATTCAAAACCCAGCTGCCCACTAATTTTCTGCCAGTGTCGCTAGGCTCACATGCCCCCTCTTCTCCAACACTTCACTGGCTCCCTATCCATTGCCACATACAATTCAAACCTCCTACTGACCTATAGGTGAATTCATTCTGCAGCTCCTCATTTCCTTTCCTCTCATCTCTCTCTACACCCCTCCTTAGGAACTCTGCTCATCAGTCAAATCACTTTTTTATGTGCCCTTGTCTTCTGCCAGTTTCAGACTCCGTTCATTCCACCTTGCTATGCTGTATACCTACAGTAGAATAGACTATCTGAAACAGTACATCAGGCTCTATCTCTGGTCCTATTCAATTCCAGGTAAAAAAAAAAAACCTTACCTCTTTGAGGCTGCTTTTGGATCCTGAACACCTTATTTTCCTGTTTAGCACAAATGTGTCTTAATCATTTCCCTCAAGAACGGCCCAATGCCCCTGTTTGTTCTGTTTGTCTTAAATAGATTGTAAGCTCTGTTGAGAAGGGACTGTCTTTTATATGTTTATGTACAGTGCTGCTCATGCCTTGTAGCGCTATACTAATATTAAGTAGCAGTAATAGAAGTAACATGTTCCAAGGACATTTGACTTCCTAGACAAACCTTTAACCTTGCCTCCCTCACTGTGCCTATGGCTCTGGCCCTTCTGGCAACCTGCTGACTCAGCTACCTTGGAAGTCCTAACCCAGCATGTCTCCTGGCTGCTCAGCCACTGTGGGCAACAAGAGGAAGGGACACCAGCTAGGGCACCAGCTACCTCTGCCAGTCTCATGATATGAGCCATGAGGTTATGGGATCTTGTCGCTCATATCACAAGATTCATTACACATATAGGAAAACATGCTATCAAGTGCCATCCTTTCTGCCGACCATGGGGGCTGAGCTTCCAGGATAAACACTCTCGAAGGGCCTCCCAGAGGGTGGCAACCAGGAGGGAGTGAATTTAAATTTCCTGCCAGCTGCCTTTTTGCCAGCCATGGAATCTCGATGGTCTAGTTGATCACCTAGTTTGCCTAATTAAAAGCACCATTCCTGTCTTTCAAAATTCACAGTGAATTGATTTAGATTTTCCAAATCATCACTGTCAAAGATGGTTTCTATAGTTGTCTTAATAATTACCTAGATGTAGGAATGGACAGAAAGAGGGATACCAAAATCTCTAATATGCAACTGAAGATAGATGAATTTCTTGACATAGGCCTCTAATATGTGATGACGAGATGGATTTTGATAACAGTAACAGTCACTCATGAGCTTAGCTTTTCACCTACTGCTTTTAAATAGAATTAGACATAATGATCATAAAAACTGTGTAAATGTCTAAGTGCCAGTAGTAACCAGGTTCCCGGGGCACGGACCGCTTCTGGACGTTTGCGCGGGGATGGGAGGGTGGGGGAGGACGAGCGTCGAGAGGCATCTTTTGAATCGCCCCACGTCAGCCGCGTGGGGCGATTCTATTGGTGGCAGTGGTGGGAGGCAGAGCAAGCAGGGCGGGAGGGAGACCGTCAGAGCATGGTCTTCCTTCTCCTGCTTGCCCATCTAGCGGCGAGGTTTATCCCAGCCCACCCACCCATCATGTAGTGGAGTTGTGGAGGGGAGGGGGGTTGTCACAGCTGGGGGGGGGGGGTGGTCAATTGGTACGGGCACAGGGTATCATAAGAACATAAGAGCATAAGATATGCCATACTGGGTCAGACCAAGGTCCATCAAGCCCATTATCCTGTTTCCAACAGTGGCCAAACTAGGTCATACATACCTAGCAGTTTCCCCCAAAAGACACAGGTTCCACAATGCTTGTAATGGGTCCAGCATTGATATCCTGGGTCCCTTCTTAATAATGGTTTATGGACCTTTCCTCCAGGAACTTGTCCAAACCTTTTTTAAACCCACCTCCACTAACAGCCTTTACTATATCCTCCGGTAACAAATTCCAGAGTTTGATTACGTGTTGAGTGAAAAAATATTTTCTTTTATTAGTCTTAAATAGTTTACCCTGTAGCTTCATTGCATGTCCCCTAGTCTTTCTATATTCTGATAATGTAAACAATCGATCTACGTTTACCCGTTCCACTCCATTCATTAATTTATAGACCTCTATCATATCTCCCCTCAGCCGTCTCTTTTCCAGGTTGAAGAGCCCTAACCTTTTTAGCCTTTCTTCATAGGAGTATCCTTCCATCCCCTTTACCATTTTGGTGGCTCTTCTCCGATCCTTTTCTAATAGAGCTTTATCCTTTTTAAGATACGGCGACCAGAATTGCACACAATATTCAAGGTGCGGTCTCACCATGGAACGATATAAAGGAATTATAATATCTTTTGTTTTATTTTCCATTCCTTTCCTTATGATACCTAGCATTCTATTTGCTCTCTTGGCCGCCGCTGCACACTGGGCCGAGGGTTTTAACATGTTATCCACAATGATGCCTAAATCTTTTTCCTGGGTGGTGGTTCCTAATGTGGAACCTTGCATCGTGTAACCCTAGTTTGGGTTGTTCTTCCCTAGGTGCATAACTTTGCACTTGTCCACATTAAATTTCATCTGCCATTTTGATGCCCAGTCCTCCAATTTATCAAGATCCTCTTGCAATTTTCCACAATCCTCTTGGGTTTTAACAACTTTAAATAGTTTTGTGTCATCTGCAAATTTGATAACCTCACTCGTTATTCCCTTTTCCAGGTCATTTATGAATATGTCAAAAAGCAGCGGACCCAGCACAGATCCCTGGGGTACACCACTATTCACCTTTCTGCATTGGGAAAATTGGCCATTTAGCCCTACTCTCTGTTTTCTATCTTTTAACCAGTTCCTGATCCACAATAGTACGCTGCCTCCTATCCCATGACTCTTTAGTTTTGCCAAAAGTCTCTGATGAGGGACCTTTTCAAAGGCTTTCTGAAAGTCCAGCTATACTATATCAACCGACTCCCCTTGTCCACCTGTTTATTCACACCTTCAAAAAAACATGACAGATTAGTAAGACAAGATCTTACTTGTCTAAAGCCATGTTGGCTGTCTCCCATTAGGCCATGACATGCTGAGTAATTTTGTTCTTTATGATGGTTTCTACCATTTTTCCTGTTACTGACATCAGGCTCACCGGTCTGTAGTTTCCCGGATCACCCCTGGAACCCTTTTTAAAAATTGGGGTTACATTGGCGATCCTCCAGTCTTCAGGTATTACAGGTGATTTCAATGAATATTCACAGATTACTAATAGGTTTGCAATCTCATATTTCAGTTCCTTCAACACCCTTGGATGTATACCATCTGGCCCAGGTGATTTGCTACTCTTCAGTTTATCTAATAGTTGAAATACATCTTCCCGATGTATCAATATTTCCTTCAATTCTTCTGCACCTTTAAATACCACTTCAGTCATGGGTAACATCCCTTCATATTCCTCAGTCAAGACTGAAGCAAAGAATTCATTCAGTCTATCCCCTATTGCCTTGTTGCCTCTTAGTGCCCCATTAACCCCTCTATCATCTAATGGACCAACTGACTCTCTCACAGGTTTTTTGCTATGAATGTACTTGAAAAAGGTCTTTATTTCGTGTTTTTGCTTCCGTAGCAAGCTTCTTCTCAAATTCTCCCTTTGCCTGACTTATCAATGCCTTGCATTTGACTTGCCAGTGCTTGTGCTGTTTCCAGGTTTCGTTGTTTGGCTCTTTTTTCCATTTCCTGAAAGATGTTTTTTTGGCAACAACATCCTCTCTGATCTCACCTTTAAACCATGCTGGCAGTTTTTTGGAATTCCTTCCACTTTTCTTAAAGCATGGATTACAGCTGGTCTGGGCTTCCAAGATAGTATTTTTCAACAACACCCAAGCTTGATGTAAGTCTTTAACCTTTGAAACTGCTCCTTTTAGTTTTTTCTTAACTATTTTCCTCATTTTATCATAGTATCCCTTTTGAAAGTTAAAAGGTAGGCCTGTGAATTTACTTACTATCCCTTCCCCACTAATTAAACAAATGTGATCATGCTATGATCACTATTGCCAAGTGGCCCAAACACCCTTATCTCTTGCACTAGATCTGGTGTTCCACTAAGGACCAGGTCTAATATGGCTTCCCCTCTGGTTAGTTCATGATCCAGCTACTCCAAGAAGCAGTCATTTATTTCATCTAGGAACTTTATCTCCTTAGCATGTCCTGCCGTGACACTGACCCAGTCGATACCGGGGTAATTAAAATCACCCATTATTATTATTATGCTGTAACGTTTGTTAGCTTCCTTGATTTCTTTGAGCAATTCATCATCCATTTGTTCATTCTGGCCAGGCGGTCGAATACACCCCCACTGCCATTGCCTTCCCCTTTTTACATGGAATTTCAATCCATAGAGATTCTACAGCAAATTTTGTTTCCTGCAAAACTTTAATCCTTTCTGACTCAATGCCCTCTCTAACACAGAGTGCAAGCCCTCCACCAATTTGATAAGCTCTATCATTACGATATAGTTTATACCCAGGCATCACAGTGTCCCACTGGTTGTCCTCCTTCCACCATGTCTCTGATATTCCAATCATATCTAACCTCTCATTTAGTGCTATATATTTTAACTCTACCATCTTATTTTTTAGACTTCTAGCATTTGCATACAAGCATTTTAGAGACTGTATTTTATTCATATTAATCTGGCTATTGGTAGGCATGGGTAATTTGGGAATTTAAGCTCTGTCTGTTTACTTACTAAAGGTTGCTATGGATATGTATACTAATAGAACTGTACCTAATACGTTTACTATATCTTGTTCACCTGAAGCTTAATTAATCTCAGGTCCTTAGTGTATGACTGATTTAGATAATGAGCTTCACCTGAGAGTACCTCCTTTCCTTTAAGAAGTGTAAGTACCTTTGTAGCTAGGATTATCCCAGGGGCGGGCGGGTGTTGAGGAGGGAGGGAGGGAAATAACACTTATTAAAAGAGGGCTGCTACACAGTACCCTGTCCTGTGCTGCTAAGTTAAGATGTGACCAACTTCCTGGGTGATTAACAGTCCTTGCTTGGATAGGAGTTTTTCAAAATTGGCTTTTGACCTGCCTCCTGGTGTTAACACCTTTTGACCCCCACTTAGGGGGTCTCTTGCCCCCTAGGTAGAAGGCCTCTTTGTAAAGGTCTCTAGAAGACTTTATTTGTTGTTCAAAGAGTACTGACCCTGTGTTGCCTTTTATGCTAAGTTATATTGATTTAAATTACAGCTCTTTGTTGCTGCTAGGCTCTGACTTATTATGAAATTTAAACTACAAGCTCTCTGTTGGGTTCTAAATTTAACCAGAAAGCTCTCTTCTGTCTTTTAAATTTAAACTAAAAGTACTTTGCTGATACTAGGCCCAGAGTGAGTATTAAATTTAAGCTAAAAGCTCTGCTGGGTTCCAAATTTAACCAGAAAGCTCTCTTCTGTGTTTTAAATTTAAATTTAAATTTAAACTAAAATTACTTTGCTGATACTAGGCCCTGAATGACTATTATATTTAAACTACAAGCTCTCTGCTGGGTATGAAATGTAACCAGAAAGGTCTCTTCTGTGTTTTACATTTAAACTTAAACTTCTGCTACTAGGCCCTGACTGATTTAACAAAAAACACTGGGTTCACAGATTAATTAGCTTTAATACAAAGAAGTCCTTTCAGAAAATTCCCAGAAGTATATACTCACAATTGCACATCTCTCTCCAAAAGTACCAGTCCCTTTTTCTAGTCCTTCAGCGGTAGGGCATATACGGCTGAGGGCGCATTGAGGGGAGCGGAGTGCTCCCCAGGGTGGGTGAGACATCTCTTTTGGGTTCTCTGCCCAGTGTAAGGCAAGTGGAGCCTGCCTTTGCTACTAATATGGCAAGGCAGGCGGTAGGGGCAGGAGGGAGGATGATGCACCACCTTTCTAATACATGACAGGTGGGGGCATTATCCAGAATGGGGTGGTGGGGGGGGCGTCATGTTTGGTAATTATGAATGTTTTGTTGGCCCATGTTGGGCCGGTGTTATAATATGGTTAATAAAACTATGACCAAAAATTGTTCCAGAATTCTGTGTGAGCGTGTTTTGTGAAGGAAGAGGGGTGGGATGAAGTGTTAATTGTGTGGGCGTCGGGTAGGGTGTTCCTTCTGGGCATGAGGAGCTGGGCATCTGGGATACCCCGGTTACTGTTCTAAAATAACTAAAGAACAATGTAGGTGTAAGCATAGGTCAATGTACAGTCAACTATACGTCACTGCTGGCATAGCGTAATTTCTGCAATCTTGCAGTTAAAATTAATTTTGTCATAATTAAGCAAGCCTTGTTTAATACATTTGTAATCAGCTCTAGTTCTGTAAACAAATTCTAGTGACACCTTGTGCTATTTTAGGTTTATGATTATGACTCAGTTACTTCCTCTTTAATTACCATAAAAGCAGGTTTCAGAGAGAAGGAATTCAAACCAATCTGAGAGAAGCCATCCAAGTTCATGGCCTCAATGATTGCTTCCCTGAAGCTTTAGTAAGAATGTGAATTATTGTGTTTCTGTGCCTTTATTTCCCCACTGTCTGGAGTACCAAACTTAAGGAATTGAGGAGAACCTGCCCTTGTTTAAAGGGGTTCAAACAATAGATAAAGAATTTATTCATTTTTCTAAGGTTGCTTTTGTATCCTGATACCTTTCTCTCCTTCCTAACACCCTTATATTTTTTAAAATCATTTCCTTATAATGAAAATCCCAAATCCCTTGTTTGACTGTATTGAATAGTTTGTAAACTCTGTCGAAAAAAAATAAGAAGTGAAAAAGAGGGGTCAACAATTATACCATACCCATTGAAAAGGTTGAGCTCAGAAAATTAGCCATATATAGCCCATTTAGAAAAGAAAAAACATTTTTTTTTGTCGAACTACTTATTCATGATCATGTAGCAATCAGTATCCTCATAATCTATAATCAACAGTCCGCTTTACTCTTTTTTAAACCTTAGTGAACGTAATACCTTTTTATAAAACAGTGGAAAATGGGGGGCATATTAAACCTCCTCCTTCCCCCACTTGAACACAGATTACTCTGCATTAGCTGATTAATGCATGTTAGCAAATGGGGATGAAAATATAGCACTAAGAGCTAGATTTACTAAAGTACGCTAACAGGCGTCAATGTGCATTATTTACCAAAGGTCCCATTTTATGCACAGAACTGATTTACTAAGAACATGCCTTTATGCAGTGTCTCGCTTTAATAAAACTAGTTCTAAATATTCGAGGTCTGATTTTGTAAAATACATGCATATGCACTGATTTCTATCAGTACATACAAGCACAGAGATATTCCTGCTTTGGTTCACTTCTAAGTTTATGTGGAAGCTTTTGGGTAGGCTATATTATAAAGACGCATACGTGGATAGGTTATTTTTATAAAATTAGTTCAACATATATGACTGTGCGCTTTTCCTGCCTAGCCACTCAGTAATAAAATTACTCTTCCTTTGTATGTAATACTTGGCTGCACTCTAGGATTTACCACTTAGGAAAAGGACCTTGGAGTCATTGCGGACAATGCATTGCAATTCTCAGTTTAGTATGTAGCTACAATTAAAAAGGCAAACATTATTCATTTATTATTCATAAAGGAATAGAAAAGCAACACTGTGAAAATGATAATGCTTCTGTATGGATCCATGGTACAACCACAGATTTAAGTATTGTGTGCACTTCTGGTTGCCCTCTGGTAACAAATCAATAAAGGATGGTATGGAAGGATACCCTTATGAAGAAAGGTTTTAGAGGTTAAGGGGGGTTATTTTAAAGGTCTATATTCAGCCATATCCATGAGCAAATCACATCCATGTGACCAGGCATTTTAAAATAATCATTTTGACTAACCTTTTACAGGAAGGATATCTTCCCTTTTATTTTTTGTGCCAACTCAGCTGCCTCTGGGTTTTCTTAGCAAAGTACCATGAAGTACTTTTCTTTGGTGGCAGTGGAGGATAAAGTGACTTGCCAAAGGTCACAAGGAGTGCCAGTGGGAATTGAACCTTTGATCTTCATGAATAACTGGCACTTGCTCTAACCACTAGACTATTCCTCCACTCATAGCCTCTATTTAATCTCCCAATATTTATTTCATCCTCTGACTTGAACTTAGGTAGAAATAGAGGCCTCTGTAGGTGTTGGAGTGCAGATCCATGTCTAGATTTTCAAAACAGCTGAGATACACGTGTTAAGTGACAACATTTACATGTGTGCATCATGAAATGTCAATACATGTGTAAGTGGTTAGGTTTTCTCCATGGATTTTTCGCAAATGCATATTTGTAAAATGTCTGCTCCTACTACATGCAGATATCAGTCTCCATGCATCCCCATACTTCCTTCTATCCACGGTCTGATTTTAGCAATCAATCGATTTTGAGGGGTGGAGATATGTCGATTTTACATCGTCCTCACACATGCACACCTCCTCTTCTAGAATTGACATAGATTTGCAGACATTTTCTCTTCCACATCTCATCTACCATATAAACAGGGGCGGCTCCACCATGAGGCGAAGTGAGGCGGCTGCCTCAGGCAGCGAAGTTTTAAAGGCGGCAAAAAATGCTCCCAAAATAGCCGCCTCACTTCAACTTCTAAAGTTAAAAATAAAAAAAATCCAACCGTTCAAGTTGGTGCCGCTGCCGAGTCCGCTTCTCGACAGCAACAGTCTCCGGCAGACTCATCTGCCTCTCCTTCCTATAGCAGCTGCGGCTCCTGCTTCTTGGAACCGCGGCTGTGCTAGCGACATCAACTTAAACACAAAGCAAAACCGGGGCAGACTCTGTGGAGCCTTCCCGTGCAGCAGCGTCCCGCCCCCAAAGGAAGTTGTAGGCAAAGGAAGTTACTTCTTTTGGGGGCGGGACGCCGCTGCATGGGAAGGCTCCGCAGTCTTCTGCACCAGTTTTGCTTTGTATTTAAGTTGATGTCGCTAGCACAGCCGCGGTTCTAAGAAGCAGGAGCCAAGGCTGCTATAGGAGGGAGAGGCAGGTGAGTCTGCCGGAGACTGCCGCTGCCGAGAAGCGGACTCGGCAGCGGCAGCAACTTGAGTGGTTGTTTTTTTCCCCTGGGGGCTAGGACGGGAAATGGGCGGTGTCTAGGACTGGGATTGGGCTGGGGGGGTAGGACTGGAAGTGGGCTGATGGAGGGGGGTATTTAGGACTGGTAATGGGCTATGAGGGGCTAGGACTGGAAGTGGACTGATGGGAGGTGTTTAGGACTGGTAATGGGCTATGCGGGGGTTAGGACTGGAAAAGGGCTGATGGGGGTTAGAACTGGAAATGGGCTGATGGGGGGTGTTTAGGACTGGTAATGGGCTATGGAGGCTAGAACTGGTAATGGGCTGATGGGGAGGTTTAGGAATGATAATTGGCTGGTGGGGGGGTTAGGACTCAAAGTGGGCTGATGGGGGGGTTAGGACTGGAAGTGGGCTGATAGGGAGTTAGGACTGGAAGTGGGCTGATGGGGGGTGTTTAGGACTGGCAATGGGCTATGGGGGGATAGGACTGGAAGTGGGCTGATGGAGGGTGTTTAGGACTGGTAATGGGCTATGGGGGGCTAGTACTGGTAATGGGCTGATGTGGAGGTTTAGGAATGGTAATTGGCAGATGGGGGGTTAGGACTGGAAGTGGGCTGATGGGGTGTTTAGGACTGGTAATGGGCTATGGGGGCTAGGACTGAAATGGGCTGATGGGGGGTTAGGACTGGAAGTGGGCTATGGAGGGCTAGGACTGGAAATGGGCTGATTGGGAGGGGGGCTAGGTTTGGAAATGGGCTGATGGGGGAGTTAGAACTTGAAATGGGCTGATCGGGGTTTAGAACTGGAAATGGGCTGATTAGGGGGGTTAGGACAGGAAATGGGCTGATTGGGGGGCTAGGACTGGAAATGGACTTATTGGGGGGGGGTAGGACTGGTAATGGGCAGATGGGAGGCTAGCACTGGAAATGAGCTAGGACTGGTAATAGGCTGATTGGGGGGCTAGGACTATAGTGGCTGAAGGGGGATAGGACTGGAAATGGGCTAATGGGGGAGGGGAGGAGAATGCTGCTGGCTCTGGAAGAAAACTAGGGACTAGGGCTACAAATGGGCTGATGCAGGAGGATGGTAGAATAGGACTGGAAGGGAGTGGATAATGAGAGGGTCTGCCAGGGGAAAGAGGGGGCATGAAGGGAGCTGACATGGGGGAAGGAGGGGGCTGGAAAGGAGCTGACACCTGGGATGTACTGAAGGGGTACTGCAAGGGAGCTGACATTTAGGGATGGGAGTGGTAGGTGGTTGGGTAATGGGGAGGAGGCTGGAAGGGAGCTAACATGCAAATGGCACTGGAAGGGGGTTGGACAGAGGGTAGGGTGACTGGAAGGGAGCTGACGGGGGGGGGGGGGGTGGCACTGAGAGTGGAAGTGAGCTGATATCTGAGATGGTATTTTGACTAGAAGGTGCTGGACAGTGGGGAAGGAGGGGGACTGGAAGGGAATGGACACCAGTTGCAGTCATGGGAATGCAAGGTGGTTGACATTGGAAAGTACTGGGAGGGAAGGGGGCTGATACTGGGGAGGGTTACTGGAACTGGAAATGGGCTGATGGAAGGAAGTTAAGAAAACAAAAGAAGAGATAAGAAATGGCAGATAGACCATAGACCACAGAAAGAGAGCTAAGAGAAGACAGGAAAGCAGAAGCCTTAGATCGGGACCAGCATGAACAGAGAATAAAATGGTCAAAGGTAGAAAAAATAATTTAATTTAATTTTAGTTATTGGACTTTGTGCTATTTTTATATTTTACACAGTATTGGGGAACTGCACCTCTTATTTATCTGATATTACACTGCATGTGGACTCTGGCTTCTTGGTGTTTCAATTTAAATTTAGTCTACATATTTTTATTTTTATTTTAGATTGTGGCTACTTATTCTGTACTTGGCGAGGGTCGATGTTGCGAGTGTTTGACTGAGGTCAGGTGTTCTGTTAACATCGAGTTTGTACATAAAGATCTATACTGTACTGTAGTAATTTGACTTATTCAGCTTTTCAAATAGGTGTATGGATGTTCCAGGGCCTACTGTAGTATTTACAGTGATGCTTTTTTTGGATGGGCTCCTTATGTGAGTTTTGGAAGTTTGTGCTGATATGGTATGGTATGGTAGGTTTTCTCTTTTTTGTAGGGTTTTGTATTAGTTCACAATATGCCTGGTACTGGAGAATAGTGGTTGTTGTTGTTGTTGTTGTCAGTGAGATGATCAGAATCATATTTTTTTTCTTTAAATATTGAGTTCTGTGGGTGAATGTCCTGGTTCTGCTCTGCACCTACTGTGGATGCAAAATATATGTTGAAAAAGAAAAAGCAAGAACCATAACGCAGTTTCTTACAACAAAATAAAAATGAGTTATAATTTAGTTTTATAAACTGTGCTGTTGGTTCTTGCTGTCTTTTAGTTCCTTGGTGTGCAAATGGGTCCGTAACTAGCCCTGTGCAAGCGGTGCAGCCGCACAGGGCGTAAAGGTTTGGGGGGGGGGGGTGCATTTTGGCTGTCTGCTGTTGCCCTGCCGCCGCTGGCAGGACAATAGCAGGCAGATGAAATGTGCTCCCCAAGCTTTTTTGCAGCACTTTAAGCAGGTCTGGTCCCTCCCTTCTCCGACGCGGTCAGAGTAGGGAGGGACAGATCTTCTTAAAGTGCCGGCGCCTTTCAGATTGGGCACATGCCCCCCTCCTCCTCCCCATACCTCCGTCCAGCGGCGCCTCCGTGAAGAAAACAGAGGGTGGTAGCTGCAGGGAAAGAGCAGACAGCGCTGGACGGAGGTATGGGTGGAGAGGAGGGGTGTGTGTCCGAGCTGCAAGTCACACAGGGTGCGATTACAGCTCGATATGGCCCTGTGTGCAAACATCTTGCATTTCCTCCATATAATCTAATCAGCTTTTTGGTTTGGTTCAGTCTCTGATTGGATTTCTGAAAAAGCCCCGCCCCCTCTAAGGTGGGGGGGGGGGCGCCTTTTTATACTTTGCCTCAGGCAACACATTGCCTTGAGCCACCCTGCATATAAACAGCAATTTTTAAATGTGCCTTCATGGCATTTCAACATGGAGTAGAGTTAATTGAGAGGGGATATGATAGAGGTAGATTAGTACTAAGCTCATGCCTTCCCAATAGTTGTTCAAGGCAAGTTACAGTCAGGTACAGTAGGTATTTTTCTGTCCTCAAAGTGCTTACAGTATAAGTTTGTACATGAGGCAATGGAGAGTTAAGTGACTTGCCCAAGGCCAGTGGGATTTGCTGTTCTATCTACTAGGCTACTCTTCCATGAATGGCTTAGAATAGTTACATAGCTATGCAATGTGAAGTGGGATATTAGAAGGGACATCTGGGACATCCAGAACACAATGTCCAAAAATCCAGGAGAGTGCAGCAGTGAAGGGAGGCACATATAAGTGCTTTCTGAAATTGCTCTGTTTCCACCCCGAAAGATGAACATTCCAGTAACTGTTTCTGGCGACAGGCTTGTGCAGGTAGCAAGGCTGGGTACATGCAAGGGTGGGCCAGTTCACAAATGTGGACATCCTCAAATTGCAATGACATCAAACAAACACCACAGTTGTTACAACTATAATATCCAAGATAAAGATCAACCAAGTAACACAGCCCTCAAAGGCCATACAATATATATCACTTAACTTAATGAAAAAGCAGGACACCTATTTAAACAGCATTGAATTAATTGAATGATGTTTTAATTTTAAAAAATACAATCTTTTTATATAATTATTTTAAAATTACAATTAATCATATCAGTTCTTAAATTAGTTTTCATATGAAAACGTCATAATACAAATCTTATATTTAATACAATATTTCTTTTACAAAGTTCATCTACCAAATTTACAAATATTAGATTGTCTATTACCATACATACTATGCAACCACACTCACAACATTTAGTACATAATAATTAATTAAAATGACCTTGCTAAACCACTATTAACTGCCAAATATAATCAGCAAAGTAGAAAGAGATTTTAAAAAACTTCTATAGTGCCAAGATCTTCAAAGATTTTAATAAACTTCTATAGTCACAAGATTTTCTCTTCTCCAGTCATTTAATTTTTCTTGTCATACTTATAAATAGGTCCAAGTCAGCAGCAGTTCACAAAGTAACTTCAAAGTAAGCTGTACGGTTACAACGTATACTGTTACAACTCCCCAAGAGAGCCAGCACCACATTGACAATACAATCTCCACCAGCTGTTCAAAACAGCTTCAAAAAATCACAGCTAGCACAGCGTAGTCAAAGGTCGGTCAACACATCTCACTCCAAGATCAAACCCAACCAAGACCCATAGTTTCATCAATCAATGGATTCCTCAGGGTATCTGTCCTTCACGCACCTTCAGTTCAGGAAAGCCTTGGTACCAAAAAACACCAAAGCAGCTGCAGAACTTGGTACTCAAACGTCCTGACAGTGGTATTTCTGAAGGGGGGCGACTATGTTATAAGACTTGCACATCCCATCTGGGCATTTCAGATGATTGGAGTATATATTTACGTGCAGGTTTCCTTTGCCAGAAAACATTAACTGTGGTGATGAAAGCATATTTTGCTCTTTCTCCTGGAAGAATTGCATACATTAAAAAAGCACATTTTGGCACTTTATTCGTGGTCAGGAAGAGGTATAGACATGGACCTCAGCAACAAGGGCCAGGCATGCTTGTATCATTCTGAAATCGTGCTGTGATGTGCATCTCCATTCTCCTCCAAGGCCACATGTCCACCATGCCCCCATGCTACATGGAAATGCTCGCATTAGGGACATCTAAATATCTGAATTTCTAAAATGGGAACGTCTCTGTGATTTGCCTGCCTGATTGCCCATTTTCAGATGTCGAATCATAGAGCTTCTAGAATTACCCTCATAATAAATTATAGCTGATAAAGATCAATATGACTCATACAGTCTGCCCATTTCAGATTCTTCACTTGGGTAGATGTGCATTTAAAATGTCATATGTACCTTATCTCCATCCATACCTTTCCTGTGTCTTGTACCGGACCTCTCAATTTGTTTGCAAACACTGCTCTCCATTTCTAGTTCAAGCATGCTCAAAATGTTTTGCAGTGATGCTGTACACATCTTTTGCTGCTAGACCATTTTAGATCTTGCCATCTTCATCTTTGATGCTTGCAAGATTGATGTTTGCAAGAGCAATTATTGCAAGATCAAATCCACCTCTTCCTTGTACACTTTACATATCCTGCTTAACCACTCAGACTGAATAGATATTTCACATCCTAAGCAAAATTCACTCAACCCTCCCCATTCACCCTCTCCTTATAGTTACCCATGTAACTTTAAGAATGTATTATAGTTTCAATGTTACAATTTTCTGCTGTTAGCTCACCAACCATTTATAATGCTATAATGACAAGTTTCTATGTAAAGCCCTGTTGGCCATCTTTGTTGTCATGTAAACTGCTTAGAATTGGAGATATAGAGGTATAGAAAAATTGCCAAATAAATAAATAAAGCTCTCAAGCAAAAAATCCCGTTATTCAGAGATAAATTTATAAATACCCTACCAAAACAATCTCCTAAAGACTCCCCAGTGAAACATTAACATTTCTTTTTGTCGGACTGCAATGAGGGAGGTTCAGAAGGGATTCTAAACCACACCAGTCAGAGAAAGTCCATTTTAATCACAGTTCTTTGGTGAATTGTGTAAAAGAAACCAAACTTAGCTTAAAATTATTGAGAGAAGAAGCGCAAGCCTTGTGTGGAACATCCAAATTCAAATTCACTTCACGACGTGCACATTTCGGGACGCCACAGTCCCTGTATCAAGTGCTCTCGCGCAAATGACTGCAAGTTGATTCTTCTCCGGTGAGTGAATCAATAAATAAATAAATAAGCCAACGCCCAGTCTACTTTTGTAACAACCAAATCTTGTAATAAACCCCACAGTCATCAAGATTAGTAAGATTGTAAAAAATAGCTGAACCCCTCCCCCTACTCATTGAAATTTGGATTTAACCATAGTTCCTCCAAGGACATTCCAAGAAACTAGCTCGTAGCAGATTTAAAACAACTTCAAGAAACAACTTCAAGAAAGTATGTTTTTTTAGTCAATTAAGCACTGGAATTTGTTGCCAAAGGATGCGGTCAAGCTGCTATTATAGAGGGCTTCTAAACAATTTGGACAAATTCCAGCTAAATTTGGGAAGCACTATCTCTTACTTCTTAGAGAGAACAACATAGAACAGACCTTTCCATTAGGATCTGCTGGATACTTCTAAGTGACCTGGATTGGCTAGTGGCAGAGACAGGATGCTGGGCTCAATACTGGTCTGACCTAGCATGCTCTTATGGTAACCCGAGGGAAGAAAGCTGGAAGCCAGCAGAATTATTTTTCCTTGGCTGGGGTTGTGTCCTTACCTGTCTGGGGTGGGTGAATTTGTGCAGTGGGAGCGCAGAAGCTATGCTGGCAAAAGGCAGTGTTGTTTTTTATGGGAAAAAAAAGAATGTTATACCTAAATCATGCAGGCATGCCAGAAATCTTTCTTGAACAGAGAGATCTAGTGTTTAAATTTATCGTAGAAAATAAACTGGAATAATAAAACACTTGTCAGAAAATATCTGTAAACTACTTACTGAGCTATTCTACTTCAGGCCTCTTAACGAGTGATACCTGCATAAACTCTGCAAAAGAGCTTTCTTTAATAGCAAAACCCACCAAATGCCTGATGTATATTTTCCTATCGGGGTTTCAGCATGCCCTGACCAATTTGCTTATCGGGCTTATCCAAAAACAACTTCATTTGACATTCCTTAGAAAACTACATACAGCTCAGCTGTGTGGTTTGTTTTCAGTCTAAGGACTGCAATGAGGGACTATGAACAGTGCAATAAGAGTGAGGAGTTCCATGCTACAAGACCCCAAAATCAGAGGAAATGATTGTGTGGCATTATACTCTACCTTTACTGCTCGGGGAACTTTTACTGCATCTGTCCACTTTACTAATCGCAAAACCACTGTCAAAATTCCACTTTTTTGATTTAAAGTAATCAAGAACACTTGACTGTATTTTTGTTTTCTAGGTGCAAATAAAGATCAACAAACAAGTCGTAGGTTGACTTTATTTGCATGTATCCAAGTGGAAAAGTACAGCAATTACTGTTTTCTACGTGACTATGCAAAAAAATCTGAAGGTTTTGCCTCCAGGCGACCCATCCAAGGTCTTAAAGTCTTCCACCAGTTTCTAGGGTCTGTATATTTATTTATTTGCTTATTTATTTATGTGTTTTATATACCGGCTTATCAGAACATCAAAGTGGTTTACAAATGAACAAACATTTTACATGAAACATATTGTCCATGAAACCTTGAACTATATACATTATGGGGTATGTTTACTAAACTGCGTTAGTGCAATTCGCGTTAGGAGCCGCGGTAGTGACAGAAACCCCAAATAAGGACATGGGCGGTACATCGTCACCACTAACGCGCGTTAAAAAAATTAACGAGCGTTACCGGGCGCCATGGCGCGTTACTGCGCGTTAATCGTAAGAAGACGTACAGACACAAAGCACTGAAACAGAGCTGTAGCACAATGGTTAAGGTACTGACTGCTGTTACAGGCAGCATGGGTTTGAGTCCCCAGTGTGCCTAACGCAGAAGGCTGTCCCAGGCATCACCCTGTACATTACAGAGGGAATGAGGAGGCATGTTTTTCATTACGTTGAGTATTGGTGTCAGAAACACACCCTCGGAGTGTGCCTAGCCACGTACGTTGGTGTGTGTGAGGCTGCGTGCATTGGTACGGGTGTAGCCCCGTGTGTGGCTGCGTGCGTACAATCGTGCATGGGTACGTGTGTTTTTACCAGTGTGGGCATCTTATATTACAGACTCTGTAGGGTGTCTTGCACCTATGCATTATGCTAGCAGATGTATGTGTGATGGCCTATGGTTTATCAGAGCCTGTGAGCAGGTGCTGGAGTTTCACAGGGTTGGATTGTGCCAGTCACACCCATGATGCACTGCACATGCAAATCAGCTGTCCACAGATACACACCATGGGGAATGCACCCCCACAGCACCTCGGCCTGGTAGGGGGAACTGACCACAGAGTAGCTACACACCGTCACATTATGCGGGTACTGTGCTCACCCTGAGGGTGCAGTGAGGCGCCCAGCACTAGGTCCACAGCACCGTCCATGGCTGAAAGAGGCCATGGCACAGGTCCAAAGCAGTGTTACTGTGTGAGATAGGTAGTTTCTGCAGGACCACCTTGGACATCTGTCTGTTTCAGTCAGGTGTAGCCCCCATGCACCACCACCCCCCTCGGCGGCAAACAGGGTCTCCTATCAAAAGATCCACAGTCTACCTCCCTGCAAAGGTGGCAGTAGAGGGGAACGTTAACCCTAGTCCTGCTGAGGAAAGACACGCCACAGGGCAGTCAATGCAGCTCTGTACACAGCCATAACACAATAGCAAACAGACATTAGGCCTGGATATGGTATGCTGCACCCCACCACTATCTAATATTCCCCTGGTGCAAGCCATCAGCCACTGCACACCACTCCATCACAACACCTACCAGCTGCAAACAGTCTGCTAGTGCCCAGTAGAGATGCTTGCACCCAGAACTGGGATGTCAGCATACACAGCAAGCAGATACATAAGTGACTGGGCCCCAAAAAGAAACCCATATTTATCACATGAGAGAAATACTAGATAGCACCATGGGAGTGCCTAGCCATGCTGTGGTCACTGCACAGTCAGGGTGAGAGTGATCTCTCAGCAGGATATACTGAGGTCACCCTGTCTGTGTAGGTGGTGGCCGGGCACTACAATGTGCCTGTCACTGCCCTATGCCCTGTGCAGATGCACCCTGGCCAGGCCACCCTGTCCGGCCTATACCCATGGTACCTTGCTCCTCATTATGCACATTGGCAGCCCAATACTGGCAACATTGCTGGCAGTGTGGACTGTGGAAGGTGTTTGCCGCCACCACACACTGGATAGACAGACAGCCACCCCCACACCTATGCCAGCATTGTGCTACTATAGAGGTGGTCAGCAGCCATACCCACCACACCAGTCATGGGCATAGTACAGGCATGGATATGGTACACAAGGCTATTGGGGGTCACTCCCCAGGGTGGTGAACACTGTCAGAGACCAGACCTGCAGCACACACCGCAGACATCAGAATGATTGTTATGGTGGAGCTCAATGAGCAAAATGTGCTTAACGTAGGAATTGATATCTGCCAGTTATCATAGGGAACGTTTGATAGCTCTGTACCATATACCCAGGTGTAGGGTGGCATTGCTAAGGTATGCAACTGCTAGTATTGGGAGATACAGGCAGGGCCCAATGTTTTGCCTCTCCAGGAGGCATTGGCCAATGGGGCCTGTGGGTGGGTGTGTGGCCCTGTTGGCTGCTGTTTACGGCAGAGTTCCCCAACTCCAGTTCTGGTGTTCCAAACACTGTTTGGGTTTTCATGCTGTCCCTCATAAATATGCATGACTACATCTGCATACCATGGGGGTGGTGCATAGCTATGCAGCACAGGCATCTTTTTTTTTTTTTTAATGCTTTATTTTCGTTTTATAACAACAAAGGAAAGGAAGACATACAGCTAAAAGACAGATACATACATAGAATGTGATACATACATCAAAGTAAACCCCTGCCACCCCCCTCCCCCATGCTTCTTCTCTAGGAAACTAATCATACCCGAAGCGGGCGTGTACTGACATTATTGTGTTACAAAACCTAACGGTGATCTGAAACATGATGAGTGTACATTAAACAGACATGTCGGAGCAATGAGCAGATTGTACATAATCATTGAGCATCTGCCATTTAGACAAGCGAGAGTGAGTTTGGGTATGGGGAATAGCTCTCCGAGATATCTGCTCATATTTACTATATAAGCAGACGAGGTTCCACCATTCATTGACAGTAAGTCGAGAGCTATCCTTCCAATTCCTCGTAATTAAACATATAGCTATACCCAGCATGAAATCAAGGAGAAAGCGACCCTTCTTAGGAAGAGAGGGGACCTCCGCCACTGAGCGGAGTCCCACAATCTTCCAAGAAAGAGGCTCGTGAAGGTGTAAGATAAATTGAATACGATCCCAGACCCGCCCCCAGTAAACCTGTAGTTGAGGACATTCATAAATAACATGAGCGAGGGTTCCCACAGCAGTATGGCAAGACCAACACTGGTCCCTAGCAGTTGTGTTCCATTTGGCTACTTTTTCTGGAGTATAAAAGCATCTATGTGCAAAAAAGAAGAGAGTTTGGGTAACTGAGGCAGATCGGGAGACCCGCACTACTTTGCTCCAGAAAACGCTCCATTGCACAGGGGTTAAAGTGGTTTGCAATTCGCGCTCCCAGGCTTGTTGGGCTCTACAAGTAGCAGTATCTGTACCCTGACATAATAGTTTATAGAAGTTAGAGGCTACCCCATGTGTACTACTAATAGAGTGAATTAGTTCTGATAGCCCATCCTCAGTAGGGGCAGAGGGCGGCATGATTTGAGCACTTTTGAGGCAGTGTTGAAGCTGCATCAATTGAAAGTAATGTTTCGCTGGTAACGCAAATTCCTTTTGTAAATCAGAAAAGGTTTTCCAGCGAGCTGCAGAAAAGAGCTGTTGGGGTGTCCAGATCCCCCTAGAGTACCAGGGTTTCCATGCTATCGTTCTATTTAGGACTTGAATTCTGGGGTTATTCCACAGCGGGAGTCCGTCCTGAGGACATACGTTAGGGCCCAGAGATAGAATGAGAGTGTTAAAGGCCGCAAGAGTATCGACAATCATTGGGGGATGACGGGTGTCTACTTGATGGGACATACCGGGGAGATGGATCAACGGAATTGGGCTACTAAGCTCCTCTTCTATGTCAAGCCAAACTGGTCTGCTGTCTGTTGAGGCATCTAGCCAGCGGGCACCTTGTTTAAGTAGGAAGGCTTGATGATATCTGAGAAAATCCGGAAATCGGGTACCCCCTAGTTCCTTCGCAGACTGTAGTTTTTGTTTAGCTATCCTTGGTGGTTTACCCTGCCAGAGATAGCGGACGAGAAGGCCCTCAATATCTTTGTAGGTGTGTAGCGGGAGTAAACAGGGCAGCATTTCTAAAATATAGTTCACTTTGGGGACTATCATCATTTTCACAGTTTCTAGACGGCCCCACCATGTAAGGGATAAGGGAGACCAACGATGTGTGAGCTCACGGACTTTGGAGACTACCTCTTTGGCATTAAAACTAATAGTATCTTCTAAAGGAGAACAGTAATGGACCCCAAGATATTTCACCATGCGGGATTGCCAAAGGAAAGGAAAGGCCTGCATGTCAGCCTCATGCACCCAGCGGTTCAGTGGGAATGCGACAGATTTGGTCCAGTTAATTTTATAGCCCGATAATTGCGAGTATCCATCAATCAGATCCAAGACAGCTGGAACCGAATCAAGGGATACGAAGAGCATAAGGTCGTCTGCATATGCAGAGAGTTTAATCTCTCTGTGACTAAAGGGGACACCTCGAATACGTGCGGACTGTCTAATAAGGAGGGCGAGGGGTTCAAGAGCTAGATCAAAGAGCATTGGTGATAGGGGGCAACCTTGACGCGTGCCTCTTTGGAGATTAAAAGGCTGAGACTTAATGGCATTCACACAAATACTGGCAATGGGTTGAGTATACATGACTTGGAGGTATCGGAGGAAGCCCTCCCCAAAACCATACCATCGGAGAACTGCAAATAAGAAGGGCCATTCTAGGCGATCAAAGGCTTTTTCAGCATCTAGGGAAAGACCCACCCATGGGTGGTCTAAATTGGCAGCACTGGATAGAACATGGCACAAGGTCCGAGCATTGTCAGCGGTGGATCGGCCGGGTATAAAACCGCATTGGTCGGGATGGATTAAGGTGGCCATCCTGTCAGATAGCCGGGTGGCCAAGATCGTTGCGAAGATCTTATAATCGGCATTAAGTAGGGAGATTGGACGGTAGTTGGCGGTTAGCAGCGGGTCTCTGCCTTCTTTCTCAAAGACTACCACATTAGCTGCAGAAAAGGATCCCAAAGAGGATGTATCTACCGCAAGGGCAGAAAAATAGAGTTTTAAGTAGGGAACTAAATCTGCACTGAACGTTCTGTAGAATTCGGTCGGGAGACCATCAGGCCCTGCGGCTCGACCCGAGGCTGTTCGTTTTAGGGCAGATTGGATCTCTGAAATAGAGAAGGGTTCATCCAGCGCATCCCTATCAACTTCAGAAAGGGTCGGCCGCTGAATACCAGAAAACAATCGCTCGAAGGTCTCTGATGAGAACTCACATTCAGATTGATATAGACGAGTATAGAAATCCCGAAAGAGTTCTACAATATCAGAGTCTGTGGTCAGTATGTCCCCTCCCTGTGGGGCTCGAAGGGCCGCTACGCGTTTGGCTTCTTTTTGACCTTTCAAGGTGTTGGCTAAAAGTCGACCGGCTCGGTTGCTTTCACGATAGTATGTCCCTCGTTGGAGCTCAATACTCTTAGAAGCTGCAGTTGAGAGGATTGCATTATATTGAAAACGGAGACGCTGTAAGCGAACTAAGACGCATGGATCAGTACGTGAAGTTAGAACTCGTTCGCCTGCTTTGATTTGTTGGTCTAGTATGAGTAGCTGCTGTTTGCGTTGTTTCCGCAGGCGAATTTGATAACTAGTGATCGTTGCACGAATGGCCGCTTTGAAACCCTCCCACCAAGCCCAATTTGCAGTGTCCTGGGGTAAATTAAAATGGAAGTAATCCTGTATGGCTGCTCGAATTTCTAACTGGAACTCTGGCTGAGTTAATAGGGCTCTATCAAAGAACCAGGCCCCCGAATTCCCCTGGGGTGCAGTAGTGTGTAGTTGAAAAGAAATAGCAGCATGATCTGAAATATGTTGGGAGTGAATCTTTGCAGTGTCCACCTGAGGAACTAACAGTTTTGATATTAGAAAGAAATCTATGCGAGACTGGGATTTGTGAGGGGAAGAGAAGAAGGTAAAGTCAAGCTCATTGGGGTGTAGTAACCTCCATAGATCGACTAAAGCAAGATCTTTGATCACAGAGGTGAGCGTGGTGTGACTCTTGGGGGGACCACTTGTCCTAGGCGGCTGTTTGTCAATCAGGGGATCAAGAACTAAATTGAAATCCCCCCCTATTATCAATGAAGTATTAGCAGAGGCCTGCGCAACCTGAGCAATGGTAGCAAAAAAGGCAGGGTCATCCACATTAGGAGCATAAAGGCATATACATGTAACTTCAAGGTTACCTATCTTGAGGTGAACTCTGGACCATCTGCCTGCTGTATCTGAGCTAGTCGCAATAATAGTAGCATGCAGAGATTTCCTAACCAGTATGGCAACCCCACATTTCTTAGAAACGGCTGGGGAATAGGCGGCAACCATGTAAGGTTTAATATTGAGTTTAAGAGTTTCCTTCGAATTTAAATGCGTTTCTTGGAGGAAAATCAGGTCCGCAGCTTCATGGCTTAGATAGCTTAGGATTTTCTTCCGTTTTATCGGATTATTGATTCCTTTTACGTTCAATGAGAAAATCTTACATGGTGCCATCAATCGGTAATAGACAATTTAGGTAAGGGCGCTTGAAAACATATAACATAATCAGAATCTGTACAACAATGACATAATCACCGAGTATGCTGGCTAATACACCCCATATTGAAAAGTATGTACCAAAGTAACTTAGAGAAGAAGCAAAACCCCCAATGAATATGGCGACCATATGTCTGCGGGAGGAGGCCCTAGAGAGGAAGATAGAGACATAATAAAAAGAAAGAAACACCAGAGTCCATAATTAACACTGTCTCTGATACTCATCGAGGCTACGATGGGTAGATGGAGTTGGGTCACAGATATCATCAAAAAATAAGGCAACAAACCGCCCTCGACAGACTCTTTGCTGAGCCGCGGCAAATCCAATATGGCAGGTACAGCGGATATAAGAATACTGGCAGGAATATTCTGGAAGTCAGCGCATCAAGTCGGCTTCTTTAGAATCCAAAAACTCCGCTAGTAGATCAGGGTCCTCAAATGTTCTTGTCTGATTGTGAAGCGTGACTCGGAGCTTGGCCGGGTACATCAGGCCATAGCGTGCTTGTAGTTGTTGAAGCCTCGGCCGGAATTCCAGAAAGCGCTTTCGGCGGTCGACCGTGGGTTTAGCCAAGTCAGGATAGAAGGAGATCTTGTGGCTCTCAAACTCCATATGGCCCTTTGCCCGAGAGGCACTGAGAATTTGCTCCACATGTTGATATCTCAATAGTCGAAAGATGATAGGCCGCGGGGTCTTCCTGTTGAGCGTTATGTTTGTGGGTACACGATGAGCGCGATCGATCTCCAATTCTTTGGTAAAGGTGATTTGGAGCAGGGAAGGGAGGATTTTATATAAAAACTCCTTCATGTCTCCCGATTCCGCTCCCTCCGGTATGCCCACGAGTCGTAGGTTGTTGCGGCGCGCTCTATTATTGCCATCTTCCACTTCTTTCTGCAAGGCCCGCACCTGACGTTCAACTTTGTCGAGTTTGGACAGCCGGACCGCATGGGAGTCTAATATGCTCTCCATTTTGTCCTGACGCGAAGAGAGCCCCTCTAGCCTGCCTTGCAGTACGCCAAGATCTTCCCGCAACGCTCGGAGTGCTTCACCGTTTGACTGCACGAGGTCCTTAACCCCTCTGATCTCTGCGAGGATTTCCTGCTGCATTTCGGGGCCCTCGCGTAAAGCCAGCCCCTTCTGCGGGGACGGGGGTTCAGTTTTGGAGCGTTTGCCGTGAGAAGCCGCTGGAGATCCAAATTCCAGGCGCGTAGGTTTGGTCCCCGCCATCTCACCAATGTGCCCCGGCAAGATCAGAGCAGAAATTCAAGTATGTCCGGTGTTAATTCAGGATTCTGAGTAGGCCTCTCGGGAGCCTCAGCGATATGCGACCATCCCGCTGGACATCGGGCTCCGCCCCCCGCGCAGCACAGGCATCTTTATTAGAGGCAGCATGAAGCCGGAATGGTGTGGGGCCCTCCAGGACTGCATTTGCGGGACTCTGCTTTAGGTAATGTGCCTGTTTCTGGTGTCTGTGTTTGGTGTGGTAAAATATAGGCCATGCGTATGTTCTCTGAAATAAAGGATTGTCGTTACTATCACTGTTTAGTGGTGGGTAAAACTATGGGGACTGGGTTGGCAGGAGCCCCAGCTGGGATTTGAACCTGTGACCCTCTGGTCTTACAGGCACTGGCTGTGTCTGTTGCACCACACTGTGGCCACAGAGACAGTGTAGTCCCTGGAGTTAGTTAAACCGGCCTGACGAGTCAGAAACCCTGCTCTGCAACAGGTTTACTGTGGCCTCATTTACCTTGTATGCAGACAAAGGTGCACATAAACCTCAGAAAAGACCTCAGAAAAGGGGCACACACCCATAACCAAGCTGGGCAACAATGATATCATTGGGCAACATTACACAACACTCCCAGGACAGCTCCATTACAATGAAATGATCTTTGAAAGGGTCTGCGGAGCGTAGACCCTTCCACACATCATTTCTTTTTTATTTGGTGCTTTCCATGGAGTGTTGTTCCTTGTTGCCCATTGCTATCACTGTTGCCCAGCTGAATTATGCTTTTTAAAATGTTTCTTGTGGTCATTTTTAACGTTTTATGTGAACTTTTGTTCTGTGCACATGTATCACACTGCTCACGTTTTGTGGGTTTCCCCGGTTTTTCTGTACATTGCTGACGGAAATGGTTTCTCTTCCCTTTAAATGCCTTTAACGACAGGTTTTCATTCGCGTTGGAATTGAGCTCAGAAATTCAGCGCGTTAGTATGAGGGGAGCCTCTCCCCGCCCACTCTCCGCCCATTGACCCCTTCTCTCCGCCCACTCTCCACCTTCTGCGCTGTTTTAACGCGCCGCGGAGGTTTACGATCGTTAACTGCGGTTAACGTGCGTAAAATATGTTTAACGATCGTTAGCACATCAGAACGCGTGTTCGGACGTGCTAACGATCATTAAACGTACTTTACGCGCGTTAATCACGATTACCGCACTTTAGTAAACATCCCCCTATATCTTATAAATGGTTAGGTAAGTGTTAGTCTCAGATATGTACAATGGTGAACTATATACAGCTGCAATAATGACATGATTTGCTTATGGAAATGATTTGAGAATAAAGTATTCTACCTTATTAGAGGTGATTAGGATAAAACTCGGAAAATAAGTTTTACAGTATACAGCATTGGCTCTCAACCTAGTCCTCCTCGAGACACACCTAGCCAGTTAGGTTTTCAGGATAACCACAATGAATATAGATGAGATAAATTTTCATACAATAGAGGCACTGCATGCAAATCTCTCTCATGCATATTCATTGTGGTAATCCTGAAAATCTGACTGGCTAAGTGTGTCCCAATGAAAGGATTGAGAACCCCCGGAGTAAAGTGAATATATTATGAGATTCTTGATCTGAGCTAAACATAATACTCAGAGCCATCACATAACACTTTCAAATATGCTGGTGACTGAATTTTGCTTGAATATAAATCTGCAGTGCTTATCTGGAAATGAGGCGTCTTAGGGATCTAACCCCTTTTCTGGTATGTTGAAATAAAGTAGGCTGCACAATGTCTTTAAAGGGCAATGTCAAATTTGCAAATCCCCATGTAACAAACCATGGCTGGTGTAAAGCTGTTTTGTATTTTTGGCCAGTAGCAGCTTGAGTGGCACACATCTAAAATTCTATCTCTGCCCATAAAGGTAGGCCCATTGTGGACAAAAGAACAGGTTTGTACACTTTCTAGTTCAAATGCACATGATGAAAACATGTTGCAAAATGCCACCACCAAGGGCTAGGTAGCCAAATGTTGTGACTAAGAATCAGCTTCTGCATGCACAGTTGAATGTGGTAGAAGAGGATCGTCTATTTCCAGCATCCAAGAGGCAGAGGAACCTTGACACAATGCCAGCTCCTATTCAGGCCTTGCTCCAAAGGAGCACAAAATAGTTCCCAGTACAAATCTGAGCCTATTTAGCTTTCCACACTGCAGAGGGAAGCTTTTAGTAAGCTAAGCTTCCACAGGACACAGCTAAACTTCCACAGCCTGCACACAGCTAAGCTTTCAGCATTGTATCTTTTGCCTGTCTTGTTGTTTGTTGTTGCTGATGATGATATCAAATGTAACGGTTGGTTTTACATTCACTTTTGGGAATATTCTGACCACCTACATTCCTTGTGTAGCCCTTAAATCAGATATTTAAGTGTGCCCTCAGCTCATGTAAGGCCTAATGGCCAGGGACACTAGAGATATAAAGCTACTTGGAATAGAAATACTTTGATCTGCAGGGACTTGCTCATCATACCTGAGTATCCTATTTTAGAAGCAAAGGTATCATTTAAAGCTACAGGGACCTTTGCACAGCGGGCAGATAGATAGAAAAGTTCAGTTTGACTATTTCTGCTGCCATTGTTTGAATTGTCGCAAGTCTGCTCACAGGGCGGGGCTAATTAAATGATCTTACAGCCACCTGGTCAACCCTAGGCGTCACAGCTTCCACAGTCTGCACACAGCTAAGCTTTCAGCATTGTATCTTTTGCCTGTCTTGTTGTTTGTTGTTGCTGCTGATGATATTAAATGTAGCTGTTGGTTTTACATTCACTTTTGGGAATATTCTGACCGTCTACATTCCTTGTGTAACCCTTAAATCAGATATCTAAGTGTGCCCTCAGTTCATGTAAGGCCTACTGGCCAAGGACACTTAGGTTCCCACCCACCCTACTCCACATCCCACCCACCCCAGGGCTATATTGCCTATATAGCGGTCACATACGTTGACATCTATCCTCTTAATTTGGTGTTACATCCACCTTCTCTTCTTCTCCTTCTAGGACCAAGCATGTCTTGTATTCAGTGCAATAATTGTCATGCCTTCATTCTGAGAGGAATCATCTGGAACCTAAGAGCTTGCCCTATATGCCTCAAGTTAGCAGCCATACATAAAGAATTGACTCTATTAAGGGAAGAAGTAGCCGCAATGAAACACACCTTTTCTAGGATGCAAACCAAACAAAGTCCACCACCGCTCCCACAAAGAATCAAACAACCCAGGAACAAATGGATCACAGTGGGCTCTGGTAGATTGTGACCTGTAATGCAGAAACACCCCATACATCATGAGATATCACTGCATAATGCCTTCTCTGCTTTAGTTAATGAGGATACCCATTCCACAGAAACTGAAGGGCCCTTAAATGAGACAGACAATGCCCAATCTCCTGATAAAGCACCAAATATGAAGAAAAACTCAAGGAACAGAAAATTACTACTACTTGGTGATTCCATCATTAGAGGCACCAACTTGGGAACACAGTTCAAAGGAGAGAAGTTAGTCAAATGCCTCCCAGGCTCTTCAGCTAGCAGGAATACAAACCAAATTGTTGATGTACTTAGTGCTGAAAGTGAGCACTCCAAAACTGATGTTGTCATCCACTTGAGTACAAATGACCTGGCTAGAAACAGTGCCACTACAGTTCAAAGGGACTTCCAAACTCTGGGAGAGAAACTGAAGTCCATTGTTAACACTGTAGCATTCTCAGAAGTTCTACCTGTTCTTGGTAAGGGGGCAGAAAGGCTACATTGCATAAACAGCTTTAACACATCGCTTCAGACCTGGTGCAAAGAAGAAGGATTCAGATTTATAGGCGACTGGTGAAACAGATGGACCAACAAGAGACTATACTGTGCTGATGGACTACCTCTCTCTGTTGCAGGGAAAAGAATCCTAAGTGAAAAATTCAGGCAGTATGTGGATATACATTTAAACTGGAAAAAGGGGGTGATGGATGGGGAAGGTCAAGTTCAGAACGTCACTCCCTGCAAAAGCAGAACAACATCAGAAACAGCCACACTTTTAAACCACACATTAAAAGCAAGTGGGAAGAAGTGGGCAGGACAAAATCAATGCAAAATACATGCAAGCCAGTTAAATACTGGAAAGCAATGAGCACAAATGCTTGAAGCTTAGCCAACAAAATTCCAGACCTGGAAGCCCTAATGGTGGAAATGTACTTGTTCATTGTGGCCATTACAGAAACATGGTCTAATGAATCGCATGATTGGGATATAGCCATAGCTGGCTATAATCTATTCGGAAGAGACAGAGAAAATGGAAAAGGAGGAGGAGTAGCCTTGTATGTCAAAAGCAATATTAAAGCTACTGAAATGCAGGGGGCATGGGGAAAAGAAGAAGTGTTCTGGATTGTGCTGGAAAGAGGAGATGGCACTGTCATCCATACTGCTGTAGTCTACAGACCTCCGACTCAAATTGAAGAGATAGATAACAAACTGATTATAGATATTGCCAAGATAGCCCAAAGGGGGAAGTGATCATATTGGGTGACATTAATCTACCCGATGTGGATTGGATTACTCCTTCTGCAAATCTGGAAAGAAGCAAAAAAATTGTGGATGCTTTCCAAGATGCGTTACTTAGACAAATGGTGATGGAACCAACCAGGGAAAGCTCAACGCTGGATTTAGTGCTCACCAACAGTGATAGCATGTCGAATGTCTGGGTGATTGACCCTGTGAGCAGCAGTGATCATCACACGGTGTGGTTTGAGATAAAAGCCAAGCAGTCCAAACATAGCAAGCTCAAAGTCCTAACCTTCAAAAACACTGACTTCAGTAAAATGGCCAAGTACCTAAAGGAGGAGTTGGCAGGGTGGAAGGGGATAAGGGAAGTGGAATTGCAATAGGCTAAACAAAAGGTGGCAATGAAAGGCGCAACAGATAAATATGTAAGAAAAGTAAATAAAAACAAGAGGAGAAGGAAACCCATTTGGTTCTCCAAAGAGGTGGCTGCTCAAATAAAGGCAAAACACACAGCTTTCGCAAAATTCAAAAGCTTGCAAACAGAGGAACACAGAAATGAATACAGGATCAAACTCAAAGAAACAAAAAGAAATAAGGAAAGCAAAATCAAAGGCAGAGGAAAAGATGGCTAAAGATGTGAAGTGTGGCGACAAAACTTTCTTCAGGTATATTCGGGAAAGGAAGAAGATCACAGGTGAAATTGCAGGACTCAAAAGTGCTGGGAACGGACACGTGGAAAGTGACATTGAAAAAGCAAAATTGCAAAACAAATACTTCTGTTTTTACTAAAGAAAATCCTGGAGAAGGACCACCTGTGATTCCCAAATATAAAAATGGGAATGAAGTAGATACTACACCATTCACAGAAGATGATGTGTTAGAACAACTTGCAAAACTGAAAGTGGACAAAGCCATGGGACCGGATGGGAAACATCCCAGGATACTGAAAGAGCTCAGAGAGGTTCTTGCAGGGCCGTTAAAGGATGTTTTCAACAGATCCTTGGAAACAGGAGAAGTTCCTCAGGACTGGAGAATGGCTGATGTGGTACCTCTTCACAAAAGTTGTGACAGGGAAGAAGTGACAAACTACAGGCCTGTGAGCCTTACCTCGGTGGCGTGAAAAGTAATGGAGGCGCTCCTGTAAGAGCGAATAGTGGACTTTCTCAAAACCAACAGGTTGCAAGATCCGAGGCAACATGGTTTTACCAAAGGACGTCTTGCCAAACAAATCTGATTGAGTTCTTTGACTGGGTGACCAGAGAACTAGATCAGGGGCATGCGATGGATGTCATTTACCTGGATTTCAGCAAAGCCTTTGATACTGTTCCTCAAAGGAGGCTTATCAATAAACTCAGTAGTTTGGGGATGGGTCCCAAGGTGGTAAACTGAATCAGAAATTGTTTGACTGACAGACGACAGAAGGTGATGGTAAAGGGAGCTCACTCAGATAAAAGGAAGGTGATTAGCGGGGTGACCCAGGGGTCGGTCCTGGGCCTGGCACTGTTCAATGTATTTGTGAGTGATATTGCTGAAGGACTGAATGGAAAAGTCTGTCTTGTTGCAGATGACACTAAAATTTGCAACAGAGTAGACTGCCCCGAGGGAGTGGAAAGATCTACAAAAGCTGGAAAAATGGTCTAATGCTTGGCAATTAAGATTTAATGCGAAGAAGTGCAGTGTCATGCACTTGGGTAGCAGAAATCCAAGGGAAATGTACGCGATAGAGGCGAGAGGTTGGTGTGCACGGATCAGGAGAAAGACCTTGGTGTGATTATTTCTGAAGATCTCAAGGTGGCAAAACAGTCCGACAAGGTGGTGGCAAAAGCCAGGAGGATGTTGGGCTGCATACAAAGAGGAATTACCAGCAGAAAGGAAGATGTATTTATGCCACTGTACAAGTCACTGGTGAGGCCTCACTTGGAATACTGTGTTCAGTTTTGGAGACCATATCTTGCAAAGGATGTAAAAAGACTGGAAACTGTTCAGAGGAAGGCGACCAAAATGATTTGGAGCCTGCATCAGAAGCCTTATGAGAAGAGACTTGAAGGCCTAAATATGTACACTTTGGAGGAGAGGAGAGATAGGGGAGATATGATTCAGACCTTTAAATACTTAAAGAGAAATATTGAACAAACAAACCTCTTCCAAAGATGGGGAGCTGTACAACTAGAGGGCATAGCATGAAGCTGCAAGGGGGTAAATTGAAAGGCAATGTCAGGAAATACTTTTTCACTGAAAGGGTGGTGGATGCTTGGAATGCCCTCCCGATGGAAGTGGTGGGGGCAAACACGGTGACGGAATTCAAAATGGCATGGGACAGACACAGTGTATCCCTTTATAGCAACAGGATAAAATCAAATAAACTGAATAATCTAATTTCTCAACAAATAGGGGTGTCCTACATGGAGCGGTGGGTTCACCCCTAAAGAAAGACATGGGGAGGGGTGGCCTGCACAGAGCGACAGGTGTACCTACTCTTGCCATCTTTCTGGGCAGACTAGTTGGACCATCCTGGTCTTTATCTGCCGTCATTTACTATTTTACTATGTTACTATATAGTCATTTGGGAGAACTTGAGAGATTTCACCTGTAGGATCACAAAGGCAAAGGCACTAACAAGATAGATGCATGAGTTTTTCTAATTATCAGCTCTCTAAATTATTAGACCAAGAGTCTGTCATTATTCATTTAGGTTAGGGATCTCCAACTCCAGTCAGATATTCAGGATATCCCTAATGAATATGCATGATCCTTCATTCTGAGATATCTAGTCTCTGAGATTTATTGAGCGTGTCCAGTTGGGCCTTCAGTCCATCTGACTGAAACTGAGTTTGAGAAAAAAGCTGCACAATTTGAGATGAAATTATAGCTAAAGACTGCTATCTAAAATGTTATTTGTTCTATGTAACTGATGTTCTGTTCACTGTAAACCACTTTGACCCAGTGAAAAGTGGTATATAAGCCTAGCTAAATAAACTAAATAATAAATAAATAGTTTCCAAAGTTAACACATTTGGTTTAGGAAAAAAACATTTTAGGGCTTATCGTCTGAAGCACCCAGTTCTCTAGGTAAAGTGTTGCATTGCTCGGGATGCACTTGTGCCAAGAGCTACCTCCACCTTCTAATCCACAGGCAGGCGACATAGTTCAGGATTCAGATTCTCCTCCATAGTCTTGGGAGGGGGGGGGGGGGCTGTAATACTCAGGGACTGGAATACTACCCAAGTCCTCAGCAGAGCACAAGGAAGACAACTTTAACCCATATTGCACCTCAGGGCCTTTTGGGCATGGAGAGGAACCTACAGAGCCGAGCTACGCATTGCGTCCATCTCAAGGGAAGGGTCACTTCACCTCTTCCCTAGGCCATCACCAGTAAGATGTTACTGGTTCTAACTTTAAGCTCCAGATTTTTTGAGAGATACTTATCCATTAGGCCAACATTTCTCCTGCCGCCCAACATGCCCAGATGGTCTTAGAATTTTCCTTTCCTTTTTGGTTTTCCCATAAGGTAACAGTAAGAAAAATCTAGCTGCAAGGGAAGCAAACCTCCAGAGCACTGTTAGCCATCTTTCTCTGCTTTCTTCATTTTTCAAACATGAAGGATTTTTTATTCAAAATGAAAAACACTGAGGACCGATGATGCGAATCATAGTGATTTCACACTAAGTTCAGAAATGTTTGGCAAGGGTACTCCATTGTTTGATAGTCCACATAACAATAAAATTTAGTAGGATAGACAACAGTGTTGCCAATAGCACAGGTTCACCTACCGGCACCTCAATAGATGGTGGTAGGTGCACCCATGGTAACTGACAATGACTGGAACTCATGCTAAGAGGCTTTCCTGAGTGGTAACTATCAGGTACATGCTAGTCATGCTCCTGACAGTTATCATGGTGTGGTTGCACCCAATGTGTATTAATTTTGACTCATTGGGCAGCAGCAGTGTTTGGAGGATTAGCGGTAGTGGGGCCCAGGTACCCAGAGAATCACAGAGAACAGTATTCCTGCAGTGCCAGAGTTTTCATCAGGCTGGTGCCAGGCAGTGACATCATCCTCCCCTCTACATAAACACCATCAGGCTGCAGTAGTGGGGCCCAGGTACCTAGAAGAGTGCAGAGAGCAACATTCCTGTGGCTCTGGAGGTTTTCTTCAGGCTGGTGCAAGACAGTGACATCATCCTCTCTTCTTCATAAGAACCATCGGACTGTGGAGCATAGCTGCAGGTGTGTGACCATAGGCACGTGCCTAAAGGTGCATGCCCAAAGGGAGCCACACCTTCTTGCAGCCCCTTTGGAACAACTGAGGAGCCTAAGGGGTTTAAATTGATCAAGTGTGAGTGATACTGTTGTCTTTCTTTTGCTTTGGTTATCTGGTATCATGAAGAGGAAGAGGAAGGGGAAAAAGAAAGCACCAACTGCCTCTACTCCAGTGACTAAGAGACCTATGGACAAACATGCGACCTCACAGCCCATTATTAGTGTGAGTTAGGGCCTGGTCTCTTTCTCTTCAGTTGAGGTGATTTCTTGCAGCTCTGGTGGCAGATCTACTCCTCTACCTTCTTTGAATGTCTCTGGGGAAGTTGGTGAGTCATCCATTGCCTCAATGTGAGGTTCTATTTCTGTAAATGAGGATGGCTCATCTATGCTCTCTTTGACAATTCCAAAGTCGGTGTGCCTCTCGAAGCCTACTATGGAAATTAAACAGCTCTCATCCCAGCAGGATATCTCCTTGAGGGACATTTGGTGTGTGGTATCTAGAACTGAGGAGTTGCTGAGAAGCATCATCTCACAATTATGTGGTTTTGCTGAAGAAGTAGCTGAGACATTTAAAGACATGGATGATAGAGTACAGGCTGAAGAGAGGAGGTTGCTCTGATCCCTAAAAAAAACGCTCCTCAGAACCTTCTGACTACCCTGCAAGCTGCCTCACCCACAGAAAAATATCTTCCCTGCAACTGGCACACCCTCAAAAATTCCCCTCATGCAAATGCCCTATCCACAAAAACTCCGAACTACAAACTCCCCACCACCCTGCAAACTACCCCACCCACAAAACTACCTCCGCACAACTGTCATCAACTCCTAAAACCTTATCCCCCAGAAATACTCCACCCCAAGTTACCCCACTACATACAACATATGCACAACACACAAAGTACACCCAACAAAGATACACACATACACACACACACATGTAAATCCCATACACACACAGACATAAGGATTACAAATACTGTACTTCTCTAGCTATAATGTACTGCATTTTACATTATTGACATATATTTCATTTTCTTTGTGTGAAAGCTACTGACTGAATTGTATTGCTTTCTTATTAGTTATTAAAGGGGTCAGTTTAGAAGCCCTATTCATGATTTGGACATCTGAAAAGAGCCATTCAGACGTCCCAATGACATCTATGTCCCTAGCATCATTTTAGAACACCTCAAACTTACACACATACTGTGAGATCACATCCAAGGCACACAGGGCGTGATGGTAGCGTATCCATGGCATTTTGGGAAAGATACACTTCTGCACCCGATTTCAGAACAGGCCCGCACACTTAAACCCAGCGGCAGACACATCCAAGTCTATAACTGTTCCTGAGCAGGAATAGGTCTTTGAAAAGTGTTTGTTTCTGCCAGCTATCAACAGTATGAAGAAGAGGAAACTGCACCTCACTCACTCAAAGCCTCTGACCCTGCATTGCATCTGGTGCTCACCATTTCTGCTCCCTCCAACACAGACTTCCTGTTTGTTAGCTACTGATGTATCCAAATTCATGTTTAATAACAAAGTTTATTCCCATCTGTTTAGCAGCCTCTTGCCCCCGATTCTAATGGGGACAGTGAGACTAGAAAACCAATTTCATTTCAATTTAGTGTTTTGAAGTCAGTTTTTAGAATTTGCATCCATTATCTTTATATTTTGAACAATGCGGGGAAATGCATCACTGTTTCTATTTCTGTGGATTTGTCTGTTGAGAAGTGATATCATTGCTATCATGGGACAGATGGGGGTTGGGAGCAAGGTCATAATTCCTCTTACCTCCTACATGCCTTTTTGGCACAAACTGGAACTAAGGTGACTCTTTCCCCCCACCACCTCCACACTTCAAATAAGTATCCCAGATTTGTCTGAAAAAAATCTGGTAACCTTAGATTTTGCCCTGGCTATGGAATGGAAACCCTAGTGGTCTCTTTGCTTGGCTCTTTGTTCAAGCCTATCGGATAGTGCTTTATTTTAATATATCATTAGTGCTTGACATCATTGACCTTGCTTTTCTATTCAGTAGATTGGATCAGTCATGAAGGGTTTTCAGCACATGCTCCTGCACAGATAAGGCTATGGCCACATCAAGGATGTTCCTCTGACAGGTATACACACATACTGTCTGGTGGAACAAGGTCACTCACATAATGTAACACACCTGTCATCCATTCATGTCTCTGAACTGATGTGTGTCTCATATTGACCATATGGAGCAAGTAAGGACATGTGATGATCTGTGCAGGTGACCATCCCAGGAGTGAGACGTAGCTGCATGTACTGTATATAATATGTGATGAAGCAACAGATGTGCATTCAGTTATCAAGAAAGTTTCCACTGATGTAAAACTCATGTATCATTCATCTACAGGGTGAAGCTGTACAACCTTTTCCAATGTGCTGCAGCAGAATCAATAAAGTCATGCTGTCCAATATGCAGCTTGCAGACCCAATGTCCTATCAAAAGACATTGTGTCATTGTGTGTATATCAGAGTTGCCACAATGGTGCACAGATGCTGCCTGCCAATATGGGTGTTACAGATCATTCATAGCCCCATAGATAGCCCCCTGTGGTCCTCATGTCTATGGCATGTGCCTCTCCAAAATGCCACAGAAAAATCTGCAGTGTTGTTGCACATCCTTCCTCTACCCTCTCCATATCCCCTCCACACATGTTTATGTTTATGCAATTTCTTGATATACCACCCAGGCTGAAGGGCATCAGAACAGTTTACACACACTACAAGCAGGTACTGGATACATTCCCTTGTCGCTGAAGGGCTCACAGTCTATATGTGTACCTGAGGCAATGGAGGGTTAAGTGGCTTGCCCAAGGCCATAAGGAGTGCCTAGAGGACTAGAAACCCAAGTCCCTCCAGCCTGTGAATACAGTGCATGCCTATCTCAGGTTGATATTTCAACTGCTGTGATCACGAATGTCACTTTTCTAGGACATGTACTATCATGCACTGTGAGTATGTCAGTGAAGCACCTACAGAAAGCAAAAGGAGCAGACAAGAGCTATGTGTGCACCCAGGGCCGGCCCGTCCATTGAGCAAGAATGTTTTTTGCACAGGGCCCCGCGTTTCAGGGGGCCCCGCGCAAAGAACATTCTGCTTTTTTTTTTTAAATTACATTTTAAAAAAAAAACCTGTCTCTGGCTGCTGCCGCTGCCGCGTCCGTCGCAGCAGCGGCAGAATGGAGTGTCCCGCGGGGCCCCTTCTCCTCGTTGAGCCCTCTGCAAGGGCTTTCAGATTCGCGAAGGGAGAGTGCTCCCTCGCATCTCTGTAAAGCCCGCAGGGGCTAATGGGAAATTTCCCATCTGCCCCTTTAGACGTGAGGGGCTGATGGGAAATTTCCCATTAGCCCCTGCGGGCTTTACAGAGACGCGAGGGAGCACTCTCCCTTCGCGAATCTGAAAGCCCTTGCAGAGGGCTCAACGAGGAGAGGGGGCCCCGCGGGACACTCCATTCTGCCGCTGCTGCGATGGACGCGGCAGCGGCAGCAGCTAGAGCCAGGTTTTTTTTTTTAAATTTGCCAGAAGGGAAGGGAAGGGAAGGGGAGGGGGGGTTAAGACTGGTAATGGGCTGGGGGGCTGATGGAGGCTGTCTGGAAATGGGGTGTTAGGACTGGAAATGGGCTGGGGGGGGGGGTGTTAGCACTGGAAATGGGCTGGGGGGGTGTTAGGACTGGAAATGGGCAGAGGCTGATGGAGGCTGACTGGAAATGGTCTGGGGGGGTAGGACTGGAAATGGGCTGGGGGGGGTTAAGACTGGTAATGGGCTGGGGGCTGATGGAGGCTGTCTGGAAATGGGGTGAGGGGGGTTAGGACTGGAAATGGGCTGGGGGGGTGTTAGGACTGGAAATGGGCTAGGGGGGGTTAAGACTGCTAATGGGCTGGGGCTGATGGAGGCTGACTGGAAATGGTCTGGGGGGAAGGACTGGAAATGGACTGGGGGGGGTTAAGACTGGTATTGGGCTGGGGGCTGATGGAGGCTGTCTGGAAATGGGGTGAGGGGGGTTAGGACTGGAAATGGTCTGGGGGGGTAGGACTGGAAATGGGCTGGGGTGGTTAAGACTGGTATTGGGCTGGGGCTGATGGAGGCTGTCTGGAAAAGGGGTGATGGGGGGGTTAGGACTGGAAATGGGCTGGGGGGAGTTAAGACTGGTAATGGGCTGGGGGCTGATGGAGGCTGTCTGGAAATGGGGTGATGGGGGGGTTAGGACTGGAAATGGGGTGATGGGGGGTTAGGACTGGAAATGGGCTGGGGGGGGTTAAGACTGGTAATGGGCTGTGGGCTGATGGGGGCTGTCTGGAAAGAGGGTGAGGGGGGGTTAGGATTGCTAATGGGCTATGGGGGGGTTAGGACTGCTAATGGGCTATGGGGGCACTAGGACAGGAAATGAGCTGATGGGGAGGGGTTAGGACTTGAGGTGGGCTGATGTGGTTAGGACTGGTAATGGGCTGTGGGCTGATGGGGGGGGGGTTAGGACTGGCAATGGGCTATGGGGGGCTGACTGGAAATGGGCTGATGGGGTTAAGACTGGAAGTGGGCTGATGGGGGGGTTAGGACTGGTAATGGGTTATAGGGGGGGCTTAAACTGAAAATGGGTTGATGGGGGACTAGGACTGGTAATGGGTTGGGGGATTGCTATGACTGGAAATGGACTGAGTGGACGGGGAGGCTTGAACTGCAAATAGCTGATGGGGAGGGAGCTTGGAATGGAAATGGGCTGTGAGGGAAGGGAGCTAGGACTGAAAATGGGCTGATGGAGCAGCTAGGATAGGACTGGAAATGAGCTGTTGGGGGGAGCTAAGATTGGAAATGGGCTGTGGTGGGGGCTTGAATTGAAATGGACTCATGGAGGGGTTGGAACTGGAAGTAGGCTCATGGGGGGGCTTGGACTGGAATTGGGCTGAGTGGAGGGGAGCTAGGATTTGACATGGGCTGATGGTGGGGCTAGGAAATGACTAGAAATGGGCTGATGGGGGGCTAGGATTGGAAATGAGCTGATGAAGGGACTCAGACTGAAAATGGATGGGGGAGCTAGGACTGGAAATGGGTTGATGGGGGGCTAGGACTGGAAATGGGCTGATGCAGGGACTAGAAGGGAATGGATGCTGGGTGAGACTGGAACTAGAAGGGAGCTGATGTTGGGGGAGGATTAGAATGGGATGGGGCTGGGAGAGTAAAATGGAGAGGGGAAAAATATTTTGTGTGGGAGGGATGAAAAATCTACAATTGGCCGGGTATTGGGAGAGTAAGTGGGGATTGAGGATGGAGGGGTAAAATTTGTGTGGATGAAAGAAGAATGAGGAAAGAGCAAAAGGAGAAAGATTAGTATGTTAAAGCAGATGTAGAGAGAGAGGATGGAAAGAAAACTAGAAGAGAGAAGAAAGGACAATTGGACAGCAGACGATGGAGAGTTAGCAGAAAACATGAAGAAACCAGAAGAAAGTGGCTGGAGCAATTGCAACTGAAAAAAAATGCACAAAAGGTAGAAATATCTCTTTATTTTGAATTAATTAACTGGAATATGAAAGCTCTGGGAAATGTGCATCATTAACGTCTGCGCTTTGTTTGGTACAAGAGGAAATTGATTTATAGTTTTATTTCTACAGTGTTGTTGTACATTCCAAGTTTGGCTTTTGGGGTTCCCAGTTTAATTATTGCCTTCCTGTTTCTAAATTGCGATTCCTTGTTTGGTGATGGTCTATGTTCTGCATGTGTAACTGAGCTGAGGTATTCTGTTTATGTAATTCCTATTTGACATTGCCACTTGTTCTCTTTCCCCAGTATTCTCTGAAATGTACTGGTTTAATATTTGCAGTGTTTCCTTTTGATAGGTAGGGTCTGGTGCTTTGTGAGTCCTGGTAATGCTGTCAGGATACAGCGGGTTTGCTATGGGTTCTAAATGGGCAGCGTTTGTAGTAGTTCCTAATGTGCCTGGCGGTTGGCACTGGATTATAGTAATGTAGAAATCTTTTAGTCTTTCTTTATCCATACACTCATTAAGAGACATGTTTACTAAAAGTTAGTGTTTGATAACATTATGCAAATATGTATGCAAATAAGGCCACTTATGCAAATGAGGCCCCGCCCCGAGTCTCCGCACATGGCCCCGCACCCCCCTTGGGCCGCCCCTGTGTGCACCTTACATGTCAATTGTTTGTGGGACACCCCTGCCATGCAATAGCATATGTATGACACATGGCATTGCTACTTTCAGTTACCATGTAATGGTTATCAGCAGTCCTGTAAAACACTGAAGTTTATCTGTGACCGGCAAGGGATACAATGACGTGCGGCCTAGGTCATGAGAACATAAGAACATAAGATATGATATACTGGGTCAGACCAAGGTCCATCAAGCCCAGTATCCTGTTTCCAACAATGCCCAATCTAGGTCGTAAGTACCTAGCAGTTTCCCCAAGACACGCAGGTTCCACAATGCTTGTATTGGGTCAAGCAGTGATATCCCGGTTCCCTTTTAATAATGGTTTATGGACCTTTCCTCCAGGAACTTGTAAAAACCTTTTTTAAACCCAGCTACACTAACAGCTTTTATGACATTCTCCAGTAACAAATTCCAGAGTTTGATTACATGTTGAGTGAAAAAATATTTTCTCTTATTAGTCTTAAATAGGTTACCCTGTAGCTTCATTGCATGTCCCCTAGTCTTTCTATATTCTGATGACGTACACAATCTTTCTATGTTTATCCGTTCCACTCCATTCAGTAATTTATAGACTTCTATCATATTTCTCCTTAGCTGTCTCTTTTTCAGGTTGAAGAGCCCTAATCCTTTTAGCCTAGGAAACATGTGTACCTTGCTCCACACTGGGGGGTATGAGAAGGGTTTGGCATTCTGAACTGTGTGGGCCAGAATCTGCTGGTGGGGGATGAGCAAACCTGTTCACATGTATATCTAGCTTTGCAGCAGGGGGGGAGGGGGGAGGGGAAGTCCACAATCTCAAAGCTGTATGAGAGTACAGGAATTGCCAGCTGATTGATGGCTTGTATCTTATTCCATGATGTTAAAGTACTTTTCAACATGACCAAACAAAGGGAATATAATAACCTTATTAACAATTGCAAACAGCAATACCACACAAACATCATCATGAAATCAGTGAACAAGCCAAGAGAACTCTTCATCATAGTGTGAACACTCACCCGGGACAACACACAACAGGACACCCCCGAAGTCTACCCCCAAGACATGGCGAACTACATAACTGAAAAACACAACAAACTCAACAAGAACCTACTCACAACACCACAGAATTGTGATAACATGGAAGACCAACCCTCCACACATTCCTGGGGAGAGTTCTCTACCCCATCTGTTAAAACAAATTGAAAAGATAGCCACCTTGCTCAACACAACCACATCTCCAACTGACCCATGCCCAATACAGTGGTAAAGGCAGCCAAAGATCAACTCATCCCATTTATACACAAAATAGTCAAATTGTCCCTACAACATGGACATATGCCTCCTGCCCTCAAACAGGCATCCATACAGCCAATACTGAAGAACACATTCCTTTGCAAGAAGGATCCTGCAGCGTACTGCCCGATCACCAGCCTTCCATTCTCATAAAAATCATAGAAAGACTGAAGACTGTGCATATACAACTTCAGGGCCATATGGATCACTATGCACCACTTGACCCACATCAGCATGGCTTCAAGCCACAACGCAATGTCGAAGCACTGCTAACCTCTCTCTTCGACACCATTTTAAGAGGAATTGACAATGTCAAGAACAGCTTCCTCCTCATATTCATGGATATCTCATCCACCTTTGACAATGTGTCACACAATATTCTAATCCAATGACTCCAGGATATTGGCATTTGCAATACCACCCTTAACTGGTTCACTTTTTAGTTAAGCAATAGACTCCAACAAGTCAGATGTGGAGCCAAGCACTCAGCACCCTTCACCATATCACAAGACATTCCCCAGGGCTCTGCACTCTCCTCAATCCTCTTTAACCTTTACATATATCCCATCTGTAGCATAATCAAAAAACAAAACATACTGTATCACTTATACACCAATGATTTCATGGTATACACCCCAATCAAACTGGAGAAGCCAAACCTCACAACCATAACCCAATGCCTGGAAGACGTAACCACATGACTCAGCAACAACAACCTCATGCTAAACTACAGCAAAACAGAAGCACTCCACATCAATAGAAGTGCCACCTTCAACCCTCCACAGTTAATCCATCTACTGAATCAAACGATACTAGTAAAAAGAGAACTGTGCTGCCTCGGAATCATCTTAGACAAAAATATCAATCTCTAATCGCACATAAACAAACCACTGCTAAAAGAGATGACAGGCTAAATCTCATAAGGAAACTAAAACCACTCCTAGAACAGGATCATTTCTGGACAGTATGCCAGGCTATCATCACCCCAATACTAGACTATAGCAATTCACTATACCATCGACTCTCAAAGCAAGCTACACATCCGCTACAGATGGTGCAGAACACAGCAGCACCCATCATCACCAGAACTAACAAGGCAGATCACATCACACCAGTATTACACTAACGTACTGGCTCCCAATTCAAGTTCGCTCCAAGTTCAAAGCAATAATGAACATTATCAAAATCCTCCACCAGTCCTCAGCTGACATCCTAGAGAGCTTGGTCATAAGAGACTCAGGCGCGCGCCCGAGGAACTACAACAACATGCACAAGATCAGAGTGGCCACAGATTACCAGAAAAGCAAGCAATCCACCTACAAAAGAACACTCTCCCTAGTTGCCCCCCACCTGTGGAACTCCCTTCCCAAAGAAATGCATGCTTCCAGAGACATCAAAGAATTCAGGAAGAAACTCAAGACCCTCCTATTCATAGAACTCTACGGGAGCATAACATAGCCCAGCAGCCACACGGTCTCCTCAACAAAACTTCTTTCTGATACCCCCACCCAATCTCTAAATAGCATGAACCAACTGTACATACATCAAGAATACTGTAAATAGTTGTCACCCTGTTAAGCTCCCTGCATGCCAACTATGTACCAAGTTTAAGTTATGTTGCAATGCAAACTGCTTTGATTTAAGGATAAGGTGCTATAGAAGTCAGGTTAAATAAAATAAATCAATAATATTTTAATCTCCTGTAGTATTCTTTACTGATCTTTTCTCTCAGTAATTTCTTCTTAAGTGTCATTCCTTCCTCTTCTTCAAGATACTTATATATGCCTTCCTGTTCGTTCCTTGCTATCACAGTTCTCAGCCAAGGAGACGTTTTCCATTTTGTTCAATTTTTCTTAAAAAAAAAGTTGCCTTAGCACATTTGTCAAAGCCAATACTCACCCTGATATCAGCAGAAAAGCTTTTCACCACATGGAGTTGTTTTTCTATTTGTTGGTCGCTGGAACTGAAGAGCTTCAGATTGTCTATAAATAGTAAATGGTACTGTATGTTGTTTCTAGATTGTTACCTTTTTAGGATTCAGACTAAATCCATATCCCAAAGATTTGATGAGAGTACTCATTGGATTAAGTCCCACACAAAATAGAAATGGTGACAGAGAATCTCTCTAAAATATTCCTCGCTGGATCTTAATGTTAGGAATGATGTACTGATCATCTTCATATTTCAAAAAGAGTGTGGTTTGCCACATTGTGATGACAAACCTAATGTACTTTATACAGAAAGGACAGGGCAGTTAGAAGGGGAGGAGGAGTGGCACTATATGTAAAACATAATATTAAAGCTTTGGAATTACACAGCTTAAAAGGGAGAGAGAAGGCACTATGGATTAAACTAGAAAGAGGGAAAGAGAAATCTATTTGCATTGGCGTGATATACAGACCTCCCTCACAAGAGGAAGAGGTGGATGGAGAGTTAATTGAAGACATATGCAGCATTGCTAGGAATGGGAAAGTGCTACTGATAGGGGATTTCAATATGACAGATGTTGATTGACACATTCCTGCTGCAGTATCATCTAGAAGTAAGGAGATCCTGGATTCTCTACAGGGAGAACTATTCAGGCAACTGGTAACAGAACCCATACGTGAAGGGGCCATACTGGACTTTGTGCTTACCAATGCTGAAAGTGTTTCTGATGTTATAGTGGGAGATCATTTTGCATCCAGTGATCACCAGATGCTGTGGTTCAGTATTAGGACTAGGGCTGTTAGAATCCATTCAAAAGCGAGGGTCTTGGACTTTAGGAAAGCTAACTTTGCCAAAATAGGCCAATACCTCAGGGAGTCGTTAGTGGGATGGGAACAGCTAGGGGATGTAGAAAAACAGTTGGCAAAACTGAAAGGGATATTTTAAGGGCAACAAACCTTTTTGTTAAAATGGTAAATAAAGGTAAAAGGAAAAGGAGACCTCTATGGCTTTCGAAAGAAGTAGCTGAAAAAGAAAAGAAAAAGAGGGAGGCCTTCATGAAATACAAGAGATCACAGAGAGAGGAAGACAGGCATCTATATTTGGAAAAACTTAGAGAAGCTAGCAAAGTAGTCAGGAAAGCAAAGATTCAGAAAGAGGAGGAAATAACCAATGCAATAAAATGTGTGTGTGTGTGGGGGGGGGGGGGGATAAGACATTTTTCAGATATGTTAGTGAGAAGAGGAAGGACAAAAGTGGTATTGTCAGACTCAAGGGTGAAAGGGAGGAATATGTAGAAGCTGATGAGGATAAAGCAGAATTGCTCAACAAATATTTCTGTTGTGTGTTCACAGATGAAGAACCAGGAAAAGGACCTCAGAAAACACCCACAAACAGGAACAGAAGTGAGGGGCATCTTGAAGAATTTTCAGAAGACTGTGTTCATGAGAAACTAGCTAAACTTAAAGTAGACAAAGCAATGGGACCGGATGGGATACACCCTAGAATACTGTGGGAACTTGGGGACATTCTAGCAGCTCCATTGACTGACCTTTTCAATGCCTCATTGGAGTCAGGAGTGGTGCCAAAGGACTGGAGAGAGGCTCATCTGGTCCCTTTACATAAAAGTGGAAGTAAGGATGTGGTTGAAAACTACAGGCTGGTTAATTTAACTTCGGTGGTGAATAAATTATTGGAAACACTGCTGAAAGAGAAAATAGTGAGATTTCTGGAGTCCAGCAGATTACAGGATCCGAAGCAGCATGGATTCTCCAGAGGCAGGTCTTGTGAGACAAATCTGATTGATTTCTTTGACTGGGTGACCAGGGAGTTGGACCGAGGGAGAGCCCTAGATGTGGTGTATTTAGATTTCAGTAAAGCCTTTGCACCATTCCTCAAAGGCGACTTATAAACAAACTGAGCACTCTAAGGATGGACCCTAAAGTTACTGCTTGGGTTAGTAACTGGTTGAGTGGGAGGCAACAAAGGGTACAGGTAAATGGAACTCATCTGAGGAGAAAAAGTTACCAGTGGTGTGCACCAGCGATCTTTCCTTGGTCCGATTCTTTTTAACATCTTTGTTAATTATAGCGGAAGGGCTGTCAGGTAAGGTTTGCCACTTTGTGGATGATACCAAAATCTGCAATAGAGTAGACACCCAGGAAGGTGTAGATAATATGAGGAGAGATCTAGCTAAGCTTGAAGAATGGTCTAGAATTTGGCAGCTGGGATTTAATGTTAAAAAATACAAGATCATGTATTTGGGCTGCAGCAATCCAAGGGAGCAATATAGTATAGGTGATGAAGTACTTTTGTCCACTAAAGAAGAGCAGGACCTAGGCGTGGTTGTGTCTTATAATCTTAAAGTTGCTAAACAGGTAGAAAAGGGGACAGCAAAAGCTAGAAGAATGCTTGGGTGCATAGGGATTGGAATGGCTAGCAGAAAAAAGGAGGTGATAGTGCCTCTGTATAAGTCTTTGGTGTGACCTCATTTGGAGTATTGTGTGCAATTCTGGAGACTGCACCTTCAAAAGGATATAAACAGGATGGAGTCAGTACAGAGGGTGGCTACTAAAATGGTTAATGGTCTTCATTATAAAGCATATGAAGACCGACTTAAGGATCTTAATATGTACACCTTAGAGAAAAGGCGGGATAGAGATGATATGATTGAGACGTTTAAATACCTCCATGGCATAAATGCACAGGGGGAGAGTCTCTTTCGATTGAAAGCAAGTTCTGCTTTGAAGGGACATGGGATGAGGGTGAAAGGGGATAGATTCAGGAGTGATATGCAGAAATATTTCTTTACGGAAAGAGTAGTGGATCCGTGGAATAGTCTGCCAGTGGAGGTTGTAGAGATGAGGACAGTAACTGAATTGAAAAAAGCATGGGACAAACACAGAGGATCTCTAAAGTTAAAAAGGGGACTTTTGTAGTTGTTGATATGAAAGGACAGACTAGATAGGCCATGTGGCCTTTTTCTGTCGTCATTTTTCTATGTTTCTATGTTTATACTCTATTAAACGAGGATTTATTTTATATATTTCAAGGCAATTTATTATCGAAGAGTGTGGGACGCTGTCAAAAGCTTTCTTTTTTGACAGCGTCCCACACTCTTCTTAGCACTCTTCTTAGAAGTAGCTGAAAAAGAAAAGAAAAAGAGGGAGGCCTTCATGAAATACACTCTTCTTAGAAGTAGCTGAAAAAGAAAAGAAAAATAATACTGAGATTTCTGCTTTTCTTAGTGCTGGCCATGATGGCCTTATTCAACATTAGCTGGTCTATGGTTCCATGTGCTCTCTTCTTATTGCCCTTTTGCTCTATTGCCATGATATTATTGGACTTGATTTAATCATATATTCTGTCTGCATCTATTGCAGTGAACAGCTTATAGATTATAGGCAGACAAGTTATTTGTCTATAATTTTTGGGAATGTTACTTATGTCCCCCTTTGGAAGGAGAAATGTCCTTCCTGTAATAAGCCATTGTGGTGTTAAGTCTGGCTGCTTAAATAATTGATTTTTACAGTTTGCCAGGTCTTGATGGAGTGATGTTATAGCTGTTTGAGCCAAAAGTTGGTTACTCCATCTGGGCCAGGGCTCTTCTAGTTTGGAATTCGTTTTAACCTGCTTTACAGCTCTTTCATTGTTACTGCAGGCCATATCATAGGTTGATGTTTGCTTTTTTTTAAATGCTCCTGTATGCAGGGTAACCATTCTGCTTCTTGATTGTGCACTATAGGGCCTCATAAAGTTTTCTCCAAAAGGTTTCTCTTTCGGCTTTGGTTGGTGGTGCTTTTACCATATTTTTACCATTTCCTTGTAGAATTCTTTTGGGTTCTCGCTAAATAGTTTATTTTGATACCTTTCTTTTCTGTTTATTTCATATCTTCACAGTTTTTGCGCTTCTGCTGCTATTTTCCATTTATTGTTAGAACATATACATTTCAGGTCTTCATTAATGCAGCATGCTTCAGCTTGATGTCTTGGATTTTACTCGGTATCTTTGATGATCTTAATCCTTTTAGATATCTGTCTATCAGGGATACCACCGCATGCAATAATTGCATTTTTCCTTCAGTGCACTTTTTCCAAGGAGGAACCATTCTCTTTTTCTTTTCGCCCTGCACTTTTATCTGATAATATTTTTACAGTAATACGTTTAGCTGCACAATATTGTATTGATTTATTTTGGCAATGTCAGTAAATGGTCTCTTTATACTGGATAAGGCCTTGTTCAACTTACTTCTAACCTTAGGTATTAAATTTAACTTGGGTAATCTTTCCCTTGCCTGGAACCCGCAATATTCATCTTTTTCAATGTGGACTAGGAGTTCAATCTTGAATTCCTTCACTTCTGGGTCTTTCTTTTCCTCTTCAGTTGATTTGTTGACCTGTCCTGTATTTATCTTACTCTCCTGCAGTTCAAGATCTCTAAGTTCAGCACAGTAGGTTGCTGAACTCTAGTAACCTCCTCGGGTTTAGAAACTGCTAACACCTAATCAGGAGTTAGTGGGCCTGATTTCCTGAGTGCAGCTGAGGCCTGCATAAAAGGCTCCAGTGCCCTGCCCTGTTGAGGCTTTCCTAACCAGGGCTCTACAGATCAACAAACAGTAAGGATTTGAGGGTTTGTTTGTTTGTTTTTATTATATTACATTGCTAGCTCTCTGACTGGGAGCTCTTAAAAGGGTTTTTTGTATATTTTTTAAAGCAAGGTTACTTTCTTTTTGGTGCTTTAGGGAAACTTTCCTTGAGCACAGTAGGTTGCTGAACTCTAGTAACCTCCTCAGGTTTGGAAACTGCTAACACCTAATCAGGTGTTAGTTCCCTCCCTACCCACCCCGACTCCCACCCACCCCTAGTGAGCAGTCTTGCTTTATAGGGCACCTCCCCCTTTAACAAATCACAGATAAATTGGACCAGCACATTTTGAATATAATTAAAGAGATTTAACTGCTTTTTCTCTGAAAGGACAGCTGCGAAACCGGCTGGTACTTGGTAGATCTCTCTCTCTCTTTTGCTTTAACAGATACCTAAGCTCCACGAACAGAACAATGGCTGGGAAAAATCATATTGCTAAAGCTGTTGCCCCCGTTACAGCTTCAGCCTCAGTCCAGACAGAGGTCCTAATGCCAGTTGAAGGACCAGTTCCATGTGCAGGGTGCCTGCATGCTGAAGCTCTGAGGAAACAAGTGGAGGAACTCAGAGAGGAGGTGGCGAGGCTGAGAAGCATTCAAGACAATGAGAAGTACGTTGATGAGATGCTTCTTGCAGCAACCAAGCTCTCCAGCACAGGAGAAGATGGGTGCCAACAGAATGTCGATGGTTGGACACAAGTCACCAGGGCCTGCAAAATCACTAATCAAACTTCTCCAGTCCTTAAATTGAAGAACCATTATGCAGCCCTGGAAGTGGAGGAGGTGAAAGCATCCCTGGAAAGGGAAGAACCAGAGTTCAAGTACCCCAAAGTTTCAGAATCAGTGATCAGAAGGAAACGAAGGGTAGTGGTGGTTGGAGACTCTCTTCTGAGGGGTACTGAGGCGTCCATCTGCTGACCAGACTTGATGTCCAGAGAGGTATGCTGTCTGCCTGGTGCCAAAATCCAAGATGTTATGGAGAGTTTGCCAAGACTCATCAAGCCCACTGACTATTACCCAATGTTGCTAATCCATGTTGGAACAAATGATACTGCCAGGTATACCTCGGAACATATCAAAAGTGACTTCATGGCTCTGGGACAGAGGGTGAAGCAGTTAGGTGCACAGGTGGTGTTCTCTTCAATCCTCCCTGTTGAGGGTAAAGGCCAAGGAGGAGAGGCTCGCATCCTGGAGATGAATGCATGGCTGCGTGGATGGTGTCATCGAGAGTGTTTTGGTTTCCTAGACCATGGGATGCTGTTCCAAGGGTTGCAGAGAAGAGATGGCATCCATCTGTCCAAGAAAGGTCAATGCATCTTCGGTAGTAGACTGGCTAATCTACTGAAGAGGGCTTTAAACTAGATTCGTTGGGGATAGGTGAAGAAAGCCCCCAGGTAAGTGAAAGCCCCCAGGTAGGAGATACATTAAATACCTTTATGGAAATGGGTAACAGGGGTAACATATGGAAAGCAGTGTGTATAAATGCCCGTAGCATGGGAAATAAGATCCCTGATGTTGAAGCTTTGGTGGGAGTGGCTGACTTGGATTTAGTGGCAGTTACAGAAACATGGTTCACAGAAAACCATGACTGGGATGTAACTATACCTGGCTATACTTTATTCAGAAAGGACAGGGTAGGAAGAAGGGGAGGAGGAGAGGCACTATATGTAAAAACTACTATTAAAGCTTTGGAATTACAGAGCTTAAAAGGGAGAGAGGAGGCATTGTGGGTTAAACTAGAAAGAGGGAAAGAGAAATCTATTTGCATTGGTGTGATATACAGACCTCCCTCACAAGAGGAAGAGGTGGACAGAGAGTTAATTGAAGACATACGCAGCATTGCTAGGAAAGGGGAAGTGCTACTGATAGGAGATTTCAATATGCCAGATGTTGATTGGCACATTCCTGCTGCAGTATCATCTAGAAGTAAGGAGATCCTGGATTCTCTACAGGGAAAACTATTCAGGCAATTGGTAACAGACCCCACATGTGAAGGGGCCATACTGGACTTGGTGCTTACCAATGGTGAAAGTGTTTCTGATGTTGTAGTGGGAGATCATTTTGCATCCAGTGATCACCAGATGGTGTGGTTCAGTATTAGGACTAGGGCTGTTAGAATCCATTTCAAGGTGAGGATCTTAGACTTTAGGAAGACTAACTTTGCGAAGATGGGCCATTACCTCAGGGAGTCGTTAGTGGGATGGGAACAGCTGGGGGATGTAGAAAAACAGTGGGCAAAACTGAAAGGGGGTATTTTAAGGGCAACCAACCTTTTTGTTAAAATGGTAAATAAAGGCAAAAGGAAAAGGAAACCGCTATGGTTTTCGAAGGAAGTTGCTGTAAAAGTGAAGAAAAAGAGGGAGGCCTTCATGAAATACAAGAGATACAAGTTCTGCTACGAGGGGACATGGGATGAGGGTGAAGGGAGATAGATTCAGGAGTGATATGCGGAAATATTTCTTTACGGAAAGAGTAGTGGATCCATGGAACAGTCTCCCAGTGGAGGTGGTAGAGATGAGGTCAGTAACTGAATTTAAAAAAGCATGGGACCAACACAGAGGATCTCTAAAGGTAAAAAGTGGACTGTTGTAGTTGTTGATATGGAAGGACAGACTAGATAGGCCATGTGGTCTTTTTCTGTCATCATGTTTCTCTGTTTCTATGTTTCTAAGCTCCATCTCCCCCTCAACTATTCTTTCTTTTTCTGTGTATTCCTTTCTTTTGGTACTCTCACCTAAGTCTCCCTATATTTCTTTTTCTACAAAAACCTTTAGTTGCTTCAAGATGCTATCATTTACACACACTTCCTTACTTTAATCTGTGAAATTAAAGTTTTTTAATTTGCATCTGTTGCTTTTTGCAGTTCTTCTTGTGGCAATTTTCCTCTTTCTTCCAGTTTTTGATGGATTCTCTTTGTATACCCTTTTGTTGTAAATATAGGGTATGTAGCATAAGAGTAGCAGTACATTATCTCCTTAACTGTAGTTAATCCCCTTAACTTTTTCATTAATTTCTGTGATTTATCTCCTGCCACAGTGGTCCATGAACATGCTCACCATGGCCTTTGTGGCAGGGATATTATCTACATCTGTAGTGCTTGCACTATCGCAGCCACCATCGTTAGCCCTAGTGTGTAAGCTACATGTGTGTATTTTTTTATCCTGGGTGACATGTGACCAGTATGTATTATTCTTTTTTGTTCTCAACATTTTTCAATTGTAGTGTTGACTTGCTGAGATTTAGCATAGATGTTATACAACAGGGTCACCACATGAAGGCTGAGTCATATTAACATGCCCCTGTGGAGAATGCAGCAATCCATCACATGAGCTCTGGAATGTACAGGGACATTCTGTGCTTCATCCACATAACAGCTGCCACATGTGCAAGTGTCCTTTGTCACCAGCCACCCTGAATGTGAGGATGGGCACACATCACCTGGTCCCCATTCCCAGCACCAAAATGGATGTTCTCTCCAGCTTCTGGAACAGATCTATTTCACTGCAAGAATGCTGCAAGTGTTGGGTATGGTATGTCATGCTAGCCATTTGGTAGCCTATACAAATGCAGTGTTTTGGAGTGGCATGTCCCCTCTGGCCCTTATGTACTGCACTTGGCCAGAGACTCTCATGTAACACCTTATGTCATGTTCTAGGGCTCTGGCAGCAGTGTCCAAGGAACCAGAATGAAGTGAATGGTGCCTAGCCAGAAAGGTGCGGGGGGGGGGGGGGTTGCTGATGCCATCCAGAAGATTACAGGGAGCTCCTGACAAGCTCTCTTTCATAGACATCTATTCAGCTAGATCCATCACAGTCAGCCTGCATATGTTATGTAATACTGGACTGTGTTACCCACTCATATACCAACTGTGCCTGGTCTGCTAGTCATTACTCACTGCATGTACACATGGCCACCATGAAGATTCTGGCTTCACATAAACAGCATGGACATCTTGCAGCCTGGCTAGTGACTGGACTTCAATAGAGAAACAGTGCTTATGTCACTGCAGCTTGACCCTAGATAGCACTATGTGGATACATAGCCCTGACATGGTCACAGCTCAGTCAAAGTGATTTGGCTTCTCAGCATGAATAGCTGTGTGCAGTCAGGCCATGCTCATGCCAGACCCATCTTAATATGACTCAGCCATTTACCTCACCTCTGACTCATGTACATCCTGTGTAAACTGATCTGTTTTAGACAATACCCAGAATGTCCTGCTCTTCATTTGTGTACTCTTAGTCTGAAGGTGGGAACAGCTAATGCTATGCAAAGAGCACTGGAAACAGGTCCAAAGACAGGCAGCAAGTGCATGTTGGCCCACAGTGCCATACATCTGTCACATAACAGAATACTGTGTCCCACTGCACAGTTTTTGTCAGTGAACACTGAATATAGTGCATGCTCATACTCCCATATTATGTCATGTTTCTGGCCATGGACACTACGAAAATGTCCGGTGCAGCACATGCACTCTCCCACCCTTTAGACACAGGCTCCGCTCCCCCCTCCAAAAGAGCATGTCGGTCCATGACAGATCGGATATGGGGTTAGACATTGGTACAGTTGCTGGCTACACATACTCCGCCATCCCCACCCTCTTTGTACACTAACAATATCTTTTTGGTTATCACACTTGGTGCCCATGGAGAGTGGGAGAGACTGTCATGCAGGGCCTCTGATGTGAAATATGCAGAGACAGACTAGACCGTCATAGTTTCTGTGCATTCGAAAATAGACTCTGGCCAGCCACAAACCTACCAGGGGCCCATTCACAACATTTATATAATGAAACTGATCTATATCGGATTGTAAATAGTTTGAGGTTTCCCCCCACCAACCTTTTTATGTACATAGTTAAAAACCTGTTATATGTAACTGTTCTGGTTGAGTTTACTGTTATAATGTAAACCGCTTCTGATCACTGGAAGTAGCGATATAAAAATATAACCAAATAAATAAACAAAATAAATAAATAAATCTATGGGACTGTTCCCCCACCTCCACCTCAACATTTACCTCCAGGCATTGCTTCCCACATAGTGGCAGGCGATGTAGAGACAGACATGTTGTTGCCAAAAAAGCATCTTTCAGGAAATGGAAAAAAGAGCCAAATGACGAAACCTGGAAACAGCACAAGCACTGGCAGGTCAAATGCAAGGCATTGATAAAGCAGGCAAAGGGAGAATTTGAGAAGAAGTTTGCTGCGGAAGCAATAACGCAAAATAAAGATTTTTTTAAGTACATTCATAGCAAAAAACCTGTGAGAGAGTCAGTTGGTCCATTAGATGATAGAGGAGTTAAAGGGGCACTAATAGGTGACAAGGCGATAGCGGAGAGACTGAATGAATTCTTTGCTTCAGTCTTTACTGAGAAAGATGTAGGGATGTTACCCATGACTGAAGTGGTATTTAAAGGTGCGGAAGAATTGAAGAAAATATCGATACATCGGGAAGATGTATTACAACTATTAGATAAACTGAAGAGTAGCAAATCACCTGGGCCAGATGGTATACATCCAAGGGTGTTGAAAGAACTGATATATGAGATTGCAGACCTGCTATTAATAATCTGTGAACTATCATTAAAATCATCGCTAATACCTGAAGATTGGAGGATCGCCAATGTAACACCAATTTTTAAAAAGGGTTCCAGGGTTGATCCAGGAAACTACAGACCGGTGAGCCTCACGTCAGTACTGGGAAAAATGGTAGAAACCATCATAAAGAATAAAATTACTCAGCATGTAGATAGTCATGGCCTAATGGGAGTCAGCCAACATGGCTTTAGACAAGGAAGATCTTGTCTTACTAATCTGTTATGTTTTTTTGAAAGTGGGCAAAGGTGGGCAAAGGTGGGCAAAGGTGAGTCGGTTGATATAGTGTATCTAGACTTTCAGAAAGCCTTTGACAAGGTCCCTCATCAGAGACTTTTGGCAAAACTAAAGAATCATGGGATAGGAGGCAGTGTACTACTGTGGATCAGGAACTGGTTAAAAGATAGAAAGCAGAAGGTTGGGCTAAATGGCCAATTTTCCCTATGGAGAAAGGTGAATAGTGGTGTACCCCAAGGATCTGTGCTGGGTCCGCTGCTTTTTGACATATTCATAAATGACCTGGAAAGAGGAATAACGAGTGAGGTTATCAAATTTGCAGATGACACAAAACTATTTAAAGTTGTTAAAACCCAAGAGGATTGAGGAAAATTGCAAGAGGTACCTGATAAATTGGAAGACTGGGCATCAAAATGGCAGATGAAATTTAATGTGGACAAGTGCAAAGTTATGTACCTAGGGAAGAACAACCCAAACTATGGTTACACAATGCAAGGTTCCACATTAGGAACCACCATCCAGGAAAAAGATTTAGGCGTCATTGTGGATAACATGTTAAAACCCTCAGCCCAGTGTGCAGCGGCAGCCAAGAGAGCAAATAGAATGCTAGGTATCATAAGGAAAGGAATGGAAAATAAAACAAAAGATATTATAATGCCTCTGTACCGTTCCATGGTGAGACCACACCTTGAATATTGTGTGCAATTCTGGTCGCCGTATCTTAAAAAGGATATAGCATTATTAGAAAAGGTTCAGAGAAGAGCCACCAAAATGGTAAAGGGGATGGAAGGATACTCCTATGAAGAAAGGCTAAAAAGGTTAGGGCTCTTTAACCTGGAAAAGAGACGGCTGAAGGGAGATATGATAGAAGTCTATAAATTAATGAATGGAGTGGAACGGGTAAACGTAGATCGATTGTTTACGTTATCAGAATATAGAAAGACTAGGGGACATGCAATGAAGCTACAGGGTAAACTAAGACTAATAAAAGAAAATATTTTTTCACTCAACGTGTAATCAAACTCTGGAATTTGTTACCGGAGGATGTAGTAAAGGCTGTTAGTGTAACTGGGTTTAAAAAAGGTTTGGACAAGTTCCTGGAGGAAAGGTCCATAAACCATTATTAAGAAGGGACCCAGGATATCAATGCTTGACCCAGTACAAGCATTGCGGAACCTGTGTCTTTTGGGGAAACTGCTAGGAACGTATGACCTAGATTGGCCACTGTTGGAAACAGGATACTGGGCTTGATGGACCTTGGTCTAACCCAGTATAGCATATCTTATGTTCTTATGTTCTTACATGACATGCTGTGGCACATTCCTGCTGCTGGAATTGTGAATGAACCATTCAGAGGTCAGTTTTCCACTGTTAGAATCAGGCAACTAACTTCATGTTGTTTCTGTAAACATGATAAGACAGGTGGTTGTTTTGGAGTAATAGGTAATGTACAGCTAAATGCTGTAGTAAATTATCAGTAGAGAATGTTCAGGTGGAGGCCAATTCCATAGGTGCATGTATGGGTCATCTGGATGTCCAGAAATCTGGACAGCCCAGAGATACACCCAATTCTGCTCCCACAGGAGCTAGACGGCCCCGCAGGAGCAGAATCGCAGCATAGGGCCTGGATATCCAGGACGTGCCCCAGTTCAGGCACCCTGGACATCCAGGCACTTCTGTGGCTAGCCCAGCCAGGCTCCTGCATGGAGGCACGGTGACGTGGCACCCCGTTGCCATGGCACCACAGCTCCTGCAGGGGCCACAATCCCCAGCAGTCGTAGCAATGTTCATTTCCCCACCGTTCGACTCATGATCGGCCTGCTGTGGCCAGGATTGGGCTGTGGGGAACCCCCTGCACCCCTTTACCTCTGTTGCAGACTCCGGAGTCCACTTCGTCTGCCAACCAAGGGGACTTATTCCATTCCTGAGGTGGAATAAGTCCCTGTCCAAATAGCCGACCCCAGACATACAGGGATAACAACTGAATCGACCCTGTATGTCTGGGGTAGGGGTCATGCCTTCAGCCCGCCCTCATTCATCTTTTGGCCTGCCCCCTCCTACCCCCATATAGAGCTCCCCGCACATCTCTGCTATACATGTGGGGAGATCTGTGGTTGGAATAGGCACCCTGACATTTAGAGGGAATATACGTGCAACCCGGGCATATATTCCCACTAAACACAGGTCAGAATCTACCCCATAGTGTATATTGTGTGCAGATGTGCAGGAGAATGACATGCATGTATGTGCATAATGTGCATGGAGCTGAGAAAACCCCAGATTGCACTCTGTGACTGCAGCCTAGGACAAGAGTAAACAGCATGCAACTACATTGCATATTCTTAACTGTCTCATCAACTAAGTTACAATATTGGACATTCACAGAGGCCAGCCCTCCATGTGAAGGTCCAATAGGATGCAGCTGCACCAAGGGGTCTGACAGTGTTGCCCTGGATACAGCTATTATGACAGTTGACCTTAAGAAGGCATCTCACCTGCGAAGACAGGTGTATCCTGAGGCTTGGAGAGTCAGTAAGTGCTGAGGGTTGCTGCACAAATACATCTGATGTAGCTCTCCCTAGTGAGACCGTGTCCTTCAGCTCACTGCAGTAAGACCAGCAGGCAATATGGGAGCTGTACACCAGTACCTGTGCTTTTGTTTTTTAGTTTTGTTATATTGTTTTAGTGTTGTATGTCTTTTATACCTTGTTAGATTTTTTTGTAAATCACTTTGGTGCATGCTGCTAAAGGCAGTTAATCAAGTCAGTAATAAACAATAAACAATCATGTTGGGAGGTAAGAGGAGGGGCATGCTGTGGGGATGGGGTTAACCGATGGTGTAACTGGGAATGGATTTGAGGCTCACAACTTTAGGGACAACATGTGTATAGCCACACCTAGTCAGCCAGTGAATCCAACAGGTTGCAACTATTTACTGAAAACTAACCTTCTGCCCTTAGATGGTGTCTCACACAGTATGTGGAGTTGAAGAATCGCTGACCATGCAACATGTTGTATGCGCAGCCAGGATACCAGGGCATCACACACACGTACAGTGCATTGCTGCAGCTCACAGTCCTCTTGACACACAAGCAGACATGACCCCACTATTCAAAAGAGGTGAGCCCACGTACCTTCTATTAGCTATAAGTTGCCCCTTAGGCCTCTTTGATGTGCTCTCCAGTGAAGGGAAAGCTGGGGAGATCCCATGCCTCCTTTAATGCTTGGACATTATCAATGCCTGCTCGGTGTGTGCGTGCTATTAGTACGTGAACAAATTGCATAAGGATGTACAGCCAGTGTTGCTGCGACTTCTAAAGGTATGAAGGCCTGGAGACTGCGAGGAACTAGTGGAGGCATGTGCGTTCAAGGGAGGGGAAACCATGGAGATCCATTGCTTCCTTTTATCTTTGGACTATGGCAACACCCTCTCATTGTGTGCATGCTATTAGCACACTCTGCCCTACAACCAGTGTTGGTGCAGCTGTCCCAGTGGCCCAGTGGCTGGAGAGTATGAGGACTCTGCAGTGCCATGTGAGAGTGATGCTACTCAGAGGAGCTGCTGGATGAGATGGGGAGAGTTGCACACACAGCTACAGCTATGGAAATGTAGGATAAAGGAAACATATCTAGACATATCATTCCTGGTCCATAGGCTGGTCTTGAACACATGACCCTTGTCTTTCACACACAGTGGCCACGGGTTTGGCATGACAGAGCAGCGCTGTGGGAGTGTGGGTCTATCACTCTATGGGGTATGTTTACTAAATGTCTGTAGCAGTCTCTGTGCAAAATCAGAGCCGCGGCTCCAATATCGCATGGAGTCTGCTATCGCCATTTAGTAAATATACTCCTATGTGTATATATGTGGTCATTGTCAGGATGCATGACAGCATGAGCTGGGGTATGCCTATGTTTGTGTAGCTTTCTGCAGGCTCTGTGCCATACTTTTCTGACAAGGTATGTTAGGCAAGTGAAAGGCACATCTTGTGAGGTGTCTATGTACATATTCATTGATATGCTGCTGGATCAATTGACCTTTATGTCTTACATAAGATAAGATATGCCATACTGGGTCAGACCAAGGTCCATCAAGCCCAGTATCCTGTTTCCAAGTGGCCAATCCAGGACACAAGTACCTGGAAGGTTCCTAAAAAGGTATACAGGTTTGACAGTGTTTGTCCTGGGGCAAGCAGTGGATTTCTTTGGTTCTCTTTGGTTTATGGACCTTTCCTCCAGGAACTTGTCCAAACTTTTTTTAAACCCAGCTACACTAACAGCTTTTACTACATCCTCTGATAATAAATTTCAGAGTTTGATTACATGTTGAGTGAAAAAAATATTTTTTCTTATTACTCTTAAATGGGTTAATTGTAGCTTCATTGCATGTCCCCTAGCTGTTCTACTTTTTGATGGTATATACAACTGATCTACATTTACCTGTTCCACTCCATTCAGTAATTTATAGACATTTATCATATCTCCCCTCAGTCGTCTCTTTTCCAAGTTGAAGAGCCCTACCTTTTAAGCCTTTCCTTATAGGGGTTTCCTTTCATCACCTTTACCATTTTGGTGGCTCTTCTCTGTACCTTTTCTAATTCTGCTATATCCTTTTTAAGATATGGCAACCAGAAGTGCACTTAATATTTAAAGTGCAGTCACACCATGGAACGATATAAAGGCATTATAACATCCTTGGTTTTATTTTCCATTCCTTTCCTTATGATTCCTAGCATACTATTGCTTTCTTGAACACTGCTGCACACTGGGCGGAGGGTTTCAACATATTATCTACAATGATGCCTAAATCTTTTTCCTGGGTGCTGGTTCCTAATGTGGAACCTTGCATTGTGTAGCTATAGTTTGGGTTGTTCTTTTCTAGATGCATAACTTTACACTTGTCCACATTAATTCCATCTGCCATTTGGACATCCAGTCTTCCAGTTTATCAAGGTCCTCTTGCAATTTTTCACACTCCTCTTGTGTTTTAACAACTTTGAATAATTTTGTGTGATCTGCAAATTTGATCACCTCACTCATTATTCCTATTTCCAGGTCATTTATGAATATGTTTAAAATCATCAGGTCCAGCACAGATCCCTGGGGTACTCCACTATTCACCTTTCTCCATTGAGAAAATGCCCATTTAGCCCTACTCTATATTTTCTATCTTTTTAACCAGCTCCTGATCCACAATAGTACACTGCCTCCTATCCCATGACTTTTCAATTTCCACAAGAGTCTCTCATGAGGGACCTTGTAAAAGGCTTTCTGATAATCCAGCTACACTATATTAACCAGCTCATCCTGGTCTACCTGTTTATTCACATCTCCAAATTGAAACTAAGGGGTATGTTTACTAAACGGCGCACTTGTGCGGGGCACACTTGAGCGTGTTAAAATGATGCATTTAAGTGCTCTTAAGCGCCCTGCACGCGTGCGCGTCACATTAATGGGCCCCGTACATGTGCGACGAAAACGTGCACGTGTGCGGGGCGTTGATGTGCGATAGAGGCGGGGAAAGGCTGACGGAGGGCGGAGGAAGGCCCCCGAGGGGCAGAGGGACGGGGTCAATGGGTGGAGAGTGGGAGGGTAGAGGCTCCCTGCACAGGAGCGGGGCCGAATTTCCAAGTAAAAACTACCGCGAGTGAAACACTCGCGGTAGAATGCATTTAAAGGGAAGAGAAACCATTTCCGTCAGCAATGTAAAGCCAAACCGGGGAAACCTAAAACAGTGAGCAGTGTGATACATGTGCACAGAACAAAATTGCAAATAACAACTGAAAATGACCACAACAAAAAATGTAAAAACTATAAGCCAGCTGGGCAACATTGATATCAATGGCCAACATTAAAAAACACTCCCAGGAAAGCTCCAAAAAAAAGGAATGATTTATCGAAGGGTCTACGGAGCGTAGACCCCTCCAAAACACATTTCGTTTTGTGGAGCCTACCTGGGAGTGTATCTAATGTTGCCCATTGATATCAATGTTGCCCAGCTCGGTTATGTGTTTATTCCCCTTTCTTCGAGGTCATATTTGAGGGTTATTTGCTCTTTTGTCACCATACAAGGTGAATGAGCCCATAGTAAAACTGTGCAGAGGTTTTCTGAGCCGTTCGGACAGGTTATCTATCTCCAGGGACTGCACTGTCTCTGTGGCCACAGTGTGGTGTAGCAGACACAGCCAGTGCCTGTAGGACCAGAGGGTCACAGGTTCAAATCCCAGCTGGGGCTCCTGACAACCCAGTCCCCATAGTTTTACCCACCACCAAACAGTGACAGTCAGGACACCCCTGTATTGCAGAGCACATAAGCATGGTGCAAACACCCATATTTTACACAAACCATACCAAATGCCATTACCTACAGCCGAGTCCCCCAAATTCAATCCAGGTGTGCCACAACTCAAACCGGTCATATGCTTTTTCCAAGATAAGAACATGTCTGCATGTTGGCGGAAGGGTGCAGGTGGTGGAGGGGCCAGTAGCCGCAAGCCACAGCATACAGTGGCCTAGGCCTGTGCAGGCTGGCACGTCCACCACAACACACAGGCTCTGTCGGATATACAGTCATGGCCTCCCCAGGAAATGCAGCACATCTGTGGCAACACAGTGGTGCAGTGCACACAGACAGTGTGTGCAAAAACAGAAGAGCGCAGGTTCAAAGCCCAGCTGGGGCTACTGCCAATCCTGTCCACATATTTTTCCCACAACTAAACCGTGATAGTAAGGACAAAATTGTATAGCTGAGAACATATGCATGGTAATACGCCTATATTTTACCACACCAATCACAGACACCATAAACAGCCGCATTACCTAGAGCAGAGTCTCCCAAATGCAGTCCTGGAGGGCCCCACACCATTCAGGTTCCATGCTGCCTCTAATAATGATGCCTGTGCTGCATATCTATGCACCACCCCCATGGTATGCAGATGTAGCTCATGCATATTTATGAGGGACAGCATGAAAACCCGAACAGTGTTTGGAACACCAGGACTGGAGTTGGGAAACCCTGCCGTAAAGCAGCAGCCAACAGGGGCAGACACACCCACACATACACCCACAGGCCCCATTGGCCAAGGCCTCCTGGAGAGGCAGGACATTGGGCCCTGCCTGTATCTCCCAATAACAGCACCTGCATACCTTAGCAATGCCACCCTACACCTGGGTATACGGTTCACAGCTACCAAACATTTCCTATGATAGCTGGTAGATAGCAATTCCTACGTAAAGCACATTTTGCTCATTGAGCTCCAACGTAACAATCCTTCAGATGTCTGTGGTGTGTGCTGCAGGTCTGGTCTCTGACAGTGTTTACCACCCTGGGGTGTGACCCCCAACAGTATTGCGTACCATATCCATGCATGTACTGTGCCCAGGACTGGTGTGGTGGGTATGGCTGCTGAACTCCTCTATAGTAGCACACTGCTGGCATAGGTGTGGCGGTGGCTGTCTGTCTATCCAGTGTGTGGTGGCTGCAAACACCTTCCACAGCCCACACTGCCAGCAGTGTTGCCAGTATTGGGCTGCCAATGTGCATAATGAGGAGCAAGGTACCATGGGTAATGGACGGACAGGGTGGCCTGGCAAGGGTGCATCTGCACAGGGCATAGGGCACTGACTGGGACATTGTAGTGCCCGGCCACCACCTACGCAGACAGGGTGACCTCAGTATGTCCTGCTGAGAGATCACTCTCACCCTGACTGTGCAGTGCCCACAGCATGGCTGGGCACCCCCATGGTGCTATATAGCATTTCTCTAATGTGATAGATATGGGTTTCCTTTTGGGGTCCAGTCACTGATCTATCTGCTTGCTGACATCCCAGTTCTGGGTGCATGCATCTCCACTGGGAACATGCACTATGGCCTAACTAGCAGGCTGTTTGTAGCTGGTGTGTGTCTTGATGGAGTGGCTTGCAGGGTACAGTGGTTGATAACCTGCTGCAGGAGAATAGCAGATAGTGTTGGGGGTGCAGCTTACCATATGTGGACCTAATGTCTGTCTGCTATTGTGTTATGGATAGGTGTAGAGCTGCATTGACTGCCCTGTGGGGTGTATGTCCTTCAGCAGGGCTGGGGTTGATAGTCCCCTCTACAGCCACCTTTGCATGGAGGTAGAGGGTGGATGTATTGATTGGAGACCCTGTTTGCCACCCTTGGGTGGTGGTGCATGGGCCACCTGGGGGTCCATGGGGGCTACACCTGACTGACATATCCAAGTTGTTTGATCAGAAACTATGTATCTGAAACATTAACACTGCTTTGGACCTCCAACATGGCCTCTTTCAGCCATGGAAGGTGTTGTGGACCTGGTCCTGGCCGCCTCATCGCACACTCAGGGTGAGCACAATACCCGCACAATGTGACGGTGTGTAGCTACTCTGTGCTAATAAAACACACGGTCAGTACCCCCTACCAGGCCAAGGTGCTGTGGGGGTGCACATGGTCACATCCCCCTACTAGGCCGAGGTGCTTTGGGGGTGCATTCCCCATCTTGTGTTCATCAGTGGACAGCTGATTTGCATGTGCAGTGCATCATGGGTAAGGGTGGGCTAACCCTATCCTAGTGACCACAGCAGACTGTCTGTGTGGTGACGTGCAGGCTCTCTTCAGCCAGCCAGGGGCTTGCTAGCAGCTATAGAGCTGTAGCCCAATGGCTACTTCACTTCCTATGAAGCCAGAGGTCATGGGTTCAAACCCACAGTGGGGTTATGTGATAGGGTTGTCCAAAGTGTTGTTTTTATTTAATGTACATATTTTGATGCCCGCAAAAACGCCCTCAGCGTACTGTACCCATAGGGTGCCTCTGAGGGCGCTTTATAGGGCACCCTATAGGGCTCCTTATGGTTCCCGTCCATATAAGGTGCACTGTACATTATCCTGTGACGCATCTTATAGGGTGCCCTATAGGGGACATATTAGGGTGCCGTGGCGGACAGTGCACTTGAAAATGTGCCTTTTAGGGTGCCTTATGTTAACACGCCTTGAGGGTGCGTTTGCTAGTGATGGTAATTGAAGTAAAAATAAAATGCCCCCTGAGGCACTCTTCCCCATAATATGCAATGCCTCAGCCAGCCAGCCATTTTCATTGTGCACAGTGGGGAATTGAACCCCTGATCCCTGCACCATTGGTAAGTGCCTTCACCATTGTGCTGTGGCTCTGCTCTTCTGTATGCACATCAGCGCTCCACTTATACCTCCCAGTATTAGATTGCCGCAGCAACATCAGTGCGCCGCCTTATGCCGCCCAGTATTAATATGCCGCCAAAAACATCAGCGCGCCGCCTTATGCGGCCCAAAACATCAGCTTGCAGCCTCCCAGTATTTCTATGCCTCCTAAATTAATGCATCAGCCAGCTGTCTTTAATGGGCTCTGTGGGGGATCAAACCCCCCCTCCCTGATCCATTGGCAGGTGCCTTAACCATTGTGCTGTGGCTCTGCTCTTCTGCTTACCCATCAGCGTGCCACATATGCCTCCCGCGCAGCCATCCGATGCGCTAAGGTGCGGGGCGCACAAGGGCGCCGCGCACCTTAGCGCATATTTAAATTACGGCTTTTCTTTTTCAGGTCGGAACGCCCACTCCTTATATGGCATCCGCACTCTACCGCGGCCCGCACTTTACCGGGATCTTAGTAAACATACCCTTAAGTGAAACTATCAGAACTATTTATACATCTAGATTTGCAAAATGGCCTACATACACATTTAAGTACTGGCACGTGTAAGTTGCCGCCTTTCCTTTGTTGATTTTTTCCATGCGGAAATTTGTAAAATGGGTCGTCCAACTCTACAAATCAGTAAATATATATGCACTCCTGCTCTATATTTGAAAAGGCTTCACATTTGGCAGAGTCTTTTCAAAATACCACCAGAACTGTGTATGCCTTGACCTTGATGTCTATTCTGTGTGCTATAAAATGGCATGGCAAAGAGGAAAGTTTGTAAAATGTATTATTCAGGTTCCATCTTTTAAGCTATGTCAAGCTGTGACAGTAACATCACAGGAAAAATGAAGGGCAGAAGCAAGGTCATTGCAGGGTCATTGATAGGGGTGGGTAAGATGGGCATCAACCTGAGTCATCAAGCCATGGAGAAACATCAGTGAACCACGCCACCTCTGCTGCAACAGTAAGAGGGCTATTCATGTAAGCTCCTGTGAGGGCACAACATTGGAGGCTTCCCAAAGGACCTGGGGTAGTGTAACTTGGCAATGGTTCTGAGCAAAAGGATGACATTGGAGCCTGATTAAGGTATTATATAAAACGCAAAGCCATGGTGGATTTCCCTTTTTCCACAAAAGAGTTATTCTGTGGTTAATTATGAACAAAATGATGCAACTGCTAATTGCTGTATTCCCTGCGGTGTAGCTTTCATAAAACTTGCTTAGTGGGCATAATAATTCTTCTTCCTTTACTGTTAGGCTTCGTTGTCTCAAAAGCTCCCTTCTCCTTCCTAATTCATTGGGGCCCAGTGTCCTTTGTAGATTCCAATTAAAGCACTTTCTTTTTCAACTATTATAGGGAATCTTTTAGAGATTTTGTTGTGTTTACCCCATTCTTATTTGGTATTTTCTTGTTTGTCATGCGACCCAACACTAACTCTATAATGATGATCCAAATCGTTTTGCTGCATGTGTTATGAAAGATGATATATCACGTATACAAATAAACTAAACAGTAATCAACTTCATAAAATGCTGGGTGCTGCCTCTTAGGATTGGAAGAACCAGATAAAAATCTGGTGAAAGCAGAAGAGTGGTGAAAGAGTGGAAGACACAGGTATTTTGAAAAGGAGAGGAAAAGGGAGAGAGAGAAGGAAAGGTTCAGCATGAGAAGTATCAGGTGTTCTGGTGTCTCCATGCCTTTTAATGTGGTCAAGAGTTTTTCATGATATACGTAATCAAAGGCCTTGCTGAACCCAATAAAACACATGTAGATATCCCTTTGGTATTATTTTGTCTTTTCAAGGATCCTTCTTACATTTGCTTTGATGTTTTCTTCTCATTGCTCTTTCCTAAACCCTGCTTGCACGTTGAGCAGTTCTCGTTCCAGGTATGGCTGTAGTCGTTACAGAATGATTTCGAGTAGAATATTGTACAGGGGCATTAATACCTTCTTCTTTCTGCAGGCTATTCCTCTCTGTATGCAGCCCAGCATCCTTCTGGCTTTAGCTACTGCCTTGTCACATTGTTTTGCCGCCTTGAGATCCTTAGACACTATCACTCTGAGATCTTTCTCCTGGTCCGTGCACACCAATCTCTCAGCCCCCTATCACATACATTTCCTTTGGATTTCTGCATATCAAGTACATGCCTCTGTATTTCTTCACATTCAATCTTAACTTACAATCATTAGATTATTCTTCCACTGGGTACTCTACTATTCAAATTTCTCCATTGAGAAAACTGGCCATTTAACCCTACTCTCTGCTATTTTTTTAACCAGTTTCCAATCTACAATAGTACACTGCCTCCAACAGTCTATTCATCTATTCACCTTCTTCTAGCAACACAAGTGGTGACTGTACACATGGATTTTATCCAATGGATTGTACAAAAATCAAATTGACTACATTTGTGGAAGTCAATGATAGAAAAGATTAATAATATCAACAAAGAGAAAACCTTGTGTTGATTGTGGTACAAACCATCAGCTACTAGTATGCAAACTCAAGCTAAAGCTGCAAAAGTGTAAGCCACTCATGAATGCAGGAAAGTATGGATCTTGAAAATATATCACTTGAATTTGAAGACTGCAACATCGATTTACCACTTAGGATAGAAATGAAAGAACACCAGAAAAGCTATGGGATGATATCAAGAAAAGTTTGCTCGATGAAAGCGAAACATTTCTGCAAAGGTGAAACAACAAAAACAGCCACAGTGGATGACCAAAGATATTCTGAAAATTGCTCAGAAATGCAGAGAAAAAACAAGAACAATGTAATAGAAATTTCCAGTTTGCAGTAGGATGATAAAAAGAGAAGTTCTACGGTGACCCATGCAAGGAAATAGAATCAGAAACTATCAGAGGAAGAACAAGATTGGCTTTCCTAAAGCTACAAGAGTTAAAGAGAAATGCTGAATGATGCTGAGAAGATCAAGAAAAGGTGGAAAGAATATACAGAGTGATTATGCTATAAAGATCAAGTGGATCAATAACTATTTCAACCTGTATCTTATGATCAGGAACTGCTGGTGATGAAAGAAAAAGTTGAAATAGCATGCAAAGCATAATCAAAGAACAGGACACAAGACATTATTTATTTTTTTATTTATTTATTTAATATTTCTTATATACCACCTTTCATGATATCAAGGCGGTTTACATTGAACAAACTGAAATTACATTGAACAGGGCATTATAACTTGGAGATAACTATTTACAGGGAACATGGGCAATGGAGGGTTAAGTGGCTTGCCCAATTGATTGACATCTACCTAGATTTCAGCAAAGCTTTTGATATTGTTCCTCACAGAAAGCTTATCAATAAACTGAGCAACCTGGGGATGGATCCGGAAGTGGTGAACTGGATAGAAATTGGTTCACTGACAGACGGCAGAAGGTGGTAGTAATGGAACTCACACAGAAGATAGGTGAGTAGTGGTGTGCCCCAGGGATTGGTCTTGGGATCAGTACTGTTCAATGTATTTGTGAGTGATATTGCTGAAGGATTGAAAGGAAAGCTCTGCCTTTTTGTAGCTGCTACGAAAATTTGCAACTTAGTGGACTTTCCTTGGCTAAATCCATATTGGCTTTCTCCCATTGTTGTTGTTAAGTGCCGTCGAGTCGGAGTCGACTCATGGCGACCCTCTGGATAGCTATCCTAAACTGTGTTCGGTCTTCAGTCAGGCGGCTCATTGTTGACAGACTGGTACCCGTAGCTGCTGTTATTGTATCGATCCATCTCATTGCTGGCCTTCCTCTTTTGCGTTGACCTTCTATCTTGCCAAGCATAATGTCTTTCTCTAATGATCTCTCTCTTCGCATGATGTGTCCAAAGTATGAAAGTCGCAGTCTTGTCATCTGAGCTTCTAAAGAAAGCTTAGGTTTGATCTCCTCTAGTACCGACTGGTTTGTTCTTCGGGCAGTCCATGGTATACACAGTATTCGCCGCCAGCACCATAATTCAAAGGCATCAATTTTCTTCCTGTCTATCTTTTTCACTGTCCAGCTTTCACATCCATATGATGTTATTGAAAATACCATGGCTTGAACAAGTTGAATCTTTGTATGGAGAGAGACATCTCTGCTCTTGAGAATCTTATCTAGGTCTTTCATAGCCATTCTGCCAAGAGCAATGCATCGTCTGATTTCTTGATTGCTTGTTGCTTCTTTATTGATAGTTGATCCAAGTAGGTTAAAGTTGTTCACAATTTCAATTTCTTCTCCTTCAACGATGAACCTGTTGATTATGCCAGTTGTCATGATCTTTGTCTTCTTTACATTAAGGTGCAGGCCCATTTTGAGACTATGTTCTTTGATTGTGAGAAGCAAATGTTTCAGATCATCTTCACTTTCAGCCAGTAATGTGGTATCATCAGCATAGCGAAGGTTGTTGATGAGTCTTCCACCAATCTTCACACCTCTGTTGTCTTCATACAATCCTGCTTCTCTGATGATTTGTTCTGCATATAAATTAAACAGGTAGGGGGAAGGTATGCAGCCTTGTCTTACACCTTTGCTTATTTTAAACCATTCTGTTTCTCCTTGTTCCGTTCGAACTGTTGCCTCTTGATCAATGTACAGATTGCGCAAGAGAACGATCAGGTGTTCTGGTATACCCATGCTTCTTAATGTGGCCCAGAGTTTCTCATGGTGTACACAGTCAAAAGCCTTGCTATAGTCGATAAAGCACAAATAGATATCCTTTTGGTATTCTTTAGTCTTTTCAAGGATCCATCTCACATCCGCAATGATGTCTCTCGTTCCTCGCCCTTTCCTGAACCCTGCTTGCACTTCAGGTAGTTCTTGTTCCAGGTATGGTTGTAGTCTCTTTTGAATAATCTTCAGTAGAATCTTGCTGGCATGTGGGATCAGAGCGATTGTGCAATAATTTCCACAGTCAGTTGGATCACCTTTCTTTAGTATTGGTATAAACACATATCTTTTCCAGTCAGTTGGCCATGATGTTGTCTTCCATATTTCTTGGCAGAGCCTTGTGAGTACGGTAACAACTGCATCAGACTGCTGCAATACTTCTATGGGAATGCTATCAATGCCTGGTGCTTTGTTCTTTGATAAAGCTTTCAATGCTGCTTCAACTTCTTCTTTCATCACCAATGGTTCCCGATCATAAGGTACAGGTTGAAAGGGCTGTTGGTCCACTTGATCTTTATCATATAAAAACTCTGTATATTCCTTCCACCTTTTCTTGATCTTCTCAGCATCATTCAACATAGAACCTTGAGCATCTTGTAACATTCCAATTCGAGGCTGGAACTTTTTCTTTAACTCTCGTAGCTTTAGGAAAGCCGATCTTGTTCTTCCTCTAATAGTTTCTGCTTCTATTTCCTTGCAAGTGTCATTGTAGTACTTTTCCTTGTCCTGTCTTCCTGCACGTTGGAAATCTCTGTTGAGTTCTGCGATTGTCTTTCTTTCTCCTCTGGCTTTAGCTTCTCTGCGTTTCTGGGCAATTTTCAGAGTTTCTTCCGTCATCCATTTTTGCCGTTTTTGCTTTTTCACCTTTTGTAGAGACTTCTCGCTTTCTTCCAACACAACCTTCTTGATGTCATTCCATAACTCTTCCGGAGCTCTGTCATTTGTATCTAAAGCAGCAAATCGATTTTGCAGGCAGTCTTTAAATTCCAGTGGTATATTCTCAAGGTCATATTTTGCTGCATTCATGAGTGGTTTGCTCTTTTTCAACTTTAGCTTGAGTTTGCATACTAGTAGTTGATGATCTGTACCACAGTCAGCTCCAGGTTTTGTCTTTGTTGATGTTACAGAGCTTTTCCATCGTTGACTTCCACATATGTAGTCAATTTGATTTTTATATAATCCATTCGGTGAAGTCCATGTGTACAGTCGCCGCTTGTGTTGCTGGAAGAAGGTGTTTGAGATGAATAGATCATTGGTCTTGCAGAATTCTATCAGTCTTTCTCCAGCTTCATTTCTGTTGCCAAGTCCATATTTTCCAACTACTTTGCCTTCTTCTTTGTTGCCAACCTTTGCGTTCCAGTCACCCATGACTATCAGTCTCCCATTAAACCATGACTATTTACATGTTCAGTAATTTTATTCTTTATATTGGTTTCTAACATTTTGCCCGGTACCGATGTCAGGTTTACCTGCTGTAATTTCCTGGATCACCCCTGGAACCCTTTTTAAAAACTTGGTGTTATATTGGCCATTCATTGGTGTTACAGTGGCCATTTTTATCACAGGGCCCAGTGATGTTAGCATGGTACCCTTAGTGCATGTCGAGCCCCATGCTAACAGCTGTCACACTTTAGAAACATGCCCCTTAGTGTTTGCATGTGAATGACAACATTTCTTATGTTGACTTGTAATCTGCCGAGAATTAATATAGACCGGTAGAATATAAATTCATGCAAATAATTAAGGGCATTTATGTGCCTGTGGGGCCCTTTTACTAAATGCCACTAAGGTTTTGCACTTGAGTGCTACTAATGCACGTTACGTGCAAAGCCTTTGTATTAGCTGTTAAGGGCATGACCAGTGTATTCCTGGCAGCTGAGGCATGACTGAGTACTGTAACAAGCCACAAAGGAATGTGGGTGCACCTAACGGAACCCATAGAGGTGCCATTAGGTGAACCCATGCTAAGTGCCACATTAAATTTACTCTGATGCTAATGTGTTCTCTATGCCCACACTCTACTTCTAACCTACCTGCTGTCCACATTAGCATGTAAGTGCCAGTTAATGTGCGTATCAGTGATCAGTAGTTGGTATGCCCACACATTAAGGTTCACTGCGGCCAGTCACCGCTCACTAAAATGCGCGTTAAATAACAGCGTTTAATAAAAGGGCCCTTATGTGTCTTTATAAAATAGGCTTGGAATGGGCACCTTCTTCTGCCTACCCACCTACCCACCTAGGCAACCTGTTATAAAATTATCCTTATGGAGAGAATTTTATGTGGGTGCACCTAGTTTAAGTGTGTTTTCAGGTTCCTATCCTAAGGCAATTTTGTAGAGACAAGTAGGGCCTTCGTTGGAATGCAGATGTTTATGCAAGTCCTGAAGCCTGTTTAAATGTCTGCACATGTGGAGCCCAATTCCAGAACATGCACATCTGGCCAGCAGGTATGTCCAAATAAAAAATGGGCCTGATTTAAACATGATTCCGCAGCCGCGTGGATAGCCACACCCAAGGTTTCAGAATTGTGGACACAGACATGTTTGGTGCGGCACAAACAAAACACTATGGAGTTCCACCAACAATATGGCTTCAGACCTAGACATGGAATAGAATCACTCATGACTAGCCTACTTGACAACCTTATTAAGTGCACTGACAAACCCAAATCCAGTTTTATTCTCATATTTCTGGACATTAAAGCAGTATTCAACTCCATCCCACATGACCTCATAATACAATGACTACAATCTATTGGTTTATCAGACACCACCCTCAGAATAGACCAGACAAATTCATTACCAAACACACAAACCCAAGGAGTCCCTCAAGGTTCAACCCTTTTAGCCTTACTATTCAACCTCTTCCTGCAACCATTATGTACCATACTTAAGTCCTGCAACATCCTTTACCACATGTGTACAGATGATGTAATGATTTAAACACCTATTAACACAACAACTATCAACATCAAACCCATTACAAGCTGCTTTTCCAGACTCCAAAATTGGCTCAAGAGTCAGAACCTGAATATAAATCTCCAGAAGACCGAGGCTATGTTCATCACGACAGACACTACCTCCATACCACCACCTGCCATACCTATCAATGGAACACATATCCAAGTGAAACAAAACATACGGTACCTTGGAGTTACCTTGGACCAACACCTTATCTTCAAAACATATATACGAAACATAACATAGAACATATATTTTAAGCTAAAAACAATCAAGCACCTCAAGACACTCCTATCATAGCATGATTTCCGTTCTATCCTCCAAGCAACTATATTCCCCCACATTGATTGCTGGATTACTGTAGTACCATCTTCCAGGGCATACCAAACTATACCATCCACCCTCTCAAACTTGCACTCAACACTGCTGCAAGAATCCCCCTCAGTGCAAAAAGATCAGAGCACATCACGTCTCTCCTCAAGCAATTACATTGGTGCCCCATGATAGAATATATAAAATTCAAATCCATCCTCACAAGATTCAAAATCCTCAATGACTCTGCACCACCACACCTACAAACCCTGATCAAAATCACACCTGACAACAGAGGGCGTCAAACCATTTCAAGGAACACATTACAGACTCCGCTGATGTTCACAAGAACCAATGCCACTACATCTAAGAACATTCTCTCTCTACACACCGTTACTATGGAACTCTAGCCCAGAAATCCTAAGAAATACAACCGATGCAGCTTTTTTCAGGAAAGCCCTTAAAACCCATATTTTTGGAGAATGTCACCCTCTAACATAATCCTGATCTGTTCCCTCCTCTCCCCTCAAACTCCTCCCTCCTAACACCCTCAACCTCCCCTGCCTCATATCTCCTGATATCAAACTGTACATGGTTACCCCACAATTATATATATCAAAGTTAGCCCAAGTTGACTTCCCTGTTCATTGTTAATGCTCTGTTTCAGTGTGAACCGCTTTGACCGAAGGATAAATCGGTATAAAAAAGCTGTTAAATAAATAAATATATTGAGACTTGGCCATACGCAGCAAATGGCTTTGTTTTTCCCCGTGCTCACCATTTTCTGAAAAGATGTTTGTTGTTGATTCTGCCCATCTCCTGTAAAATGTGCATCTCCAAAGCTGCTCCTCTCTCTCTGTCAGTGTTATGCTGATGCAAGCTACTCGTGAATACTGATGCTACACAAATATTGATGCAAACTAGACTATATATACCAGTCTGTTGCATGCCCAGAACATTGCAAAGTAATCTCAGTGCACTTTAAGATGGTATAAAAGCAGGTAGAAAGTGATATGTTCATCATGACATACCTTGCATCAAAACATATATGGCAGTAGAAGACATCCTTAGTTATGCTTGCATTGATCATTTCCGAAAACAGTCTGTACAATGCTAAGTATGGACCAGAAAAAATCTGAAGATGTTCTTCATAGCAAAATGTCAAAACATATCCCTGTCACTAATAAGGGACCCTCAGAATGGAAGCATTCAACAGTGCAAACAGCACTAATACATGCTCATAGGCACCATCATCACTCCCTACAAATGTGCACCAATGATACTGTATATAGTCTGCGTAGCCTGTATATAGTTACTTAAATGAGTAGCCAAGCTACTGTGTAGCCTGTACATAGTTTCCCCAGTTAATCCAAGTTGCAAAGGGCGCCGCCTGTACTGTACAAATCTGCTGTTGATTGTAAACCGAGCTGATTTTAAAGAGCACGGTATAGAAAAGACTTTAAATAAATAAATAAATAAAGACTGCTTCTGGGCATGTCTTAGTGCAGTTTGCATTTTTGAACGCTCTCATTCTGAGGGTCCCTTATTAGTGACAGGGATATGTTTTGACATTTCTCTATAGAGAACCTGTTCTGATTTAATCTGCCTGATCACACTGGTACCTGGTGATGCTGCAGTCACTCCTTTAGTCCATGTACTGGCCAGATATTCCCGTCCCCCAGATTTGCGGATGAGCACACCAGATCCTCCCATGCAGCACTTAAACCACACACACACATACACTCTCACTTGCAGTCACAAATAACATACCTCTGCCAAAGCCATGCCCTGCACCTATAAAGAACTGCTGTGAAGACATAATGGCACGACGTCTCAGGACACCACATTTGATCTGAAGTTCTCAGACAAGCACGATTCTTCTCCATACTACGTCACATACCTTCCCTACATTTACAGTCCCATTTTTCCCGAACACTGGAATTGTTAGGGAAGCCAAGAATAGCCTCTTCAGCACAATCAGCAAATGTCAGCATAGCCAGAAGAAAGACTATTGCAGTGCTTTATATTTCTGTAGGGGTGCTTTTTACTTTTCCTTAATCTTACAAATGTCCCTCCCCTGTGCATTCTATTCTTTACAACTACATCTTGTGTTGGTGTGTCAGCAGACACACCAGTTCAATAGGCATGTCACAGCCATTCATCTCTATGGGATGCACTGAAGATCAGAGCAGATATTTTTCTAAGTGCTGGCCTTATTCCATGTTGCCGCTGGTATAATAGACGTCTGCGGAAAACACTCAGGATGTACACGGGCCTTTCCTGAATATGATTTCTATATCTCTGTGGCTTGCCATGCCCCCATTCCACACCCTCTCACCCATGTTCTGAGATCCCTGTGCTAGCACCGTGTATGTGTAGGGTGGTGTGGTTTCGGAATACGGTTCTAGATGTTTTAGCGAGAAAAACGTCTGTCCCGCATGTCTAACGGCTTATTCATGACCTCCATAATGTTTAGATATGCACGTACATTATAATATTTTATAATCTACATGCATGCCAGTGCACTCCAACCACTCTCTGCCCAAACTCCATCCCTGTGCCCGCTTAGTGGCAAAGTATACACCATCACGTCACAATGTGTACTTTTACACCATCTGGAATTTTATGCGGCCATTTAAGCACATATGCATGGAAAGGACTTTATAAAATTACCAGGAGTCCAACACCAAGCACGGATCCACATGCAAAGAACCACCCAATAAAAACGTGGAATGCATAAATGAAAGGACACACCAATGGCTGGAGTGATAGTATTTAATAAAATTTGGTGTGTCCTTTCATTTGCATTCCACGTTTTTATTGGGTGGGTCTTTATAAAATTACCTCCATAATGTTTTGGATATCTAGCTGCTTGCCTTTCATTAACTAGGGAACTGCCATGGGCTCTCTTATTCCATTTCCAGTCTCTGGAAAAACAAACAATGACTGCTTATTTTCAGTGATTTTCAGAAAAGTGATTAAATGAATCTCTCAGTCCCTTTTTTCTAGATTTACGAGCATTCAGTTGCTCTGTCACACAGTACAAATCTCTAGAGTCTGCCAACCAAATCTGTTGTTGTTTTTTTTATTATTTTTAGTTCAATATGTATGATTTGAACTGAAACTTACAACTGCACTATGGATAGATCCATGCAAAAAGATTTCTTGCAGGCTTAATTAGGAAGAGAGAATGGATGCACAAGAGTGAAGTGGGACTTCCTTAAAAGAATCTTCCTTTAAGCCCATTCTTTTTAAATAATAAGAGTGTGGCCGATACAAACCTTTCTTTAGCCTTATTTTTTCTGGGAATTTTTTATAAAATACTTTCCTTGGCTTAAAGCTCCTGTATTGTACTCATTAAAGGAAGGTTTCATGATTATTTCTGAGAAAAAAGAAATTCCCTGGTGTTGGTGTCTGGTTGGTTAAAGATGTAGGGCCTGATATTCAAAGGCATTTACACGATTTACAGACCTGTAAACTCTTTAAGTGCTCCTTAGAGGGATATTCAGGGGCACTAACATGGTTAGTGTGACTGAATATCTCCGATTAACACCGCTACATGCCCCGATGCTAACCATGTAGCACCAGGGCTTATCGTGAGCATTCCGGGGTGCAGCAGAGGTGGTGCCAGTTGCTAACTGGGCAGCAGTGATATGAAACTGCTGCCTGGCTAACCACCTGCGGGTAAAGGTAGGCATGACAAAAGCTGACCTATCTTTACCTGTAGGAGCTAACCAGGCAGCTGCTCAATATCGCCACTGCCTGGTTAGCTTCAGTGCTGTTGGAGGTTGTGTGGCAACCCTGGCTATTGGGTGCTGAGGCCGGAGAGGACCCTGGTATTGAATATCTGGGTTTAATCTTCAGCGCCGGTGGCTAGCTGCTGTAATCACACTAGCTGCCAGCACTGAATGTTGGGCCCATAGTAACTATTCATTTCAAACACCGTGGGGGTCATTTTAAAAGTCTTAGTCCCGATTTGGACCTCTGAAGATGTGCCTATCCAAATCACAGAGATGTCTCCAGAGAAATTGTTCAAGTGGCTTTTAAAGACATCATTAGTGTGGGGACATCCAAGAAAGCAAGTGGGTGTGGCCAAGGCATGTCTGGGGAGGTGCAATGGAATTATATGTCCCCATTTGATTTCAGAACTGTTGGGGATGCCTGCAGGTATTTCCACGTTCAGATCAGCTCCATGAATGATTAGGCATCGGTTTGTTTTGGCCTTAAAACATCCAGAGAGTGCAGAGACTTAAGTTGACTAGCCTAAGATCCCAAAGGCTCACAATGGCATTTGAATACTGGCTACCTTGCTTCTCACTACTTTAACCATTATGCTTTTAGATGTCCCTTCTGAAATCCTATTATGGGGATGTCTATGAAGACGTCTCCATAGACGTCCATATCCTGAACTTGCATGTGCCTGCTTTTTCTTTTCAGATGTTCTGGCTTTGACGTCCCAGATTGCACTTGGACATCCTTTGTAAAACGTGCCTTCATATGCTAGCTCTTTCTCCCTCCCCCTCCTTTTAAAAATAATGTCCAAGTGCCCCGTTCTATCTCTGCCTTACCCTGGTGCTACCTCCTCAGACATAACTCTTTACACACAGTGGGGGATTTCTGGAAATCCCTTTTGGCGTGCTCTATGAGCATTGTACTTCAAAGACATGGTGTATTTGGTTTTGAAAACAGCTAACTCAGCTTCTGATCTTTTATGCAGCAATAATTGTCAAACCAAACTTCTGTTGTGATTTGTGCCTTATAGAAAAAAGCATACAGTATGAAGGAGCCCACCATCGGTTGCCATTGACTATTTATATGAGCTCGGCAGTGGGGTTTCTCAGAACTATTTTTAATTTCGTTTGATGCATACTGTGCTATTCATTTTCTCTTTCTTAAACCATTCTGCCTAGTAATGGGCAAAAAATTATAAATGCAATCATCAAATATTTTTAATTTCACATTCAAATTTTTCTAATCCTATTAAGGCAATAACGTGTGTAAGTTCACAATAAGGGTGTGATTTACGTTTAGGGTAAAATTAGAGTCAAACCCCACTGATTTTGCTTGCCCAGATTTGGAATAGTGAAGATTTTGCCCCAAAATGTAACTTTACAGACAGGAAAATATTCTAGAGGAAATACAGTATCATGCAAACAATAATTTCTGCATTAAACATGATGGGAACATTTTCCCAGGTCATGAATTTTGAATTTTTGAGCACATTCTCTCAGTACTTTTCAAGAGTGTGCAAGCAAACTGACTTTTGTCCTATGTTTACCCAAAACCTAAATCTAATCCTCTGAAGTTGTGTAATTCATTAGCCCCTTTGCCATAGAAATGTTTAGTTCAGGTCCTTCCCTTGCTATTATTCACACCACTCTAAGCCGCTTAGCACAAATACACTTCAGTGCTACTAAAGTTCCAACCAGCTGTATGGCTGTCAATTTTTTTTTTTGCGAGGTTCATATGTGCTGTCATAGTCACTTTTACTGAATATGTCCTCCTGCAGGTCTGGAGAAACAGAAGAAACCATTGACATGGTTAACCAGTCTAACAACTTTCTTGGCTTCGTCTTGTGTGGCTTTTCTTGGCTTCAGTTCCTTTTTCTGCCATCCCAGAGGCTTTTTCTGCCACCCCCCTCCTGTTTCCCTTTGAACAGGAATAGGAAAGGATAAAGCAGTAGGATGATTAGAAACATATTCAGGGATTGCTTGCTGCGACCACTGATGCTATGGTGATGACTTTTAGTGCTGTGGTGTGTGTGTGAAATGAGAGCAGAGACTTCATTGCGTATCTGTGGGGGATATATGATCACAAAGACATATTTCCCTTCTTTCATGCAATGTGCTTTAAAGGTCATTTATTCCTTTACTGTGGCCCTTTGTGGAATATTGTTTAAGGAATTTATTGCCTTTTTTAAAAAACTTTCAAAGATCTTTATTGAGAATTTTCAAAGTGTTACAATATCAGAAACAAGACAGAAGTGAATACAAAGTTGTGTACTTTTCTTTCTAACTAAATCAACATCTATCATTGAGAAAGACAGTAAAAACAAATATCTGTCTGTATGAGATCTAAGAGAGTTGGTGGTCATCTAGAATTTGGGTTGTATCTATCCACCATAGAGTTCAAGAATGATTCTCATTTCTTTAACGCGCTTTGGTATCTATCTCAAAAGTAGAAAATTATCAGCTCCATGCTGAATACGTTCCAGCGCATGATTTGAGTAAAGCCAAAGTTAAAAAGAGAGTAAGGGGGACTAATTGTAAGCATGAACACCAACAGCAGCACTCTAATTTTTTACCTGACTATTGTCTCTCTTGTAATTTGTTTCCTAGAAAAATTTGCTAATGTGATGGAGATATTGACAAAATCTCCTCTATCCACCGTGTTTGCATTCCTGGAGCTGCGTGGAGTGCAGAAGGTAAATGCAATGGTTGAAAATAGGCACAAAGTAAAAGAAAATATGTGCAAAAGACATGCTGCTCTCAACTTAGGCCACTACAATTTTCCTTTGGGTATAGTAGTTATGTAACCAGGAAAATTAGCTGAGCAGATTTTTGATGTTTCCCCTTTGGAAAGGTTCATTTGGAATTTTCCCTTGTTACAAAAAGGGAGGGGAAATATGGAGAGTGAGGTTCTGAAGGAGGTACGAGGAGGAAAAGGAAATGGATATTCTCTCCTAAGCTCCTAGTTTCTTATCCTGAGAACAGAAACAGGATGCAGAAGAGAGTGTGCCAACATAGAAAGTGCAGCATCCCTGGGAGTTTTGAGAATCTCGTCCTGTGGAGAGATTTGAGGAAACTGAGCCCTTAGAGTAGGGGAAGTTCATGTGAGCAAAGTGGGGTCCTGCACTGGGATCTCAAGGTAACAGTCCTTACAGAGATGCTACCATCAGTGGGAAGAAGCCAAGGTGATTACAGAGCAGAGAGCAAAGCAGAAAAAAGGGTACAGTTTAGGATTCTCATTTGGAAATTGGATCGGGACCTGGAAATAGTTTTCTGTTAGAGAACAACAAGAAGGGAGAATACTTAAACATAAGGGATGTTATCTGTTTGAAATGACATGGTAAATATTAATAATATTTTCCATGTTTCATATGATTTTCTAAACAAAATGATAGGAAAAATCTGAAATTTTGTTTTTTCTCATGTTGTTAATAATGCAGACCATTGCTCAATATCACACACTATTGCTTACTAGAGTGCTTTGTTACTCACAGAACACATAGGGGTATGTTTACTAAACCGTCTTAATGTTCCCGGTGCTAGTTGCAACGATAATGTGAAGGATGCCATATAAGGAGTGGGCGTTCCGGTCTTAAGGTAACAATCGTGGGTTATCATGCGATAAAGTTGCCATGTCCGTTATCGTGGGATAGAGGGAGCCATGCACATTACCGCGCATTAACCTTAACTTCGCGTGCTGACCTACCATTACAGCAACAGAGGTGTAGCACACTGGTTAATACAGTGACTGCTGAGACAGGGGTCATGAGTTCAAGCTCCCAGTGGGCCTAATGAATAAGGGTGGCAAAGGCAATTCATTTTCCTGCTTGTGACAATCCAACAATCTGTGCTGCTAGCAAAAAATACCCGCACCCCAGTGCCATAACCTAATGCACCTTTTAGGGCACACCAAAAGGCACATCTTAAACCACCATGTCAGCCAAGGCGGGTTATAATGTGTCCCAGAGGGCGTGTTCAAAGGTTGTCAACCCCCAAAGCACCATATTAGGTGCCCCACAAGCTGGCTGAATCTAAGGTGTGGCTAAAGATGCCCCAAGGATGTATAGGTGACTCAAGAAATGTTGACCAAGGGCACTTTGGTCACCCAAGTTGAAAAGCAAGAAAGGCATGGGCCAAACACAGATGTAACCCTAACACTGCACAGAGCACCAAGGAAAGACAATGCACAAGTGATGGAAGGAAATAGATCTGAGCTGATGGAACAGACAAATCTGCATCCAGCCCATGTGGCAGCTGGAAAAATGGACAAACATATTGGGGGCAGGTGTGGTGATGCTCAGGGTGATGGTAATGTACCGTGCAACAATGACAGTGTGTGGCAGAAGATGGGAAGACGTGTCCAGCAGAGGAGGTAGAGGTGGCAGGATAGGTGCAATGACAGGAGGACAGAGGAGAAGCAGTGCCATGCAGAGCACACACAGGAGAGGCAACCAGGAAGAGCTGCAATGCAGAAACGTGTACCAGTGCAGGACATGGGGTAGCAGCTTGCACATCAGGGAAGGACAGCACCCAGCTGGCAGACACACATGGATGGACAGAAGGATGGCTGGCAACTGTGATAAGGGTACAATGTGCTAACAGCACAGATCTGCACAGATATGACTATTACAGGAATGAAAAGTAGCTGTGCAGGACAGGCATACAAATGAAAGATAACAGAGAGGATCAAACCTATGACCATTAGCACAAATATCAATGCACAAACCGGTAGGCTACACCACCAATGTGAGGTCATTAGCAAAGGCTGCATACAAGAATATTGCAGAGCATCACACAAGAAGCCTGCTGTCTGCCAGACTAGGCAAACCTCCAACAGAAACCATGATGGAATGCACTTGCAGATCTGATGTGTTCAGCTCAGATCACAGTCTGTAATTGGGACCGGAGACACATATAACTACATGCACATACACAATGAAATGTTATGCAGTGGATACAGCATGCAAAAGAGGAAAGAACCTAAACCCAAAGGGCGGCAGGGGATGCTCTGTAGAGCAGGGAAAAATATGTGAGAATTGAACCTGCAAACAGGTGTGGCACAGACCAGCTGAACCACAGCAATGCCAATCCCCCAAGTGAACTGCCTATGTGAGCACTACAAAGAAAGTGACATATGTAACAGCTAATATATGATGGTTAGGAAGCACAGAGGCACACTTTGGTGTACAGTGAAGAGATAGAAGGGTGTGTGGATAGGTGATGAACCTGCAGGTAGCTCATGGTCAGGTTAGCACAACACAAAAACATAAGGAAACCCCATGTGGGAATCAAACCTGCAACCTATGGTGTTACAACACATGTCTAGAATCACTATCCCAAACAACCACAGCAAGCAAGCTTCAAAGATATTACCTCAAAGAGAATGTGTGCATGGGAACCCGTAACACCCAGTGATGTGGCAGATGGCTGGCAGATAGACAGCTGGCACCGTACAAGGATGTGAGCACAGGTGGGCCATGTACATGACCATGAAATCACTAAATACTTGTGTCAGTGTAGTCAAGCACCAGCACCGACAAATGTACGTCCAACACATATATTTATTTTGGTTAATCATCAGAGATAGTGTAGATACCGCCTATCATAATATCAAAATGAGTAGATAACAGGGCAAAAATCAAAAACACATTTTGCAGGGCCGCAACCCACATATTACAGAAAAGTCACTGGCCCGTCTACAGATGATGGGCAGGAGAGATAATGTGCATTAGGTGCATGGTGTGTAGTATGCATTAGCTCCCCACCCCCCACATGCTGCTTCACGCCCCAAATGCGTCAGTTACATATGTGTGCATGTAGACAGTAGGCAGTGCATGATGAGGGCCCAACATGCACCGCCAATCAATCATGATCTGTTCATAAGAATATATCTGTCTGCCAACACAGGAGGCACAAAAATGAAACAGCATATGTTGTTAAGAGTAACAAAGTATAAACACAGATATCGAAATATATGTTACAGCAGTCACATAATGCCTGACATAGGAATCAAAGCAGCAACAATTTAACCCTAAACAATGGTCAAATGCAAAATGAGGATATGCTTACAGGTAGCAGAGGCACATGAACACAGAGAATTCAAATGAAACAAGCCGCAGAAACATGCAGAGATAACACTATGCAGAAGGTCCCCTGCACTGGTTGGTGTGGATACAGTGTCTGTACACATATAGCACGGTACATGGAATGCACAAATGAAGGAAGAAAATGGACAGCCACACTGCCACACACCAAATATAATGGGGCAATGTGAGTGCCAGAACCTCAGGGGATAAATAGGACTGTGCAGACATGCAATGGTAGGTTTGTAAATCAATGCAGAGTGTCACGTCTGTACAGTAAACAAACACAATAACCTGTATATAGAGATGGAAAGAAAGGTCAAACATGTCACAGTAACCCACACAGAAGCCATATTGACACATGCTGTGTTGCACCAACATAGTCAGTCACATGCACATGCACCGTGTACATTGAAACATGATACAGTGATGCCACACATGCACTGTGACACCCTTGATGAGTGCAAACATCAAGCCAAGATGTTGGTGTGCAGTAAAGTGGTGTGGTGGCAAATACTGTGTCATGTCCAAGTGGAGGGTAGGCGGACATGGACAAGAGGACCTCTCCATTATTCCCCCTGTGCCACATGCATGGCTGTATGCTCGTGTTGAACCAAACAGATGTACGTATCCTGCGTTCCATGTCACACACATGGGCAAAACACAACAACACGATGTCAGAAGGATGTACAACATACAGCGACAATGTCAGTCCCTGCTGCACATGTGGGGATCAGTACACAGTGTCCACAGTGCAAAGAGTGTCTGCAACCCAACAAGTCCCGTTAAGACTGTCCTTGAAACCCTGGGCATGCATAGTCAAGTGTGACATCCCAATATGCCACAGTACAGGAAAGGTGATGTGTGTCTCTTGCGATGAACACGACACCCAGCCAGAGCACGGCAGCAACGGTGTGTTGGACAGGCCTGTCATGTCCAAAGTAGCAGTCCAACAATAATACTGTCCATCCTAGGCATGTGTCCCACTTGCAGAGGTCAAACATCCTATGGCACCATTTCCCATGGATAGTTCCATGGTGTTGTTGTGTCCTCCAACAGGTGGGTGATGGTGACGCCGGATGCACTGTAGTAGATGTGCTTTGTGTGTCCTCTGCCCTGTGTCAGAAGAGGATAAACAATGTATTAGTATGCTGCTTGCAACATCAGCCCAAATTGCAGAGAGTCAAACATCAATATGTACGTAATGAAACATCACACAGGCAAACATAACATGATCACAACACAGAACACAGTGCATGTTGTGGACATTTGGAAATGGAACCGCAGACGAGGGTGTCACATGGTATGGTCATGTCAATGCCCATGTTACACAGGTTTTTCACAGCTCCACCCCATGTGCATCAGCGTTCGTGTACAGAGACTGGTTAAAAGATAGAAAGCAGAGGGTAGGGCTAAATGGCCAATTTTCCCAATGTAGAAAGGTGAATAGTGGTGTATCCCAGGGATCTGTGCTGGGTCCGCTGCTTTTTGACATATTCATAAATGACCTGGAAAGTGGAATAACGAGTGAGGTTATCAAATTTGCAGATGACACAAAACTATTTAAAGTTGTTAAAACCCAAGAGGATTGAGGAAAATTGCAAGAGGATCTTGATAAATTGGAAGACTGGGCATCAAAATGGCAGATGAAATTTAATGTGGACAAGTGCAAAGTTATGTACTTAGGGAAGAACAACCCAAACGATGGTTACACGATGCAAGGTTCCGTATTAGGAACCACCACCCAGGAAAAAGATTTAGGTGTCATTCTGGATACCATGTTAAAACCCTCGGCCCAGTATGCAGCGGTGACCAAGAGAGCAAATAGAATGCTAGGTATCATAAGGAAAGGAATGGAAAATAAAACAAAATATATCATAATGCCTCTATATCGTTCCATGGAGAGACCGCACCTTGAATATTGTGTGCAATTCTGGTAGCCGTATCTTAAAAAGAATATAGCATTATTAGAAAAGGTTCAGAGAAGAGCCACCAAAATGGTAAAGGGGATGGAAGGATACTCCTATGAAGAAAGGCTAAAAAGGTTAGGGCTCTTTAACCTGGAAAAGAGACGTCTGAGGGGAGATATGATAGAAGTCTATAAATTAATTAACAGAGTGGAACAGGTAAACGTAGATCAATTGTTTACATTATCAGAATATAGAAAGACTAGGGGACATGCAATGAAGCTACAGGGTAAACTATTTAAGACTAATAAAAGAAAATATTTTTTCACTTAAAGTGTAATCAAACTCTGGAATTTGTTACCGGAGGATGTAGTAAAGGCTGTTAGTGTAGCTGGGTTTAAAAAAGGTTTGGACAAGTTCCTGGAGGAAAGGTCCATAAACCATTATTAAGAAGGGACCCAGGATATCAATGCTTGACCCAGTACAAGCATTGTGGAACCTGTGTCTTTTGGGAAAACTGCTAGGTACGTATGACCTAGATTGGCCACTGTTGGAAACAGGATACTGGGCTTGATGGACCTTGGTCTGACCCAGTATGGCATATCTTATGTTCTTATGTTCTTATGAGACCCAACATGAAATGTCCATGAAACAGACGGTAAATCATTAAAAGGCTAATGTCATTTCCAAAAGACCAAAGGTGCAGCCTACCATGTGTTTTCATCAAGTGTCTGTTTGGGATCCCCTGAGGCTCTCAAGGGCCACAACACATCACAGTGAAGGGGGAAGATGTCATCGAAATGTGTACAATCACCATGTCCCCATGTCCAGCCACTGTTGATGCATGTCCACATTATGGCGATATCTGTGATACAAAAATGCTGTTGCGCAGTGGTCTGTCAGCACACAAGAGATAGGTCAGCTCACAACACACAACACATGTCCAGAATATTCACAAGGTAAGCAGCAGTAAGGTAGAGATAGCACAGTCACCACCACTCCCCAGGTGTACAGACCCCTCACACCACATGATAATGCAAAATGCCTGCATGCTGTATCATCACACAGCCGACTCAAAAACACACACCCACATAGTATGCTAAGGTGAGCGTGCCAGCAGTAGCATATGGCCTGTATGTGCACAATTGGAGATTAGTGGAGATAAAGGTTTGTCAAATGCAATGATACACTGCTGTTGGGTGATGCTACAATGTCAGGGAAGGGTGTCCATGCAGCCCACCACCCAAACACTTAGGACCTGCACACACTCGCAGCTCTGTTGGACGTGTCCCAGAGACGGTGTTGGAGAAGACAAACTGGCTAGGAACGCAAGTGGATATGTGTGCCAATAGCAACATATGTGGTATGGGTGTGCAGGGCAAAGAGGTGAACAACATATGTACAATATGACAGATCACTGCAGACATGTGCTCCCCCTGACTGTCGTCACAAACAAAGTAGCTGTAGGTCCACCTACCACAAACTACTGCATGTTGGATGACGTACAGTCACCTGTCAATGCACCACAGCACCAGGAGGGTCACCAAGTATGTCCTGTGGATTGAGGAACACAAGAGAAACATGCATATGTCATGTTGGCGCTGTGCAAAACACACTGCGCCTTCATGCCCTCAGCTCGCAGACCCCCCAAAATCCTTTACAGACTGACTGTTCCCCATCACACTGTACAGATTCGCTTCATGCTCAAGTTATCACTGAAGTATGTGTGGCAAACTACAAGGGCCCGTACTCTGTCCGTCCCCTTCCTCACCTCTCTGCTGACGTAAAAACCATTGAACAGAACTGTCTCCTTGCTACCGTGTCCCCTGCTCGGCTCTAAGGCTGCAGTACTATCCTGTTTCCCCCATATCGCTTCCACTGCCCCTTCAGTGTGTGTTCTGGTGTCTCAATGTCCTCTGCTACCCTGCTGTCAGTTCCTGTACCACAGGGAAATAGCCAGGGGACTCGTCCTTATCCTCTGTCGATATGCATTTCCTTGGTGTGGCTATCTCATCCCTTGACCTACATTACCAGCTGTGTGCTGATTATTTGCAAATATATCTCTTCACGCCTGAGTTATGTCTGCCAAACCACACCCCGATGTCTTCCTGCCACCTGACATTGATGGCTGCATGTCATCCCACTGTGTGAAATTAATGATGGCAAAGCATGGATATCCTATATGTGCACCTCATAAACCCTCCCCTCCCATCAGAGCGTCTTTGTGTGTGTGGTCATACCTTCCTTTCTCCAGGGTCAGCAATGTAGGTGTTGTCTTGGACTGCACTCTCCACCTCTACACACATACCCAGCTTGTATTTGAGGCTTGTGGTTTCTGTCTAGATGTCATCAGCTATATTTCCCCAGTCCTCCCTGAACACACAACTAAAATCCAAATCCACCCCCTTAATCAGCTCCCGGCTTGCCTACTGTAACCTACACTTTGCTGATATGGCTTTGAATCATCTCTGTCTGCATGAAAATGTGCAACACTGCACTGCATGGCCATTCTACAGCCACACACATAATGGCTATAATACCCCCACTATCAGGACACCTCACAGGTTCCCTATCCATCTCCGCACCTTGTCAAGGCTCTCCTGCTGACCTGCCACCTGACTGCTGTGCCCGCACGTGTATCACCATGGCCACATACAGGAGGGCACGTAGGATCATCCTCCAGATCCTCATTAATTTGGACAGGGTTATGGTGCCTGAGAGCAATGTTGTGCAGGATGCAACAGGCTATAATGATCTCTGCCACAGTCTGTGGTTTGTATTGTAAGGCCCCGCCTGTCCTATCCAGACACCTGAAGCGACTCTTTAAAACGCCAAAGGTGCACTCTATGAGCGGCTGGAGGCATGGGCCTCATTGTATCTCCTCTCTGTATGTGTCCGTGGTTGACGCACAGGGGTCAGCAACCAGGGGCGACACCCATATCCTGAATCACCTGCAGAAAAAAATGTGGAACGTTAAAGCAGGAGCTGATATCCACCCAAATGGACACAAGTATGTACATGCAAACCAAATGCACAAAACATCTGGACAGAAATATATGACATCACATGATGGGACACCACAACTATTCATCAGCGTGTGAAGTTATGACACACAAAACAAGGGGTAGGTGTAAAGATTGCAATCAACATAATCTGTAATCACTACACAAATGCTAGTGTCCATTCTACCATCAACACGCAGCACCGTAGCATGGTAGAGCTGGAGGGCACTACCCACCCCCCCAATGTTAGATCACACACAGACAGACGAGACACACACAACTAGGGTTATACTTCAAAGACAGACATGTGCACATACGGTTTAGTCAGAGGATCACCATGTGCATGTCAGAGATGAGAAATACACACCCAGCAGTATACAGTCTTCATACTGGCCTGCTTCAAATTGTCTGAATAGTGCCGAGTGATGCAGGATATAGGAGTCATGGGTGGATCCTGCAAACCTAGGGACCACATTCAGAATATGCATATTTGCATCACATACAACCTGAACATTCAGGGAATGGTAGTGTTTGCGGTTGCGGAACACTACCTTCCTGTCTCTGGGTGGGACCAGGGCAACATGTGTGCAATCAATAGCTCCCATCACGTGTGGTATCCCGGCAAACGCCTCAAAGGCCTGGTTCAGGGTCCCCCACTGTTGCCTAGTGTTGGGAATGGCAATGTAATTCCCCACCCGGCTGATCATGGCACACAGTACCTGGTGGAGACAGCGTGAGAAGGTGAGGCAGCTCATGCCACCCACTGTGGCCACAGATGACTGGAAACAGCCAGAGGCAAATAAATGTAGGGCACCAAGGAACTTGACCAAAACCGGTATGGCATGTGACCGACCAGTCAGGGGCTCGAGGTCAGGTCTTAGATCCTCATAGAGCTCCCTAATAGCCCCCATGCTCAAGCAATAGAGGGAGATGACCTGGTCCTCATGCATGCCCTGGAGCTGGGCCCTGGGCCTGTAGAGGCGAGGCTGGCGAGGCTGCAACTCCGCATGCCTCCTGCGCCATGCTGGCACAGCCTCTGCCTGGCCTGCCCCCACAGCTGCAGGTCTGTGTTGCAGCGGGACTACACTCATGCCCTGTGCCTCAGCCCCATGGACGCCATCTTCCCCGTCAGGCAGCCGCAGCCCCTGATCACCTCCCACTGCACATTCAGCAACCAAAAGCCCGCCATTAACTCCACCCCCTCCACTCCTCCAACTCACTCAAACTCAGACACTCACCTCACCAACCTAGCCACACACCTCCCCCAACACACAGCAACCCAGCCATACAACCCCACCACCACTCACTAACCCAGCCACTCCCCACTACACACATGCCTCTGATACTCTACTTGCTTCACCAACAACCAATAGCGCATGCCTTCTCTCCCTCGCCTACACAATCCACTCAATGTGTGCATGTGTATTTATAGTTTTTTATGTTGCGCACATTGCACATGCGCAGCGGTATGAGCATGGCAGCTGTGCATTGTGCATGCACCACAGAGATGCAGAAGGTGCGTGCGCGGGACACCATGTTACACATGCGCTGAGCATGAGTGTGAGATGCACTGAGCATGAGCCTGAGATGCACATGTGCTGCGTGAGGTTACACGCATGCACCAAGCCTCATGCTCACGCACAGCGCATGCGTAACATGGTGTTCCATGCACGCACCTTACACAGCGCATGCGCAATGCATGCAGCTGATGAACTTGCGCCACTGCGCATGTGCAACACATGCAATGTAAAAAAATCTATAAATACACATGCACACCTGGTACATGTTGAGGGGTTTGTGTAGGCGAGGGAGAGAAGGCGCGCGGTGTTGGTGGTTGTCGGTGAAGAGTGTCAGAAGCAGGTGTGTCGTGGAGAGTGGCTGGGTTGGTGAGTGGTGGTGGAGAATGTCAGAGGCAGGTTTGTTGTGGAGAGGTGTGTGGCAAAGCAGGCGAGAGAGAGAGGAGGGGAGGCAAGGAGCAGGTGACAGAGAGAGAAGCTGAGTTGAGGAGCAGGCAGCAGGGAGAGAAGGTGGGGCGAGGAGCAGGTGTGAGGTATAGCCGAGGAGCCAAGGAGCAGGGATGTGTGGCAGGGAGGGAGAGGGCACAGATGGCAGCCAGATGGAGCGACAGGACATGGCAGGAGGGGAGGAGGGGAGGCACCTGTTCAGAAGGACCCAGAGCAGGCAGGGAGTTTTGGGCCTGTGGTGCTGGCTGCAGGCCCATCGGGTGTGTCGCAGCCCACACAGGGGCCACCCAGTGCCAAAAGAAGGCGTATACCAGTCCCAGCTGAGGAACGGAGGAGGGCTGTGAGATTCAGCCAGCAAGAAAACCACATCCTGCTGGCCAGTGTGTTGGAGTGGTATGAGGTGCTCTATGGCCGGCTCAGCAACAGCACCACTGTGGCAACACGTACACATGTGTGGGAGGAGGTACAGGAGGCCATAGCCCAGGCAGGGGGACCAACCAGGGACCTGGACAGTGTGAAAAAGAGATTTAACGACATTAAGTGTGATGTCCGTGCACACATGGTGGCGGAGAGGCAACATGCCATGGGCACCGGTGGGGGTGCCCCCTTTGCCCCAACTCTCACACCCCTGGAGCAGGAGCTCTCAGACTGTCTTGGGCCCATCTACCTGCGTGGACTGCCAGAAGCACTAGACACCGCCCATCCACAGGCAGGTGGGTATGCACCTTACACCTTGCTGCTCCTTAGGCTTGGAATAAATGTCCTTTGTCTATGCGTCAGGCATCTTCTATGGCTCTCCTCCCACTTAGGTTCAAAGCTTATATGTTTGCCTCTGCCTTTGGCTCAAGAGTGTGCTGTTCTCCATTCCTCCCCTTTCTAATCTCACCTTTCTGTCTTCCTCTCACACTTGTTCCTACCTCCTTCCTTTGACCTGTCTCCCTTGCTCTTGTCTCTTTTCTCCTGTTCCAAACCTCCTTCCACACCTGTTAGTGTATTGTCCTTTTAGATTATAGGCTCCATTGAGCAGGGATTGTCTTTTTGTTTTCACGTTTACAGTGCTGTGTGCGCTTGGTAGCGCCCTATAAATGCTTAGGAGTAGGATTAGGAGTAGGAGTAGTAGTAGTAGATATGCAGCACACGTACAGGCCACGCCCAAGCACATGTGGCACATGGAAGGGATTGGTGGGGGACCATGTCCAGAGAGCATGTGTGCCTGAACACAGTAAACTATGGGGTGATGACACAGCAGCACATGGCAGGGTAGGTACAGGGTGTGTGTGACAGATACCTGGGCCTGTGTGCATAATAGAGACAGTCCTGAACGTAGTTGAGGACCACAAAGCAGTGGAGAGGCAGGGGCATGGCAAACAAGGCCCATATCTGATTGAACACTGCATACATCAATGGTCCAGAAAACATACATGCAAAGCCCAGAGGGTTAAGCTGCATAACAACAATTCACAGCACTACAGATCAGCAAAGTAACAGAGATGTAAAGGACATATCTGAGGAGTGGCTAATGATATCCCACTGTAATCAAACAGCATCACAGCATACCTGAGCATCAATATAACAGTAAAGAGCCACATTGGGATATCATTTGACAGTATTCAGATAACCTCCTTGTATCATTTCTACATTGTTGCTCTCTAGTGCTGTGAAGTTTGGCTGTTCTGCTAGACCCTCTGGGCTGTACATATAGGTGAGTTTGGCCACTGATGTATGCAGAGTTCATGCGAGTACAGGGCCTGTCTATCCTTCAAAGTACTCCTCCTCCTAAGGATATGTGGTTGGGGGGACTAACTGAGGTTACATTCCTCTACTACTGGAGTTGTCATACCCAGATTGGTCTTGTGTTCCTTCATCACATATGGCTTATGAGGGCTTACATTGAGTTATTGTTTTGTGCCTACACCTCTTGGGGTGTGTTCAGCAGTACCAGCCTGCGTTCTCTGTCACCCTGAGGTTTACTTGTTAAAATAGTATCTGGCATATAGGTCACAGCCAGTCATCATACCTCTGCAGCCAGTCACTGAGCACATTGTGACATGGGGAGACATACAAGAGGGACATACAACTAGCCCATAAAACATTGACCTGGGGGTACACACATACACCAACAAAACTCATTTAACGTCAGTATGCACCTACCTATCCAGGGACATATCACAGACCTCTGACAGGGAAAGGACTAACAAATGGGGATGATGACGTAGACGCAAACAAACACCATCAAAAAAATCACACACATGCCACACACTTAACACTCTGTCAGGGCCCACATATAGTGGCGATACTGCACCCACCCTCACCAGACATTGGAAGGCACATTACCATACCCATACCAAATGCACATTGCACAATCCCCACAACACCTGGGATCAGCCCTTATACACGTCCCACAGTGCCACACACACATTCCCATACGCCCACACATGGTGCAACCCCATACACAGCAGTGCTCCACCCATCCCCCCCATACACCCCACCACACCCATGGAGTATGGGATAGCTTTCCAGCTGCACAGCACAGTGTCTTGCAAAGAGGAGGGCCCACAGACACGTCTGACTGACACGGACACATCCTGCAACACCTAATGTGCATACCACTGAGAGCAATGCAAGCACATCGCTCACACACACAATGATGGCTCACAATCCCACTCAGGGCTCCCACATGCACCACGGCCACATGTATTGCTGATCATACCACTTGATTTCTCACGCTCACAATTCACCAGTAGAAACACTAATTCTGTATACTGTATATGTTTCACTTCTCATTGCGGTAAGGTCTCAGACAAATTTACAGCACTTTGCCATGAACTGAACACCAGTCCTTACGTAGTGCTTCCTTTGCATCAATGACCTTCTACCTTGATTTTTATATTTTATTTTATATTTTAATTTAAAAAGTCTCTCTTCGGGATTGACTAAAAGACAGACTTTGCAACTAAGAATATCAGCTTCATATGAGCTAAGTGTTTACTTTTCTAGTCGTGACAATATCTGGAATTGAAGGAGGAACAACAGTAAAAGATTTTTTACTAACTTACACGATATGAAAAGCGTGACACTGTGACTAAGAAAGATAAGCTGCATATGGGCTGAAGAGAGACTTTTTAAAATTAAAATATAAAATAAAATATAAAAATCAAGATAGAAGGTCATTGATGCAAAGGAAGCACTACGTAAGGACTGGTGTTCAGTTCATGACAAAGTGCTATAAATTTTTCTGAGACCTTACCGCAATGAGAAGTGAAACATATACAGTATACAGAATTAGTGTTTCTATTGGTGAATTGTGAGCGTGAGAAATCAAGTGGTATGATTAGCAATACTCGCTCTGAAACATGACCAACTTTTATTTGTGTTGATACATGTATTGCTGAGGCCACATCCAAGGTCAGGTGGCCAGTCCATACCTGATACTGCAGATAGAGGGCGCGGCACACAAAACACCATCCCCCACACACTGCATCCCATGTGGTACAGCTACACCAGGGAATGAGGCTGCTACCCCCCCCCCCCTGCCAAGCACAGCACACTGTAGGCACCTGTGCTGTCCCTATTGTAGGCGTACCAACAGCAGGCACAGGCGCACAACACATTGATTATGGTGGGGATGTACTACACAGGTGTACATAGATGCACTGCACAAACTCATCTGTGCTGTGTACCCTTTTCCAATCCCCAGGTGAGTACAGGACCATGGAGGCACATGAGGAGGAAGATGTGGCAGGACCTTGGGATGGTGAGGGGCCAGAGCCCGCAATGTATGGGGACACCGCCAGCAATGATGAAGGCACAACAGGAAACAATGTGCTGGCCGAGGCAGAGGACACGCCACCGGATGTCAATGCTCCAGTGGGGGACACTAGCAGCAGCTCACAGGCTCTAGAGGGTACAGAGATGGAGGGGAATCACCACACCATGCAGGTGCCAGAGACATCAGCCACCCCTCCCACAAGCATGGCTACGATCTTGGCAGAGCTGCGGGCCCACAGTGCCTCAGCAAGGCACGATGCCGAAGGTGGGTAACAGCATACACAACAATCCCCATGGGGATGGACATAACATCCACAATGAGATTGCATGTGCACCACAATATGTTGGCAACATAGCAGATGGTTTCTTGTGTGGGGGGGGGGGGGTCTGTGCCATGTGCGTTCCCCCCCTCTTGTAGCATGGCTTGTCAGGTGTCAGCATGTGTGAGGATCTCAGACACATACACACTGTTCACAGCCATATACCCCAAGGAAGCGCACAGCGGAAAACACCTATCCAAGGTCACCTAGAGAGCTTACATGACTGACCCCTCCCCATGGGTATTGTTACCTAGCATAGTTTGTCAGCATAATCTGTACTGTGGGCCAGAGTTAGAGAAAATAGGGCCCCCAGATATATGTATGTGTGTGCCATAACTCCTCATGTCATCTGGCTTATCTCATATGACCAGTGTACAGATCAAGCATTGACACATTGAACTGCGACACTGTACCATGTGTGAGATCTGTGATTCACACAAGCCCTCTTCAGGACCCTTTCCTGGCATGAGAATGGCTCATGGGACACACAGATTTAAACATGGTCATGAGATGCTAGTTGTTGTGTGCATGATTCTTCTGCAGACTGATCTGGTGGGATATGCCTGACATGTGTATGTGTCACAGTGGGGGTTGTAACAGGTATCTCAAACATCACCTTGTGTCCCATCCACAGGCACTCGTCAGGCTCTGTTGGCCATTCTCCGAGAGATCCACCAGCTGCATGCCACAGCAGACACAATGGCAGGGGTGTTCCTCCGTATTGCAGATGCCCAGGAGATCATAGCTGCCCATACCCAGCAGCCAGCACTGGCACCAGAGGCGGCACCAGCAGTCCTGGGACAGAGGGGTGGGTTGGGCCGTGGATGCCGTGGCCAGCCATGGAGGATGTGAATATTAAAAATAAAGATATCACAACCTATTACAACCTATGTGTTTGTTTCCAACGTGTGACACTGTGATCCTCTACATACCCTGCAACCCATGCTGTCACCCTGCCCACATGTGCCTACCCATATCCCTCAGGGGTGGGGTGTCTGTACTGCCACCAATCATTGCCCGGTGTGTCATGGACTGTGGCAGGTGGTCACCCTCCTACCTATGCGTGGGGGTATACCCAACCTCACCCATTGCCCAGCAAGATGTTCACAGTGGTACATGTCTGTCGTAAGGATCAGTCACCCTCTCCCACCCCATATACTCTCCATCATTGGACACACATGTGTGACCATCCTCCCTGCCCACACCAGGGCATACGTGGCTGTCTACCCACATAGGCTTGCATGCGGCACAAGCAGACAAAGGTAGCTCGCTTCAGTCAGCTGATCACTGTTCACCAGCACTTGTAGTCCCCCACTGCTCATCCTCGGGACCTGCATTGACCTGCCTCACCCTCACCAGCTATGCCCCTGTAAAGCCCCTGGGTACCGCATCCCCTCTTACCCTTCTGGCCACATACCTGCTGCTAGCCTTTTCCGCCTATTGCCCCACAGGCATGGTGCATCAGATATGGTGCGCACACATCTCAGGCAGCATGCATGTGACCATAGCTGTTGGGGCACACTGCACATTGGCACATCACAGGGGCACCATGGGACACAGACGCCTACACACATGGGCAGCCCCCACAACTGTGTGTGGATAAGGTCCATGTATGTCACCTATGTCTACCACGCATACACATAGGATCTACACACATGTCCCATGCTCACATGCACAGTCTGTCTGTAAGGGAGACACATGACCATTGTGATGTATTAAAATAACTGTATTTTAAAACATATATACAACAGGTACTATATACCAAAGCTCACATGTTGGGTCCCAGGAGACAGGACAGCACAGGGCACATGTGTGGGCGCCACAGGGACCATCACACACTCCTGGGATGCCCATCAGGGGATGGTTGTCGAGATGCACTGCCCATACCAGCCACATGCTGCATTTCGGCAGCTATCCACTGAATGGAGCCTGCCAGCCACCAGATGGTGCGGTCCTGGGCCAGCTGGCATTGCAGCATGCCTTCCATTGCCACATATAGGTCCTGGACGCACCTGCCACCACATACACACAAGGTGCCAGGTGTCTGTGTGGTGGCATGTGCATGGGCCCTGTCTGTGGCAATGGGTGGCGCAGCTACACCCAGACGGGCACCATCGCCACACACATGTGGCAGCTGGCAGGGACCCACAGTTCTGTCCTGTGCTGCCCTGTGCTGCCCTGTGCTGTCCTGTGTCCCCTCCCCCCTCCCCCTCCACACCCCACTCCTCGCCCCCTGGCACCTCCCACCCACCCTCCACGCTCTCCTCCTCCTCACCCCCAAAACATCACACACACTCTCACCCTCCCCTCTCTCCTGCCCCACCCCATCCTCCACCCCCTCCATGTCCCATCATCCTCTTACGCCTCTGCCGCCTCCTCCTCCTCCTCCTCTTCTGCTGCCTCCTCCTCCTCTACCTCCTCCTCCTCCTCTGCCTCCTTCTCCTCCTCCTCCACCAGCTGGACTGCAGCTGTGAGGCGTGTTGTGGGTTACCCTGAGGCTGATGTCCCCTCACCAGCAGCAGCAGCTTCTGTGGGGGGAGACAGTCATTAGCACATCATCATGCAATTACAATTCCATATAAACATAGTGTGGCCTCCCATAGGCCATTGGCCCACTGTGACATGCTGTACTGCACTGCAGTGGCCGCAACACTCACAGCCACATTCCTGCAGCGCCCTCCTTTGTAGCCGCTCAAGGACATCCAGGCAGTGCAGCCACAACTCCCGTCCCTTTTTCCGTAGTTCCTCCACCTGGGTGGAAAAGCAATGGGTGGGAACATTAAGGGCCAGATATCTCTGGTGGGTGCCCAATGCATATCACACGTCACTGTGTACAGCAGGGTGCTGCTTCTGCTGCTCATGCCAGTGGGTCCTTTACTACCTGTTGCCAGTGCTGCCTGCATGTGTGGCTGTGGTTCCGGGCATGTGTGGGGTGCAACCTATGTGTCATTTGGCCAACCCCACAGGCCAGCCTTGCCCAGATCCTATGCTCTCCTTGCATTACATGGCGGCACCATGCCATGTGTGGGGTAGGTATGCTGGTCTACAGGGGAGGTGTTTCTTGGCCCCTGTGGGGTCCGGCACACACCTGTGTGTTTGCATCACCTAAACACATCTGCAGACACACACGCCATGCCACCATGATATCTGTATTGGAACATGTGTGATGTGTTCTGGTGTCGCGCGGGTATTGGGTGGCCCTGAACACGTCACCAGGAACCACTACCAGAACACCAGGATGTGTACTCTACCTGTGTGGACACAACTAGGGCCTCCTGTGAATAGGGTATTTGTGGCCGACTGCAACAGGAGCATGCACCAACACACCTAGCTGGGATATAGACCTCTGTAATTAGGTCCAGGGCCTCCTGGAGTGAGGGAAGAGTTGTGAAACCCCAACTGATGCAGGTACCCTGACACCAGGATCTCTAATAGACCTCTGTAATCAGGTCCAGGACTTCCTGGAGTTAGGGCAGAGCTGTGAAACCCCAACTGATGCAGTTACCCTGACACCAGGATCTCTAATGAACCTCTCTAATTAGATCCAGGGCCTCCTGGAATTAGGGCAGAGCTGTGAGAATGAAACAGATGCAGTTACCCTGACACCAGGATCTCTAATTGACCTCTGTAATCAGGTCTAGGGCCTCCTGGAGTTAGGGCAGAGCTCTGAGACTGACACAGATGCAGTTAACCTAACACCATGATCTATGCTAGACCTCTGTAGCTATGTTTGACACCTTCTGGGGATGGAGCAGACATTTGGGACCACATCACACGCACGTAACATAACACCAGGATGTGTAATAGACTTGTGTAATCAGGTTTGTGGCCATTCTGGGGATAGGGCAGGATCGCAATCCACAACATATGCATCTACAGTGGCAACAGCTTGGCCCACAGACTGGTATGTCCACCATGTTCTGCATGTATGATATGTGATGCTTGCTGTATTTGTGTTGCACAACCATCATTGTGTGACCTGTCCCCATACACTTACCTCACGGGGGTAGTCGCAGATCAGTTGTACCGCCTGGTGAGGCGCACCCATGCTCTCCTCACCCATCCAAGGTCCTGCCTCTTTGCTGCGCCCAGGAACAAATGGCACTGTCTTGTACATATCAATTCACACAGGAACCCGAGCTCCCTCCATGTGAATGCGGGCTTCCGTGAATGCCTGTCCATTTTTTAAACTCTCGAGATAGCATGTGTACGTGCGTGATGACGCATATTATGCATGCGCCGTGTTGCGCATGTACATGTGCTATCTCGCGGTACTATGCGCTACCTGGTACAATTACGGTGCACAGCACACGTGGGATTTTGTATATAGTTTTCCACTGTTCATACCCAGTTTATATTCCCTGTTATCTGTAAACCTATGTCAGTTTACTCTGTCTAGGTAGTATGTTGTTTGATGTAAACCGCACTGATGATAAATAGTGCGGTATATAAAAACTGTTAAATAAATAAATAAATTTTGACGGCCGGATCACGTCATAGTATTCTTATCGCAACAGTGAAACGTACCGTGAACGGTATGGGCCGCTTCTCCAGTCCACATACACCTGATCTCGCCGCCACATCACCATTTATTAATATAATTGGTATTTATGTTATGACTATGAGGCTCCCCGGTGTTGGCCAGCGGGCACATTATAGGGTTTTCATGCTGTCCCTAATGAATACAAACAAGAACACAGGCTCCTCTCCTCAAATGATCAAAACAAGTTCTCAACAGCATACAAAAAATATTTTTTTGTTTTGTATTTTGTTTTTTGTCGGACAAGGAACCCCAGGCAAGAACTTCTTAACTGGAGGTTCACATCCCTTTTATTCAAGGGCCAGAAAATCAAAAATCATTTCAAGAAGAAAGTACTTAACTGAAATCACAGTGCTTCAACACAGTTCATCAGCAAAGGTGGAAAACGACACAGTCCTGTGTTTCGGGTTAACAACTTTAAAACCCTGCTTCAGGTTAACATCCACCAACACGCACCCCTAATGAATATTCATGAGATACATTTACATACAATGGGGGCGGCGCATACAAATGCAGCACAGGCATATTTATTAAGAACAGCACAAAACCTGAATGGTGTTTGACCCTCCAGGACTGCAGTTGGGAAACTCTGCTCTAGGGATTGCACATGTTTATTTATTTATTTTATTTAACATTTCTTATATACCGCCTTTCATGATATCAAGGCGGTTTACATTGAACAAACTGAAATTACATTGAACAGGGCATTATAACTTGGAGATAACTATTTTACAGGGAACATGGGCTATGGAGGGTTAAGTGGCTTGCCCAAGACCACAAGGAGCACCTGTGGGACTAGAAACCCCAGTCCTTCCGGCCCAAGGTTGCCGTCCTCTAGTGGGATTTGAACCCCCGACCTTCCGGCCTGTGGTACCTAGCCCCAACCACTAGGCCACTCCTCCACTCATGTTTATGGTGTCTGTGCTCTGTAGGGTAAGCTATAGGTGTTTCAGGCATGTTTATGTTATCTGCAATAAAGGTTCCGTCTTTATTACCACAGTTTAGTACTGGGTAAAATATGGGGACAGGATCCACAGCTGGGACTTGAACTTGTGACCTTCTGTTCCTGAACACATTGGCTGTGTGTACTGCACCAAACTGTTGCCACAGGGGCAGATCATTCCCTGGGGATACCATGACTGTTTGTCAGACAGACCTTGTCTGTTGCAGTGCACGGCACCCACCTAAACGGGGCTTGGCCATGGTCTGCTGTGGGCAGATGCCACTGCCCCCTCCGCCACTGGCACCCCTCCGCCACCATACTGACATGCCCTTATGCCAGTGGTGCTGGTGGTGTGCAGTCCCAGGCCATCCAGTGTGCCAGTAGGCAGCTGCCTATGGTGTGGGTTCTCAGGTAGGGGTGCCTACATGGACATGCGCACTTCCCCCCGGCACCACCTGTCAATGTTATGTGCCCTTGGGGGTACCTGCTGGGTAATATCCCCTGTGACACTGTGGGACACACACTCGTGCCCATGTTGGACCCTCGTCAGTTGCTGTCTTGCTGATTTACATTTTTGGCATTCCTATGTGCCACCTAGGCATCTGCCTAGCCCACACTGTGCCCCAGCTGGACCACAGCATCTGCCGCCTGCAGCCCTCTGTAACCCATTTACAGCATCAGTACAGTTGCCCTTTCCTATGTGCCCAATCTGCTGTTGCTGCACATGTGCACGACATAACAAACCTGGCCAATATAAACGAGAAAAAACCCTGATCAGCGCTATTTCAATGTGGGACCATTCACTTTGTAGGGGGACAGAGAATAGACCCTTCCAAACATGATATCTTCTTTTCTGTGCTTTGTCAGTGGTGTTCCTTTATGTTTATCATTAATATCACTATTGGCCAGCTTAGTTATTGGGATTTCAAATGTGGTTTGGGTCATTTTCTACGTTTATTTGCCTTTTTGGTTCCTGCACATGAATCACTACTATCACTTTTCTGGGTTTCCATGCCTTTGCTGTACATTGCTGATTGAAATGGTTTCTCTCTCCTGCAAATGTGCCTCTAGCGCAAGGTTTTCACTAGCATTAGTTTTCAGACCCGGATTTCACAGCGTTAGTGTGCTTGGAGCCTCTCCCTGCCCACTCTCCGCCCATTGACCCCTTCTCTCCGCCCTCTGGGAAACCTTACTCCACCCTTCAGACCCGGATTTCACAGTGTTAGTGTGCCTTAACGCCGCCGCCACGTTATCACGCAATAAGTGACATTATCGCACGATAATGTTACATTATCGCGCGATAATGTCACTTATCGCGCGATAATACCACCACTGCGACGTTAAGATGGTTTAGTAAACATACCCCATAATTGCTCAGTAGTGTACACTATTAATAAACAGTGCATGCTATTGATTCACAGTGTGTGCTGTTGAGAGATAGTATGCACTATTAATGACGTAGCCACCAAAAAAGGAAAATAAGAAAACCCCACAAAACCTTTTTTTTAAATTTTTTTATTTATGCAATTTTGATCTCCAAGAATTATTGAATGAATCCAAAAGTGTAATAGAGTCAGGAAATATAAAGAAAATCCCAATAGAAACAAATACAATAGATCCCTAAAATTACCACAATTGTGTAAGGTCAAGAAGGAAAGGAAAAGTTATATACAAGGAAAAAGAAAAAAATCCGACATTACAGCGAGGCATGGGAGGAGATTCTATTAGCCAGCACTAGCTCTCTGGAACCACCACCAGAACACTGGACTGTTCTCTTGTAGTAAGAAAATCCCTAAACTGGGAAGGCTAAAAACCCATCTTGCTTGATCTCAAATATTGAACACATTTACAAGGAATAAGGACCCCAGACTTATGGCCCTACCCTTGAGGACCAGAAACTCTCTGCCTCCTTTGCATATCTCTACAGACGTCATGAAATATCTGAATTCTTGAATCAAGAAATGGGAATAAACATATTGCAAAGATAAAGTCTGAAACCCTACAAAATTAAATAAAATGTCCCACATATGGTTTATGGTTTGTTTAGAACTTCATATACTGCCTTTCAGGACAATTCAAAGCAGTTGACAATCAAATCAAATCAAAATTAATAGGAAAAAAATGAAAGGAATTACAATCTAACAGTAAAGAGAAGAGAGGGATGCAAGACAGGGGGGTGGGGGAAGCAGGACAAGCAAGACAAGGGGGAAAAAAGGGTGGGGGAGGAGGGAAGGCATGCAGGGTATATGGCACAGCAAGCTAAACAAAATGAACTTGACCAAGAAAACTGGAAATAAACATTACAATAAATCACACTAAACAATGTTCTAAATCAGCAGAGCACAAGCAAAATAATAATAACATAGCCCCCAACATCAGAGATGATCCCAGAAAATAAGCTTAGGAGGCAGGCATGAGGAAAACTAACAAAACTCACCACATAGAAGAGCACCCATTTCCAATCTACCAGATCAGTACCCCCAACTTCTCATAATAATCCCAGATACCAATCCTAGCTCTTAACTTCAAGGTCTTTAAGCATCCAGAAAAGCACTTAAATGTAAAGTCTCAAAAAAGACTTAACATTAGCCACTTAATCATACACTTGACAGGAAATTTCAGAAGGAAAGAAGCAGCTAACGAAAGAACCTCTTGCTGCAGGTAACTTGTTTTTTCTTCCGTTCCTGCACGACCTTACACAGGGTGGCAAAATATCCAGATTTTTTGTCCAAAAAATAAAACATGTCTTTTATGGAAAAACAATAATCCCATCTCAAAGGGGACAGTTTTATAAAGGGCACATTGGAGAGTTATGTGCTACTTACAACTGGATGGGCAGTTTAGGTGCACACTTTGGTTGCTATTCTGTATTCTGCCTGAAAACGCTGACTGGAGCAGCACTTCTGCAGCCCTCTTTATGAACTTGGATTACAAATTTGTTTATTTGCATCTGCCCTGGATTACCATAGAAACACACAGTATATGCAGACTCCAAAATTCATCTAGTCTACCTGTCCCTTCCTCCCCCTTCTTCTGCAGTACTTCGTACCCTACTTGGTCACTCTCTTACTGCCAAGTATTCTCTGTGCATGTCACATACCTTTTTGAATCCCAGTGGAGGTCAATTCTGAGATGTGTGTCCCTGGGCGTCCAGACATCCAGACATCCGGATGGCCTGGGAATGCACCCAATTCTGCTCTCACGGGGGCTAGACATGCCCTTGGGAGCAGAATTGCAGCATAGTGGTTGGACGTCCAGGACGTGTCCCGATTCAGGTACCCAGACGTCCAGCCACATCCCTGATTAGTTCAGTCAGGCTCCTGCATGGAGCCGCAGTGCTTTGTCATCATGCTGCCATGGCACCATGGCTCCATGCAGGAGTGACAATCCCCAGCGGTAAAAGCAAACACTTCGTTCCCTGCAGTCGGACCCCCAATTGGGCCTGCCATGGCCAGGGTCGGGCTGCAGGGAACCCTCTGCACCCTCTCACCTGTTTGCAGGTCCAGGCTCCGGCATCCCCAAACATCTAGGGGGGCTTATTACACCTCTGAGGTGGAATAAGTCCCTCGTCTACATGGCCCTGTACATCTGGGCTCAGTCTCCGCCCACTGCCCGCTCTCGCTCCTCCTCCAACCCACGCCTCCTGCCCACGAACAGAGCTCCATGCACAAGTTGCCTGTAAGTGCAGGGAGCTCTGTTCCCGCCAGTGCGATCAAGATGATTAGCAGGTCTAGACGCCCGGATCGCACAACCAGACCTGCTAAGCAAGGATCAGAATGATCCCCATAGTGTTTTGCTTTATCTGCCTTGTGAGATTACTAAATGCAGCCTGTACTCTTTTTCTGATAATTATGCTTTGCAAGATTTTCTAGAACACTCAATATTTCTCAGAATTCAGGCCTTCTTGAGTGCTAGTAATTTAGGATACATTTTTGCCTGAATCTAGTCACTTAACAATGAATTTAGGCAGGGGGAAAATGTTCCCTTTCTCAGCAGCTAATTATAACTGCTGAATAAGTTGGTGGCCACAAAGCTGATCCTGGGGTAGAATAAAATGTCATTTTACAAATGATAGAGAGTTAGGAATTGGGATGTTTAGGATGGGATGTTCACAATTCTATGAGTACTTTAGAAAAGGCTCTGCTGAATGTGGAGCCTTTTGTAAAATATGGATAAGGATGCAAGTGGAAGGACTGGGCAGTGGAGAGGGGCAGATAGGGAGGGGGAAAGAAAGGACTGCACAAACTGTATCTCTTTCTCCTGTCCTTACTGCCTCCACAGGAGACTACTCTCTGCTTTCAAATAATAAAATAGTTCCCAACCTTTGTTGTCACTAGCTTGAATTTCCGAGTCAGTGTCTATCTTTTCTCTTATGCAGCGTTTGTCTCTATTCTTTATTTAGTTGTCTATCTGGTGTTCTCCATCGTTTTCTCTTACATTTCTATTCTTTATCTGTTTCTTTGAGCAGCAGATCCTTTAGTACATTTTCTTCTTTCTTTTTCTACCCCACCCCCCTGCTCTTTACGTCTTTTCACCTCTTCCTTTGTGCTTTTCTTTCATGGTTTTTCTTCCTTTTCATCTGCATTTTTCATCCTGCTTCTGCTGTACTTCCCCTTCAGGATCCTCTTATTCTCCTTTCATTTACCAGATTTAGCTCATATTCTTTCATTAGTAACTCAAGGTACGTTAGGAACTTCCCTGTATTCAGAGGACTTGCAGTCTAAGCAGCCCATTTACTAAGTTGTGGGTTTTTTTCTTTTTTCTTTTTTTAATGTGGCTTTTGCTCAAGGCTTTTCAATAGTAGTTCAAGGCAACTTACATTTGTCTGATCTTGGCAGCTAAGTAGGGTTGAGCATGGTAGTACTTGGATGGGAGACCACCTTGGAATACCTGATGCTGTAGACTCACTGTGCTGAAGGAAGGCCTCACATTTACTTCCCCTCACACCTTGCCAGAAAACCCAGGGGAAGGGGTGTCAGGAGTTGGCATTGACTTGATAGCATGCAACAATAGCAACATTTAGAACAGTAGATATTTTCCTATCCCTGGAGGGCTTATCTGTTTGTACCTATTGTAATGGAGGGGTAAGTGAATTGCCTGAGATCACAAAGAGTGTCATTGGGATTCTGAACTCTGACTTCCCTTCTATAACAAAGAAAAAATCAGGCTCAAAGTGCATTAAAAAATTAATGATCTATACTGCATGCAAAGCAGCTTATTATTATTATGCTAGTGGAATAACAGTCTGCAGTAAACATTGCAACCTGTGTCATTTCAGGAAAGTTAACACCTCCAGAGGTGTTGTCAACTTCCCCCACAAAAGCATCAGAATTTGAACTTGTGAGTTGTATGCTACCAGGATACTGTTAAAGGGACTGGCAATAAAAAAAGTCCTCCCCACAGTTACAACTAATTCCTGGTGGCCTAGTATAAAAGGGGCTGGTCCTGTTTATGGATCCCATATCCCTCCGTGGGATGCACAAATGTGCAGGTTAATCAGCACCCCCTGTGGGGCAACCTTCTTATCTTGACTTTGTCCATATTCCTAAGTCTGGTGAACTGGAAAGGAGGCGCTAGAGAGAACTATCGTCGCTCATGCCCCAGTGGCAACATTCTTCCAAATGTCACCACCTGGCCATCTCGTCCCTCTATATTTAATATTACTACTACTACTTATCATTTGTGTAGCGATAGAAAGTATACACAGTGCTGTACATATCCATATGGGTGGTAGAGCTTGCGATCTATGCAAGACAGAAAGAACAACAGAGAGGGGACTAGAGGTGGTCTTGACACACAAGGGTAATAGCAGGAGAATAAAGGGTCAGGATCCAAAATCAGATAGGTGTCACTATCCAGTAAAGACTACTGATAAAATCTTGGGTGCTTTGATTGATAGGATGTTAAAGTTTGATTTAATGAACCTTAAATGTATGCTTTAGACCTTATTTGTTCAATTCCTAATGCAGGGCACTTTGTAGACTAGCTATAAGTAATCTGGATAATCGCAATACACTTTTGCAGGATGTAAATGCTTCAGAGATCAGATCTTTGCAATTATAACAGAATATGATTGTGAAGTTGATCAGCGACAGAAAAAATATGACTGTTGCTTCTCTTTTTTTATTTACAAAATAATACCAAATATTCATCCATGAAATCCTTGAATGAGAAACTTCAGGAAGTAATATTTATTTTATTTGACAGTGTTTTTATATCGCTTTTCAGCAGGGCAAAGAGGTGTACATTACAACAACTGAGTTATACATATAACAGTGAAACTTATATACATACAGGCTCATTCCATCCCAGATGTACAGCCCCTGTGTACGTCCGGTAAGAACCGGACGTACAGAGGGGGTTGCAATTCTGATCCCACGGGGCACGTTTAGCCCCGCGGGACCAGAATCGTGAATAGCCCTGAACATGCAGGCCAGGACTGCGATTCAGCCCAGCCTGCATGTACAGGGAAAGCCCAACTAACTCATTCAGACAGAATCAGCCTATAGTTAATTTCTATTTACAACCGATTGTTATTTTAGCAGAAAATTTTATATATAGTACCGGTAGTAGTTACTTGTTTGGAGGGGGAGGGGTAACAAACAGGGTTAACTGCCTTTTAGTGTCATTAGAAAGAGGGAGGGAGTGTGGTGGGGGGGACAAGGGGAGGGTTATGTAATTGAGCTGAAGTGTTCGGTGAAGAGGTGGGTTTTGAGTAGTTTCTTGAATGTGGACACATACCCGCAAAATAGAAAGATTGGAATTATTTTGTAAATAAAATTTAAAAAAAAAAAGAAGCGTTAACTGCCGGAAACATGCTAGTAGCATAATGCCCTGGTAGGTAATACCATGGTGTTTTATTTATTTATAAAACATTTATTATACCACTATGGGCACGCTCTAGTGGCATCAAAGTGGTTTACAAGTTAACAGAGAGGGGTAGAAAATAGGTGGCTAGATATAGCAAAACGTGCTATGAATTTGCACATTATCAGCACGTTAGGTGCAACACCACAGCAACCTTTCATAAAAGGGCCCCTTAGGAAAATTAAGGAATCTAAGATTAATTTTCTACCCTCATGTACAATTTGGGCAGTATTTACAGTCTGCAAGTCTCCTACCGCAGCTTCCAGGGAATCCAATCTCACAGCATGTTGCTTTAAACAATGTTGCTTCTCTTTTAAGAGGAACAGATTGACTTCCAATTTCATACAGGATTGCCTTCAACATTCTTATACTTACAGCATTTTTAATTTAGTTTTTCCTACTTTTCTATCCAATTTAGCTCTTACGTATAGTCGAAAGCATGCTTTATGCTCCGGTCAGAATAATCAGTTAGTAATTCCATCGTATCACACTCAACCTTATATTGACTAGGCCATGTTTACCGACACTAGCATGTGCTAAGTGCCACATAGCCATAGGAGTAAAATGAGCTGTCGTGGTACTTAGCACAAGCTAACTCACCTAGGGGCTAGCGTGGGGTCAGCCCATGGTTTCAGCATGGTACTAAAAAACAGCGTGGTGCCCTATGCTAAAAAACCCAGGCTACCCTTGTAGTGCACATCAGAATGGGGACTGGGCAGGATGGAGCCATTCCCACTGCGGTGTAGCTAAAGCAGGCATTTGTAGCCTGTGCTACCTGTGCCTGGCACAAGTGGCGTGGGGGGCAACTAATGCCACCTTAATGGTTGGCATTAGTTACTGCCACAGTCGGTTTGCTGCATTGGAGTACGATGTACTCACCCCCCCCCCCCCTGCAGTTAGTCTAAAGCCCCACGCTGGTAGTGTAGTCAACATGTGCATTACCAGTGCAGGGTTTAGTAAACATGCTCCTTAGCAGGCACTAAGCATTAGTGCTTTAGTGCAGTTGCTCCTTGTTTATGGAACAACTTTCCTTTAGACTTGCAATTACAGTCTTCCTATAAAATCATGCCTGAAGACTCCTTTATTTGCATGAAAATTTCCTTTTTAAACTCCTGGGAATTCTGTTATGGAAACTGGGCGACGGGAATCCAGGAATATGCCGACTCCCACTGTGATGCTTCTCTGTTTTTCATCTTCCTCTGTTTTTGAATTGCCTGTCTTTTAAGAATTTAAATTATTGTAAGTATGTGATTTAGTGTGTTTTTATCTTGTGTACTAGTCTTATATCTCTTTGTATTGATGTGTTTTTGCAAATCGCATCTATATGGTTTGATAAGTGGTACATCAAAAAAATAGAAAACTTGAAATACGAAACTAGAAGTACTTTGGAACATTCCACTAGTTATCAGGTTGCCAATCTGGGGCAAACCCAGCCCTCAAGAATGTCTCTTCGTTGACCAGTCATGCTCAAGAAAACAAAAGAATAATAAGGATATACATTGGCAAAAATGTTCATTTCATTTGGACTTTTTCTCGATTTTCAGACTTTTCTTTGGATTGCTACACACATTTATTTATTTATTTAACAGTTTGTATATACCGTCCTTCGATTCAGGACGGTTTACAGAGAACATAGTGTGACAGTTTGTTTCAACTGTTTACATGGAACTGAACTTTTGTTTCACACCTACTTTTTCTAGTACATATGTAAATTGTACTCCATAATCAGCATTCCTTGCACCACCCATAAGGTTACCAGATTTTCTATAGGCAAACCTGGGACACAAACAAAGGGGTATGTTTACTAAATTGCGGCAATCGTACATAACGCGCGTTATGTAACGTTAACGATCGTTAGCGCATCATAATGCACGTTATGATGCGCTAACGATCGTTAACGTTACATAACGCTCGTTATGATGCGCTAACGATCATAATGCCCTGCGGCGCGGTAAAACACCGCAGAAGGTGGAGAGAGGGCGGAGAGAAGGGGTCAGTGGGCGGAGAGTGGGCGGGGAGAGGCTCCCTTCACACTAATGCGCTGATTTTAAGAGCTGACTCCAAACGCGATTGAATACCTGCCGTTAAATGCACATTACAGGGGAGAGAAACCATTTCAGTGTCAGCAATGTACAGCCCAGGCAGGGAAACCAAAAAAAAATGATGTGTGATACATGTGCACACAACAAAAGGGCACATAAACACTGAAAATGACCCCAACAAACTGGAAAAAAACCATAACCAAGTTGGCCAATAGTGGTATCAATGAGAAACATCAACCCCTCCCCCCCCACCGAGTAAGCTCCATAGAACAGATATAATCGTGGAAGGGTCTATACTCCATCCCCATACAAGATGAATGAGCCCACAGTGAAATAGCGCTGCTCAGGGTTTTCCCCACCATCGGACAGGGTTCCTATAGCATGCACATGTCCTGCAACATCAGGGCGGGCATGTTAGAACGGCAACTGGACAGATGCCGGAGAAGGGGATACAGAAGGCCGCAGGCGGCACATGCTGTGGTGGAGCTGGGCCACAGTGTGGACTAGGGCGATGCCTAGGTGGCCCATACGAATGCTGAAACAGCAGAGCAGCCAGACAGCAACTGCTGAAGGCCCAACATGGGCACGAGTGTGTTTCCCACAGTGTCACAGGGGATAGTACCCAACAGCTACCCCCAAGGGCACAGAACATTGGCAGGCGGTGCTGGGGGGAAGTGTGGACACCTATGCAGGCACCCCTACCCAGAACCCGCACCATAGGCAGCCGCCTACCTGCACACTGGATGGCCTGAGACTGCGCACCACCAGCAGAAGGGCATGCCAGCATGGTGGCTGAGGGATTCTGGTGGTGGAGGGGGCAGTGGCAGCTGCCCAGAGCAGACCGTGGCCTAGCCCTGTGTAGGTGGGTGCCATCCACTGCAACAGACGGGCCCTGTCTGATGAACAGTCATGGTATCACCAAGGAAAGCACTGACTCTGTGACAACAAGATGGTGCAGTGCACAAAACCAGTGTATTCAGAAGCAGAGGGTCACAGGTTAAAGTCCCAGCTGTGGTTCCTGCCAACCCAGTCCTCATATTTTACCCACTACTACAACGTGCTAATACAGAAAGCACCTTTATTGCAGATGACGTAAACATGCCCAAGACACCTACATTTTACCCTACAGAGCACAGACATCATAAACATGCACATTACCTAGAGCAGAGCCTCCCAAATGCAGTCCTGGAGGGCCAAACACCATTCCGGTTCCATGCTGCCTCTGATAAAGATGCCTGTGCTGTATTTCTATGCGCCACCCCCATGGTATGCAGATGTATCTCATGCATATTCATGAGGGACAGCATGAAAACCTGAACAGTGTTTGGCACCGCAGGACTGGAGTTGGGAACCTCTGCCGTAAAGCAGCAACCAACAGGGGCAGACACACCCACACCCACAGGCCCCATTATCCAAAGCCTCCTGGAGAGGCAGGACTTTGGGCTCTGCGTGCATCTCCCAATACTAGCACTTGCATACCTTAGTAATGCCACCCTAAACCGGGGAATATGGTACAATATCTATCAAAAGGTTGCTATGAGTACTGGCAGATAGCAATTCCTAGGTTAAGTACACTTTTCTGAGTGAGCTGCATCATAGCAAACTTTCTGATGTCTGTGGAGTGTGCTACAGGTCTTGTGTCTGACAGTGTTTACCAACCTGGGGAGTGACTCCTACAGTATTGCGTACCATAGCCATGCCTGCACTGTGCCCAGGACTTGTGTGGTGGCCTGGGCTGCCCAACACCTCTATAGTTGCACAATGCTGGCATAGGTGTGGGGAGTGTGTGTCTGTCTATCCAGTGTGTGGTGGCTGCCAACACCCTCCACAGCCCACACTGCTAGCACTGTTGCCAGTATTGGCCTGCCAACGTGCATAATGAGGAGCAAGGTACTGTGGGAATAGCCTGGATAGGGTGGCCTGGCCTGGATGTATCTGCACACGGCATAGGGCAATGGCTCAGACATTGTAGTGCCTGGCCACCACCTGCACGGACAGGGTGGCCATAGCATGTCCTGCTGGGAGGTCACTCTCACCCTGACTGAGCAGTGACCATGGCATGGCTAGGTTCCCCCATAGTGCTATATAGCATTTCTCTCAAGTGATATTTATGGGTTTCTTTTTGGGGCCCAATCACTGACTTATTTGCTTGGTGTGTATGCTGACATACCAGTTCTGGGTACATGCATCTCCTCCAGGACCATGCACTATGGACTAGCTGGTGGACTGTCTGCAGCTAGTATGTGTCTTGCTGGAGCACCTTGCAGGGTGCAGCGGCTGGAGGCTTGTTGCTGGAGAATGTCAGATAATGGTGGGGGGCAGCTAAGTATTTCCAGGCCTGCCATCTGTCTGCTATTGCGTTATGGATGTGTACTGCTCTGTCTGTTCCCCAGCAGGACTGGGGTTGCTGGTCCCCTCTACTGCTTCCATTGCAGGGAGGTAGACTGTGGATCGATTGGTGGGTGATCCTGTTTCCCACCCTCAGCCCCAGAGGGTGGGTTGTGTGGTGGTACATAATCTGCCTATGGGTCCATACACCCCCCCTCCCTTTCACCTACAGCAGGTAACCATGGCAACAACACAGGATATGCACTATTCTGGGTAGGGACTAGACATGACCGAGACATACATAGGGACTAGACATGACCGAGACATACAGCAGGACACAGATGTATCCTATGTGTGTCTAACGGAACTACCTATTACACACTGATGGGGACCTGCAGCATGATGTATTTCAGCCATGAAAGGTGCTGTGGACCTGGTGCTGGGCACCCCACCTCAACCTCAGTGTGGGCACAGTACCCGCACCATGTGACTGCCTGTGGCTACTCTGTGGCAGTGCCACACACGGTCTGTTCCCCCTACCAGGCCTAGGTGCTGTGGGGGTGCATGCTCAATCTTGTGCCCATCTCTCGACTGCTGATTTGCATGTGCAGTGCATCATGGGTACGGGTGGGTTACCCCTATCCTGGTAACCACAGCTGACAGTTTGTGTGGTGACGTGCAGTCCTGCAGCCAGCCAGGGCTTTATTCACAGCCTTATAAGGTATCCTATAGGGGACATTATAGGGTGCCTTTTTTGGCAGACAGTACACTTTATAATGTGCCCTATGGAGTGCGTTATGGGGTGCCTTATGCGGCACCTTAGGTTATGCCACCGTGAGGGTGTGTTTGCTGGCAGCACTAATTAAAATACACATCAAATGCCTCAACAATCGCTACTTGAATGTAAAGGGTGCCGCCTCAGTCAACCTTATACATTAAGCCCATTGGGGAATCGAACCCATGACCCCTGTACTATCAGTCAGTGTTGTAACCATTGTGCTACAGCTCTGTTGCTGTGCTTATATGCCTGCACGCCTTCTTAAGATTAACGCGCGGTAACGTGCCCTGTAGCACTCGTTCATTTATGGCGCCTTGTAACACGCGTTATCGGTAACGATGTACCGCCCATGTCCTTATTTGGGGTTTCTGTCTCTACCGCGGCTCCTAACGTGAATCGCACTAACGCAGTTTAGTAAACATACCCCAAAGTGTATGCGTGTGAGGGGAGGGGGTGGGGGTAGGAAATGGCATCTTAATTCCAGGTTTGAGCAACAAGACATGGAGGAGCAAAGAGGAGACATTACCCTGCCCCCTCCCCCTGCAATCCATCCCATAACAGCAACAATATTATTTCCAAGTAGACAAATAGATAGAGAAATAGAAACAGTGGTATATTTCCCCTGTACTCTGGAAATATAAAGATAATTGATGTAAATTCAAAAAGCTGATATATGCAAATCACTAAATTGGAAATAAAACCTGTTTTTTACCCCCTCTATCCCTATTACTTGAACTGGGGACGAGAGACTGCCAAACAGGTGAGAGTCAGGGACACAGCTCTAAAATTGGGGACATTTGGTAACCTTAACCACCCACGATCCACCTAAACTCCCCACCCATGTGCATAGCCACATTGAAAGTACATACTATGGAAACTTTCATGTTAGTCTGTATTCTATAAAAGGTCATTTATATACGTGGTGAAAATGAAGAAAATACCAACATTTATGCATGCTCTTACTGCCTTATAAAATGATCCCATTATTATGGATATCTCAAAAATGGATACTGTACAGTTGTGGTCAACATTATTGGCATCCTAACAATTCAAACCCTTAATGTCCAATATCTCTTAAAAAAAGGGAGCTAGTGAAATAACTTTGGACTATATATGCACACATACTTGACATATAAAAGAATAAAATAAAACAATACCAATTAAAAAAGGAGATAATACGAAATAGGCATGATTGTGTCTGATGATCTTAAAGTAGCTTAGCAGGTAGAAAAGGCGAAGGCGAAAGCTAGAAGGATGCTTGGGTGCATAAGGAGAGGAATGGCCAGCAGAAGAAAGGAGGTGATAGTGTCTCTGTCTAAGGGGTATGTTTACTAAACCGTCTTAACGTGTGCTCTGCGACATTATCGTGTGATAATGTACCTTATCGCCTGATGAAGGCACCTTACTGGGCGATAAGGTACCTTAGCGCGCAGTGGCGCAAACGAGCGCTGAAGGTGGAGAAAGGCTCCCGGAGGGCGGAGGAAGGCTCCCCAGGGGCGGAGAGAAGGGGTCAATGGGTGGAGAGTGGGAGGGGAGAGGCTCCCCGCACACTAACGCTGTGAAATCCGAGGCTCAAAACTAACACCAGTGAAACCCTGGCGTTAGAGCTGATTTAAAGGGAAAAGAAACCATTTCCGTCAGCAATGTACAGCAAAACCAGGGAAACTCACAAAAAGTGATAAGTGTGATACATGTTCACGGAACAAAAGGGCAAATAAACTTTGCAAATGTACAGAAGAAAATTAAAAAATAAAATAACCAAACACGCCAATAGTGATATCAATGGGAAACATCAAAAAACACTCCCAAGAAAGCTCCAAAAAAAAGATATGAATTTTGGAAGGGTCTATGCTCCGTTTCCACACAAGGTGAATGAGCCCACAGTGTAATTGCGCTGAGCAGGACTTCTGACTCCATTGGCCAGGATTCCTATGGTGTGCACATGTTCCACAACAGCAGGGCGGGCATGTCAGAATGGGCAACTGGACAGATGCTGGAAAAGGGGACACAGAGGGCTGCAGGCGGCACATGCTGTGGTGCAGCTGGGCCACAGTGCGGACTAGGGTGATGCTTAGCTGGCCCATAGGAATGCTGAAACAGTAGAGCAGCCAGACAGCAAATGCTGAGGGCATGAGTGTGCTCCCCACAGTGTCACAGGGGATAGTACCCAGCAGGTACCCCCAAGGACACGGAACATTGGCATGCGGTGCTGGGGGGAAGCGTGGACAACTATGCAGGCACCCCTACGCCAGAACCCGCACCATAGGCAGCCGCCTACCCACACACTGGATGGCCTGAGACTGCGCACCACCAGCACCACCAGCAGAAGGGCATGTCAGCATGGTGGCTGAGGGATACTGGTGGTGGAGGGGGCAGTGGCAGCTGCCCAGAGCAGACCGTGGCCTAGCCCTGTTTAGGTGAGTGCCGTGCACTGCAACAGACAGGCTCTGTCTGACAAACAGTCATGGTATCTCCAGGGAATGCACTATCTCTGTGGCAGCACAGTGGTGCAGTGCACACAGCCAGTGTGTTTAGAAGCAAAAGGTCACAGGTTCAAGTTCCTGTCAACCCAGTCCCCATATTTTACCCACTACTAAAACGTGCTAATACAGACATAACCTTTATTGCAGATGACGTAAACATGCCCAAAACATCTACATTTTACCCTACAGAGCACAGACACCAAAAACATGCGCATTACCTAAAGCAGAGTCTCCCAACTGCAGTCCTGGAGGGCCAAACACCATTCAGGTTCCCTGCTGTCTCTAATAAAGATGCCTGTGCTGCATTTCTATGCGCCGCCCCCATGGTATCCACATGTATCTCATGCATATTCATGAGGGACAGCATGAAAACCCGAACAGTGTCTGGCCCACCAGGACTGGAGTCGGGAACCTCTGCCCTAAAGCAGCGGCCAACAGGGGCAGACACACCCACACCCACAGGCTCCATTATCCAATGCCTCCTGGAGAGGCAGGATGTTGGGCCCTGCGTGCATCTCCCAATACTTGCACTTGCATACCTTAGCAATGCCACCCTAAACCTGGGAATACGGTACACAGCTATCAAAAGGTTGCTATGATTACTGGCAGATAGCAATTCCGAGCTTAAGTACAATTTTCTGAGTGAGTTGCATCATAGCAACCTTTCTGATGTCTGTGGAGTGTGCTACAGGTCTTGTGTCTGACAGTGTTTACCAGCCTGGGGGGTGACCCCAACAGTATTGCGTACCATAGCCATTCCTGCACTGTGCCCAGGACTGGTGCGGTGGCCAGGGCTGCCAAACACCTCTATAGTTGCACAATGCTGGCATAGGTGTGGGGAGTGTGTGTCTGTCTATCCAGTGTGTGGTGGCTGCAAACACCCTCCACAGCCCACACTGCTAGCACTGTTGCCAGTATTGGCCTGCCAATGTCCATAATGAGTAGCAAGGTACTGTGGGAATAGCCAGGATAGGGTGGCCTGGCCTGGATTCATCTGTACATAGCATAGGGCAATGGCTCGGACACTGTAGTGGCCGGCCACCACCTGCACGGACAAGGTGGCCACAGCATGTCCTGCTGGGAGGTCACTCTCACCTGACTGAGCAGTGACCACGGCATGGCTAGGTTCCCCCATCGTGCTGTATAGTATTTTTCTCATGTGATATTTATGGGTTCTGTTTTGGGGCTCAATCACTGACTTATTTGTTTTGTGTGTATGCTGACATCCCAGTTCTGGGTACATGCATCTCCTCCAGGAACATGCACTATGGACTAGCTAGCAGACTGTCTGCAGCTAGTATGTGTCTTGCTGGAACACCTTGCAGGGTGCAGTGGCTGGAGGCTTGCTGCTGGAGAATGTCAGATAGTGGTGGGGGACAGCTGTGCATTTCCAGGTCTACTGTCTGTCTGCTATTGCTTTATGGATGTGTACAGCTCTTCATTGGCTGCCCTGTAGGGTATCTGTTCCCCAGCAGGACTGGGGTTACTGGTCCCCTCTACTGCCACCATTGCAGGGAGGTAGAATGTCGATCTTTTGGTGGGTGATCCTGTTTCCCACTCTGAGCCCCAGAGGGTGGGTTGTGTGGTGGTACATAATCTGCCTATGTGTCCAAACACCTCTCCCCTTCACCTACATCATGTAACCATGGCACCAACACAGGATATGCACTATTCTTGGTGCATCATAGCCCATAAGTACTAGACATGACTGAGAAATACAGAAGGATACAGATGTATCCTAGGTGTGTCTACAAGAGCTACCTATCACACACAATAGCACTGATGGGGACCTGGCATTTCAGCCATGAAAGGTGCTGTGGACCTGGTGCTGGGCGCCACAACTCACTCTCAGGGTGAGCACAGTACCCACACAATGTGACGTTCTGTAGCTACTCTGTGCCAGTACCACACACGGTCGGTTCCCCCTACCAGGCCGAGGTGCTGTGGGGGTGCATACCCCATCTTGTGCCCATCTGTAGACTGCTGATTTGCATGTGCAGTGCATCATGGGTACGGGTGGGTTAACCCTATCCTGGTAACCACAGCAGTTTGTATGATGACATGCAGTCCTTCTGCAGCTAGCTAGTGGCTTGTTAATAGCTGTAGCCCACTGGTTACTTCACTGCCTGTGGGTCCAGAGGTCATGGGTTCAAACCCATGGTGGGCTTATTTGATAAGGCTGTTTGAGGCATTGTTTATTTTTAATGTACATTAGTACTGCCAGCAGAAACACCCTCAGTTTACTGTAACCATAAGGCGCCAAATAGGGCGCCTTATAATGTGCCTTATCAGGTGTCCTCTAAAGCACCTTATAGGATGCCCTATAGGGGACATTATAGGGTGCCTTGGAGGACAGTGCACTTTATAATGTGCCCTATGGAGTGCCTTTTGGGTGCCTTATGCGGCACCTTAGGTTACGGCATGTGATGGTGTGTTTGCTGGCAGCAGTAATTAAACTACAAATAAAATGCCTCAAAACTCACATGTAAAAGCTACTTGCTCAGCCAGCCTTATGGATTAGGCACACTGGGGGATCAAACTCATGACTCTTGTACCAGCAGTCAGTGTATTAACCATTGCACTACACCTCTGTTTCCATGTTTGCATCTCTGCGCGCCTATTTAATATTACCGCTCGTTAACCAGCTTAGCGGCATCTCGCCCGATAATGTGCGCAGTGCACGTTATCACGTGATAATGTGTGCAGTGCACGTTATCACGTGATAATACCGTTTTGCTACTTTAAGACCGACACGCCCACTCCTTTTATGGCAGCCTGCACACTATCGCCGGGCGCACGTTAAGACGGTTTAGTAAACATACCCCTAAGTCTTAGGTATGACCTCATTTGGAGTATTGTGTGCAATTCTGGAGACCGCACCTTCAAAAAGATATAAACAGGTTGGGGTTGGTACAGAGAGAGGCTACTAAAATGATTAGTGGTCTTCATTATAAAGCATATGAGGACAGACTTGAGGCTCTTAATATGTATACTTTAGAGGAAAGGCGGGATAGAGGTAATATGATTGAGACGTTTAAATACTTCCATGTCATAAATGCACAGGAGGAGAGTCTCGGTTGAAAGCAAACTCTGCTACGAGGAGACATAGGATGAGGATGAAAGGGGATAGACTCAGGAGTAATATGCAGAAATATTTATTTACGGAAAGAGTGGTAGATGCATGGAATAGTCTCCCAGTATAGGTGGTAGAGATGAAGACAGTATCTAAATTCAAAAAGGCATAGGACAAACAGAAGATCTCTACAGGCAAAAATAGAACTGTTGTAGTGGTTGATATGGAAGCCATGGTATTTTCAATAACATCATATGGATGTGAAAGCTGGACAGTGAAAAAGACAGATAGGAAGAAAATTGATGCCTTTGAATTATGGTGCTGGCGGCGAATACAAGAAATGTTTGCTTCTTGGGAGGCGGAGCCTGGCCAGGAGCAAGATGGCCGCTTGATCACTGCTCTCTCTGCAATCCTGCTCTAAATCCTGGTTGCCCCCTGTCTGGTGGGTGTGATTTTCTCCCCTCTACCTTGCCATAGCTTGGCAATGGCAATGGGTAAGTCCGGCAAGCTGGATTTCGGCTCTGCGGTGAATACCGGTGTTAAACGGCAGAAGCCGGACCCTCCCTCCCCGCAAAAGCTGCCAGGCCCACGAGAGAGTGCCGATGCCATGCAGGAGATGCTTGCGGAAATCCGGGCCGTTAAAGAGCTGGTGGAGGCTAATGGGGAAACGCTGTCGGGCGTTCAGGCTGACATCCTGGAGCTTAAGGAAATGAAGGAGCAAATAATGGGGCTAGCAGAAAAAGTGGCCGGAATCGAAAGTAAGGTCGAGTGTCACGAGGAGCGCTTAAAGCTTACTCTGGCTAACAGTAAGCGCATCGTACAATTGGAGCGCAATTTGGAGGATCTAAACAACCGTACGCGCAGGAATAACGTGCGCATCGTTGGTGTACCTGAGGGCGCGGAAGCTGGCGATATGATTGCTTTCTTGAAAGCGAATCTTCCGAAGCTCCTACGTATCGAGTTTGCACCGCCGCTGGAGATTGAAAGAGCTCACCGTGTGCCTACGCAGGCTGGGCCCCAAACTCGGAGGCCGAGGCCTATTATTATGAGGGTATTGAGACACCAGCAGGTTTTAAAGATTATGGCGGCGGCGAAAGCTTTGGCACCGATCAACCTAGAGGGCCACAACATTGCGTTTTTTCCTGACTTCAACAAGGCAACTGTTGAGAGACGGCGGCAGATGCTGGCTCTCAGACCGCGGCTGCAACATCTCCAGGCCCAGTATGGTCTTTTTGCTCCGGCGAGGCTAAGAGTGACTTTGCACAACCAGACACGCACCTTTGAGGACCTGCAAGCTCTCTTGAAGTTCGTGGAGGAGCAGGAAGCTACGCTGATGCATTGAAGCACTATTTGCCAATATTTGCTTCTCCTTCTAGTCCCTGGACTGTCTGGGCTACCGGGCCTGGTTGGTCAGGCATGGGAAGGGCAGCTTTGCCTTTGTATTGGAAGTTCCTTCTGTAGCTGTTTTGATATTTCATTCTTGGGGGGGCAGGGTGGGGAGGAGGGAGACAAGGGAGGTTGGGACATGGAATTATGGCAGTTAGTTCTTCCTTTGATGCTTTGTTTCTTCCCCCCCTTTCTTTCCTTCTTGCCCTGTCTTCCCGAGCCTTAGGCTCGCCCTCCCACCTCCTACTCTCCCCCCCCTTAGTTTGTTCATGGGTCTATGATTGAATGGGATGTAGGGCGGGGGGGGGGTCTGGGGGGTTGGGGAGGAGTGGGAGGGAGGTATCTTGGTCTTGGTTTTGTTTGTTGGAGGGGTATTGGTTACTATAAGGGGGATCATGATGGTAACAAAAGAGATGTCGGGAGTTTGAGGGACACTTTGTTCAGGCTGGATCACCCAAAATTGTGTTTGGGATCTTGTTTGAGATCTGGGTTTGGGCTGTCTTCATGTGAGGGGGTTTGTTTTATGATGGATGCTGGATTGGTTCAAAGATATGTATTATGCCCTAGCCTGCCTATTATGTTGCTGAGGATTAGTACTGGGAATACTTAATGTCTTATCTTTGAACGTGAAGGGCATCAATAATCCTATGAAATGGAAAAAGATTCTCCTATACTGCAAGAAGAAGGGAGCTGATGTTATCCTGCTTCAGGAGACCCGGCTGAGCCTGGGAGACGCGCAGAAGATGGGCGGGGGACATTTTATGTTAATAGGGGTTGCTGAGGCTTGCCAAAAATGGAATGGGGTGATCATTCTGGCACGGAAGTCATTGCAGCCGGTCATCGAGTTGACTCGGGCAGACCCGGGTGGGAGATGGGTGAAGGTCCGTCTCCGAATCGGGAACCGGACATTGGGTTTCATGAATGTCTATGGTCCGAATGTGGATGATGTGTCCTTCTTTCATAGGCTTGCTGAGGAGGTGCAAGAGTTAGCACATTGTGATCTCGTCTTAGGAGGGGATTTTAACCTAGTGATGGACCCTTTAATAGATCGTCAGCCGTATCGATCCCTTCGCCCTAGCCGGGCTAGTATGGTGATGAAGGGGCTGGTTCAGGAGTTGAACTTGGTAGATATCTGGCGGCTCCTGTATCCCTCACAGAAGGAGTTTATTTATTTATTTTATTTATTTAACAGTATTTCTAAACCGCCTTATCTTATTAATCAAGGTGGTATCACAGCAAACAATCGGGTAAAGCGAGAGTGTTAAACATGCAGTGAGGGAGAAATTTAGTTGAGTGTGTGTTGTATTGTGTGCTAGATTGGTTTGAGCTATGTACAATGTGTGTTGTGTTGTGCGCTAGAGTGGTTTGAGCTATGTACAAGATGGGCTATATACAGTGATGCAAAAAACATTTTCTATACATACAGTGTTTAGGAGGTATCATGTGCTGTTATACATTCTCTGAGGTTATGTGATGTGTCCATAGTGTTCTATGAACAGCATGGTTTTTAGCTGTTTTCTAAAGTCTTTGAGGTCTGTAGTTGCCCTCAAATTGTCCGGTAGCTTGTTCCATATTGTTGGAGCAGCCATGGAGAGTGCTCTGTCTGTTGTGTCCTTGCGTGTGTGTTTGAATTCACTTGGGGTGCTGACTCGGTTGTGTGTTTGTTTTCTTCTAGGACGTGTGCTGGTGTCCGGTTGTATGAGGGTGTGCAGGCTGTTGGCTGATGTGTGCTGATTTATCTTGAATAGGTTTATGATAGTTTTGTATCTGATGCGTGCACCGATTGGGAGCCAGTGTAAGTCCTTTAAGGTAGGTGTGATGTGCTCCTGTCTTGCAGTACCGGATATTATTCGTGCTGCAGTGTTTTGTGCTAGCTGGAGTGGTTTGAGGGCTTGTTTCGGTAGTCCAAGGTATATCGGATTGCAGAAGTCCAGTAGTGGGGTTATCAGTGCTTGACAGACGGTACGAAAGTGTTCTAGGGCGAGGAGTGGTTTCAGTCTCCTGATGATTCGCATCTTGTAGTAGACTTTTTGGATTGTTTTGTTTATGTGTGGCTTGAGGTTTAGTTTATTGTCCAGAGTAACACCGAGGTATCTCACTTCTGATCTTATTGGTATAGTAGTGTTTTGAATCTTGATATTTGGCGGGTGTATGAAGCTTTGGTTCCGAATGATGATTAAAGCTTCGGTCTTGTTGTAGTTTATTGCGAGGTGGTTGTTTTGACACCAACTCGTCATTTGGGTAAGGCAGTCTGTTATCTTAGAGAAGTACGGGTTGTCGATTGATATCGGGGTGTATATCATGATGTCGTCTGCATATATTGTGTATTGAATGTTGTTCTCTTTCATGATGTTGCAGATTGGTTGGATGTAGATGTTAAATAGGAGTGCTGAGAGTGCGGATCCTTGAGGAACTCCTTGACGGACATTTATGGGTCGGGAGGTGTTGTGTCCCACCTTGACCTGTAGCTGTCTTTCGGTTAGGTATGAGTGGAACCATTCCAATGTGATACCGTGTATACCAGTGTTCTTTAGTCTTTCCAGGAGCGTGTTGTGGTCCACTGTGTCGAAGGCTGAGGAGATGTCGATAAAGATCATTATGATTCCATTCCTGGTGTTGTCAATTATTCTTAGGATGCTGTCGAAGAGGTAGATCAGTAGCGTTTCGACTCCATGGTTGGGACGAAAGCCGTGTTGGTTGTCGTCGAGTGTTTCATATTTGTCGATGTGTTCCTGGAGTTGTATTTGAACCGTTTTTTTGATGATTTTTGCCAGGAAGGGTATGCTGGAGATTGGTCGGTATGCTGCTGGATCTTTTTTGTCGAGAGTTGTTTTCTTTGTGATTGGTCTTACTGAGGCAAGCTTTAGTTGCTTTGGCATGAGTCCTTGAGTGAGTGAGTTGTGTACTATTTTATGTATGGTGTGGATGAAGTTTGATTTGGTGGCTTTTACTCATGCCACTGGGCATGGGTCTGTAGGAGCAGTGCTTGTGTTGATTGTAGAGATGATGTGGGATATCTGCTATGTTGAGGGTGAGTAGAAGGTGCCACAGGTTTTGGTGTATACGTCTGTCCTGGTGGTCTCGCTGGGTGTTGTGCGCTCTGTGGAGTGAAATTTGTTTTTGATGTGGTCGGCAAATTCCTGTGGATCAATTTTTACTTCCCCTTCTGTTGTTTGCTCTTTTGTGAGGTTCTTGACTATTTCGAAAAGCTCTCTGGGTTTGTTGATGGAAGTATTTATCATGTTTGTGTGGAATTCCCTCTTTGATTGGTTGATGAGATTATTGTATTGTTTTTGTTTTGTTAGGTAAAGATGTTGGTCGGCTGTTGTTTTGTTTTTTCTCCATCTCCGTTCAATCTTCCTGAGCTCCCTCTTTTCTCGTCGTATTTTTGCTGAGTTCCATGGTTTGTTTTGTCTCCTGTTGTGGTGGTGTTTCTCGTGCCTGCCACCCGATGGTTTGGCGGCGTTAGCTAAGATGCTGTTCCAGCTGGAAACTTGTTCCTCCAGGTCATCTGTAGTAATGTTCAAGTGTTGTATTGTGTCCTGTATGAATTTGTCTTTGTCGAAATGCTTGAATCGTCTTTGTGTGTGTGAGATGTTTGCTCTTTCGCTTGTCTGGTCCTCTTGTGATCGCAGCTTTTTCTCGATTAAGTAATGGTCAGACCATGGCACTGGGGTAATGGTGGGTGGAGAAATTAGGTCTCTTGATGTTAGGTAATTGGATGCGAAGATGAGGTCTGGGGATGATCCATGTCTGTGTGTTGGTGCATTGATCTGTGTGAATTGAAGTGATGTCATTGCTTGAAGGAAGGCCTCTGCGTCTTTGGCATTGGTGGACTTGAGGTTGAAGTCCCCAATCAGTAGCGCTGGTTTGTTGTTTGTTGTTATGGCACAGGCTTCTTCGAGTGTGAAGGCTAATTCGTCGGGTGGAGCTCTGGGTGCTCTGTAGGTTAGGCAGATTGCAATGTTTTTGTTCTTGATGCTGATTGTGTTACATTGCTGTGTATTGGTGAAGCTCTGTGTCTTGAAATTTAGGTTTGTCTTTGCTATTATTAGGACTCCTCCTCCACGCTTGTGGGTGCGTGGGCAGTTGTACGCTGAGTAGTTGTCCGGTACTAGTTGGTTGAGTAGTACATTGTCGGTAGGGTTGAACCATGTCTCTGTGATGCATATTATGTCAGGCTGTCACTTTTCTATGTGGTCTACAAGAGTGTGTATCTCGTTGCAGACTGATCTGGCGTTTATGAGCTCAATCGTTGTTGTCCTTGTTGAGGAGGTTTCTGTTACATGTGCTTCCTTTTTTTTTTTTTTTTTTTTTATTTTATATTTTACATCATTTCACAATATATCAAGAAAGTACAAACATTCCTGAAGAAGAAACAGGAAAACTCCAAGAAATAAAGCATGAAGCAACTGGAAAACCCAGACCAAGTAAAAAAAAAAAAACGTTTTCCACCCTAGCCCACAAAGGAGGTGGAGGAGCCAAACCATCATTAACCAAAGATGATAGGAAAAAAGAAAAAGGGCAGATGCTACACTAGAATACACTTTATGAGATAGCTGGAGAGTCTCCAACCGAGGGCTCCAAATGTTTAGCAGTAATGAAAGCTAACAGTTGGGACGGTTCGTAAAAAACATAAGAAACTGAATGCAACTTAACTAAGCATTTACAAGGATGTTTAAGAAAAAACAAACCGCCCAACTGTAAAATACCTGGACGCAACAAAAGAAATTCTTTTCTACGCTTCTGAGTAGTTCTAGCCAAATCAGGATAAATCCTAACTAACAAACCTCGAAAGGGTACATTCCTTTTCCTGAAAAAAAGCTTCAATAGCCATTCCCTATCAGATAGGAGAGCGAAAGTTATCAGTAAAGTAGAAGGAACAGGATCTTCACTCTTGGAACTCTCTAACATTCCAGTAACATTTAAGATATTAACTTGGTTCTGAGAACTACCCATCAAGGCATCCCCAGCAATAGGATCAACCAATGTCATCTTAGCCTTAGGTAGATAATATGCCCTAACCAGAGGTGGGATTAAATCAGATGATACCCCCAAAACTTCCATTAAATATAGCCGAAACATTTCTACAGGTGAAACAGACATTATCCTAGGAAAATTAATTAATCTAAGATTATTCAACCTAAAAGAATTGTCCAACTGTTCCAACTTAGTCTGAATTGAGAGAAAAGATTTCTTAAAGCCATCCGTTTGTTCTTCCAGACCCTCCACCTTCTGTTGCACTGCGATAACTTCTGAATGTAAACCAGAAACTCTTTGCTGCAAAGCGTCCACAGTTGAGCCACTTTCTGCAACTTTCCGTTCCAGGGAAGATACCTTAGGGACAATCGCTTCCCCCAGAGAGAGAATAGCCTGCCAAATGGTCTCTAGAGTAAAAATCTCAGGACGCTTCAAAGTAAATTGCTGTTGAGTTAAAGAAAGCTCAAAATCCTCTTCCACAACTGCCCGACGCTGTTGCCCTCGATTCACAGCAGAATGCTGATCCTTAGGCTCTCCTTGACTCGGCACCGAAGCTGTTACATACTCGCCCAGCCCGGCGACTGGCTGCATACAAGCCTGCCGCCCCACAGATCCTGATCCATCTGAGCCACCGGAGACCACCACCTTCGGGATAGCGCCAAGCTCCAGGAAACCTGTTGGCAAGGGCTGCCCTCGAGTCATTTTCGGAGCCGGGCTCTCAGGGGAGAGAGATATACCGGAAACAGACGCCGAGCAACCCGACTCTGGCGTTCTGTCTGCCCGGAGCTCATCCCCTTCTCCTTCTAGTGCACGCTGAGATCGCAACACGAAAGAGTCCATAGGACCCGAAGAAATCGGTGTAGAAGTTGGGGGAGGCTGGATGGATTCAGCGGGCCCCTTCCCCTTACGTTTCCGACCCATTAAAGAAAACGCGGTCACAGCGAAACAGCAGCCGCCGCCATCTTAAACAAGGCTCCTCCCCTGACATGTGCTTCCTTTGTGTAGGTTTGGGAGTTTGATTTGTGTCTGTTTGGTCGTTTTGTCTGGGAGGCTCTGAGTGTTTCTTTGTGTGTGTGCTGTGGTTCTAAATATGGCAGTGCTGTTGGTGGGTACCATGTTGTGCTTGCTTGTGGGTAGTGGAGGTGTGCGGTCGGTGGGAGGAGTTGTGTGACGAGTAGGTAGATTGGGAGGAAGTATGTGGCGCGCATGTTGGTCTTTTGTGATGTTCTGTTAGGGTGATGCCTGTTTTTCTTAAGTCTTCGTCTGTTGCTTGTTTTGCTGTTGCTTTTCTTCTGTTATTCTGTTGTTTTTCTTCTGGTGTAGTGGTGGCTGTGGTTTTCCCTTTGTAGTTCCTTTGTGCGCCTTCTTGCCGCGCTGTTCTTTATACGGCCCCGAGTCTGCCCCGATTGGACAGCACTTTGCCGCTGGCTGGCTGTGCTCTCGTCGCCGCTCAAATCCCCCGATTGGGGAGAGTTGCACTCGGTGCGGGAGCCTGTCCCGTGGGGGGAGCCTGTCCCGTAGGGGGAGCCTGTCCTGTAGGGGGAGCCTGTCCCCTTGGAGGGAGCCTGTCCCGTGGAGGGAGCTTGTCCCCTTGGAGGGAGCCTGTCCCCTTGGATGGAGCCTGTCCCCTTGGAGGGAGCCGGTCCCCTTGGAGGGAGCCTGTCCCGTGGAGGGAGAGCCGGATCTGTTAGGGTGTGGGTAGAGAAAGAGACAGTTTGTTGGTAGGAAATGTGTGCTGTTTTGTGAGGATTCTACTTGCGGTTCTGACGCCCTTCTCCTTGGTCTGCTCTTTTGTTGGGTTCTTATGAGATGTTGACGGCGCTGCTGTTGCCTTTGGTTGTTTCCTTCTGCTTGCCTTCTTGCCTCGCCTAAGGGCCACGCCAAAGGGCATTAACCTGTGTTCTCCAAGTGGTGGGGTCTTTTTCTTTGCAGGGTTGTTGTTGTCGTTGTTCTTCGCTTCGGTGGTGGAGCTATCTCTGCTGTTGGCCGTGATGTGTTTTTTTTTCGGTGGATATGTCGGTTGTTGCTTCCTTCTTTGTGCGCCTCAGTGCCGCGCCCATGGGCCACGCCAAAGGGCCCTCTGGCGAGGCCCTCAGGAGCGGGCCCGCCAGGCATGGGTGCGCCCGCGAGGGACGCTGCTTTTATGGAGGCAGGCTGCCGGGTGTTCTCTCTCCCACTGCCCCGATTGGGCAGGAGTACCGTGGGGGTTGGTGGGTCCCAGTGGCAGCAGCGGCTCCCTCCGGAGGCGAGGGACGCCGCTTTTATGGAGGCGGGCTGCCGGGTGTTCTCTCTCCCACTGCCCCGATTGGGCAGGAGTATCGTGGGGGTTGGCGGGTCCCAGCGGCAGCAGCGGCTCCCTCCGGAGGCGAGGGACGCCGCTTTTATGGAGGCGGGCTGCCGGGTGTTCTCTCTCCCACTGCCCCGATTGGGCAGGAGTACCGTGGGGGTTGGCGGGTCCCAGCGGCAGCAGCGGCTCCCTCTGGAGGCGAGGGACGCCGCTTTTATGGAGGCGGGCTGCCGGGTGTTCTCTCTCCCACTGCCCCGATTGGGCAGGAGTACCGTGGGGGTTGGAGGGTCCCAGCGGCAGCAGCGGCTCACTCCGGAGGTGAGGGACGCCGCTTTTATGGAGGCGGGCTGCCGGGTGTTCTCTCTCCCACTGCCCCGATTGGGCAGGAGTACCGTGGGGGTTGGCGGGTCCCAGCGGCAGCAGCGGCTCCCTCCGGAGGCGAGGGACGCTGCTTTTATGGAGGCGGGCTGCCGGGTGTTCTCTCTCCCACTGCCCCGATTGGGCAGGAGTACCATGGGGGTTGGCGGGTCCCAGTGGCAGCATCGGCTCCCTCCGGAGGCGAGGGACGCCGCTTTTATGGAGGCGGGCTGCCGGGTGTTCTCTCTCCCACTGCCCCGATTGGGGCAGGAGTACCGTGGGGGTTGGCGGGTCCCAGCTGCAGCAGCAGAGTTTACCTTCTACTCTCCCCCGCATGGGTCACATTCAAGGATTGATTTTTTCCTTATCTCCCAGTCTCTTGTTTCTCAGGTTCTAGATGCACAAATTAGGGCCTGTACAGTCTCAGACCATGCGGATATCTCTCTGTCCATAGGGTTAATCTCTGACTCCGCGAGGAGTGCCGGGTGGTTTTTTCAAAGGGCATTGCTGGCAGACTCGGATTTTTGCGAATACATGAGGGGGACAATAAAGGAATACTTCTCGGTGAATCTTCCGGAGGCTACACCTGGGTGGGCATGGTGGGAGGCTTTTAAGGCCTCCCTGCGGGCTAAAATCACTAGCTTTTCTATAAGGGCTGCGCGGCAAAAGAAGTTAGCACTGAAAGAGCTCGAGGCTCAGATCCAGGCAGGGGAGAGGCTTTTACGAGCGAGATCGGAGCCCTGTATCTTATTGCGTCTGCAAAAATTAAGATTCCAGTATAACAACATTCTCAGTGAGGAAGCTGAGAAGCTCTCGCATGCATTGAAGGCCAAGTATTATAGGGAACAAAACAAGGCTGGTAGGTTGCTGGCCACAACTTTGAAACCTAGAGCTGAGCGGACTAAGATTGCTGCTATTTTATCCAATAGTCAGCAACTGCTCACCAAGACCCCAGAGATAGCTGAGGCTTTTAGATCATTCTATGCAGGGCTGTATTCCTCCGAGGGAGGGGACAATGGGGAAGAGTGTGAGGCTTTCTTGGAACATATAGCGCACCCCACCCTCTCAATGCTACAGGTGTCAGAGTTGGATGCTCCCTTATCCTTGGGTGAGCTCAGGGTGGCTTTAAAATCGGCTAAAAAAGGGAAAGCGGCGGGTCCAGATGGGATACCCATTGAGTTTTACCAAGCGTTCCAAGAGGAGCTCCTACCATTTGTGCTTAAGTACTATCAGCTTCTGTATGAGCAGGCTCCTAGAGTGGGTGGTTTTAATGAGGCTACTGTAGTTGTCTTAGAGAAGCCAGGGAGAGATGTCCTTCAAGTGGAAAATTACCGGCCGATCTCGCTGTTAAATGCCGATTATAAGCTCTTTGCAACTGTTATGGCGAGCAGACTGTCAAAGGTCTCGTCAGATCTGATTCATCCCGATCAATGTGGTTTCATGCCTGGTAGGGCGACATCGGATAATGCGCGTTTGTTGTTGAATCTCCTGGCTGTCTCGGAACAGCTCCGTACTCCCATGGTCGGGATTTCTTTAGATGCTGAAAAGGCCTTTGACAGGCTTGAATGGGTTTTTCTGCTGAAGGTCTTGCGGTGGTTTGGTTTCGGGGAGGGGTTTATCAGCTCGATCCGGGTCTTATATGCCTCTCCTCAGGCGCGTATCTTGGTAGATGGTCAGCTGTCTGCTACCTTCTCACTTTATCGTGGGACTAGACAAGGTTGCCCACTATCACCGATTCTGTTCAACTTAGCGTTGGAACCTTTGGGACTTTTAATTAGGCAGTCGGATAGGATCTGTGGTATCAGGGTGGGAGACCTACAGATCAAATTGTTGGCCTATGCCGATGACTTGTTGCTTTTTTCGCAACCGGACGCCTTGGAGGAGATACTCAAGGTTATTACTAGTTACTCACAGGTCTCAGGATATAAGATTAACTGGAATAAGTCTGTGGCCTTCCCCATGAACAGGGCTACTTTCTCGAAGGACATCGGGAATTTTCCCTTTGTCTGGGAAGTGAAGGCAATTAAATATCTTGGGGTTAGATTTTGTGATTCCATTGAGGAGACTATTTCACTCAATTGCAGGTATATAGTGAAGTTGATCCAGTCCTTCACTGCAAAATGGTCCCCATTGCATCTATCTTGGTGGGGGCGTTTGGAGTCTATTAAGATGACTCTAACCCCAAAGATAAATTACATTCTTGAAATGTTGCCGCTCTCCTTCCCACAGAGAGTTTACAAAGAGTGGGAGAAGTTAGTCACGGTTTTTTTGTGGCAAGGAAAGCCCTCCAGGATTGCGGTTAGTAAGCTAAAAGCGACCAAGGACAAGGGTGGGGTGAACTTCCCAGACTTTCGTAGGTATCACCTGGCTTTCCTGCTCAAGCAAGGGGCATTGTGGTGCCCCAGGGAGAGTGGGTGATTGGCACCGGTGTGGGTAGAGGTGGAGAAGCGGCTGGTTGGCCCGATTCCGCTATATCTACTGATTGGTATGAAGTGCCAGGCTTCCTCAGCAGCCCTAGATGTTGTCAAGGCTACTCAAGAGGCTTTCCATAATTTGGCGAGAGCTAGGAGTCCTGATAATCCTGTGTCCCTTTCGCTGCCAATCTGGTACAACCCTCTGTTTAAGATCGGGCATAAAACTATCGGGTGGAGGCAATGGCAGATTCAAGGTATTTGGACAGTAGGCCAATTACTCCAGGACGGGGCTTGGAAACCCTGGGTACGGCTGCAGCAGGAATTTTCGTTGCCAGCAGCTAGTCAATTCCAGTGGATCCAATTAATCAGTTGTCTCTCAAAAGCGGGAGTGTCAAGTCCGAATATATCACAGGCCTGGGGCATGCAGGAGTTGGCCCTTGCATACTCCTGCAAACCTGGCGCAGCGTCTAAATTTTATGCCTACTTGGGGGAGGGGGATACATCTCCAAATGGAAGTCACAGGGGTTGGGAGGTTGATCTAGGTATTCCTATTTCCTCCCATGATTGGGCGCTCCTGTGCTCCAAGGTCAGCAGGGTTTCTAAAGCAGCGGGTATGATTCAAACTTTATTCTTCTTGCTACACCGCGCATTTATTACGCCTGCTCGGCTTGCTAGGTGGCAGGCGGGAGCAGGTAATTTATACTGGTCATGCTTCCTTAGTCCTGGCACTTATAAGCATATGTTCTTTGATTGCCTTTACGTTCAAACTTTCTGGATCTCAGTTTGGGAGAGGGTACAAAAGATTTTGTGTTTCAGGGCTCCTCTCACTTGGCAGGTGGTGATCTTGCGTTCTTCTCTGAGTGACCTTCCGGACATGAAAGGAAAGCATTTCTTGCTGGACTTTCTAGTTGCCATAGCTCTAAAGCTTATTATGGTATGCTGGAAGGACTCTAGCAAGCTGGATGTCCATCAATGGTGGAGCATGGTATGTTTGTACGCCAGCTATGAGAAGGCGCAGGATCACTCTAGCAATCTTAAGAGATGGGGGAGCAATAAGGGGCAGTTTTCTTCCTCAGATAAGTGGTTGTGGTTGGATTGATATACTGCGACTGCAAGAATACAGGTATAATTGCCTGGGGGAGCCAGTAGGACTTTTGTACCTTGTCTTTCTTTCCGTTTTGTTTTCCTTTTTCTTGTGCAGACTTGGGCTTTCAAGGCTGATTGTGGATGATTTCTCACTGTTGACTCACATGGAGACGGGGTGTTAGGGGTGGGGGGGTGGGAGGGGTAGGGTTTTACTCTCTTGTTGTAACTGTTGTATGGTTGTTTCTTCTCTGTGTATTAAAAGTTAAATAAATAATAAAAAAAAAAAAAAAAGAAATGTTTGCTTCTTATTTGTGGTCAGGAGCAGGTATAGGCATGGACGCCTCAACGACCAGGGCCAGACATGCTTGGGTCATTCCGGAACCGCACTGCAACGTGCATCTTCGTTGCTCCACCCAGGCCTCTCCTCTGGCATACCCTGTTTTACTTGGACTTCCGCATGCTAGGGACATCCATATACCCAGTTTCTAAAATGGCTCCAGGGAAACACTTGCGAATTGGACATTCGTGTACCCGTTTGTGAATGTCCAAAACACAAATAGGGCTTCTAAAATAACCCCGTTAATGTGTCTCGGCATTTTGACTGGGCTGTTAAAATCTCCAAGGGCTTTTCAATAACCTGTAAACTTCTGAAATTTCACTGAGCACGTTTAATCTATGTAGCAACAAACCAAAAGGTTATAACTTTTTTTAATATTACTCTTAAGACTTTTATTTGCTAAATGTAAAAGGCTTTGAATGGGAACGTGAACTTCCTCTAGCAATGTCTGGTTCCAATAATTAATTCTACTTAGATTGTTTAAATTGGGGCTTGCCAGAGCTGTTTCTATTCTGTGAGGCACCACAGTCATGTAACAGAGGACTCATTCATATGAACCGTCTAGATGTAACACACTACTTAGGTTCAGCTTTTGCCAGGCGCCCAGAAATTAGGATCACAGGGAGTTCTGAAAGAAACATTTTTATCTCTTGCAATTTTCCTGGCACATTTACTTGGTTAACATGTATCGAGATCCATAAATATTATTGCATGATCCTAATTTGAATTTGGATTTGGATTTTGGACTTAATTACTTACCTTTTTCCAAATCTGAGCTCAAGGCGATTTATAATCTTTGTGTCGCTGTGCACCATAGCAAATGAGAAGGGGCTTTTATTTGTTTTCTTGTTTGGTGAAAAGGTAAAGTACAATTGTGTACACCCTGCTTAGCTCTAACGTCCGTGGGTACCTTTGACCTTAAAAACTGCCTATAGTGCCTAGAGTCAAAAGCACTCCTGCATTTGCCTCCTTGCTGCTGGAAAAAATGTTGTTCATAACACTGCATGTGGATCTGAAAATAAAATCAGCATGTTCTCTTTGCCTAACATGCCTTCACCTCGCCCCGCCCCCCCCAGAAATATCTCCCCCCCCCCCCACCTCAGTCTGGCTAAAAGTAGATATGCCGTGGAAGCTGGCCAAGCAAAGGAGGCCAATTTTCAGTTGTTAGTTTGCTCAGGTAAATATTTCTAGAAAGGTGTACAGCTTTGAAAATTGTCCTCACTATCAGTCTAGTACAGGTGCTACATCCTTGCAAAATATACATTTCTATAATCAACATCAAGGAAGCTGCAAAAGAATTGGGTTGTTTAATAGGGAGTGTGCATTGGAACACGTTTTCTTTGGCTTCATTTGTCATGTTATTTCCATTATTCTCATTTGCTTGGTTTTGTTTCTAAAAAGGTTTTCTTTTTAATTTGTCATGTCAGTAGTGTGAAATGTTCTTCATTGGCAAACACTATTCCTCAAAGGACAGTGTAGGTGTTTTTTAATGTTTCATTTTAGGATATAAAATAACATTTGTATGTCAATTCAAAAGAATGCGCATCAGTATTGTTTAATCTATCTGGGCATAGCTCATAAATTTCAAATTCTCCTCTCCGCCCATCCTCTCCCCTGACCTTTCTAACTCAACTGAACCTGTAGACCCCCTTCCTCCTGCTCCCTTCCCTCTCCTTCTATCCCACACAAGATAACCCTTTGCTCTCTGTAACAACCCCTCCATTACCCCTGTCATACACTAATACCTTTGTTATTGCCAATGTATTTATGAAAATGTATTCCTATGCTATTTACTGTATCTCTCACTTCAGCTCTTCCAGTCGAAGATACCTTTAATATCTTTATTTTACTCTGTTTAAGCTCCCAAGTTCAGCTTCACTGTTCAATGTAAAGTTGCAGTTGTTACAGTGTAAACTGTTTTGAATGTAAGATAAGGCGGTATAGAAAATGTTTAAAATAAAATAAATAAATAAATTCAAGAAAGAAATACCAAGAAATCTCTCCTCTATGTAGTGAGGTTTCTGGAATCCAATGCATTGCAGGATCAGAGGCAGCATGGTTTTATTAGAAACAGGTCTTGCCTGACAAATCTAATCAATTTCTTTGACTGGGTGTCCAGAGAGTTGGACCTAGCAAGAGTCCTAGATGTGGTGCTCTTAGATTTCTCTGAACATATATGAAATAGCTGTTGTCCCCACACTGGGCTTAAGTCCAGGAAAGAAGCTGCAGTAGTGTCATCCAAATTGATAGCAGACAATCTGCCAGAATTTTTCTCGGCCAAAACTCAGGACTCCACTCTTCAATGACTTCCACACAGACAACCTTTGCTATACCGGAGATCTTAGTTGCAGAGACAAATGGGAACATTATAGGATGGCATTCTTTCCAACCAATCTCTCCTATTGCCTTAAGGAATATCCATTCATCCCTGAAACCCACCATCTCTGCCTTGGACCCTCTACCATCAAAATGCCTAGACGACCTGCATCCATTTCTCCCAGCAATTGTTCTGAATAGCATGTCGCCAGGTATTGTACCTGCAGCGTGCAAACATGCTCTTGCCTGCCCCCTTTTAAATAGGGCCAACCTTGATCCATCTCACCCTGATAGCATTTGCCTGGTATCAAATATGCCTTTTGTACAAAACTTGTAGAGAAGGCAGTTTTATCTCAACTGCCACACTACATGGAAAATAGAAATGTTTTCATACTCGCCAGTTGGGTTTCCACCAGCACCATAGCACAGAAACCTGCATGGTAGTGATGGTTAGTGGACTTAGTGAAGAACTAGACAAGGGTCAGGCTCTACTCCTGCTATCATTAGACTTGACTGCTACATTTGATCTGGTTGACCACCAGATCCTATTACAGCATCTAGCTGATAAAGGAATCATAGGCACTGTCCTTTCTTAGTTCCAGTCATTCCTCCAGGGCCATACCTTCATAGTTTTCTTTCATACTTCTAAGTTTTGGGAACATCCCCTGATATGTAGGATACCAGAACGCTCCATTCTTTCCCCCATATTGTTCCATTTGTACATCTGCCCACTGGAACTCCTAATACAATCCTTGGGTGTCAGCTGTTTTTTCTTTGTAGGCTCAAATAAAGTTCAGGCCACCATAGCAAATAATTAAATATTACTAGACAAAAGAAATAAATCTTGAATTATTACTAGGCAAAATATTTTTTTTGTTGGACTATTTGCGTACATGATATAAACAAGTGTGATATGTTATTGTTACAATGTAATATAATTCTTGTATTCCATTCATTCACCATTCTATAATATAATTTTGTGTGTAATGACTTTATGACTCCCTTTGTTGTATGCCTGCATCCTGGAAGGAGAGACTACATGGCTAGTAATACGTGGCCTGTCACAGATGTGGAAGTACTAAGAAGTGGAGTGAGACAGAATTAACCAATGAGTTACGGACATGCTAGAGGACGGCGAGGACACAGTGTAGTATGTAATGATTTTCTGACTTCCTTTACTGTATGTTACTGCATTCTGGGGAGAGAGACTACTTGGCTAATAACACGTAGCCTGATACAGATGTATAAGAATTAACCAATGAATTGTGGACATGCTGGAAGAAGGCGAGGACATAGGGGTATGTTTACTAAACTGCGGTAATGTTACAGACCGTGCATTAGGTAGCGTTAACGATCATTAGGTAACGTTAACGCGTGGTATGTAATGTTAATGCGCGGTATGTAACGTTAATGCGTGGTAACATTACCTAACGAGCGTTAGCGTTCCCGACCGCGGTAATCACTGCAGAGGGTGGAGAGAGGGTGGAGAGAAGGGGTCAATGGGAGGGGAGTGGGCGGGGAGAGGCTCCCTGCACACTAACGCGCTGAACTGAAGGGCTGAATCCTACTGTGAATGAAAACCTGCCGTTAGATGCACATTTGCAGGAGAGAGAAACCATTTCAGTGTCAGCAATGTACAGCATAGGCAGGGAGCCCAAGAAACGTGATAGTAGCGCTCCATTTTCAGCTACAGCATAGTGCCCAAGTACGAAAGGCCACTATGGCGATGGTGCAAATGGGGCATAGGGGGCTGCAGGAGGGACATGTAGCGGGGGCATCTGGGGCACAGGGTGGACTAGGCGGGTGCCTAGGTGGCACATAGGAACATAGAAACCGGAAATCAGCATGACAGCAGCTGACAAAGGCCAAACACAATCCACCTACATCTACCTGGTCCACTCGAGCTAACAGTTGCCAGGGCACTGACCTAACATCCCCCCAGACAACCCTCACCCAAGCAGAAGGTACATACTATTGGTAGGCGGTGATGGGGGGGATGTGAGGATGCTCATGTATGCCCCCTGCCCCAGATCCCGCTCCCTAGGCAACCTCCTACCCACACAGTGGATGGCCTGGGACTGTGCACTACCAGCACCGACAGCATATGGTCATGTCAGCATGGGAGGGGGGGGGGTGTTCCTGTGCTGGAGGGGGCAGCGGCACCTGCCTGCAGTGGACCTAGGCCATGCCCTGTACCAGTATGTGGTGTGCAGTGCAACATAAAAGGTCTGGATGAGGAAAAGTACAGGTAGCCCCAAGAGCTACCACAAATCTGTGGCAACAGTATGGTGCAGTACACCCAGCCAGTGTGTCCAGAAGCAGAGGGTCATAGGTTCAAGTTCCAGCTGCAGTTCCTGCAGAGCATGTCCTCATATTTTACCCTACAATGTAGATACAACAGCAACATGTGCAAAGCCCAAAGCAGCGGCGAACAGGGGTACAAACACCCACTCACACAGGCTCTACAATCCAAAGCTGCATGGACAGTCAGGCTGTTGGTCCCAGCATTGAGCTGCAGTTATCACCAGAGCACTACTACTACCTCCTGCACAGTTTAGCAATGTCAGCACTGTGATCAGGACCAGTGTGGTGGGCAGGGTTGCCAATCACCCCTATCTTTGCACAATGCTGCAATAAGAGTGTGCGTGTGTGTATGTCTATTCATTGTTCTGTGGCTGCCCACCCCTCTCTGGGCCCAAAATGTCCCACTGTTACCAGCGTTAGCCTGAATATGTGCATAATGAGGAGCAAGGTGTTGTGGGTATGGCCCGGACAGGGCGGATTGGCCAGGATGCATCTTCACAGGGTGTGGGGCAATGGCTGGGACACTGTAGTGCCCAACCACTGCCTGCATGGACAGGGTGGCCACAGCATATCATGCTGGGAGGGCACTCACTCTAATCAAGCAGTGACCATGGCATGTCTAGGTTCCCACATAGCGCTCCACACTATCTACCTCCAGTGATACTTTTATGATTCTGGTGCCTGGGGTGCCAATCACTGAGATGCTTGCATGGTTCCTTTGTGAGCATGCACTATGGACTGGCTAGTGGACTGTCTGCAGTTAGACTGTGCATGGTTGGAACACCTATAAGATGCTATCTGTTAGTAAATGTTTTCAAAAAAGTTTACAAATCACTCATACTTGTGGAGACAACCTTAGAGATTTATTTGGAAATACTTTCTCCCCCTTGGATAGACTGTCTTATGAAAAACATGTGAACCCTGGACATTTTCCTTATACATCATGTGGATATTGCCATTCAGCGATTATAGGAAAAGATTGGTTGGTACCCAATTTGATTTTTCATCATGAAGCAAGATGGCATACCACCTGTTCCACTTCTTTTGTAGTCTATGTATTGGTATGCCCTTGCAATCGACTTTACATAGGCAGAACAACTCGTTCTATACGCATTAGATTAGCTGAACATGCTTCCAGAATTAGGACGAAGACTATGACTGCTCCAATTGTTCAACATTTTTTGGATCATCAGCATTCATTTACAGATATACTATGGAGAGTTCTGGATTATGTTCCACAAAATCCGAGAGGAGGGGATCGTGAACAACGGCTCCAACTCTTGGAACAGACGTGGATTTTTAGACTGTCAACAGTGGAACCGTTAGGTCTCAATAAGGAGTTGGATTGGAATAGCCTACTTTGAGATATAGGCTTCCTTTCTCTGAGGTCTGTGCAGATGATTGGTTGATTACGGCATTTAAATTCTATGGCTTTGAAGTCAGAAGATGAGAGTGTGAATGAGCATGCACTGGCGTTCTGTATCATCAGTGAAGCCAGAAGGTTGCGGTTGCAGTTCAGACAGAAGCATTGAAACAGGGCTGAATGATTGGTGTGCCCGAAACACAGTGCTGTGTTTGTTTGTTATTGAAGGATTGCGATGGGAGAATTGTGATTCTTTTGCCATTGAATAACTGCGATTGAAGACCTGTGTTTCTTTTGAAGAGTCAACGGTCAATGAATTGATAAACATCTTGGAAGGATCTTCTCATTTACGTGGGGATTCGTTACAGATAAGTTTCATATTGTTGGTTCCTAAATTGTTCGTTACAGAATTTTACACTAGTGTGGAACCACAATTATCGCTGAAATATTTGGTGTAGGATACACTAATTCATGATGTTTTTCATACCATTTTTAGAGGAGCTCCAGTAGGGCTTTAAAATTTGAGAAAAACGGAAGTATAACCATGAGAGGTGTGTATTCTCCTCACGGTATTCCTTCCAACAAAAATACATTTCTATGCATATATTTTAGCTCATGCCTTTAGTTGGTATACTCTGTTTTTGTTTGATAGGTATTTTCACATAGAGTATTTAGTTATTTTGGTTTTTGGTCTGCTGGTGAATGGCAGACAGTGGTGTGAGACAGTTGGGTTTTCCCAGAACTAACCCCAGCATTGTGAAGATTGGTGGAAGACTCATCAACAACCTTCGCTATGATACCACATTACTGGCTGAAAGTGAAGATGATCTGAAACATTTGCTTCTCACAATCAAAGAACATAGTCTCAAAATGGGCCTGCACCTTAATGTAAAGAAGACAAAGATCATGACAACTGGCATAATCAACAGGTTCATCGTTGAAGGAGAAGAAATTGAAATTGTGAACAACTTTAACTTACTTGGATCAACTATCAATAAAGAAGCAAGAAGCAGTCAAGAAATCAGATGACACATTGCTCTTGACAGAATGGCTATGAAAGACCTAGACAAGATTCTCAAGAGCAGAGATGTCTCTCTCCAAACAAAGATTTGACTTGTTCAAGCCATGGTATTTTCAATAACATCATATGGATGCGAAAGCTTGACAGTGAAAAAGATAAACAGGATGAAAATTGATGCCTTTGAATTATGGTGCTGGCGGCGAATACTACATATACCATGGACTGCCCAAAGAACAAACCAGTCAGTACTAAAGGAGATCAAATTTAAGCTTTCTTTAGAAGCTCAGATGAAAAGACTTCGACTTTCATACTTTGGACACATTATACGAAGAGAGAGATCATTAGAGAAAGACATCATGCTTGGCAAGATAGAAGGTCAACGCAATAGAGGCAGGCCAGCAATGAGATGGATCGATACAATAAAAGCAGTTACGGGTACCAGTCTGTCAACACTGCACTGATTGAAGACTGAACACAATTTAGGACAACTATCCAGAGGGTCGCTATGAGTTGGCAACAACTCGACAGCACTTAATAACAATAACAAAATTGATTTAATCCACACTAATCAACTTAGCACACCTTTATTCATTGGTTAGTGCATGTTGCATTGCACCAATTTAATGTGCACAAATAATCCCTATTAAAATGAATGCATGAATTTAACTTAAAAAAACCCTTTAAAACTGGGAAATATCCGCAAATGGTTAGTGTGGGTTTTGTTCCTCTCCCATGCTCATTCTGTTTGGCATGATCAACATGGGTGCATGTAGTGACAACCATTGAGGTGGCAGTAAGTGAACCCGTGCAGAGTCAAAATTGCTGGTGAGGTTGTGCTAACTGCGATGTACACATTCTGCCCCTGAACTGCCCGGTCTCTGCCCCAACGTGTGATTCAGGGAGTGTGGAACCTTTACATTTCTGGCATGTGGTAAATTTTACCATGTTGCACTTGGCATATGCTGAAGCTCACATTACCCGGTAGTACAGTTTAGTAAACACACTCCTAAGTGTAGTATAATACAGAACAAACAGGAATCAAGGCCATTCCAGATCTTAAACTTTTTTAGAAAATCAAATTCTCACATATTTAGAAGAAAAGAAACAATGACTGTAAAAGAGCAACTCTTTATTACACATCACACAAGAAGCAAAGGGTCAACTAGCACATATTCTCTCAGTGGCAACAATGCCCCTTTGTTTCAAGGGTCATTTAGGGAAGGAAAAGCTATTGCTTCAAAGCTGGTACCAGGAGTGTCAGGTTGCTCATTAGCGACTGATGGGGTTAGTGATATCGTCGAGTGCTCTTCATAATCGCTTGGTGCCATGCAAAATAGTTACTGTATATTAGTGTCATCTGCTATATAAAATTAGACTTTCCTTTCAAAGCTTTTCCTGCGGTCTGTACATCTGAACGAGTCCCTGCTTTGAACTACAAGGTAGCTAGGGCCAGATACATATCTGACACACCCAGAGGCAGAAGGTGGATTTCCCTCTGAAGACTACATTTAGGGTCACCCTCTGAAATCTGAAGTTTGGTATGGATAGAATGAGGTCCTAGATGAAGAAGGAGCCTTTCTTAGTTCTCTGTTGTAGATGCTGCTTCAAGAAAGCAGCCCTCGTATATGGCAATGCCTGCCTCCTTTTTTTCCCTCCCCTTAAGCAGGTGCTCCTAAGGGCCTACATTACCTAATGGGAAATTCGGTTTATAGTTTATTCAGTTTTGATATACTGCCTTTTGGGGCCAGCAGAGCGGTTTACGTAAAAAACTAGAGAGAAGAAAGGAACTCCATCAAAATCTTCTTTAAAGTAAAAGTGTCAGCTATGCAAAACAAAGAGGAAAGAAGTAGGAGAGGTAAAGAACAGAAGGAAGGCAAAGCGTAACAGGAATCGGGGGAGGAGGAGGAGGCCAGTCTGATAAAGAGAGTCATTGCTGAGAGAGAGGTTAAGTGCCTTTTGGAAAAGATGAGTTTTGAGAGCAGTCTTGAATTTCTGATAAGATGATTGGATATAAATAACTTCATTTATCATCATGATCTGCACATATGGTTGCTTTTCCCCACCTTCACTTTTGCTATTGTTTGCTTCCTTTGGACTTACGACAATAGCCATAATATCTGAGCCAGTGAGACTTTGAGAAACTGGAATATTATTGCTACAGTCACTCCATTTCTCAATCAGTCCTATTTTTGGTTGGCCCAATGAAAGCTATGACAACTCCCAAAGCATCCTATATAGCAGTGGTTCTCAACCCAGTTCTCTGGTACCTCCTAGGCCAGTCAAGTTTTCAGGATATCCACAATGAATACGAATGAGATAGATCTGCATACGCATGAAAATCTATATGATGCATATTCATTGTGGATATCCTGAAAACTTGACTGGCGTAAGAGGTCCCAGAGAACTGGGTTGAGAACCACTGCTATATAGGATGCTTTGGGAGTTGCCATAGCTTTCATTGGGCCAACCAAAAATAGGGTATATATAGATACATATATCTGTTATTAATATACCCTTTCAGAGTGTGAAGTCTATTTTTTTCATATGATCATCTGTATATAAAGATTATTTTGAGTGGTACCTTAAGTAGAGCCCACAGTGTATCTTCTTAAACAAACAAAAAAAAAAAAAGCAACAATCAGCGTTCTTATCCATGGACAATAGTAGGCACATATATTATCAGTAGAGGCATTGCTTTATTAAGAACACAGTATGGTGTAAGTTATGTGTGCATTATTGCACAAAATATGAGTAAAGAATATAGAGTACTCTGGTTAACTGACTAGGACATACGCCTGCACAGGATTCATATTTATATAGGGAACAGGCATGGTAAAATGGAGAGGATTTCTGCAGCTGACTCTCCTCTGACTGCAGAAAATCACAGATGCGTCTATATTAACCCAAGGGTTACATAAGAACATAAGATATGCCATACTGGGTCAGACCAAGGTCCATCAAGCCCAGTATCCTGTTTCCAAAAGTGGCCAATCTAGGTCATACGTACCTAGCAGTATCCCCAAGAGACACAGGTTCCACAATGCTTGTATTGGGTCAAGCATTGATATCCTGGGTCCCTTTTTAATAATCTTGATTAGGGTGGTTCAGTCTCAGAAACTCATGGTAGCGTGATTTCTCCAAGTCCATAATTATGAGCTCCAAGTCACCACTGAAATGAGCACCCAGCGGACAATATCATCTCAGAAAATATAAAGTCAATTTTGCAAAAGCTTACGAGCAACACAATTAAGGCTCTAATTTAATAAAATGGCACCTAAGCTTCTACAAACACAATAGATCATTACAGTTTTCCTCACTACAATGGGAAAGACAGGCCTGAGCCCAGGCTTTCATCCAGCTATCAATCATCATTACCTCGTTAATTGTGAGGGTGAACGAGGCCAAAGCTTTGAGTTCATAGAGGATGGAAACTGTGTGACTTGAAGCCACTTTTTAAGTTAAAGGGTAATTAACCATAAAATGTCAAAGGTCTGAGACTCTAACACTCGCTTTGAGACTCTAACACTTCTGGATGAATGTGTTGCAGCTACTGCTGTTTATTTAAGCCCTGTACATAGCAGGGAAGTGGAAGGATTATATCGGGACAGATCTAAATGCAGGATCTACAGCACTTCATCCTTCCTGAAATACTGACTGAATCGCTATTCATTCTGTTTATAACAGAAATGGTCAAATGCATTTCCTTAGATTTGCTCTTTTAAAGTATTCTTTTCTTCCTAAAATCACATTAGCATGAAAAATTGTGTGGAAATGTAGCAATGCAGCTTTTTTTCTTCCAGACTGGGACTCTTACATTCAGCACTATACTAGTATAAAGCTATTCGCCCTATATTCTGGTATGTCGCAATGGACTCTAAACCAAAGCTACACCTCTACCATTCTTACCAGCTTTGTATACAGGCCAAAGCACTAAAGTGCACCCATCTTTGAGGACGTTTCCCTGCTATTTTTCTATGAGACACTGCATGAAAATGAGCCTAGTAGCAAAATAGAAAGTGTAATTATCATTCCTTTTCTGATCCATAAGTTATAGAAGATAGTCATTAGGCTAAGTATGAAGCATGATGTAAAAGAGGAAGGACTACTATCTATCATCCAATATCCAGTCTGCATTTTTTGGCTGTTGAAAGAGCTTTTCGGGGGGGGGGGGGAGGGGAAGGTGGGATATGAGGCTGATATGGAGCTTGTATTGGGCAGCAAGGATTTCCTTGTATAATAAAAACTGTTTAGATAAATCAACCAACACTATATAGCCAGTGATTTTGGTTCTAGTGTAAGAAACATACAACATAATGCAAGAAAAGACCATATAGCCTATTTAGTCTGCCATCCACACCAATTGCTCAGCTCTACAGTCTCTTTCTCCCCCTCAGACCTCATTTGTGCTTTGTCCTATGCTTTCTTTAATTCAGATACAGTCATTATATCCACTGCCTCAACTAGAAAGTACTCCTAAGTCTATCCTCTTTCACCTCATCCTGCGATCCATCATTCGAGAGCCTCATTTTCATTGAGAAAGGCTTGACTCCTGTGCATTTATACATTAGAGATATTTAAAAGCCTCTGTCATATTTTCCTGTCCTCCTTTCCTCAAGGATGTACATGTTTAAGTTTGTCTCCATATGCTTTCCGATGAAGACCATTGACCATTATGATACCTGTCCTATGGACTGATTTCATCCAATTTGTATTCTTTTGAAGGTGTGGTCTCCAGAAATGCATCAAATGAGGTCTTACTTATACAGAGGCACTATCTTTTTTTTTTTTTCCTGCTGGCTATTCCTCTTTCTATACACTTAATCATTCTCTAGCTTTTGCTGTCACCCTTTCAACTTCTTTGGCCACCACAAGACTTCAGATATTATCATCCTCAAGATCTTGAGCTTGTTTTATGCACAGAAACACCTTATTTATTTAGCTGTATTTATATCCTGCTTTTCACCAGGTCAAAGCAGTCAATTGGGGGATACATTTAACACAAGGGGATATGAGACACATACGCTAATACTTACAGGGAACATGGGCAATGGAGGGTTAAGTGGCTTGCCCAAGACCACAAGGAGTGCCTATAGGACTAGAAATCCCAGTCCCTCCAGCCTGAGATTGCTGTCCCCAGGTGGGACTTGAACCCCGGCCCTCTGGCCTGAAGTACCTTGTCCTAACCACTAGACCACTCCTCCCTTACCCCTATACTAGTGTTTTTCACTATTTTTCAAGAGGAGGCACTTTGCAAAAAAGACGTCAATGTGAAAGACAGAACCTAGAAAATAAGACAAGGAAGGAGGTGTCCCCCCCAAAGGTGGATGGTGGAGAATCAGGCAACGTCTGGTGAGCCACTCATATAAACAAGCAGTAGGCTGCTGCTGCAATTTGTTTACATCAGTTGAGGCAGGAGCATGTAGCAACAGCAACAGAAGACCGAAAAAGGAGAGGTTCCAGCATCAATGTTAGGTGGGGAGGACAAGGGAAGAGAGACTGAAGGGAGAGGAAGGGCCAGGGACAGGATCATCCTGCCTGAGTCGGAATTTTCTTCACAATCCAGCCCTCCCCAGTTAAGCAACCAAAATGGATAAGCAGGTGCACTCAGAGTGATACGCCCAACTAAAATGAAGTCTGATCCTCAGACTCACTCTCTTTTTCCCACTCTATCTTGTCTCTCCCATCATATCCTCTTCCCCCAAATTCTCTCCCCACTTCCTTGTGACCTCTTCCCCCAAACTCCTTCACTGATCACACAGCATTCTGTAAATAGTGTGGGAGTCTGAACACACAGAGATCTGCACCGCTCCGAAGGAAAAGAGGATGGGTGATTTGGAGGTAGGGAGAGCATGTGTTTTGGGGGAAGGGAGACAGGGAGCTGAATCTAGGGTTAATGAAGGCTACAGCTTGCCCCTTGGCCATTTAATAAAGAGCATAGCCCTATACTGTGCTATTTCCTTGAGTTTATAGCACAAATGTATGGTCCTACATTTTTTAGCATTAAACTTAGCATCCAAACTCTAATCCATTTGTCAAGATTATTTCTTCCACACCTTCCAGTCTGTGTACCTTTCTGAAAATGTTCTTACCATACATGAAACAACAAACGTTTCCTAATATCCTTCTAAAATATTACTTATGGAAACATTGAAAAGAGCTGTACCAAGGACAGATCCCTGAGATACATTGCTGGAAACACCCATTTTCTCACTGTGAAAAATAGGACAGGAGTGAGTAGGCAGCCTTTATGTTTTGAACAGAGGTGTCACTTTAAAGAGGACAAGACTTGAAATGGAATATGGAGCATTTTGCCCTGCTGTATGGCTAAGGGGGAGTTTTAGGAATTTCCTGGGGGGAGCCTCAGACATGAACAGTGCAGCCCCTTTAAGATGAAGTCACTGCCATGTGAAATTGGGCACCCGGGGATCAGATTACAAATAACCACACCTCAACAAAATGGAGATAATTTTTATTGCAGAAAAAAGCCTATGTTGAAAGTCAGAACATTAATGAGCTGCTGTACATATTTTTGCATTGCAGCAAGCAGCTCACTAATGTTCAGTTTAAGAAGACATTCATGTGCAGTGAACTGTGTGCAAAACTTTATGACAAAGCTGTCCTTTTTGAGAAACTTTTTCACAAAAGGGACTTTCTCTACTAAATGCCAAAAAATGGCAGGTATTTTTGCAGGCTTGCCACTGTTTTGAACGATTTAAAACCTTACTGCAAAAATATTGTGCAGTTGAGTACATCAGAATCTGAAAATTCTAAAATCAATGTTACACTTTGAAGAAGAAGAAGAACAACGTTAGAGTCTGTTTTGATAAAATCTGAATATTATTTATTTAGACAGTTTTGTATACCACCTTATTTTTCAATCAAAGTGGTCATGACACAATTGGGGGATACAAGACACATACACTAATACTTACAGGGAACATGGGCAGTGGAGGGTTAAGTGGCTTGCCCAAGACCACAAGAAGCACTTGTGGGACTAGAAACCCCAGTCCTTCGTTGCTGCCCTCTAGTGGGATTTGAACCCCTGACCTTCTGGCCTGAGGTAACTTGCCCCACCACTAGGCTACTCCTCCCTTAATGTTGTTAGGGCAGATTAAACTGTAAGGAGCCATTTTACTAAAGTGCTCTAAGTGGTTAATTCACATTTTATTTAGCGTTCAGTAATGGTTACCGTGCTTGTCAGAAAGTTACCATGTGCTAATTCCTGCGATAACTGACGTCATGTGATTGAATGGGTTAGGGGTGGAGAGTGCACATGGAGAGTGTATTGTGGTTAGTGCAACATATCATGCATGTCAGTGTTGCGATTAGCATGGGTGGACTAAATGTCACTTCAATGGGTGCCATTAAGTGCTGCAACTACATGTTAGGATCCATTTCAGTACAGTAACTGCTGGGAACAGCCACGCCCCGGGCACTGCATGACTTCCGTATTTACCATGTAAATTTTTACTCAAAATGTACAATAAGTGCAAAAACACTGCACCTTAGTGAAAGGGCCCCTAAGATGTGCAGGTTATCTGATTTGTTTATTTCTACAGAAGCAAGGGCGTAAATTAAAATGACGGCCCCCCATTGTCATGGCCTTCATGCAGCAGCCCCTTCTCTGTGTGGGCCCTCCCATGCTGTGCTGCCTCCACTGTTCTACGTTTGCTGTGGGCCTGGCAGCTGTTCTCCACTGGGTCAAAATCTCTCAGTTTGTCAGTTATCACGAGACTTCGGCCCGAAGAGGAACCGCCACCGAACCTGCAGCAAACTTACAAGAGCGGAGGCAACGTGGCAAAGTTTGCCGTGCTGCCTTCCCGCCTCTGGGCAGAATTTATGCCACTGTACAGAAGAAATGCTTTTGTGCTTAAGAGTCCAAATGTGCTTGTATTACTTTTTTATTATTTTCCTGCCTGCTGTTGTTTTTTTTTTTAACACACACTTACTTGAAGCTTACACCATTCCCAGCCCTTGAGTTTGAAGCACCGCAGGGCTCATCTAGAACCTATTGGCCTTTATCTTTCCACTTGTTCCTGCAGCTAATTTCCTGACACCATGGCAGTCCTAGTCAGGGAGCTATGAAAACTTGTGCTTTAATTGATCAAATGAAGTGCAAATCACTATTTAGTAGACATGCTCATTTCACGTCCTCAAGGTCCATAAACCTCTAGTTATCAGGATTTCTACAATTGATATGCATCAGATATATGCTACTAACATGTACTACTACATATGCATATGCTAATACTGTTATCATAAATTATCATTAAGAAGGTTCCATTGCATAAAATGAGGCATGCAGTAAAGTAGTCCGTTAATGACGATAGCATATGCCAATGCGGTACCGCCATGTTCATAACTCTTAAGAATCAGGTTAATTGGCATATTATGGTTATCCTGAAACCTGCATTGGTTGTGGTCCTTGAATGAACACAGGGATACATATTCAGTGGAATGGATAAAATGACTGTACATGGACATTTATTTATTTAATTAAATGACATTTGTAGCCTGTTCTCAGTGGGTACAAATAAAACCTACATAATATTCAAATCCACAGACATTGAGAAATACATCACATGCAAACTCCACATTATCATTTAACTTCCACCTTCCATAATGGTTATTCCCCTGCCCCAGTCTCTGAAGCTCTCTTATAACCTCCAGCACTGGTGGCAATCCTGACCATTCCAGGAGAACATCTTCAGAATTATCCTTCTTCTTGGTGCTCCGTTGCTCCCAGCACAGACCTTCTCTTGCCTCCTTGCCCTCTGGATCATTATGTCTGGACTACCCCCTCTGGTCCCTGATACAGCCACCAAGAACTCCGCCACCTGTATAAGCACACCTAGAAGAGAACAACAGGGAGATGCAAGTGCAGACAGCTTTCCAGCCACACCCTTTGTACAAAGCAACCTCCTCCAGTCATCACAAGGCCATGTCTCTTCCCACATCAACCTGCACCCACAGTTGCACGTAGGTACTGTGGTAAGGAAGCCCATCCTGAGTTAGGAGAAAGTGAAAAAACCAAAGAATTCACCCTAATAAAAGGACCTATTTTGCAAGGTCCGAGAAATAAAACCACAACCACACCTAGAAACCAGAAAATCCCCAGCTGGAACAGGTTTCAGAGTTCCCATAGTGGAGTAAGGGAGAGTGAATATAGACCCAAGGTAAAAGACCCTTACGTCAGTAAGCTCCCTGATTACCCAGGTGCCAGAGGGCAAGCTGATCTCCGTCACCTGGGAAGAGAAGAGGTGGGGCTGGAACCTTGGAGATTTAACCCTAGGTTAGAATATACAGGGGTTAGCAAGGAGAGCTAGAGGAGCAATGGGAACAGGAGCAGGAACAGCAGGAGAGGAGAGTGCTGGAAAGAGCCAGAGAGGGGTACAGAGCACGAGAGAGGAGAAGCTGCTACAAGCCAAGGCACAGGTACAAGCCTTAGAAACCTGTCCCATACTGAGCAGTGCAAAGTTGCAGGAGACACTCTCAGCTCTAATGAGAGGCTGTCAGCTAAGCCCAGTGAGCTAGAATGAGAGATAGAACCAATGCAACTAGGAGAGCCTGATGCAGCTTTGAATGAGGAAGATATATTCATGGATTGCTCTTTGTGCCAAGCCTTAGCTACAGAGGGGTTGAAGGAAAGCTAACCTTAAGAGAAAACTTTCCAAAAGCAAGGTAACCTTGAAAAGCAAGGAAGATGTTTTGTAAATTCCCTGTGTTAAAGAGGGGAAACTTTTGCTGAGAAGTGAGAACAAGCTGAAGCTGTATAATTGTGCTTGTTAAACACCTGCTACCCTGTGCAGTGAGACGGCAAGAAGCCAAGCTAATGGTGAGAGGAAAAAGCTTTTGTTTTGCTTTTGAATGTTCCTGATAAAACCTGAGTAGAACTTGGTTTGCTTATTGGAAGTTTGTTCCTGTTGGAAGTTTTGCTTTGCTTATAAAGAGTACAGCCTGAAAATGTTTGGAACTGAAAAGAAAGAAAACTGCCATTGAAGAAAACTGTTTGTGTTTATGCTTTAACCAGCAAGGCTAGAGAAAGCTGGTAGCCTTGCTGTTAAAGGGGTTTTGCTTTTGAACTGAAGAATACTGTAAGCTGATATTTTGTTTTGACCTTTTGCTTATGTCCTGTTATGTTTTGAAAGAAACCTGGAGAAATAATCCTGAAAGAGGTAATTTAAGAACCTTGCATTTGAGTTAATACATTTCTGTCATTGCCTTACTACAAGAGCCAAACTACAAGTTTTTTTTTTCTACCTGAAGCCATATGTGTAGCAGTTAAACTACATTTCCCAAGAAGCATTGCGGGGGAACCAGTCAGAGAAGGCTGAAAAGGGAAGTTTCTATTATAAACACGACCCTCCATGCTGAATGCAAGAAGCAAGGGCGTGACAGTACTCTTGCAAGAGGATGGACAAGTATGTACCTCTCGAGCTCTCCAAGCTTAACTATCTGTCCAGTCTAGTATTCTCCTCTGGCTCTGGTTCATCTCCTTTCCTGGATATTCCTCTCCTCCTCCTGAATGGACTGGTAGTGCTTCACATTAAATGGTAACTCCAGCCAAACTCTCTTAACTATGCAGGAGTAGGAATTCCAGTACCTCCTTTCAGTCTGTGGTCCACTTAAACTCTATCTCAATAATTCTCAGCTTGTTGCAAATCAATACTTAGCTTTCTGAGTGAGAGGACTCACAAGAATGCCAACTGTTTATATTCTTGAGCTTGGTGGCCTTCAATTCCTTCCAGTGCTACCCAACTCTGCTCCTTTTAGCCTTACTGGGCCCCAAGGTACATGAGCTATTTGCCATCCTGCTTCACATCTGTTTACATGGTTGCACAAGAAAAAGAAAAAAGCTCGACTGCACTTCTTCTAGTCCCTCTCGGCCAAACTACTCCCTTTAGCCCAAAACATCTGCACACCCTCCTGCCGTGATGAGAGGCCCCACGTTTTCAGCAGTAACAGATTCATTATATATAGTGGAGACAAAAATCTCACTTCTGACACCATATGTGGCAGAGTAGTAGGCGTTTGGCTCTGTGGTCTCTAGTAGGCTGCAGAATGCCAACAAAATAATTTTATTGATACAACTCACTTCCAACATACACAGAAGATACCATCTTGCTTTCACAGGCTTTACATACGGTACCACAGTCTCCCAGCATCGATTCCCTTTCAAACACAATGAAGCCTGGTTTCCCACATAGGCTATGAATATCAACACCACTTAGCAGTGCTCTATGCAAATACTCTCAGCACTCGCAGATGAGGTCAGAGGTAATAAACCTCAGCCTCTCTAAAGAGTTACAAACTCTCTCCAGTGGTCCATCCAGTTCAAAAATATCCCCTCTCTGGCTCACCTTACAGATTGGCATCCTTTATCAATCACCACAATCGCATTTCAGTTCAGAGCATCTAGCTTGGAATTCTTTAAAAGCTGAAAATGTTGTCATAGCTCTCATAATCACAGTAACCAGGCTTCAGCAAAAATCACTTTAACAGTAGTGCTATTCCAAATACCCAGCTAAATCCCCTTCAGGCTAGCAGATTTTGTACTTCTCTTTGCAAGCGCATCAACCATGCTTCAGCAATCACTTTCAGGCCAATGCAGAAAACTAGTGCAGCCTTTAAGCATAGTTAATGCCACTTTTAAGCACACTTACTGCTACTGCCAAATGCAGAAAAGAGACGGACATGCATGTAAACAGCAATGGAAAAACCAGTGCACAATTAATGCCAAGAATATTTAAATGTATTTAAACTATAGGCAAATGAACTGCACATAATAAACTGGCATGCAAATATTGACTGCGCCCGATGCAGGGAAACGCATAGAGGATTTCGCTTGGGTCTGAGGTGGCTAAAACATCTAGCACATCCCCCTGACAGTATTTTGATGGCATCAGGGCTTTCCCAAATCCTGGATCATCTGAGGAGAAATGTAAAAGATGATCCAGACTCCCGCTCATTTCTAAATGTATCAGGTGGGGGTGGGGGGGTTCAGGGTTGCTGGGCCACCAGGTTAATTTTTAATTAGGAGGGGGTAGAGGATTGGGGCCACTGGGCTACCAGGTTGATTATTTGGGGGGGGTGGGGGGTTCAGGACCGCTAGGCCACCAGGTTGATTTTTTGTTGGAGGGGGGTGGGGGATTGGGGCCGCTGGGCCACCAGGTTGATTTATAGTTGTGACGGGGGTGGGGATCGTGGCTGCTGGGCCACCAGGGATTCGCTTTCTGTCAGGGGCACTGGCCCCCGACAGTATTTTGATGGCATTGGGGGCTTTCCATGATATCTGGATCATCATAGTGGAGTTTGACATTTCCCCTCAGATGATCCAGGCATTTGGAGAAACCCCTGATGCCATCAAAATACTGTCAGGGCTTATAGGCAAATTAGCCATGCGGTGCCCCTGTTTCTCTGGGAGGGCATGCTAAACAGGCATAGACTTCTTGTGTGCATGTGTTTGGCTTGCTGTCCCAGTTTAATGCTGCCATTTGCACACAGCTTAACGAATGGGTAACGTGTGGCTTATTTGCACATGATGCCTTTTCTGCAGGCCCGTGCTAAAGTCGATCGTTATCGGTGGGATGCAAATAGGTATAAAAGGTTGATAGAGCACGACCTCAGCGCCTGCTTTCTGCATCAGCCTGTTTGACAGTAGTGCAATTCCAGATACCTGGCGTGGTAGCTTTTAAACTTCTCTTTACAAGCATAGCAACTGTACTCCAGCAAACAGACATTGTAAGTTCTAAAGGAGTGGCTACACAAATAAAAGCAAAAAACACAGCTTTCACAAAATTCAGAAGTTTCCAAACAGAAGAACACAGAAAAGAATACAGGATAAAGGTAAAAAAGACAAAAAGAGAAATAAGGATAGCAAAATCTAAGGCAGAAGAAAAGATGGCTAAAGATCTAAAGCGTGATGACAAAACCTTTTTCAGGTATATTCAGGAGAAGAGGAAAATCAGAGGTGGAATTGCAAGACTCAAAAGTGCCGAGAATGGATTAGTGGAAAGTGACATTGAAAAAGCGAAAATGCTAAACAAATACTTCTGTTCTGTTTTTACTAAAGAAAATCCTGGTGAAGGACCACCTGTGACAGACAAATATAGAAATGGAAATGGAGTAGATACTACACCATTCACAGAAGATGATGTGTTTGAAACAGCTTGCAAAACTGAAAGTGAACAAGGCCATGGGACCGGATGGGATACATCCCAAGATACTGAAAGAGCTCAGAGAGGTTCTGGCAGGGATTTTAAAGGATATTTTTAATAGATCCTTGGAAAAAGGAGAAGTTTCACAGGACTGGATTAGGGCTGATATGGAACTTCTTCACAAAAGTGGTATTAGGGAAGATGTGGCAAACTACAGGCCAGTAAGCCTTACCTCGGTGGCAGGAAAAGTAATGGAGGCACTCCTGAAAGAGAGAATAGTGGGCTTTCTCAAAACCAATAGGTTGCATGATCCGAGGTAACATGATTATACCAAAGGATGATCATGCTAAACGAATCTGATTGAGTTCTTTGACTGGTTGACCAGAGAACTGGATCAAGTGCATGCGATGGATGTGATCTACCTAGATTTCAGCAAAGCCTTTGATACTGTTCCTCATAGGAGGCTTATCAATAAACTGAACAGCCTGATGGATCCTAAGGTGGTGAACTGGATCAGGAATTGGTTGAGTGACAGAAGACAGAAGGTGATGGTAAACATAACCCACTCGGATAAAAGGAAGGTGATTAGTGGCGTGCCCAGGGATCGGTCCTGGGACCAGTACAGTTCAATGTATTTGTGAATGATATTGCTGAAGGACTGAATGGAAAAGTCTATCTTTTTGCACATGACAAAAAAATTTGCAAGAGAGTAGACTCTCCTGAGGGAGTAGAGAACATGAGGAAAGATCTACAAAAGCTGGAAGAATGGTCTAATGCTTGGCAGTTGAGATTTAATGTGAAGAAGTGCAGTGTCATGCACTTGGGATGCAGAAATCCAAGGAAATTGTATGAGATAGGGGGCAAGAGGTTGGTGTGCACAGACCAAGAGAAGGACCTTGGAGTGATTGTTTCTGAGGATCTCAAGGTGGCAAAACAGTGTGACAAGGCGGTGGCAAAGGAAAGAAGGATGCTGGGTTGCATACAGAGAGGAATTACCAGCAGAAAGGAGGAGGTACTGATGCCACTGTACAAGTCGCTGGTGAGGCCTCACTTGGAATATTGTATTCAGTTTTGGAGACCATATCTCACAAAGGATATAAAAAGACTGGAAATGGTTCAGAGGAAGGTGACCAAACTGACTTGGTGCCTGCACCAGAAGAAATATGAAAAGAGACTTGAAAACCTAAATATGTGTATTCTAGAGGAGCGGAGGGACAGGGGAGATATGATACAGACATTTAAATACTTAAGAGTATTAATGAACAAACAAACCTTTTTCAAAGACAGGGAAGCTGCAAAACTAGAGGACATAACATAAAGCTTCAAGGGGGTAAACTGAAAGGCAACGTCAGGAAATACGTTTTCACTGAAAGGGTGCTGGATGCTTGGAATGCCCTCCGGATGGAAGTGGTGGGGGCAAATACAGTGACAGAATTCAAAATGGCATCTGACAGACATAGTGGATCCTTTTATAGCAAAAGGATAAAATCAAAATAGCCTTAACTGTCTCAGCTATCTCAACAAATAGGGGTGACCTGAACGGAGCAGTGGGCACATCCCTAAACAAAGGCATGGGGAGGGGTGACCTGCACGGAGTGGTGCGTACACCCCTAAACAATGGGGACAGGTGACCTGCACAGAGCAGTGGGTGCACCTACTCTTGCCACCTTGCTGGGCAGACTAGATGGACCATGATGGCCTTTATCTGCCTTCATATACTATGTTACTATGTTAAGTGTTGTTTAAATATCTTAAATCTTCTCTTGCTATTTCCAAAATCCCCTCCTCTACCCTGTACTATCCAAAGTTGCTTCTGATTTCTTCTGGTGTGCATCCTAATAGCACCTCCTACTACTTTATTGTCCCCCCCCTCTCTCATTCCCCCCTCCCTCTGGGATCAAGTTATTCAGACCATATCAGAGATCATACTTCGGTTTCCTAATCTCCTTATTTAGGGGAACTTCAGTATTCAATATTTTGCCCCTAGTATACTTCAAGATAAGCTCTTCATTCCCCTACTTGAGGACCTGTCACTTGCTCAGCATGTGCATCTTCCAGCTCATTCTCCTGGTCACACTCTTGACCTAGTTATTACCCCATTGGATTTTGCCTCTTCACTGTCTTCTTTCAGAACGCTTCCTCTTGCCTGGACTGACCACAAATGCATTCTTTTCAATCTTCTCCCAATCGATAATCAGTCCTCTCTTCATCAGTCCCCTTTTCTTCTACCCTTAAAGAAAAATACCTCTAAGATGCTGCATTCTTTTCCATCCTCTGACATCCTTTTCTCTGCAGACTTCTCCTCCCCTTCTGTGGAGAATCAAGTTGATCAATGGACTCAGACTTTGTCTGCCACTCTCAACTCTTTTGTGCCTCTTCAGTTTTGTGCCATGTAGTTCTGCTCTCCCTGGTATCACTCGGGTCTTCGTCTCCATGCTCTCAAGTACATTGCACAGAACATCAGTGGCATAAATGCTCTCTTGATCTCATTCAAGACCCATGCTAGCCATTATTGTGTCTTGGTCAATTTAGCAAAAAAGGATTATTTCTCCAAATTGATTATGTCTGCCCCAAATCGCTCCAAACAGCTATTTGCTGTCACCTCTAGATTGTTGTGCCCACATTCTGATCCCTATTCCTTCAATATCCCATCGCCTAGCTGCTTTGCTACTTACTTTTGTCAAATAATTTTTGACATAATGTCCAATCTACCTTCAGATTCTCCTTCTCTTGCTGCCCTGCCTTCTGGTACCCTGGTCAGTCATTCCCATCTTCTTCTAGTACTGCACCCTTTCTGACTCATGCCTGGCATTCTTTCCAATTACCTTCCTTGATCTCTTTCACTAAGCATATCACTTCAGGTAGGAAGACCACCACTCTCTCTCATCTCCTTCCTTCAGCATGGCTTTCTGAGCCCTCCCTAGCTCTTCTCCCAGTAGCCCATGCCATGCTGAATAACAGACTTTCTTCTGGCATTTTCCCTTCCATGTGAAAGTTGGCACTTGTATGCCCACTCATCAGTAAGCCCTCTCTTGAAAGGTCTCTCCCTGAAAACTGGTTTCCAGCTTACTCTTTCTCTCTAAAATACTGGAGAAAATAGTTTTCTCTCAGATCAGTGATCATCTCAATCAAACCAATGATCTTCACTGATGCCAATCGGGTTTCTGTCCTGCACACTCTACCGGAACCATCATGACATCTCTTCTTAGTGAAATATGCAAAATACTTGATCTGGGAAACATCACTCTGTTCATTTCTTTGGATCTTTCTTCCGCCTTCAACCTTGTGGATCACTTCCTTCTCTTAGCTTGCTTGGCCAGCGTGAGTCTTGGTGACACAGTTCTTTAGTGGTACCACTCATTTCTCTCTGGTCATTCTTTCGCTGTCTTATTGGCTCTGAGTGTTCCTCTTCATACTCCATCACCTACGGTGTCCCTCAGGGATCTATTTTGGTCCCACTGCTCTTCAATGATTTCCTCTCACCTCTTACTATCATTGTACAGGATTGTGGCATTCCCGCATACTACTATGAAGATGACATCTTTCTGGTTTGTCATACTGATTCTGTTCACCCAGATCTATCTCCCATCAATGATTGTCTTTCTGTCATCACATCATGCTCAAACTCAGTGTCTTTCTGTCATCTAACAGGCTCAAATCAGTGTCTTCAAAACCTCTGCTATATGGATAACCAGCTCTTCAGACCCACTTTCTCTCACGCCTCTGCTAAATAGCACTCTTCTTTTGCTTGTCTGAAAATGTTGACATCTTGGAATTACTCTGGATTCTCAGCTTTCTTTCAATGACCACATTGGTGCAGTGGCTAAGAGTTTGTTCTTAGCCCTGCGACACATATACTCTATACAGTCTTTTCTTTCCTCCGATGCCCTTACCACTTTGCTTCTTACCATAGTCACTTAGACTACTGTTGCTGGTTTTCCTAATTTTCAGATCAAAAGTCTTAAAAGTATTCAGAAATAAATAATTCAAAATAACTATAACTCTATACAAATCTTACTCGTAATCAAAAATAGAGCAAAACCAAAAAATCATGAGCTGAAGTATATGTGTGAATGTATTAATGTTGGAAGATTAGCCGTGAGGAAACAAACAACCTCTCGTGGCAATACTTCCGTTTTAATAAATTTTAACAGGCCCCAACCAGAGCTTTAAAATGTAGGTAAAAACCACCATATAATAGTGTGCCCTACACCAAATGTATTCAAAAATGTATTGCTTCCAACATCTTTACATTTGAGAGATTGATATCGACAACCGAATCAGGTAAACAACTACGATTTAGTTCCACATGAACAACAGATAAGTAATTTTTATTGGTTGTTACTTCGGTTGGTCCCATGGACTTTATTGACATGTAAAATATAAGACAGCTTCCTCCCAATCCCTGAGCCATGTCTCTGAGAGGAATAGGAGATGAAGAGAGTATTGCAGTATGAAATCTTTGATTAGAGTAACTTTAGATCTCAGGGAATGTCAGTTAAGAAGTGCACAAGAGGCAGACAGAGGGGGGAGGGGCTCTTGAGTGAGTAGAATTAATGTGGATGTTTCTAGGAAACCCTTAATAAGTACACAGACCTTTCCCGAATATGTTTTCTACTTTGCGGCTGACCACGCCCTTGATCTCCCCCTTCTGGGTGTGTTATGAGATCCCGGTGCTAGCACCGTGCATGTCAGCAATGTTTCAGAATATGGTCTGGAATGTTTTTGGTACATTAAGGTCCCTGCCGCACATACAAACCCCTTAGTCATGTTCTGGAATGACCTCCCTAAGGAAGCAAATGAGTACAAGGTGGATAACAATTCCAAATGCTCAGTACATCAATATCCCCTCCCTTTCACGCACCTTCACATATGCTATATAACATCTCCATATTGTACATAGTACAGCTTAACAATTTGCATAACTATCTCGATTTGTTCTCTAAATAAGTTTTTCAAAGTTATAATGTAAATTTCCAGTTTTGTTCCCTATAAACCACCACTGATCTTTGGAAGTGGCGGTATACAATTTCTAATAAATAAAAATAAAAATTTAATTTAATCATACATACATAACAATACATAAAATATGATCATCACCATGGCAAAAGATGCCAGTTCTAAAAGCAAATCAATTAATGGTCATTGTAAGCTTCCTATGAAATGTTTATCTGCTCTGTCTCCTGCTTCAACTCTCCTAGCAAGGAGTTTATTTATTTATTTAGCTGTATTTATATCCTGCTTTTCACTGGGTCAAAGTGGTCAATTGGGAGATACATTTAACACAAGGGGATATGACACACATATGCTAATACTTACAGGGAACATGGGCAATGGAGGGTTAAGTGGCTTGCCCAAGACCACAAGGAGTGCCTATAGGACTAGAAATCCCAGTCCCTCCAGCCTGAGATTGCTGTCCCCAGGTGGGACTTGAACCCCTGGCCCTCTGGCCTGAAGTACCTTGTCCTAACCACTAGGCCACTCCTCCCACTCCCATATAATAGTATGCCCTACACCAAATGTATTCAAAAATGTATTGCTTCCAACATCTTTATTTATTTATTTATTTAACTGCATTTATATCCCGCTTTTCACCGGGTCAAAGCGGTGGAACACGTAACATAGGACGGGGTAATTTTTTTGGGTGGGGCCATCACCAAGGTCAACAATTAATGATTTGGGTAGACATAGACATAATTTACTCCTGTTGAATCTAAGTATTAGGTCATGGTGGTAGAAAGATGTTCACGGAATAGGATTGTCTTCAGCTGTTTCCTAAATGATGTGATGTCAGTGTTGTTCTTGATGTGATTTGGTAGAGAGTTCCAGAGGGATGGAGCATAAAGTTCGAATGCTCTGTTGCAGGTCCGTTGTGTGGATTTGGTTCTTTTGTGGGGGACAACGATAGAGTTATTGGAGGAATGTCTGGTTGATCTGTTGTGGGATGGTCGAGGCAGTAAGGGGTGTAGTGAGGTGTTCTGTGTGTGGTGGATTGTTTTGTGGATGAGTAAGATAGCTTTGTACTTGATTCTTGCTTGCACTGGAAGGAGGTGAAGGTCTCTTAGGATTGGGGTGATGTGGTCCCGTTTTTTTGCATTTTGAATAATCCTTGCTGTAGTGTTCAAGGCTGTACGGAGGGAGTTGGTGTGCGAGGCAGGAAGTCCATGATAGATTATGTTGCAGAAGTCCAGGTGAGGGAGTGTCACTGCTTGCATTACTGTCCTGAAGTCGTGATGTTCTAGGAGGGGCCAGAGGCGTTGAATAGTTTTGGCTTTGTGGAATATCATCCCGGCGGTTTTGTTGATTTGTTGTTTGAGGGTGAGAGCTTGGTCAATGATGACGCCTAGATATCTTATTTGAGGCTGGATTTGTATTTGTGTGGTACCCATGTTGAGGTGGGTAGGTGGTTTGAAGTCCGGTTCTTTTGTTACTATTAGGGCTTCGGTTTTCTTTATGTTGATGGATAGATTGTTCTCCTGTAGCCAGTTGGCCACGTCGTTGAAGCAGGCTGATAGCTGTTCGTTTTTTGGGTTGGTGGTTGTAATTGGTGCATAGAGCATTATGTCGTCCGCGTAGATGTGGAAGTTGATGTTGTGGGTGCGTATGATTGAGCATAGTGGACGGAGATAGATGTTGAACAACATGGCAGATAGGGTGGATCCTTGGGGTACTCCTTGTAGTTGTTGATAGGGGGACGAAGTTGCAGAGAGGGTGCGGATCTGTTGCTGTCTGTTAGTTAAGTAGGATTTGAACCATTGGAGTACAGTGTCTTTGATTCCAATTGTTTGTAGTCTGTGTATGAGGATTTCGTGTGAGATTGTGTCAAAGGCCGCTGATATGTCTAGGAAGATCAGGATGTATCCCGAATCTTTTTCTTGAGTTCCGATGATGAGTGTGTTCATTAGGATGGTCATGAGGGTCTCAACTCCATGTAGTGGTCGGAAACCGTGTTGCTGTGGGTCGAGTATGTCGTTGGTGTCTAGATGATCTTGAAGCTGGTGTTGGACTATCTTTTCTATTATTTTGGCGGTGAGGGGGAGGCTTGCCACTGGCCTGTAGGAGGTGGGGTCCATGGGGTCCAGGTTGTTCTTCTTTATGGTTGGTCGGATGATTGATGTTTTGAGGGCATCCGGTATGTATCCTTGTTTAAAGGATTCGTTTACGATGTGAGTTAGTGGAGCACTCAGGTCTTCCTTGGTTTTCTTTATCCATTCGGTAGGGCAGGGGTCTAGTGGAGAGGTGGTGGTGTTCAGACAGGAGATGGTGGAGGATATCTCTTCTTTTGAGGTTTCGTTGAATGTATCCCAGTCAGCGTTTATGGTGATTCCGGGGCACGTTTTTGTGGCTGTAGCACAGCGGTAAGGTTGCTGAGGTTGCTGAAATTGTTTGTATTGTCGGGCCAAGAGATCTGAGGGGATATCTGGGGGTTGATCGGACGTGGTTGGTGCCTTTGTCAGTTTTTTGGCAATTTGAAAGAGTTCTCGAGGTTTGTTTGCAGCAGACGTGATGATTTTGGTGTGGTAGTTTCTCTTTGCGTTGTCGGTTTCTGAGTGGTAGGCAGCGAGTTCATATAGGTATTGCTTTTTGTCTTCGTCATTTTTGGTTTTCCTCCATTTTCTTTCTGCTCTTCTAAGTTTTGTTTTCAGTTTCCGGTGGTCAGGGGTGAACCAGCGGGCCTTTGAGGAGATGAGTTTGTTGCTGGTCTTGTTTATATCTGCTTTGGATGCTGTGGAGATTGTGGTGTTCCAGTTGTCCATGAGGTCATCAAGGTTGTTTGAATTCATATGTAGATTAGGTAGGGTCAGTGTCAGGAAGTCTTCTTTGTTGAATGCTTTGAATCTCCGTGTTTGTTGAGCATTTCCTCTGTTTGTTTTTGGTTGATATGCATGGGAGAAGTGGATGACGTAGTGGTCTGACCATGGGACTGGTGAGATTGTTGGACTGCTGCATGAGGTGGATGTTTGGGAGTTCAGAAATATGAGGTCCAGTGTGTTTCCTTTTTCGTGTGTTGGTTCGTTTATGATCTGCGATAGGTTCATTGCTGTCATGGCGTTCAGGAATGTTTCCGTTTGCGTGTCTTGGAGGGATGGGAGATTGAAGTCTCCTAGTATAATTGGTTCTTTTGTTGGGTTGATGCTCTCAGAGATCAGGTGCAGTATCTTTGGCAAGTCAGAGTTTGCGGCAGGTGTTCTGTAGACCAGACATATTGTGAGGTTTTTGTTAGTGAGGGTGAGGATGTCTGCTTCGTCGGAGGTTTCGGAGGTGATGGTCCGCAGGTGGAGGTTGTCCTTTGCGATGATGGCTACTCCTCCGCCCTTTGCGTGCGTTCAGGAGCAGTGATGGAAGCTGTATCCGGTTGGCGTTAGTTGGTTCATTATTACTGTGTCCGTTTCTGTTAGCCAGGTTTCCGTTATGCATAGGATATCAGTCTTCTCAGATATGATCAGGTCTTGGAGCATGTGGTATTTGTTCCTGGTGGAGCGTGCGTTTATGAGTGTGATGGAGAGGTGCGGGTGGCTGGTGTGTTTGGTGTTTTTGGCTGGCGTGTGCTTTGTGTGCGTTGGGTTGTTCCTGTTGTTGTTGATGTTTGTGGGTTGCAGTTTTGTGGTTCCTGAGTATGGGAGGTCTGTAGTTGCGGTGGGGGTGCTGTGGGGGTGCAGTGTTTGTGTGGAGGATGGTGTGCCAGTCAGTGTGTCTGCGTAGGGAAGATTGCTGAGTGTGTTTGGGTGGGGGTATAGCGTTAGGAGAGGGGTGAGAAAGTAGATGGGGGTTAGGAAGGGTGGCATGTTGTGATAGATTACCTGGGGGTTTTCTTGTCGATTCGCTGGAGCTTTTTGTATATCCGGTGATTTGCCTTGTTGAGGTGCTTGTTGCACTGGGTTTCTTCAGTGTCAGAGATGGTTGTCGGGTGTTGAGGCTGGGAGCAGGGGCCGGTGTGTTCACCTGTGATCCTGGGAGCTCTTGTTTTGTAGATTTAGAGTTTTTGATGTCGCTGACGTCAGTGAGCTCAGATCTGATTAGGGGAGCTCGAGCCTCGTCCGTCGCAGAGGTTTTTCATGGTATGGGCCACGCTAATGGCCACCGCCTAAGGGCCACGCCAAAGGGCCCTCTGGCGAGGCCCTCAGGCGCGGGCCCGCCCATAGGGACGCCGCGTTTTATCTCCCTTGGGCCTCCTCTCCCACCGCCCGGATTGGGCGAGAGCAGCTCCCACTGTCCCGATTGGACAGGAGCGGAGGCGATGGTGCGTCGGGTGCAGGCTCTGAGTGCGGCTCCCTCGGGGTAGGGACGCCGCGTTTTATCTCCCTTGGGCCTCCTCTCCCACCGCCCGGATTGGGCGAGAGCAGCTCCCACTGTCCCGATTGGACAGGAGCGGAGGCGATGGTGCGTCGGGTGCAGGCTCTGAGTGCGGCTCCCTCGGGGTAGGGACGCCACGTTTTATCCCTTGGGCCTCCTCTCCCACCGCCCGGATTGGGCGAGAGCAGCTCCCACTGTCCCGATTGGACAGGAGCGGAGGCGATGGTGCGTCGGGTGCAGGCTCTGAGTGCGGCTCCCTCGGGGTAGGGACGCCGCGTTTTATCTCCCTTGGGCCTCCTCTCCCACCGCCCGGATTGGGCGAGAGCAGCTCCCACTGTCCCGATTGGACAGGAGCGGAGGCGATGGTGCGTCGGGTGCAGGCTCTGAGTGCGGCTCCCTCGGGGTAGGGACGCCGCGTTTTATCTCCCTTGGGCCTCCTCTCCCACCGCCCGGATTGGGCGAGAGCAGCTCCCACTGTTCCGATTGGACAGGAGCGGAGGCGATGGTGCGTCGGGTGCAGGCTCTGAGTGCGGCTCCCTCGGCATAGGGACGCCGCGTTTTATCTCCCTTGGGCCTCCTCTCCCACCGCCCGGATTGGGCGAGAGCAGCTCCCACTGTCCCGATTGAGAGACATTTGAGAGATTGATATCGACAACCGAATCAAACTTGTGGTGCAATTCCTGGCAATGTACATTTCCAAATGGATCTCAACTTAAATGGGCAGATGCAGAAAGCCAGCTCTGAAGTTGTGCACTAGTAACTCTGTGTACCTCTATGCAGCGCACCAATAGCACCCGACCTCAGCGCCAGCATACAGAAAGGGGCACATATGCAAATTGGCCACGCATTAAACTGTGACACAAATGGCAGCGTTAAACTGGGAGAGCACATACGCGCACAGATGTCAGCGCACGCTTGGCATGCTCTCCCAGAGAAACAGTAGCACCACGTGGTTAATTCGTATATATACCTCGACAGTATTTTGATGGCTGATCATCGGAGGTGAAGTGTCAAACTTCCCCTCAGATAATCCAGGTATCGGGGAAAGCCACAAATGACATCAAAATTCTGTTGGGGGGGGCAGTGCTGCCAACAAAAATCAAATCCCTGGTGGCAGCCCCTATCACCCTCCCCCCCACCCACCCAATTAAAAATAAGCCTGGTGACCGAGAGGCCCAAAACCCCCCACTCCCCTCCCGGTACCTTTACAATGGAGTGGGAGCATTGCCCATGCGCTCCCACTCCTGCATCGCCATCTTGAAAAATGGCAGCATCTGGCCATTTGTGGTACATCCTGGGATGCACCAGGCAGTCTGGCCCCGTACGGTGCATCCCAGAATGCAAACCACTTAAATGCCTTTGAATATGCCCCTCATATTTTTAAAATTCCATTCTGTGCGTCCCAACCTCTGTGCAACCAGTTGGAACCAGACACACAGAGATAGACCCGATTCTGCAGGGCATGTTTAGCCCCCATGGAATCAGTATTGCATCTAGGCCTGTACGTGCAAGCCGGGACCCAATTCCCATCGGCCTGCATGTACAGGCCCCTGGCCAGCTAACTCAGGCACCTGAATGGAGCTGGGGTGCCATGGCATCCAGTTGCCATGGCACGTGATTCCCAGCCACCGATCACTTTCGCCTTTCCCTGAAGCCCGATCCCCAATCTTTCCTCCCATGGCCAGGATCAGGCTGCAGGGAATCTCCTGTTTCCACTGCACTTCAGAATCTGCCCTGTACGTCCGGTGCTGCGGACCACTCACTGCCCGCCCTAACTCCGCCTCTGCACCGCCACCTCCTAGCCCCATCTAAGCCTCCCCATATAAACTCCTTGTTCATACAGGGATGCTTAGTCAGAGCCGAATAGATGTCCCAAAATGGGATGTCTATCTCCGCTATTCACGGGACAGAATAGACCCCATAACATCACAATGAAGGACTACATATGCTCTGGAGCTGCCCAGAAGTGCAGAGTTACTGGAGAAAGGTGGAAGGCTTAAATGAAGATTTCACCAAGGCGCGGGTAACATTCACACCTGCCATGGTTATCTTGAATGAATACATGGAGGGAGAAGGGGGGAATTAGGTATATTTATGGGGTATTGTATAATAGCAGCACGAATGAGTCTTTTCAGATGGTGGAAAAACATTGAAATACCCCCGATAAAAGAAGTGGTGGGGAAAAAGGAGCAATTATGGGGCTTCTGTGTGATAGAAGCGCATAGGAAACATACTGTCAAAAAGTACAAAATAGTGTGGCAAAGGCATGAGGAATGGAGGGTAGCAGGAGTTGAGAATTGGTGGGAGAAGGGGGACGGTGGTGGGGTTGCTGTTTAAAGTTGGTGGGTTAGTGAGAGTGAAGCACTGCGAAGGGTATGAATGTAAGATATGGATGGATTGAAGGGGGAGAGGGGGTGGGGTGGGGTAGATGGGAGGGGGGAAACTGCATATTTCTGTTGGTACAACTGTATATTTAGGTTTGGTACTAGTTGACCAGTTGGTATAAGTTGCAAAGCTGTATGATTGTGTTGAAAAAGTGAATAAAATATAAATGACAAAAAAAAAACAAAACCACTGTACGTAGCTTAAATATGATTATTTGATGTAGTAGTAACTAATTCAGTACCAAATGAGAGAAGAAACATGGTCACCAGCACTTTATACCAGTAACTAACTGGCTGTAATGTTTTGGGCCAGTTGTAACCAAAAAATTATTTTTTGTTAAGCCCAAATAAATGATGTTAAAACAATCTATTTTTGACAGTATAGTAGCTTGCACAACCTAGTATAACGCTGCTTGGTGAAGAAGTGTTTTAATTTGTCTAATCAACCATAAATTAGCATGTTTCTTAATTATAATATTTAGTTGATCATCCATGCAAAAAGCTGAATCCATCCAAATCTCCAAATTATGAACCTCTTTTTGTACTACCCTCATACTGCCCCAAAACTGCCCCAGCTTGGAGGTAATTTCCTTTTCTCTTTAACTCATAAGATAAGGGAGGAGTGGTCTAATGGTTAGGACAAGGTACTTCGGGCCGGGGGTTCAAGTCCCACCTGGGGACAGCAGTCTCAGTCCGGAGGGACTGGGATTTCTAGTCCTATAGGCACTCCTTGTGGTCTTGGGCAAGACACTTAACCCTCCATTGCCCATGTTCCCTGTAAGTATTAGCATATGTGTGTCATATCCCCTCGTGTTAAATGTATCCCCCAATTGACTGCTTTGACCCGGTGAAAAGCAGGATATAAATACAGCTAAATAAATAAAAATAAGATAACTGTTTTTGTCTGGGTTCACTTAAGCCAGTTTTCTGACATCAAAACTCTTTTACTCAGGATGTTGTTTGAACATAATTATCCTGTGATGAACCCTCACATCGGACATACAGTTGGATATCATTGGCATACTATCAAATTTGGAGCACATTCTTCTAATGACCCCTCCTAATGGCTGCAAAAAACATTAAACAGAATAGGGGACAGTAGAGAACCTCAAGGGACCCCACAGTCCAGAGATCAACATGAGGACAGCATTCCTATCTGCTAGAAATGACTTAAAATATGACAAAACGTAATCACCCCACACCCAGATCTTCTAGCCATGTTAACAATAGATTGTGAAGCAGAGGATCAAATTGAACTCGAAAGCCTTCATTACTTTGATCTAATGTAATCTTCAGCTCCTCCAGAAGGGGTGTCACCACTATTTCCTTACTGTGGTCTTTATGAAAATCCAATTAGGCTCCTTCCAGAAGAGCATTAGATTCCAGCTGGGCAGTAGCAATGTCCACCAATTCTGCTAAAAATTGTAAATTATCCCAATTCAAGGATGCTTTTTTAAATAAAGGAACGATGACAACTTGTTTTAATACTGAAGGGCAGGGCTTTTTTTAATGGGGTACTTAAGCCAAGTACTGGCACCTTTTTCATTGCCTGCTAAAATTGGCCCATGGCCCTCAGGTACTAATATGAGTACTGGTACCTTTTGTGCTAGGAAACAATGCACTGCTGAAGGGTAAGCCCCCTCCTCCAAACCCAGATTAAGAAACTGGGTCAATAAAGTACAAGAAGATCTGGAGCTTGACACAATAGACAAGAGTCCAAATTAACCCCATCTCTACTCCCACTCCACCAAAAAGGGCAATTAATCTTTTTACTGGATCAAATGAGAACTATCAAACCCTGTCTTCTAATAATATTGTGACCTCCTGCATCACTGATTCAGAATTTTCCTTCTGTAATGAAGCCCCTTGCTTTATTGCTTTATTCCACCCTCAGGTTCTCAACCTTAAAATAATAATTGAATTTATTCGAGGAGGCGGAGCCCGATGTCCAGCGGGATGGTCGCATAATGCTGAGGCTCCCGAGAGGCCTACTCCGAATCCTGAATTAACACCGGACAAACTTGAATTTCTGCTCTGATCTTGCCGGGGCACATTGGTGAGATGGCGGGGACCAAACCCACGCGCCTGGAATTTGGCTCTTCAGCGGCTTCTCACGGTAAACGCTCCAAAACCGAACCCCCGTCCCCGCAGAAGGGGCTGGCTTTGCGCGAGGGCCCCGAAATGCAGCAGGAAATCCTCGCAGAAATAAGAGGGGTTAAGGACCTCGTGCAGTCAAACGGTGAAGCACTTCGAGCGCTGAGGGAAGATCTTGGTGTACTGCAAGGCAGGCTAGAGGGGCTCTCTTCGCGTCAGGACAAAATGGAGAATATATTGGACTCCCATGCGGTCCGGCTGTCCAAACTCGACAAAGTTGAACGTCAGGTGCGGGCTTTGCAGAAAGAAGTGGAAGATGGCAATAATAGAGCGCGCCGCAACAACCTGCGCCTCGTGGGCCTACCGGAGGGAGCGGAATTGGGTGACATGAAGGAGTTTTTAAGTAAAATCCTCCCTTCCTTGCTCCAAATTACCTTCACCAAAGAATTGGAGATCGATCGTGCTCACCGTGTACCCACAAACATAACGCTCAACAGGAAGACCCCGCGGCCTATCATCTTTCGACTTTTGAGATATCAACATGTGGAACAAATTCTCAGTGCCTCCCGGGCAAAGGGCCATATGGAGTTTGAGAGCCACAAGGTCTCCTTCTATCCTGACTTGGCTAAACCCACGGTCGACCGCCGAAAGCGCTTTCTGGAATTTCGGCCGAGGCTTCAACAATTACAAGCGCGCTATGGTCTGCTGTACCCGGCCAAGCTCCGAGTCACGTTTCACAATCAGACAAGAACATTTGAGGACCCTGAGCTACTAGCGGAGTTTTTGGACTCTAAAGAAGCCGACTTGATGCGCTGATTTCCAGAATATTCCTGCCAGTACTCTCATATCCGCTGTGCCTGCCATATTGGATTTACCGCGGCTCAGCGAAGAGTTTATCGAAGGAGGTCTGTCGCCTTATTTTGAAGATATCTGGGACCCGACTCCATCTACCCATTGTAGCCTCGACGAATATCAGAGACAGTGTTTCTTATGGACTCTGGTGTTTCTTTTCTTTTATTATGTCTTATCTCCTCTCTGGGGCCTCCTCCCGCAGACATCTGGTCGCCATATTCATTGGGGGTTTGCTTCTTCTCTAAGTTACTTTGGTACATACTTTTCAATATGGTGTATTGGCCAACATATTTGGTGCTTATGTCATTAGTGTACAGATTCTGATTATGTTGTAAGTTTTCAAGCGCTTTTACCTAGAAATGTCTAGTATCGACTGATGGCACCATGTAAGATTTTTCATTGAACGTACAAGGAATCAATAATCCGATAAAACGGAGGAAACTCCTATGCTATCTAAATCATGAGGCTGCGGACCTGATTTTCCTCCAAGAAACACATTTCAATTCGAAGGAAACTTTCCACTTCAATACTAAACCTTACATGGTGGCCGCCTACTCCCCAGCTGCTTCTAAGAAATGTGGGGTTGCTATATTGGATAGGAAATCTCTGCATGCTACTATTGTAGCGATTTGCTTAGATACACCCCAATGAGCTAGACTTTACCTTCTTCTCTTCCCTTCACAAATTCCAGTTTCGCATAGATTTCTTTCTAATATCAACATTGTTAGCTCCCCAGGTGGACGCTGTAAAGATTCACTCCTCGTATATTTCAGATCATGCTGCTATTTCTTTTCACTACCATACTACTGCACTTCAAGGGAATCCGGGGGCCTGGCTCTTTGATAGAGCCCTATTAACTCAGCCAGAGTTTCGGTTTGAAATTTGAGCAGCCATGTATGACTATTTCCAGACCCTGGTCCTCCAGGGGGATCAGGACACCCCAACAGCTCTTTCTGCAGCTCGTTGGAAAACCTTTTCTGATCTATACAGGGGATTTGCGTTCCTAGCGAAACATTATTTTCAATTGATGCAGCTTACATGCTGCCTCAAAGGTGCTCCAATCATGCCGCCCTCTGTCCCTACTAAGGATGGGCTCTTAGAACTAATTCACTCTATTAGTAGTACACATGGAGCAGCCTTTACCTTTTATAACCTATTATGTCAGGGTACAGATACTGTCACTTGTAGAATCCAACCAGCCTGGGCTTGTTAACCGCAAACCACTTTAACCCTTGTGCATTGGAGCGTTTCTGGAGCAACATAATGCGGGTTTCCCGATCTGCTTCAGTTATCCAAACTCAACTCTTGTCCTTTTGCACAAAGATGTTCTCATATTCCAGAAAATTGTCAAATGGAACACAATTGCCAGGGGCCCGTGCAGGTCTCGCTATACTGATGTGGGAACCTTCGTTCATGTTCTTGTAAATGTCCTTAACTACAGATTTACTAGGGGCGGGTCTGGGGTCGTTCTTCCTTTATCTTGCACCTTCACGAGCCTCTTTCTCGGACGACTGTTGGACTCCGCTCAGTGGCGGGGGTCCCCTCTCTTCCTAAGAAGGGTCGTTTTCTCCTGATTTTATGCTGGGTATAGCCATGTGTTTGATCACGGGGACTTGGAGGGATAGCTCTCGACTTGCTGTCAATGAATAGTGGAACCTTGTCTGCTTATATAGTAACTATGAGCAGATATCTTGGAGGGTTATTTTCCATACCCAATTTCATTCTTGCTTGTCTAAATGGCAGATGCTCAATGATCATGTACCATCTGCTCATTGCTTCGACATGTCTGTTTAATGTGCACCCATCATGTCTCAGATCGCTGTAAAGTTTTGTAACATAATAATGTCTCAGACCGCTGGACGGTTTTGTAATACAATAATGTCAGTACACGTCCGTTTTGAGAATGTTTTAGTTTCTAGAGAAGAAGCAGGGGGGAGGGGGGTGGTGGGGGTTTGCTTTGGTGTATGTATCACATTACATGTATGTATTTGTCTCTTAGTTGTATGTCTTCCTTTCCTTTGTTGTTGCAAAACGAAAATAAAGAATTTAAAAAAAAATAATTGAATTTATTCACGCTTCAACTATTTCAGGCTTTAACAGGACTCTCAGGAGGGTAGATTCAAAAGAATGAACACATTAATCCCGCTGAGCTGGATAGTCTGTTGCACTTATTGGATAGTGCTGCTAAACACTACCTCTTCCTCATACATTACCCTGAACCTAATAGAAACTCAGCACCATTTGCCGAAACCATCCAAATCACCACTGTCTAAAACCATACAAACACATGATCAGCCTACAAATTGTATATATTGTATATTTTGTGGTTGTACATAGTTACCCTGTTAGCCAAGTTGATTATCCTGTTCATATGTAAACACAAAGTACTATTGGAAATGTGTATGTTCACTGTTTATTGTAAACCGCGCTGATGCTGAATAGCGCGGTATAAAAGAGACTTTATATAAATAAATAAATAAATAAATACATCTCCCTTCTTAGTTCATCTGAATGTCCTGTTGATAACCACTTACTATTGGACATTCTGGGGGTGGATCAGGAGCAGCGCCCTAGACGATATTCACCAGCTAACCAGTTACGTGAAATCAGCTAAAGTTGGGCCAGTAAAAGCAGGTTAACTGTAGCCAATTTAGCTATCCGGCCATCGGCTGAATATCACTGCTGACTGGATACGTAATCGCTATCCGACACACTGGATCTGCAGTGCCGGTGGCTGGATATGGCTCCGGCACCAAATATCTGCGCATAAGTTAAAGCGGCAATGGCTAGCCACTTTAATCACATTGGCTGCCACTCTTGAATATGCCCCCCCCCCCAAGATACTGTAATCACAAAAATCTCCAGTCTGAAGACTTGCCTATATGTTTTTTTTTTTGGAAAAGTACCGTATCTGCTAACATGCTATCAATTATCATACAATATCCTGTACAGGTGTTTGACACTTGTAATCCCTCCCCACTAACTCGCCCGACATTCTGTTTATGTCGATAATCCCCATTAAAGGTACATGCTGTGGATAAATGCAGAAACCATATGTAACCCCCTCCAGTGTTCTCACAGCAGAGAGGGGGCTGCCTAGGGGCTGACATCCGACATAACCCATCTCAATCCTGGGTTTCTGGCAAGCAGGAGAAGAAAGCTTTCCTGCTGGGTCCTTAGGGAAAGGACATGCTGTCACTGGAAACAATCACCGTCCACATTAGAGGTGAATTTCCAACAAAAGATAAGCTTTACTGAAGCTCGGCTTCTTTAGAGGTAACAAAATGACACAACATATAACTTACTTTATCAACTTATTTATTTATTTATAGCTGATTATATCTTATCAATAACTCAAGGCATGGTACAGTAAAATCAAGAAAGTATAACTAATACAATTTAATACATATAAAATCATTAATCCAATCCCCACCCCATCCTCGTATTATTGTACAGTAATAAGCAAAATATAAAACACAACTCCAAAAGCATTACAAGTCTGTAGGATATAATATAATTTGAATCTTTAAATAATTGTATTCCTCATCATTCCCAGTAAGCCATGTTTAGCCATTCTCTGAAACATCGGGGCCCTTTTACTAAAGTGTGCTAAGTAATTTGCATGTATTTTGGCATTCTCAGACCTGTGATAACAGTGTGAGGACACAACAGTTACCATGCTCTGATCACACACTGCCACTCGTGTGCTGGGGTGAAGAATAGGTGGAGGTAAGTGCACCCACAGTAATAGTGCCATGTGTTAGTAGCCTAATAGAGAAGGGAGCAACCGATATTCAAATCCCATTGCTGCTTCTTATGATCTTGGGTAAGTCACTTTCCCCTCCCTTGACTCAGATAGAAACTTAGATTGTGAGCCCTCTAGGGACAGATAAACTACTTACCATATCTGAATGCAATTTGCCTTGAAATTCTGAGAAAAGGCATGAGCTAAATCCAATTCCCTCCATGTATTTTTATACACATACACAAATTAAGTGTTGAGAAATGCTGGTCACGCCCCCACCCCTATCTGGTACTCTGCAATCAAATTCCACCAGGTAAACACAACAATACCCTGGCTGGGAAGCTATGTTTATATGAAAGGGCTCACTGGTCCAGGTTCCAATCTCTTTGTTGCCTTCTAGAAACTTGGTTTGGATTCTCTAAACTAGGAGAAGAGATCTATCTCTTCAAGGCCACAGATACATTTCCACAAAAAAATGTGTAAAAACATAAGATATGCTATATTGGGCCAGACCAAGGGTACATCAAGTCCAGTATCCTGTTTCTAACAGTGGCCATTCCAGGTTTCAAGTACCTGTCAGGTTCTCATAGGTATAGAGATTCCATATTGCTTGTTTCAGGAGTAAGCAGTGGATTTCCCCAGTCCTCTTTAACAATGGTTTATGGGCATTTCCTTCAGGAACTTGTCCAAAGTTGTTTTGAACCCAGCTACACTAACAGATTTTACCAAACCCTCGGGTAATGAGTTCTAGATTTTGAATACTCACTGAGTGAAAAAATATTTTCTCCAATTAGTTTTAAATGTGTCATATTGTAACTCCATTGAATGTTCCATAATCTTTCTACTTTTTAGAGGAGTAAACAACCGATCTACATTTATCCGTTCCAATCCATTCATTATTTTATAGACCTCTATCATATCTCTTCTCAGCTATATCTTTTCGAAGTTGAAGCACCCTGACCTTTTAAGCCTTTCCTCATAGAGATATCCTTCCATCCCATTTATCATTTTATGTTTATTGTTTATTTCAAATTTGATATACCGCTCAGGCCAGAGGCATTAGAGCGGTTTACAATACTATATCATTTGAGGAAAACAGAAAAGAACGCCATTTATATGATAGGACAGAGAAGAGGACAGAGACAGTCAAACAGATAGGAGAAGAAGAGGAACAAGGAACAGCAAGTTACCACAAAATAGCAGCACATCAATCTAGTCCACAATATGTCATCAATGCCACCCATAGCAACGGACGCCACGGACCAACGCCTAAGGGCGCTCTTCTCTACAGGGTGGCCCAAAAAAAGTGAGAACATCTCGTAGCATATAAATTATTTAAAAATTCAAAAAGACAGATGTAAATGATTGATAAATTTAAAAAAAAAAAGATGGCGACTGGAAATTGTCGAAATAAAGGCATTATATAGCTAAAAAAAGGTAAATAAGTAAACTATTTAAGCTTTTAATTTACGAGATGTTCTCACCTTTTTTGGGCCACCCTATATACCTTTTCCAATTCTGCTATGTCTTTTTTAATATATGGTGACCAGAATTGCACATAATATTCAAGGTGTGGTTGCACCATGGAGCAATACAGAGACATTATAATATCCTTGGTTTTATTCTCCATTCCTTTCCTTATAGAAACATAAAAATATGTTGACAGAAAAAGACCACATGGCCTATCTAGTCTGTCCTTCCATATCAACAACTACTACAGTCCCCTTTTTTTCTTTAGAGATCCTCTGTGTTTGCCCAATGCTTTTTTTAATTCAGTTACTGTCCTCATCTCTACCACCTCCACTGGCAGACTATTCCACGGATCCACCACTCTTTCCGTAAAGAAATATTTCCGCATATCACTCCTGAATCTATCCCCTTTCACCCTCATCCCATGTCCCCTCATAGCAGAACTTGCTTTCAATTGAAAGAGGCTCTCCCCCTGAACATTTATGCCATTGAGGTATTTAAACATCTCAATCATATCACCTCTATCCCGCCTTTCCTCTAAGGTGTACATATTAAGATCCTTAAGTTTGTCCTCATATGCTTTATAATGAAGACCACTAACCATTTTAGTAGCCACCCTCTGCACTGACTCCATCCTGTTCACATCCTTTTGAAGGTGCGGTCTCCAGAATTGCACACAATACTCCAAATGAGGTCGCACCAAAAACTTATACAGAGGCACTATCACCTTCTTTTTCTGCTGGCCATTCCTCTCCGTTTGCACCCAAGCATCCTTCTAGCTTTTGCCATCACCTTTTCTACCTGTTTAGCTACTTTAAGATCATCAGACACAACCACGCCTAGGTCCCGCTCTTCTTTAGTGGACAAAAGTACTTCACCTCCTATACTATATTGCTCCCTTGGATTGCTGCAGCCCAAATGCATGACCTTACATTTTTTAACATTAAATCCCAGCTGCCAAATTCTAGACCAGCGATGGCGAACCTATGGCACGCGTGCCAGCTGTGGCACGCGAAGGCCTTGCAGTTGGCACGCGGGAAGGTCCGCAAAAAAAGAAAAAGCTGGCTCTGACTGCTGCCGCGGACGCGGCAAGGGCAGAATGCAGCGTCCCGCGGGGCCCCCTCCGCCCGCTAAGCCCCTCTGCAAGAGCTTTCAGATTCGCGAGGGAGAGCGTCTCCCTCGCGTCTCTGTTAAGCCCGCAGGGGCTAATGGGAAATTTCCCATCAGCCCCTTTAGACGCGAGGGACTGATGGGAAATTTCCCATTAGCCCCTGCGGGCTTAACAGAGACGCGAGGGAGATGCTCTCCCTCGCGAATCTGAAAGCCCTTGCAGAGGGGCTTAGCGGGCGGAGGGGGCCCCGCGGGACATTGCAATCTGCCGCGGCAGCAGCGAGTGCCTGCTTTTTTTTTTTAAAAAAAATTTGCCAGGGGGGGTTAGGACTGCTAATGGGCAGGGAGGGAGGGGGGGGGTTAGGACTGCTAATGGGCAGGGAGGGGGGGTTAGGACTGCTAATGGGCAGGGGGCAGGGCAGGGAGGGAGGGAGGGGGGGGTTAGGACTGCTAATGGGCAGGGAGGGAGGGAGGGGGGGTTAGGACTGCTAATGGGCAGGGAGGGAAGGAGGGGGGGGTTAGGACTGCTAATGGGCAGGGAGGGAGGGAGGGGGGGGGTTAGGACTGCTAATGGGCAGGGAGGGAGGGAGGGAGGGGGGGGTTAGGACTGCTAATGGGCAGGCAGGGAGGGAGGGAGGGAGGGGGGGTTAGGACTGCTAATGGGCAGGGAGGGGGGGTTAGGACTGCTAATGGGCAGGGAGGGAGGGAGTGAGGGAGGGAGGGGGGGATAGGACTGCTAATGGGCAGGGAGGAAGGGAGGGAGGGGGGGGTTAGGACTGCTAATGGGCAGGGAGGGAGGGAGGGAGGGGGGGGGTTAGGACTGCTAATGGGCAGGGAGGGAGGGAGGGAGGGGGGGGTTAGGACTGCTAATGGGCAGGGATGGAGGGAGGGAGGGAGGGAGGGAGGGGGGGTTAGGTTAGGACTGCTAATGGGCAGGGAGGGAGGGAGGGAGGGGGGGGTTAGGACTGCTAATGGGCAGGGAGGGAGGGGGGGGTTAGGACTGCTAATGGGCAGGGAGGGAGGGGGAGGGAGGGGAGGGGAGGGGGGGGTTAGGACTGCTAATGGGCAGGGAGGGGGGGTTAGGACTGCTAAGGGGCAGGGGAGGGGAGGGGGGGGTTAGGACTGCTAATGGGCGGGCAGGGAGGGAGGGAGGGGGGTTAGGACTGCTAATGGGCAGGGAGGGAGGGGGGGGTTAGGACTGCTAATGGGCAGGGAGGGAGGGAGGGAGGGGGGGTTAGGACTGCTAATGGGCGGGCAGGGAGGGAGGGGGGGGGTTAGGACTGCTAATGGGCAGGGAGGGAGGGGGGGTAGGACTGCTAATGGGCTGGGGGGGTTAGGACTGCTAATGGGCGGGCGGGCGGGGGGGGGGTAGGACTGCTAATGGGCTGGGGGGGTAGGACTGCTAATGGGCTGTGGGCTGATGGGGGCTGTCTGGAAATGGGGTGATGGGGGTTAGGACTGGTAATGGGTTATAGGGGGGGCTTAAACTGAAAATGGGGTGATGGGGGTTTAGGACTGGAAGTGGGTTGATGGGGGGGGCTAGGACTGGTATTGGGTTGGGGGGTTGCTAGGACTGGAAATGGGCTGATGGGGGGCTAGGACTGGAAATGGGCTGATGCAGGGACTAGAAGGGAATGGATGCTGGGTGAGGCTGGAACTAGAAGGGAGCTGGTGTTGGGGGAGGATTAGAATGGGATGGGGCTGGGAGAGTAAAATGGAGAGGGGGAAAAATATTTGTGTGGGAGGGATAAAAAATCTACAATTGGCCGGGTATTGGGAGAATAAGTGGGGATTGAGGATGGAGGGGTAAATTTTGAGTAGATGAAATAGGAATGAGGAAAGAGCAAAAGGAGAAAGATTAGTATGTTAAAGCAGATGTAGAGAGAGAATGAAAAAAAAAAAAACAAGACAGAAGAAAGGACAAATGGACAGCAGATGGAGAGTTAGCAGAAGACACGAAGAAACCAGAAGAAAGTGGCTGGAACAATTGCAACTGAAAAAAAATGCACAAAAGGTAGAAAAATATCTCTTTATTTGAATTTATTAACTGGAATATGTCAGCTCTGGGAAATGTGCATCATTAATTTTTGCGCTTTGTTTAGTACAAGAGGAAATTAATTTATAGTTTTATTTCTACAGTGTTGTTGTATATTCCAAGTTTGGCTTTTGGGGTTCCCAGTTTAATTATTGTCTTCCTGTTTCTAAATTGTGATTCCTTGTTTGGTGATGGTCTGTTCTGCATGTGTAACTGAGCTGAGGTATTCTGTTTATATAATTCCTATTTGACATTGCCACTTGTTCTTTCCCCAGTAGGTCATGTATTGTTGTTCTCTGAAATGTATTGGTTTAATATTTGCAGTGTTGCCTTTTGATAGTTAGGGTATGGTGCTTTGTGAGTCCTGGTAGTGCTGTTAGGATACGGCGGGTTTGCTATGGGTTCTAAATGGGCAGCGTTTGTAGTAGTTCCTAATGTGCCTGGCGGTTGGTACTGGATTATAGTAATGTAGAAACCTTTTAGTCTTTCTTTATCCATATACTCATTAAGAGGCATGTTTACTAAAAGTTAGTGTATGGTAACATTATGCAAATATTTATGCAAATGAGGCACCTTATGCAAATGAGGCTTTAATTGACATGCTGGCACTTTGAGGAAATTCTTTGGTTTTGTGCGGCAGTTTGGGCACTCGGGCTCAAAAAGGATAGCCATCACTGTTCTAGACCATTCTTCAAACTTAGCTAGATCCCTCCTCATGTCCTTCCTGGGTGTCTACTCTATTGCAGATTTTGGTATCATCCGCAAAAAGGCAAACCTTACCCGACAGCCCTTCCGCTATATCACTAACAAAGATGTTAAAAAGAATCTTATCATTCTATCTGCTTTCTTGGCCACCGCTGCACACTGGGCAGAGAGTTTCAATATGTTACTCATAATGACGCCCAGATCCTTTTCCTAAGTGGTGATTCATAATGTGGAACCTTGTGTAACTGTAGTTTGGGTTGTTCTTCTCTGAGTGCATAACTTGTCCACATTAAATTTCATCTGCTATTTGGATGCCCAGTTTCCCAATTTTTCAAGGTTCTCCTGCAATTTTTCACAATCCTCTTGTGTCTTAACAACTTTGAATAATTTTTTATCTTCTACAAATTGGATCACCTCACTAGTTATTCCCATTTCCAGGTCATTTATAAATATATTAAAATGCAGCAGGCCCAGCACTGCTCCCTGGGGTACGCCACTATTCACCTTTCTCCAGTGAGAAAATTGTCCATTTAGCCCTACTTTTTGTTTTCTATCTTTTAACTGTTCCTAATCCACAACAGATGGAGTTCCTAATCCTGCAGATGGAGTTGCAAAACAGAAACTAAACATCTTGAAGAATTTGATTGAACCACATTCAACAATTTGTTCTTCATCACCTTCAAAACAGTTAATTATTAACCTCATGAGGGCCCAGCTATATTAAACACAGTCCAGCACGACCCTTTGCCCTTAACTTACCCTAAACCTTTCAGAAGTATTTTGGGGGATAAGGAAATGGGGGGTGGGGATATTTCCAAGAATCAAGGTACTCAGTCCTCCCGATCTACCCTGAAAGTTTACCTCTGTCCACGATTGCTCTCTCCAACATTCTTTGCTTCATACCACAGATATTTCAGCTCCATGAGGGGATTCCAGCAGGGAACCCCGAACTTCCACTCAGTCCTCCTAAGCTCCAATGTTTCTACCCCCTTGGCCATTCCACAAGAGAGATATGCCCAAGGCAATATTATTTTGGCTTCTTTTTGGTTCTTTTGGGTTTTTTTCTCAATTTTTGGACGTTTTTTTATTCATTTCACATATTTGTCTTAATACAAGCCTTTTACTACTACTACTACTAATCATTTGTATAGCACTACAAAGTGTACGCAGCACTGAACAGACACATGTAGAAGACAATCCCTGCTCATTAGAGCTTACAATTTAGCTAACACAAACAGCTGGGACAAGGAAATGTCAAGGGGAATAGTAAGGAAATATATAAAAGTTGAAGTGCACAAATAGAAGGGATCTTCCAGAAGAGTGGAGTTCCCGAGGAGGGGTGTAGGGACAGATAAGAGAGGAAAGGTAGTAATGAGCAGCAGAATGAGTGCACTTATATGTTAACAGGAAAAGTTTGAACTGGATATAGAAATAGATAGGGAGCCAGTGAAGTGACTCGAGGAGAGAGGTTATACGAGCATAACGAGGTGTATAACTTTTTAGTACCTACTAATAACAGATTGACATATATTAAATTGATTCAGTGTGCACTAATTTTTTTAAAGCGCACTAATGGACCAAATGTGTGCAATGGACTAGACTAGGGGTGGGCAATTCCGGTCCTGGAGGGACACAGACCAGTCAGGTTTTCATGATGTCCCTAATGAATATTCATGGACCTATTTCCATACAGTGGAAGGCAGTGGATGCAAATAAATCTCGTGAATATTCATTAGGGACATCATGAAAACCTGACTGGTCTGAGGCCCTCCAGGACCGGAATTGCTCACCCCTGGACTAGAGCACTCAGACTCTTCCTATTTGTCTTCTTGGTTAAGAAACACCAGTGATCTGTTCTTTATCCTCTCCATATCAGGGTGAGAAACTACTGGGACCTCAGGACAGGATGTCTAACTCCTTTCCCTACAATCTCTGTACTTCCTTACTAACTCAAAATCCACATGACACCTCCTTTCTTATGTAAGGGATCCCTTCAGTACCTTACCAATACCACATGTTTTGTGTGCTTTACCTTCTGGCCTGTGCCTTAAACCTTCTTTTCAGAGATTCAAATCTGTGCTTAAAGACACACTTGTTTCAATCTGCCTTTGACCTTCAGCCCTCTCACATCTGATCCCCCTTCTGGCTTTCCCTACCCCTATCTGCCCCTCCTTCCCCTCTGTATGAATGTACTACTCGTTCCTGTCTATTTATGGAGATCCTTTCCTTTCCATGTTTGCAGTCATTGTTACTTTGTAAACTGCCCTGCTACCTGTGAAGGTGCAGTATATGAAGCCCCCCAATAAAGATAAAGATTTCTAGCCTTAGCAGTAGTTGCATGCCATCTAGCTGTAACATCTCCCTCTTCAGATGGCTGTTTCGGTTCTGCCAGCCCTCTATATAATCCCTGTGGGGTCTCTAGTCCCATGGCCACTCCTTGTGGCCTTGGGCAAGCCACTCAACCCTCCATTGCCTCAAGTACACTTAGATTGTGAGCCCTTCAGGGACAAGGGAATAAAAAGTACCTGTTAGTATACATGTAAAACCTCTCTGATGCACAAGTAAAGGACAGTATATCAAGTGCCATAACCATATTTATTTATTTTATTTTTTGCACTGTTAGAATCAGCCCTTGATTCTTGAAGTGTCTGTTTATGAAGATTGGCGAATCTGTCAGAGGATTTACCCACCCCTCTGCCTGAGTGTAGAGAGAGACTGAAGGAGCTGGCTTGCTTCCCACATCTAACTTAAGGAGTCAGATTGAAGAAGCTGACTTGTTACACAAGGTTAACAGAGGTATTTGTTGTACAGGAGAAGAGTTTCCTACTGGAAGAGGTACAGTGAGGTGACTGCTTACAACGTACATAGAGAGGGACAGAAGAATAGGATCCCAATGAGAAGGGAGAAAAGATATAGCAATTTGCTAAGTACCTATGAGCCCTAACCAAGGATTTTTCTGCCAGCAGCAGAACTGACAAATATTTAAATTGGGATCATAGACACAAATAATTAAAAGCAACATAACTCGTGTTACCAACGACTTTGTATTTGTTGTACAGAATTCATTTGCTTGTTACTGTTTGAATTGGATATTTTTGTTACTGTAAAGAGAATTGGAGCACCCAATTTGGAGTTAAGACGTCTTTAATTTATGTGCCAAGGCCCTTGAAAGGCTTTCCCTTCCCCCCATCGAGAAACTGCTCCCTGATAAGAATGTGGATAGCTGAGTGAAGAAGCATGTTCCTCCATTGGGGGAGCATGCAAAATACACATTGGATCACTTTTCATTTTTAACACCCCTACACAATAGCAAGTAGTGGTACCCTCAGTTAGGAGAGGCGCCTTACTAGTAAGGCAGCTCAATGGATTCCCTTACTTATCCATACATTTGCATCTGTATATTCTCCATCATATTCTCAGGTTTGCAGAGTCAATATTTATTTATTTAACTATATGGGTTCTTCTGTGGGACGCCCCTCGATATGTGATATCCAGTGCCCTGCACTGCAGCATATGCTACTCTCTCCATTTCTTTTTTGTTGCTTTATGTTGGGAAAGATATCTTCTCCCGAGTGATATCAGATGCATATCCTTTCATTTCTCACTGGTGTTAAGTCCTGGGCACTTGGACATACTGATTGAAGTAATCAGAATGAAAACTCCTCTTCTTTATAGTTGTTAGAAAGAATTTGAATGGTTCTAGTTGGACTACTAGCATACGACAGGAAAAAAAAAAAGACTCCATTCTGGCAGTAACAGAAGCCTAAGGTAAGAGCTATCATCTAGTCCTGGGATACATACACTTTCATTGGTCCCAGCTCTTAGGACTTATTGTAGACACTCAAGCACTGAGATCATTTTAAATAACCCTTTCTTTCTAATTGTCTTCTCAAACACAAGGAAAGACAGCTCACAAGCCCCATGCTATGGGCAATTGACTATTCTCCAGAGTTAAAGACACAACACTGCTCGTGTCCCTTCTGCAGTTCTACTGCAGGACAGAGAAGAAAACTGCCCCCTCTAATTCTGAACGCTAAACTCCAACCACACATACTTTTGACGTTTAGAACATTCTAGAGATCTCTATACTGGCAGCAGGAAAGATTCATTGTAGCAAATCCCATGGGTAAGACAAAGACAATATTCTGAAAATATTTGTAGGCGCCTTTGCTTTCTACATGTAGACGTCTCTCCTAACTTAGAAGCTTCTAGTAAGGCACTCAGCCCTACTTGAATATTGGGCTACTAATATGGTATTATAAGGTGACAAACAAAACCCAGCTATGCCTTTGATTCTACACTCACTGGGTCATTAGGAAGTCCTGAGCACCTACACTCCCCACATTGCATTTGAAGGCAGGTTATTATATAATATCTCAACAGTTAAATCAAATTCTTTACACTTACCACTGTGAATAAGCTTTTAAAGAAACCAGATTTGGAGAAAAATAATTGCTATGTAACTTAAATGCCACACACTGCAGTTCCAGGACCATTCAAGGAAACTTACAATCTAATGGAAATAAAACCAACAACTCTCATCTTCTGTGGGACATTATAATAACATAAAAACAAGGAGATGTGTGGCCATTTCAAGATGTCTGGTTTGATTCTTTGGTACAGAAATTTACAGACTTATGATAATGAGACCTCTGTGCTATTGAGCAGAAAACTCTACAAATGACTTTGCATGCTAGATCCTGGAATAGCACATCATTTGCCATAATGGGCACCATTTTGTCTTTTTAGTGCACTTAGCACCATTTATAAGGTTTATTGTCTTGGTAGTGAATAAACTGTCACAGTTTTTGCATGATGAATTTTATATAAATGAATATTAAAATCATGCAAGTAGCTCATTGACTATTTGCAAAATTAGCTTCACAGAGAGCGGGGAGGGAGAGAGGGAGTGTCCCCTTACTCAGAACACTAGCGAGGTGGTTACCTCAAGAAAAAAGAATACAACTTACAGTATATTCCCAGGGTATATAGTAAAGAAATGAGAATTTTTCAACTGCTCATTTTCAGCAAAAATCCTAACAGTTAAATTATATAGCCTAGGACCAAGGCCAGTGCGACCATTAGGTGAACTTGGCAGCTGCCTAGAGAGCCAATGGTCCGGGGGCAGCCCATTGCTGCTGCTGCCGCCGCTCTCCAGGACCAGCAGCAGCATTGAGCTCCGCAAAAAGCAGTATAAAAGTTCAGCCAAATAACATAAATAAATAAATGTACATGGCAGCCCAAAATTGCCCACGTTGGTGTTTGCACCTGCTCCCTGACATGAAAAGGTATTGAAAAGCACTCCCTTTGGCCTCCCTTTACAGTAGAGATTTAAGGGGGAGATTTCCCTTAATTCCCTCAATTTTGATTTCCCCCTCTAAATCAAAATGAGATCAAGATAAGAGTTCCCTATAAGAGCACTGGCATATCTAGGTTTGAAAAATGGTTCAGCTGCACATGCAAGTACCAGCACCTACACATGTACACTGTGAAATGATGGCACTTACATGTGTACATTGTAAAATGACAGCACTTACACGTGTACATTGTAAAATGATGGCACTAACACATGTACATTGTAAAATGTTGGCACCTACACATGTACACTGTGAAATGATGGCACTTACACATGTACACTGTGAAATGATGGCACTTACACGTGTACATTGTAAAATGACAGCACTTACACATGTACACTGTGAAATGATGGCACTTACACGTGTACATTGTAAAATGACAGCACTTACACATGTACATTGTGCAATGATGGCACTTACACATGTACACTGTGAAATGATGGCACTTACACGTGTACATTGTAAAATGATGGCACTTACACATGTACACTGTGAAATGATGGCACTTACACGTATACATTGTAAAATGATGGCACTTACACATGTACACTGTGAAATGATGGCACTTACACGTGTACATTGTAAAATGATGGCACTTACACATGTACATTGTAAAATGATGGCACTTACACATGTACACTGTGAAATGATGGCACTTACATGTGTACATTGTAAAATGACAGCACTTACACATGTACATTGTGCAATGATGGCACTTACACATGTACACTGTGAAATGACAGCACTTACACGTGTACATTGTAAAATGATGGCACTTACACATGTACACTGTGAAATGATGGCACTTACACGTGTACATTGTAAAATGATGGCACTTACACATGTACACTGTGAAATGATGGCACTTACACATGTACATTGTAAAATGATGGCACTTACACGTGTACATTGTAAAATGACAGCACTTACACATGTACATTGTGCAATGATGGCACTTACACATGTACACTGTGAAATGACAGCACTTACACGTGTACATTGTAAAATGATGGCACTTACACACAGCCAGGCGACCAGCATGAAAGCCTCGGGTCGCTACCCCGCCCTGCCTCCCCCCCCCCTTCCCCCCCGCCAGAATAACTGTACTCACGCGGGATTGGCGACAAAGCACTGATCATTTTATTTGGTTAACAACACATTCTTGGAAATTACAGTACACGAAACTGTTGGCCACAGCATGAGCCTATTATTTACATAATCCTATATTATACTATACAAACATTCGTACAGCGAATGACAGTAAATGACCTTACATTACCCTTTCTTCTATCCTTTCTCAAGAGGCACAGCCCACTCTGATTAGGTTCTTGTCGCCCGGCAGGGATCTCTGGAAAGCGGCCGTCCAAGCCTTTTCCCCACTGCCGTCGTTTCTTACTAGCAAGGTATCTTCACGGGGATGATTTCGCTACCAGGCCCTGTTCTTGGCTCTGCCCCTCTTGCAACAGTGTCCTTATCCGCCTCTGCCCAAGTCCCGTCAAAGGCTTGAGCAGGGCTACGTTGTGAATCTCTGTACTCGTTTCTCCCGCCGTGAAAGCATCAGGAGGCCCTGTAGACACTGTTGCTGCTTCCACTCAGTGTCCCGTTTACGGAGACATCCTCTATGTTCTACTCCCCCTTATCATGTCTGGGCTGTGCGCTCTCTCGAGAGGAGGGGTCCCTATCTCTCCTGCCAATCCCTCCCGGCGTCGATTCCTCGCTCGCCGGGGGGGTCTCCACCTTGCGCTGGGTCCCCTCCCCCTCCCGCAGCTGTGGCCAACACTCTTTTCCGCCAGAGACGCTCCATCGTGTCTTGTATCGCACATAGGTATACATCCATCCCGATTTCAGACAGATGCACACCGTCCGTACGGTACAAGCCGTGGCACTTCTCCTCTATGAGCTCGTGAGCGATGCTAAGCCCCCCAATCGTGTCCATAAATCGCATCATCCACCTATTCACTTTCTTCCTTGTACGCTCCACTGCCTGATGCGACCATGCGCCCCTCCAGACCCTCCGAGGGATGATGTGCGACCAGACCATAACTGTCCCCGGAAAAGTAGTCGCTAGTGTCTGCATGTCTCCTTGCATCTTCCTCGTGAGTTCGACACTGCGCGTACTCGTCAGGTCGTTCCCGCCGAGGTGGACGATTATCACCCAAAGACGTACCTCTGCTGCTCCTACCCGCAAGAGGAATGGCATCAACTGGTCCCACACCATCCCCCGACGGCCCATCCACTTTACTGCCACTTTATCTGTGGGGAGGCCCAAATTAGGGCCCTGTGGTCTGATGCTTGCTCTCCTTTCTGCCCAATGCACGAAGGAATGGCCGCATATCCACGCTTCCAGTCCCAGTCTGTCACCTAATACGTCATCGTTGAGATAAAGGGGGCAGGTTAAAACTTGGTTTGGCAAATGTCACTGCATGAAAATAAACTTGGTTTGGCAAATGTCACTGCATGAAAATACAACTCGAAACTGGTAAGACAAACAAAACTGCTGTATTGCGCACTGCTCTAAGCTCATACATCTTAGGAGTAATACAACTTCTCCCCTCTTTTTTTTTTTTTTTTTTTTGTGGCGCGTCTTCGCCCCGCAATTCTTGCCCGTGCCGTTAAAGCTGGCGGACGTATAATTTATATCTGTCGGATCTCCATCTACCGATGCACATAATCTGCTCCTTGGTCATCCCCAGGCTGGCCGCCGTTGAAGCGGCGCCGATCTGGAAGGAATGCGTGCCGTAAAAGCGCGATTCCAGGCCTATTCCCTCTAGGGCCTGTTTCAGGACCTTGGTGAATTGGAAGCGGGATAGGGGGGCACCATTTGCGTGCACTAACCAGTGATCCGACCCCTTCGGCCGAATTTGCTGGTAGTCCGCAAAGGTTTATAATGGACAGGACATATCCCCTGTTAGCTGGGCTAACCTTATTGTGGTGCCCCTCCCCTCCGTGTCGGTCTTGGATTTCTGCACCCGCAATGAGAGCATACCGTCACCCAGACTGACATCACGTTCCCGAATGCCCACGCTTGCATTGGTCTTACTGGCCGAGGCGACTAGCTCGCCTACCCGGAAGGCTCCAAAGAAGGCCCATGAGAAGGCACATCGGAACAGGCGCGTCTCGAAATCGTCGAAACATATTCGGCCTACGACTTCCATCAACTTATGCAATATTGCATGCGTTATAGGGCGCCGTAACTCCCTTCTGCACGGCTGTTCGCCTGTCCAGCCCTTCATTGCCCTGGTGATTGCAAAGTCTGCTCTGGGGCTGCTTCCGCCCATCGCCTTTTTAAAGAAAGCGATTGCCGCCAAGTGCGATTGCACCGTTGATTTTTTTGTACCCATGCTCTTTTGCTGCAAGATCCATTGTAGAATGGCTCCTGTGGTAGGGCAGACTTCGGGAATCTTGTTTAGCACACAGAAAGCCTGGAACTTCTCCCAGGCCGTGATGTATCTTCTCCTGGTCCGCGCGGATAGTGAGCCCAGCACCAGCTCCCATACTTCGGTGGACCAAGGTCCCACGCCTGCTCCGGGATGGCTGTCTTGGCTGCGTCGGCGTTGGGCGCAAGAGATCTGAAAAGGGAGATCTTGGAACGAGAGAGAGCATCGGCAAGGTTATTGCAAGTACCCGGTATGTGTTTCGCCCTGATAGTTATATTGTGCGTTAGGCATGCCAGTACTATATTCCTCAGTAGTGCTATCACCCCTTGAGTATGCGCACGCATACCATTCAAGGCATATACTACAGCCATGTTGTCAGTGTGAAAAGTGATGGCCTTATTGCGGAGCTGTGGGGCCCATATGGCCAATGCCACGGCAATGGGAAAGAGCTCAAGGAATGTGATATCCCTGGTAACACCCAACGTGTGCCATTCGGGGGGCCACTCCTCTGCGCACCACGCTCCTTTAAAGTAAATCCCAAATCCCGTGCTACCGGCGGCATCGATGAACAGGTCTATGTCCTCGTTCGACACGGGCAGTTCCTGCCAGAAGGTCAACCCATTGAAGGATTGCAAAAAGAATTCCCACATGTGCAGGTCTTCTTTTATGCCTTTCGTGATCCTGATCTTATGGTGTTTCCTCCGAATCCCTTTCATCGCCATTGCTATGCGACGGCAGAAGACTCGCCCCATAGGCATGATTCTGCAAGCGAAACATAACAGGCCCAGCATCGATTGAAATTGCTCCAAGGTCGCTTTCTTGCGGGCTCGTATGGCCTGAATGGCGGCTCTCAATTTAGTTATTTTGTCCTCGGGGAGGCGTGACTGCTGCTGCGCTACATCTAACTCGATACCTAAGAAGGTGATAATGTCCGCGGGCCCACTGGTCTTGCCGGCCGCTAGCGGTATGCTGAAGCTCTCGGCTACTTGCTCGAAGACCCCGAGGATTCTTTGGCAGTCCTGCCGGTCACTTCCGATGAAGAGGAAATCGTCCAGGTAGTGCACCAGTCCGCCGGGCCCGGCGATATCCGCTACCACCCAGTGTATGAATGTGCTGAATTGCTCGAAATATGCGCACGATATTGAGCAACCCATGGGCAGACACTTATCAAAGTAATAATCGCCATTGAAGGTGAATCCCAGCAGGACAAAGGACTCAGGGTGGACCGGAAGGAGGCGGAAGGCTGACTCGATATCCGCCTTTGCCATGTTCGCCAGAGTGCCCCGTTTCTTTATGATATCTATAGCGTGATCGATCGTTGAATATCTCACTGAGCATAACGCCGGATCGATTTGATCGTTCACCGAGCCTCCCTCGGGGTATGACAAGTTGTGTATTAGGCGGAATTTGCCTGGCTCCTTCTAGGGCACGATTCCCAACGGGGACAGCACCAATTTCTTGAGGGGTGGGGTCTTAAATGGGCCCGCCACCCTCCCTAGCTCTTTCTCTTTTAACAATTTTTGTTGTACTACATTATTGAATTTTTGAACTGATGGGGCATTGCGTATTCCCTGCGCTATTGGGTTGGCGGTAACCGGGATCCTAAAGCCGTGGCTGAAGCCGCTCTCGATACTGAGAGCGTCATCCCGGCGCGGGTACACGCGCAGCCAGGGTCACATGTGGTCAAGCCTGATGGGGGTTGGGGCCATGGCCATCGCCTCCTCGTTGTTGCCCCGGACGGAAGAATTTATTGTCTTTGCCGGTGCGGCAGGCGGTGATTGGATGATTTCCCCCGCAGTTGGAACACGCATGCCGAAATTTGCAAGGCCGCCATGTGCAGTTCCCTGCATTGAATTGGCGGCATGCCCTACGCCCGTTCGTCTGGGGTGCCGGCCGCCATTGTGGTGCCAGAAAGGACTGAAAGGACCCTTCCTGACAGTATGGTCTGTTGGGTGACATCTCTTCTATCCAGAGATCCACGATCCTGTGCTGCCAGGTCATGGTTGGGTCTTCAGCCAAGCTTTGTCTGAACTTGATGTCGTAATTCAGCCAAGCCCAACCCCCTAGCCACTTGTGTGCCTGTGTTATTGCATCCAGGTATTTAATTAGATATTGGCTCAGCCCCGGCTCACGCTCCAGGACTACGCTCATAAAAATATGGAAAGCCGAAACCCAATTACTTATGGATTTTACAATCCTTGGCTTCTTCTCTCCCTTCTTGTCTTTTTCCCTGCCCTCTATCATGACTCCGTCCTGATCCCGGATCAGGAGCGAAAATATATCTATAAACTCCCTACGCCAGATTCGTTTTTTTATCTTTTTAGGTACCGCGCTGGCTAGGGAGCTGACCCCGCAACGCGGGTCTCCGCTAACTGCCAATGGGCTCATTAGCATAGCTGTGGGCGCTGGCCCGGCGGGCACGGATGTCCCGCTGTCAGGTGTATGTGTACGAGTCTCACCCTGCCCGCCCCACACCCTTGCTAACTGTCCTTCTTTGTGGGATCTAGAACTTTTCTTTTTACAAGCTTTCAGTATGGTATGCATGGCGCTTGCCAGTGATATGCCGCCCTCGTCATCCGAGCCTGTTTCCTCCGATGACGAGGAGGACAATCCTGCCAATGCTACGCTGTTGCCCGCAGGCTTACCTTGCACCGCTGAGTTGAGCGGTGCACCGCAACCTTCCGCCGTGCTGGTGCTGGGCGCGCTGTCACATGACGTTGAGCTGGGGTGAGGTGTGTTGCCATCCTCTGCCGCGGTGGTGCTTGGTGCGCTGCCGGTCGCGGCCTGTGGTTCGTCTTGCCGCCCGCTAGCTGCCTCCAGCCGTTGTTTGAAGGCGCTCAAACCGTGTTGGTCTACCTGTTCGCGGATGAGCCGTAAGAGCTCCTCCAGCTCCGGGCTTGATGCCGGTTGTCCCTGCGGCTGCGTAGTGTCTAGCCGTGAATTCTTAGCTGCGCGGCTCCTGCGCGAGCCGTCTCCGCCACTGGCTTTCCTTTTGGTCTCTTTTGCAGGTGCCCGTTTCGTAGCACCGCGTGTCGTTCTTCCTACGGTGCTCGGACCCCGGCTTGCGCCTTCCAGGTCGTGACGTCTCTCCTGGCTCTTTTCTCCGCCCTGTGCTGCCCTTCGTGGCATATTGACCTGCCTGCACACAATGCTATGGGCAGGACAGGAAAGGGACAGAAATGCACATTAACGCTGTCATTGTGGAAACCATGCCGTTGACGTGGCACCATCGCTCATCTTTTCTTCCCATCTGCATATATGGCCATATAGGTGGGAATATGAGCATCTAATACATATAACCATTATTTGAATATGAATCCTAATAAATATACATACATGTGCATCGCAATATATTTATACCTATATATATCCAATTTATTTATTTATTTATTTATTTATTTATTTATTTATTTTATTTTATTTTTTCTTTTTTATTTATTTATTTATTTTTTTTGGTCCTCCATCCAGCACCATGCGGCCATGCGTGTCTGAGGAAAGGTACGCTGGTGCCCTATACTCCTTCAATATCTACATCAATATTACCTTCACTTTGTAGGGCTAGTACCTGTTCTGTGCCACTAGATAGCAGCCGTAGGCTGTGGTAAGCAGCAGCAGATCACAGAAGGTATGAAACAGCGTGGGAAGCAAGCAGGAGCCCAGCTGATTTTTAAGAAAAAAGTTCCCGTTGCCTTAAACCGCCTCTGCTCTGGCACCGGGAGCTCACACATCGTCTGCTACACTCTCCGGGCCTTCCCCGTGTCTGCTTAGATTGCGGGAAGGCCCATTCTGCTGACTTGTATTTATTCAATGCATTGAATTCATCCGATTGGGGAGAGGTCAGCCCTGAGGAACTCCCACACTTCCGTTACCCTCTCCCCACAGCCCATCCTGCCCTCGATCAGGCTGCTGCTCGGGCACCCCCCCCCCACCCTCCATCGGGCTGCTGCTAGGGCGCCCTCCATCGGGCTGCTGCTTGGGCGCCCGCCCTCCATCGGGCTGCTGCTCGGGCGCCCGCCCTCTATCGGGCTGCTGCTCGGGCTGCTGCTCGGGCGCCCCCCCCGCCCTCCATCGGGCTGTTGCTCGGGCGCCCACCCCCCCCTTTCCTCCCTCCCTCCCTCTTGCCTTGCTACGCTCCCCGGGCACTCTGCCTCAGACGCGCTGCTCCTACCTCCGACAGCGTGCTGATTTTTTTTTTTTTTTTTTGCTCGAGCTCCTTTGTTGGATGCTGCGGTTAGCCGCGGCAGCGCTCCACGTGGCTTTCGCGAGGTGAGTTGATTGTCGTCGTCCGGCACCGTGCGGAGGGGGGGGAAAAAGAGGGCGAGCAATGGCGCCGGCGGCCTTTAAGTAACCTGCCTTGCCGCCACGCTGCCTGCCCCGCCCCCCCCCTCCGAGGTTAACCCTCGGCCCGCCGGCGCCCGCCTGTGCCCGGCCGCATTTAAGGTTGCGGCCAGATCTTGTACATTGTAAAATGATGGCACTTACACATGTACATTGTGCAATGATGGCACTTACACGTGTACATTGTAAAATGACAGCACTTACACATGTACATTGCGCAATGATTGCACTTACACATGTACACTGTGAAATGATGGCACTTACACGTGTACATTGTAAAATGATGGCACTTACACATGTACACTGTGAAATGATGGCACCTACACATGTACACTGTGAAATGACGGCACCTACACATGTACACTGTGAAATGATGGCACTTACACATGTACATTGTGCAATGATGGCACTTACACATGTACACTGTGAAATGATGGCACTTACACGTGTACATTGTGCAATGATGGCACTTACACATGTACATTGTGCAATGATGGCACTTACACATGTACACTGTGAAATGATGGCACTTACACATGTACATTGTGCAATGATGGCACTTACACATGTACACTGTGAAATGATGGCACTTACACGTGTACATTGTAAAATGATGGCACTTACACGTGTACACTGTGAAATGATGGCACTTACACATGTACACTGTGAAATGATGGCACGTACACGTGTACATTGTGCAATGATGGCACCTACACATGTACACTGTGAAATGATGGCACTTACACATGTACATTGTGCAATGATGGCACCTAGACATGTACACTGTGAAATGATGGCACTTACACATGTACACTGTGAAATGATGGCACTTACACATGTACATTGTGCAATGATGGCACTTACACATGTACACTGTGAAATGATGGCACTTACACATGTACACTGTGAAATGATGGCACTTACACGTGTACATTGTGCAATGATGGCACCTACACATGTACACTGTGAAATGATGGCACTTACACATGTACATTGTGCACTGATGGCACCTACACATGTACACTGTGAAATGATGGCTCTTACACATGTACACTGTGAAATGATGGCACTTACACATGTACATTGTGCAATGATGGCACTTACACATGTACACTGTGAAATGATGGCACTTACACGTGTACACTGTGAAAAAACAGCACTTACACATGTACACTGTGAAATGTTGGCACTTACACGTGTACACTGTGAAATGACAGCACTTACACATGTACATTGTGCAATGATGGCACTTACACATGTACACTGTGAAATGATGGCACTTACACGTGTACACTGTGAAATGACAGCACTTACACATGTACACTGTGAAATGTTGGCACTTACACGTGTACACTGTGAAATGATGGCACTTACACATGTACATTGTGCAATGATGGCACTTACACATGTACACTGTGAAATGATGGCACTTACACATGTACACTGTGAAATGATGGCACTTACACGTGTACATTGTGCAATGATGGCACCTACACATGTACACTGTCAAATGATGGCACTTACACATGTACATTGTGCAATGAGGGCACCTAGACATGTACACTGTGAAATGATGGCACTTACACATGTACATTGTGCAATGATGGCACTTACACATGTACACTGTGAAATGATGGCACTTACACGTGTACATTGTGCAATGATGGCACCTACACATGTACACTGTGAAATGATGGCACTTACACATGTACATTGTGCAATGATGGCACCTACACATGTACACTGTGAAATGATGGCACTTACACATGTACACTGTGAAATGATGGCACTTACACGTGTACACTGTGAAATGACAGCACTTACACATGTACACTGTGAAATGTTGGCACTTACACGTGTACACTGTGAAATGACAGCACTTACACATGTACATTGTGCAATGATGGCACTTACACATGTACACTGTGAAATGATGGCACTTACACGTGTACACTGTGAAATGACAGCACTTACACATGTACACTGTGAAATGTTGGCACTTACACGTGTACACTGTGAAATGACAGCACTTACACATGTACATTGTGCCATGATGGCACTTACACATGTACACTGTGAAATGATGGCACTTACACATGTACATTGTAAAATGACAGCACTTACACATGTACACTGTGAAATGATGGCACTTACACATGTACACTGTGAAATGACAGCACTTACACATGTACATTGTGCAATGATGGCACTTACACATGTACACTGTGAAATGATGGCACTTACACATGTACACTGTGAAATGATGGCACTTACACGTGTACATTGTAAAATGATGGCACTTACACATGTACATTGTGCAATGATGGCACTTACAAGCACCACCTTTAGGCCAGATGTTTCTGAAATACCATCAGAACTGAGTACGTCCTGACCTTGACATCCCAGTTCTGATCTCCATCTCTTAGCTAAAATGTGCCTTTATCTGTTCTAATGCCCTGAGATTTTATTGAACTGAAATGGCCTGTTTCCCTCAAGGAAATAAAGCAACAGTGATTCTCAGGAAGGGGGGTGTCTTTTACTAGAGTATGGTAAAGTTTTGCAGTTACCATAAGTACGTTCCAAAATTACCACATGGTACCTGCAAAATCTCTATGTTAACTATGGGCAGCATTCCTATCATCTGCCCTGGAGTTAACGCATTGACAATTTATTTATTTATTTATTTATTTATTTTATTCAGACAGTTTTGTATACCACCTTATCCTTCAATCAAAGTGGTCACAGTACAATTGGGGGAAACATTTAACACGAGGGGATATGAGACACATACACTAATACTTACAGGGAACATGACAATACATTTTCAACACATGAACTGCGCTGCAGGTAATGCAGGTGCACTTAATGACATCTATTGCGTTAGTGGTAAATATCCTGCATTATCTGTTGCTTTAACAGTGTTGCATTAGTGGTAAATATCCTGCATTATCTGTTGCTTTAACAGTGTTGCGTTAGTGGTAAATATCCTGCATTATCTGTTGCTTTAACAGTGTTGCGTTAGTGGTAAATATCCTGCATTATCTGTTGCTTTAACACTGTTAAAGTAACAGATAATGCAGGATATTTACCACTAACGCAATAGATGTCATTAAGTGCATCTGCATTACCTGCAGCGCAGTTCATTTCCCCCTTTAACTGCTTGATGCACTTCAGTAAAAAGGCTCCAATGTCAGGGGTTTCAAGGGCACATGGAACATACAGCTGGTAGGTCACTGGGTGCTCTGTCTTTAGTAGAAATCTGAAAGAAACTCAGTGAACATGTCACAATCTATTAGAAGAGGGGAGGGGTGGGGGGAGGGGCAGAGACAATCATTTTACAAGGTCAAGATCCCAACACAAAATTAAGTTAAGAACAAAATACTTATTTCATTTTGGCTCTGACATGGACATCAGAATTGAGATGTCACGTTCGGGTCATACTGAGTTCTGTTGGTATTTCAGAAACTGCTGAGCTAAAGGTGGAGCTGCTTCTAAAACACAAAAAAGGAGGTGCGGGGATGTATATCCATGTGTAGCGGGAGGAGATCCAGCAACTTAACACCTGCAAGTGCCTATATTTCATAATAACATTTTAACTCCAGTAAAATTCAAATCAGATTTCTAAAGCAGTGCACAGACATAACTGTAGGCACCAGCGCTTAATTTAATGTATATGTTCAGTGTTGTTATCCTTATAAATAGTAGCACTGATATACATATTTAATAGTGATTGCACCAGTACTATCCATTTAAATTTAGGCCTGATATTAAGCAGGTCTAAATTGCATGGGCAACATCCATTTAGCAGCTGAAAATCACCAGTAAACGGATAATTTCTGCCACCATCTCCGCTCCTCCCCAAACCTAGCCTCTTAATACCCATATAAAATGTGGCCATTTAGTGATTTAAATGACTCAGTTTTATACAGATAACGTTTAACAATCTACAGATAAGCAAGTTATGTATTCCTCACCTGCTAACAAATGCGTAACTTGCTTTGAATATCAGGCCAAGTTATAGAGTGATATTTCCATAAGCTGAGTTAGGAAGCTAGTATGAATTCTGTAACTTAAGGGCATATTTACTAAAATGGGGCACCGAAGTGCATGTTAAGCCCCAAAACATAGTATGGGGGTAGTGTCGGAATGTCTCCATCTACTGAGTGTGCCCCCCCCCCCCCGCTAAGCAGTTTGTAGCGATTAACGGAGCTACACTTACGCTATCAATTGAGATGGCACTGAATTCACCCATGCTAAGTGCAACATTGCTGGTTAGTGTACATAAAAGACACCTGCATTAACCGCAGTGTGCACCACCTAGTAGTTAGCATGGAATTGTTAGCATGGCCACATTTTTGGTATGTGGTAATGGTTGCAAAACATGCATAGCACATACTAAAGCCTGCACTAGCTCTTAGCGTCCCCCCAGTATATGAGGTTTCTCAATAATGAGCTTTGTCACAGGCTCGTCACTATTCAGCTAATCGAATCAACACACTTTCTGTGAGACACAGTGAGTTTTAAATTCAGAGGCTGAATGATCTATTTCTGTGTTTTGTGACCAGAAACCTTATTTATTTATTTATTTACATTCTCTTATATACCGCACTATTCGGCATCCTTCTTGAAATGTGTATTATTTTAGCTTTCTTTAATTGCCTGACATTCAGCACATTTGAAAACTTTTTTTTATGATACGAAATCAGCCTTGTGAATGTTTTAAAACAAATATTTTTTGTTTCCTTGCAAACTTCAGAGTGCCTATTTCTTTTCTTCTCTTCCGCCCCTTTATTTTTTATTAGCTACTGTTCATAAGTGCCGTTGTTATTTTAGTGTTTTGTTCTCATTAAACTTTAAGCTTACAGGTCTCCCAGCAGCAAGGATAGATTGTATGCAGTGTGCAATGACTTGGTGACCCTGTTCACATGGCTAATAAAACAGTAAAAGAACTAAAGGAATTCCAGTGTGGAGTCCTCTCCCCCTTCACTCCATCTGTGATGTATAGAATCCAGCAGTGATCCCAGACAGGGCTCCATTCTGCGCACTAACAATGAGGTGCTGTTCACTGAAGATTATCAGGCGCTGGGCAAATCTCTTTATGGAGCATATCAAATATTTGTCTTCCTTCTCAGAATATGTCACAATTAATTGATGCCGGATACTGATTCCAAATGATCAATATTTTCTGATTTATAGACAGGTGGCCAAAGGGGAGGGGGGAGGGGTTATGTTTCAAGCAGTTTCTTACTGTCCAAGTGGAAGGGGAAACTTTATTTTTTCAAAGTCAATCCACAGCCTGCCAGTAGTCACCTGGATTGTTGGTATGGAAAAATGTGTCTCATTGTACAGCAGTCCTTTATGTTCTAATTGCTACATGACATTTTAAAGTTTACCTTAATTATGTTCCTTGTATATAAGCCAAAAGACCAATAAAACAAATAAGACCTCATCTGTGCCAGAAACTCACTGTGCAACAAAAGTGAGTGTGTCCATGTTTTGATTTTAATATTTGGATAATTAAACCTGAACTTCTGGCAAGAGGAAAGCATTAGAGAAATGGAAGACCCAGAACTAGCAGGGAATCAACATCTGCTCATGCGGTGAGAGCATGAATATGTCTCCTTCCATTCATCACTTAGCAGCTGCTTTATGCACCAGACATGCCAATATTAATATTGAGATCCATCGCCTTTAAACTGGACGACTTGGTTATTTTTCATGGTTTGTGCTTGAGTATGGATTCAGAGAAACAATTTGCTTTTATTTTGTTTACACATCAGATTTTTGAAAGTGATTTATAAAGTCGCATCTGGTTAATGTGCGTTTTCAGGCACCGAAGCAATGCCTACTTTGTAAAGTCAAGGACACGTGTACTTGATTTTATAAAATACTAGTGTAAGCGACAGTGAACACACCTTAACTTAAGGCTCAATCACTTACAGCAGCCCTAGAGCTGGTGTAAATGACTGTGATGAGTTTTAGAAAGTATGCACATAAATTAGAGCATTTCATAATCAACACATATACCTTCATGCATTGCCTATGCCCAATGTAAACTCCGCCCCTGTACACTCCTACAGGGAAACTATGCACCATGAAATTAATATGCGTGCTTTCGCACTAGTCAGCTTTTTTATAAAGAGGTCATTTACGTTTTGTAATTTTCCATTTACATGCATATGACTTAAATACCAACATTTAGGCCCAAATCATCTTTCAGTTCATAAAGTAGCTTGTCTGTGGTGGAAAAGGTGGCAAATCTGAGGTTTGCTACAGGTTTCAGTTGAAGAACGAGAAGTTAAAATTGATGAGTCTCTCAGTATATGGTGGAGGGAGGGAATATTTACTGCAGTGGTTGTGTTTAATTGGTGCCGGCATGTAAAGGCAGCAAAGGGGAAATTATTGTTCTTATTCTCTCTCTTTTTCATTCTGATTCATGCTCCAAAATCTGTCCTTCCTTTCCCTTCATTTGCCTCTTTCGCCCTTTTTTGTTTCATCTTCTCTTGATCCCATTCCCAGCATCAGAGCCCAGCCACTGACATCTAACTGCCGGATCTCTAAGAGCAGCAGCATTCCCCAGACAAGAACCTCTACACCAAGCACTGCACCTTTTCCCAGTAATCCACTTAATACAGCTGGCACTAGAAGTCTTTTAGGTCTCGTCTTGGCACTGAGAGATTCATCCCTGGAAGCTTTCCCTCTGGCATCAGTCATCCAATGCAGACTAAATTTTCCTACTTGCACAAAAATATGTGATGCTGGATCCAAGTCTAGAAGACTCTCACAAAATGTAATAGGCAAGCAGAAATTGCTAGAAAGCGGTAGATTTTTATTAGTAATATATCCTCTATTACAAATTCTTGTGTGATAAATTTTAGAGCTAGATTAAATGCTGCTGTTTTTTCCTATGGTGGTCATTCCATAACGCAAATAGGCTGTTTTGACATGCACAGGAGATGTTTTTCTTGAAAAAACATCTACGGCGGTATTCTGGAACATTGCACCCGTGCACATCCACAGCGCTAACACAGGAATCTCAGAATGTGACCGGGAGGGGGTGTAATGGGGGTGTGGTTGGCCACGGAGACATATAAAAATCCTGACTTCTGTAAAATGGGACTATTGATTAGAAGTGTGAGTGAGTCTGCCACAGGAGTTTATTTGAGTGGGAGAGGGGGATCAGATATATAGTCCTGGCACTCCATGCTTTTATGGCATGACAGCTTTTAATCTATAGGTGCTGAGTGTCTGTTTCCCAGAATTATGTCTTTTGTGACAGCAAGTGAGAGAGAGCGTGTGTGTGGTTTGAGGGTTGCACGGGAGGATCTGGTGTGCTGATCTGCATATCAGGGAGGAGGGCCAGGCACTGGGAGACATGACTGATGTAGTGCCAACAGTCCCCAGATTATGCCATGCAGCATGCCATACCCAGGGCATACATTCAGCAATCATATGCATTCCTTGGGGAATTGTTATTTTAATATTGGGTTTTGTGCACATGTTGAGGGTCTATCCTGAGTGTTTTTTAAGGGTGTATGTAGAGCTGACCAATGCATGCCTCACTGAAGCCTTTTTATGATTTATTTTTTATTTATTTTATTTAACATTTCTTAAATACCGCCTTTCATGATATCAAGGTGGTTTACATTGAACAAACTGAAAAATTACGTTGAACAGGGCATTATAACTTGGAGATAACTATTTTACAGGGAACATGGGCAAGACAAAAAAAGGAGCACCTGTGGGACTAGAAACCCCAGTCCTTCTGGCTCAAGGTTGCTGTTCTCTAGTGGGATTTGAGCCCCTGAACTTCTGGCCTGAGGTAACTTGCCCCAACCACTAGGCCACTCCTCCCTCTTCCCTGGTCCCCCCAAGTTCTCTCTCTTATACTATCTTAGAGAGTGTGTTGGGATTACTTAGCACTGTTCTGGGCATGTAGGGGCCTAGGGTATGGTCTAGTTTGCATCAGCATGCATTTATCATCCGTTTCTATGTCTTGTATATGTCAACAGACTACTGTTAGTGAGCACAACAGCTTAGGAGATGCATGTTTTTACAGTGGAGGTATGGTCAGCATGGAGACGGGCACAATCAGAGATGGCTAACTTCACAGAATACGGTGAGGATGGGCACGTCCAAAAACTGATCACCGTTTACTCGTATATCCCACTACTGCTGGAGAAGTGTTTCTCTGCTTTTCTCTATGGCCCATGCCTGTATCCATGCACGGGCCTCATGCTGGATACGTGCATGGGCCTGCTGAACAGCATGTTGGACGTACTGCACCGGACACATCTATGATCCCGATGCCAGAAATACAAGCACGTCTATACCCATATTTTTGGAATCGGGTGGGAATAGTGCCCATGTCCAAGTTAAATGTTTCCACATTTGCTAGCCAGCATATATGGAATTGACCTCCATGTGTATATAGCAAGGGTGCTTACTCCAGTCCTGGAGGGCCACAGTCCAGCCTGGTTTTCAAGATGTCCCTAGTGAATATTCATACAATAAATTTGCATACATTGGGGCAGCACATGCAAATATATTGCATGAATAACGTGATAATGTGGGATGCAGTACTACTTTAAATGATATCCAAATCTTTTCAGATAGAAAACGTGTGTGATGGCATGTATAGAAGACAGCAGTGGTTGGATTCAGTTCCATATTCTCAGGGACAAAAATGGATGGACCAATAATGTTGGCTGGCAGAAAAAAAATAAAAAAGAAGTCCCTGGAAGGACTCAGAAAAAAAGAGAGAGAAAAAGAGAAAAACAGACCAACTCCCACCACACAGTAGGTCTTGAAAGAACTGGAGAAAAAGCAGTCAGAATATTGCTACTATTAATCAAGTAAACAGCATTACAAGGTGTATGTAGCGCTGCACAAACACATATAGAAATATATAAATCAAGACAGACAAAACAAGAATAAAACAAGGGGTCAAATAGGGAAGGAGATACAAGGAGAGCAAGGGATTAGGATCTAAAAGCAGCTTTTAAGAGGTAAGTCTTTAGCATGGAATTGAAGAGGGAGAGAGAAGAGACTTAATGTAAAGATACAGGGAGTTTGTTCCATGCATAAGGAGCAGCAAGATGAAAAGACCAAAGCCTGAAGTTGGCAGTAGAAGAAAAGGGCATAGAGAGAAGAAAGCCAGAGGAGGAGCGGAGTTCACAAGGAGGGGTATAGGGGGATAGGAGAGAGGAAAGGTAATGAGGGGCAGCAGTATGAATGCATTTGTAGGTTAGAAGAAGAACTGGATATGGAAGTGGAAGGGGAGCCAGTGAAGTGACTTCAGAATATGAGTGTAATAGGGTTGGCAGAAGATTAGCCATGCAGCAGAGTTCTGGATAGATTGAAAAGGAGAGAGATGCACTGAAGGAGACCAGCAAGGAGGAGGTTGCAATAGTCAAGATGGGAAGTGACCAAAGAGTGGACAAGAGTTTTAGTAGAGTTTTCAAAGAGGAAGGGTTGGATTTTGTTAATGTTGTAGAGGAAGAAATGATAGGGTTTTGCTATCTGTTGAATATGTGTGGAGAAGGAAAGGGAGGAGTCAAAGATGGCTCCGAGGTTATAGGCTGAGGAAACAGGAAAAAGATGAGTGTTGTCAGTAATGATAGAGAACGGAGAAAGAAGGAAGAGGGTTTAGGGGAAGAAATAAGGAGTTCAGTTTTAGCCATGTTTAACTTCAGATGGTGATTAGACATCCAGGGGTCTATTCTGTCACCTCGGAGGTGGAATAAGTTCCCTTAGATGTCGGGGGTTAAGAGGCCTCCCCAGGATCAAAATGGTGAGGGGGTCAAAATGGTGAGGGGGTACATGAGATTCCCCCCAACTCGACCCTGGCCATGGGATGCCAGATCGGTGGTCAGGCTACAGGGAAAGGGGAAAGTGGTTGGCAGCTGGGGGATTGTGGCTCAATGGCAACCGGATGCCATGGAACCACGGCTCCATTCAGGAGCCTGACTGAGTTAGCCAGGCAGGGGCCTGTACATGCAGGCAGATGGCAATTGGGTCCCCGCCTGCACGTACAGGCCTCAATGTTATTCTGATCCCACAGGGGCTAGACGTGCCCCACGGGATCAGAATCGCGTCTACCTCTGTGCATCCAGTTCCGACCGGACACACAGAATCAGGGACGTACAGTACAGAATGTGCCTTCCAGGTAGCAATATCAGATAAGCAGGCAGAGATATGATCTTGGAGTGAAAGGGAGATGTCAGGAGTGGATAGATAGATTTGAGAGTAATCAGCATAAAAATGATACTGAAAGCCATGGGAAGAGATGAGGGCACTAAGGGACTTGGAATAGAGAGAGAAAAGGAGAGGGCCTAGAACAGATCCTTGGAGGACAACAGCTGAGAGAGGGATGGCAGTTGCTGAGGAACCAGCAGAACAGACACTGAAAGAGCGATTGGAAAGATAAAAAGAGAACCAAGACAACACAGAATCCTAATACCAAGAGAGGATAAAGTGTTGTGGAGGAGGAGGTGGTCAACAGTATCACAAGCAGCAGTAAGGTCCAGAAGAATGAGAATTGAGTAGAGGCCCTTGGACTTGGCCAGGAACAAATCATTTGAGACTTTGGCAAAAGCTGTTTCGGTAGAATGAAAGGGACAAAAACCAGACTGAAGTGGATCAAGGAGGGCTTGAGAGGAGAAAAATTTGAGATAGCGGCAGTTCAAGAAGTTTGTAAATGAATGGGAGAAAGGAGATGGGTCAATAAGAACAAGTAGGGTCAAGTGAGGGTTCTTTGGGTGATTACAGTGTGCTTGAAGCTTGTAGGGAAGGTTGCAGTGGTGAGCAAAAGATTGAGAATATATGAAATGGAAGGGATTATGGAGGAGGAAATGGAACTGAGAAGAAAGTGAGATAGGATCAGAAGAGCAGGTAGTAAGTTTGGAGGAGGAGGAAATATTAAGAAAGGTTTCTTCAGAGATTTTAGAAAAGGATGAAAGGGTGATAGAAGTTGAGGGGAAAAGTTGGTATTGGAGAGGGGGAAGAGGGAGTGAGGAAGAAGAAGAAGATTTAGTGGGGAATTGAAGAGTAATCTTATGCACTTTGTCATGGAAATACTTGGCCAGGGTCTGGCAGAGAGAGGAGGAAGGATTGGAGGCAAAGGTACCTTAAGTAGAGAACTGAGGATAGAAAAGAGGCAGTGGAGGTTAGGGGCAAGACAGTTTGTCAGAAGGATAAAATAGTTTTGCTTAGCGAGAGCAATGGCAGATTGGAAAGAAGTAAACATGAATTTAAAGTGAAGAAAATCAGAGAGGGAGTGGGATTTGAGTCAAGCATGCTCAGCTGAGCAGGCACAGCAACACAGGTAGCAGGTATTTGCAGATAACTGGGGCTAAGGTGAGATGAGCAAGGGAATCCAGAGAACAGGAAAGAGCAATATTGCAAGAAACTATGGCCTCATCAACAGACTTAGAGGACAAAGTAAAAGAAAGAAGGGATAAGACAGCAGTAGATAGAATCAATGAATTGATAGCATGAAGATTCCTAAAAATATATGAGGAAATTGGGTGAGAATGAGGGGGGGGGGTGATGAAGAGTGAAACTGAGCAGGTGATGGTCAGATAAGGAAAGAATTGAGGTGCAGAAATTAGAAGGTAAACAAAGTATAGAAAACGAGGTCAAGGCAGTGACCAAGCTGATGAGTGGGGGTTGAAGAGCAAAGCAGGAGGTTGAAGGAGGAGGTAAGGGAAAGGAGCTTGGACACATAGGGGTCAGGAGGGTTATCAATATGAAAATGAAAGTCACCAGAAATAAGGAAGGGGAAAGAAGAATCCAGGAATAAGGGAAGCCAAGAGTCAAAATCAGTGAGAAAGGTAGAAGTAGACTTGTCAGGGGGTCTATAGATAACGGTGAACCAAAGAGGTAGGGGATTAAAACGACAGATGGAGTGGACTTCAAAAGGAGAGAAATGAATGAGGGAGGGGCTGAAATTGGCAGGAAGGAGAAAGTAGAAATTCAATACCACTGCCACGGTCATTGGCACGAGGAGAGTGGGAATATCGGTAGCCACCATGACAGGGGGCAGCAACCGAAGCAGTGTCATTGGGGGAGGAGCCAGAGTAAAAAGATTAAAAGCATGAGACAAGAGATCATGGGTAAAGGGAAGCTTATTAGAAATGGAATGAACATTCCATAAGGCACATGAGAAGGGAGAGAGAAGAGGGATATGAATGAGATTAGGTTGATGGAGAGAGGAGCTAATATGGTGGTTAGAAAGGATTGAAGAGGGACCAGGGTTGGGATTAATGTCATCAGAAGACAGAAGGAGGAGAAGAAGAGTGTGAGGGAGAGAGGAGACAGTACAGCGGAAACGAGGATGGGATTGTATTAGAGAGGAAGGAGAGAGATGAATGAGCTGAGGAAAGGGTGATGGATAAAATGGGGGAGGAAATAGGAAAGGTGGAGAGAGGGTAAGAAAGAGGGGGGGAAATAAGTTGGTGGAGGGAGGGAAGAAAGTTAGGGAAGATCAGAAAAAGGAAGAAAGAATGAAGCGGAGCCATAGGAGATGGCAGAGAAGGCAGTAACAGAAGGACAAGGGAATAAAGGTAAAATAAAAGAATGAATGAATGAATTAGTGAATGAAGTAAAATAATAATAAATAAAAGATAAAATGGAATTAGATTACAGATAAGTAATATCAGTGAGCTATCAGATAACGAAAATTGATAGCAGAGGAGTAATAGAGTACAGTGTGACGACAACAAGGGAGGCAAATGTAATCACAAGTAATCGATAAGACAAAATCTATATATAAAAGAGATATTAGATAAGGTTTGATTGCAGTCTTGTGAGCATCAACAACCAACTAAGGGAGTGACCAGTGCAATGAGCCTGAATGAAGTGCAAGGGTATCAACAGTTATGACCAGGCTTATGGTAATAACTGTCATGGCTAAATTATGTCCAGAGTCATCCTTATAGCTGGTAATATGAGAGAATAAAGTGACTGAGTCTTACAAGGGGCAGTAGCGTCTGGGCGGCACGGCTTCCATCTTGGATTCTTTGCCGGTGATGCTTGTGACCGTTTTGGCAGTGGATCAGTTGCAGGAACATCAGCTATAGTAGAGCTCGTTTAATTCAAAATGGCTGATAGCATATCCAGCCTTGCTATACTTGTAGGGATGGATGGATGGAGATGTGGTTGTGGGTAGCCCTCAGAGGCGCACCTGAGAGCCTTTAAAATTCAAATAGTAGTTCGTCGGTAGCTGGTTGGAAGTGCAGATGAACGGGGAGGAGCTCACCTCTCAATCTCTGCTGTTGCTGGAGGCAATTTGAACAAAGAGCACAGCTTCAGGGCTGAAAGCCTTTTAAATTCAAGTAGTAGTTCATCAGCAGCTGATTGGATGTGCAGATGAGTGGGGAGGAGCTCACCTCATGTTCTCTGCTGCTACTGGAGGCAATTCTGAATAGCTAAGAGAGAATTTCAGGAGTGAAGCAGACCCACAGCAACAAAGTACCAGACTGTTACTATCAGAAATGCAGACATAAGGAGATGGAAAAGACAAATCCTTATTGTTTCCACAAAAGTAATACAAAACCAGAAAAACAAAAATGCAGAAAACTATTGGCAAAAATCCACCACAAAATCAAAATCAAAAATGATCCCATACACCAAAGAAAAAAAAATATATATATAACCTAGACAGTTCAAAATACTCTGGGCACAGGAGTTCTGTTAAGCCCACAGCAGGACAGGTAGCATGGCTGCAAAAACCATCTTAACAGAACTCCTGAAGAAACCGCAGAGCGGTAAAACTCTGGCCAGAGTTGGAGATATGCGACATATGACAGTGAAAAAGGCCGGTTGTACCACTGGCTTTAGCAGCATTGTGAAGTAATCTGCCCCTGCTCGTGGTGACAGTCTTCAGTGTAACAGATAAGTGCTGAATTTGGCTAACTTACCTTGATTTTGGAATTGGACTGGATTCATTTTTCTATTAAAGCCTTGAGGAATGAAGAAGGGATTTTTAAAGAGTAATGGGGTCATCCCCGCTATTTGGCCCCTCTGCCGACCCCAGCAAACTTCCCCGTACATTATACAGGGAGGTTAGACGGGAGCAGGAAAAGGGCGGTGTGGTGTTGGTCCTGTACATCCGGGGCCGGCAGACTGAACGGGGAACTTATTTCAACTCTGAGGTGGAATAAGTTTCTCTAGTTGGTGGGGGACAGCAGGCCTGGGCAGCGGAGGAGATAGGAGGGGGTGGAGGAGATTTCCCATAGCCCAACCCTGGCCTTGGGAGGCCAGATTGGGGGTCAGGCTGCAGGGAATAAAAAAAATCTGGTCAGCATCTGGGGATTGCAGCTCCTGAATGGAGCCACAGTGCCATGGCAACCGGATGCCGTGGTGCTGTGGATCCATTCAGGAGCCTTGACTGAGTTAGCCAGGTTAGGCCTGTACGTGCAGCCAACCGGGATCGGGGTCCCGGCTTGCATGTACAGGCCTGGACGCGATTCTGATCCTGTGGGGCTAGACATGCCTAAGGGATCAGAATCCCATCTAACTCTGTGCGTCCGGCTCCGACCGGGTGCACAGAAGGCAAGGACGTCCAGGATGGAATCGGGCCCTAAGGGAACAAGAAAGGAAACTTATTAATAAAATTGAAAAAAGGACTTAAAACATTTTTTGGTAACCTTGGGAGCAGTGAGGAAAGAAGCGGAGCACTTTACAATTTCTGTGGCTAGGGTATTTTGAATGCCCTTGGTTATATAGATATATCTTTTTTCTTTGGTATATGGGGTTATTTTTTATTTTTATTTTGTGGTGGATTTTTGTCAATAGCAATGATTAAATTTAGTTTTCTGCATTTTTGTTTTTCTGACATAAGGGGATGGCCAATTTATTTTATTTATTTTTATTTATTTAACAGTATTTCTAAACCGCCTTATCATAATAATCAAGGTGGTATCACAGCAAACAATCTGGTAGTGTGAGTGTGTTATACATGCAGTGAGGGTAAAAATTTAGTTGGGTGCGTGTTGTATTGTGTGCTAGATTGGTTTGAGCTATGTACAAAGTGGGCTATATACAGTGGTGCTAAAAACATTTTATATACATACAGTGTTAGGCGGTAACGTGTGCTGCTATACAGTCACTTAGGTTATGTGATGTGTCCATAGTGTTCTATGAACAGCATGGTTTTCAGCTGTTTTCTAAAGTCCTTGAGGTCTGTAGTTGCCCTCTGTAGTTGCCAATGACTTCATGAACTGGTGAAACCAGCCACTGAAATGAGTAGGAGAAGGCCCATGACAGTGGCAACTGGCACAGCTCATGCCACCAGCTGTGAAGACATGAGAAATCCAATAATGGTGACTACTGATGGAGTCACCAAAAAGAGGAGCGAGATCCACCTTTGCATCCCCTGGTCAGCTGATCCACTGCTCCTGCAGGAATACTAGTATATCCTGCTGTAGCAAATTGCTCTCTCTAGTCTGATTGTTCCAGCGCCGTACACAAAGCAGGTTGAAAGCACATAAGCCAGCACTTCCTGGGTGCTAAACTCATGATGAATTTCTGGTAATTTCCTGTCCGAGTTGGGAGTCAGGGGGCAGATGCCTGCAATAGAGAATAGATGTAAGGGGCTGAGGATGGGGGCAGAGGGCAGATGCTGGAGAAGGAAGAAAAGACAGGAGATAGAGGCTGGAGAAGTGGGGAAAATAGATGAGGGGACCGGCTGGGCAGGTGCTGGAAAGAGAGGGAGAGGCAGGATGGTGAATGCTGGGAGGGGAGGGGTTACACGTCAGGGCAGACGGGCAAGACAAGGAGAGAAAAATGGTCTGGTGAGTCAAGCGATACAAAAAGACGTAGTATGGGAATGAGGAGCGATGTAGAACTGGAAAAATAGGAGAAAGAGGGAGAGAGAATGGGAGACAAAGAAAAAGAAAGAAAAGATAGAATAAAGGAACTGTGATAACATCTGGGAGGGCTCAAACAAGAAGAAATGGTGAGAAGAGAAATAGAAGCTGAGAAGAGAAAGAGAGAGTGAAAAGGGAGAAAAAGAAAAAGAAAGAACTTGATCCCCTAATAGCAATGATAGATATTGCAATGGCAGAAAGAGCACATGATAGGAAATTGCCATCTTCTCTCACCCACCTTCCATGTTCTCTCATGCCTAAGGCCAATATTTTTCTGCAGCTCGCCCTTGGGCTCACTGCTAACAAGGGAAGGTGGGTAGGTAGGTGGGGAAAGGAGAGGAGAGTCAAAAATACACAGTCAGTAAGTTCCAGTACAAATTGTCATAATATAAAGCTGGAGAGTTTGCTTTGGGAATAATAAGAAGCATTTGTTTAAAGAAAGGGTGTTAGAGGCTTAATATTACCTGCTAACAGAAATGGCTGGAACTGGAGTGCGAGGGAATATACAGTACAGCAGATACAGTAGCAGGTCCTTGGGTAAGGTCCTCCACCACCGCTGCCGATCGGACACTCCAGTAGGGAGCAGGCAGGTAAGCTCCTGCCCGCTACCCACTGAAGGACCTATCAGCAGCGGCCTTCTCCTCCTGCCGAAAGCTACAAATTAAAGATCCAGCAAGGCGTACCCATGCCTGGCGGGCCTGCGCCTGAGGGCTTCGCCAGAGGACCCTTAGGCGTGGAAATTAGGCAAATAAGACAATCATCACTCAGAGGGCACACAAGTGAGTTTGTCCATATCAAGACACCTGGTGAACTTTAGGCATGTTCTCCCTCCCACCACCAGCTTAATCAGGCAAGTAGTCAGCTGCTATGATACTTAGTAAACATTGTTTGTCTCTAATCTGTTTAACTAACAACTACCTCACTGTATAAAACACTATCTAGCAACAAGTTTACTATGAGCTGTAATACTATCTGAAACCAAAAGAGATACTGTAAGACTTCGACTTGTTGTAATAACCACTTTTATCTAGTACCTATATAACGCCTCACTTCACCCCTTCCACCACAAAGAACATAGATTAACTACCTAGTCCATCTCACCTGATCCCACTAACATGGATAGAAAAAAAACAATCTGGTTAAACTTTCTCATATAGATACTAATCTGCTTTACAATATTTAACTATGCCCTTTCTCCTGCACACAATAAGATCATCCCTACTATCCACACTACCTTCAGGCATCCACCCACACACTATTTCCTCAAACACAACTACCCCATCAAACCAAACTACAACAGACCTATCAACATTAAGCTACATACAAATCCCCTGCCACCATCAGAGAAAAACATACTTCAAAACAGAAATCTAAAATGTTTCCTCATTAATGCTAGGTCACGTAGCCCACCCACCCTTCATAACTAGACTAAGAACCATGCCCACCAGACTGAGTTTCCATTGCCAACACAATAATATTATGTATATAGTTAACTATTATATCCTATAAGTTTTTAATGTTAATGTACATAGTTGAAACTGTTCCATGTAACTTGAATATGTACACTTTTGCACAATGCATGCTGTTCATTGTAAACCGCAATTGATCTGCAGGAAATTGCAGTATGAAAATGTAAATAAATAAATAAAATAAAAACAAGGTGTTTCTCCTAAGGCAGGTTTCAAGATTGGTGTTGCACTGCAATCTTTTGAACAGTGGGAAATTGAGGGCAAAACCAGAGATCAAGTAGGATCCTAAATAATGCTGATATCATGAACGGAAATATCACATGTGACTTACCGTAAAATATTCAGCATGACACACAGGATCTAATGGCACAAGGTGGAAGAAAATATTGCCTGTAAAGTTTTTAAGCATGCTTTTCCTTCTCTATTAAAAGAAACTGAGTGGTAAAGTGATAGTATAGCTAATGATTAAAAAAAAATGAAAACCAAGCCAAAGCATACCCATAGTGGCCTCCTTCTGGGATAATGGGTGCAGGAAATCATGATTTAGTAATTCTGCACCTAAATTTATATCAACCCTTTAGTGGCAACATATGCAGATAATGCTATCATCGTTGTTTCATAAAATAAAGAAAAAAGAAATAAAAACAAGCACAGTATCTGGTTTTGATAAAACGTGGGGTTTCTCACCCTGTAACTCCTAAGGCTTTGTCTACGCCTGCTGGCAGCTTTACAGGGCATTAGCTGTTAAACAGTAGAAAGCAGGGAGTTGGTCTCATCTGGTTTTCATCATCTCCCTCCTGTGAATGTGCCTATTTTCATGGAATATTTTTTATGCTGCCAATTTTTTAAAAGTGGGCTTTGAAGACTACCTTTTCATTGAGAAGTATACAAGCAGTGTTAAAATTAGCTGCATAAAACACTCATTGAGTATATGGAAAACCAGCTTCACGTATATTTTTTACCTGTTACTGCTGGTATGCTTTGCCTCCGTAGACGTAACTCCATTTCAATTTTACCCAGCAACATAAAACCACAGTTTGATGATTGTCAGGGAAATTCACATCTGCTGAATCTTACCTGACCAGTATGAAACTCCCTGGATGAAAAGAAAGAAACGAGGGCAGTGCAATGTTTTTATGAGATTTAGCTAAAGAACCCATAGGCTTCACAATTACCTTAACTCCTCTGTCACTCCAATGTTAACGAAGCTGTAATAACCAGGAAAGAGACCTCGGGTTCATTATGTCTGATGATATCTAGGTAGTGAAAGAGTGTGATTAGAGCCAGGTGGATCCTAAGATACATAGGCGAGATATAGCCAGTAGGAAAATGAAGGTTAAAATGCCTCTGTACAAGTCATTAGCTCACCCTCACCTAGACTATCGCACCCAGGCTATAACCTTTCAGAAGTGCAGAAAAAGGTGTGAGAATAGTGCAGGGTCTACACCAAAAGCTATATGAGAAGAGACTTAAGACCCTAAAAATGTATTACTAAACCCCAATTTCAGTGGGCACAGCTGAGAGTTCCCCTCTCACCTCGACTACGGAGACAAGCAATGGTATTGCGCTTTTAGTGTATGTTACTCTCATAAAAGGCCTCTGTGGTGGAGTAGCTTAATGGTTATAACAGCTACCTGAAAATCAGGAAAGTCAGGGTTGCTCCTGGTGGTCTTTGGTAAGTCACTTAACCCTCTATTGCCTTAAGTAGAAACTTAAATTGTAAGCCCCCCAGGTACAGGGAAATACCTGAATGAAACACACCTTGAGCTTCCATTGAAAATGGCAGGAGTTGAATCCCCTACACTACTCCATAGATCTACTGTGCTATTACTAATATATATATATATATATATATATCTGTATGCATATTCATGATATATTATTGCACACATGCACGCACATATATGTATAAAAATATATGTAATAATTTAAATGCCATGGCCAGAGTTCATTGCATTTGCAACTGAAAATCTATCCTCTCTCTCTCTCTCTCTCTCTCTCTCTCTCTCTCTCAAAACAAGGAACAGTGGCAGGTATTATAACATTTTTCTTGGTTCTTTTGAGAGGCATCACAACCACCAATGACTCTGTTTTCTCCAAAAACAATACAGGTCCTAAAAATATTCTTAGTGCACTAAAGTAATACTATATTATCTCTTAACAAACATAATCTTCAATTTAAAAAATATAAAAACTGCTTTTAGATCAAGAATATAAATGAGAAGGTTTGATTTATTTATTTACATTCTCTTATATACTGTGCTATTCTGCATCAGTGCAGTTTACATTGAACAGGGGACTATAACTTGGAGATAACTATTTTACAGGGAACATGGGCTATGGAGGGTTAAGTGGCTTGCCCAAAACCACAAGGAGCACCTGTGGGACTAGAAACCCCAGTCCTTCTGGCCCAAGGTTGCTGTCCTCTAGTGGGACTTGAACCCCTGACCTTCTGATCTGAAGTACCTTGCCCCAACCACTAGGCCACTCCTCCAGTCTGTTTTTTTTTCATGCTAGCACTGAAGTACTTTGGAAACAATTAAAAGAATAGAAAATGACAGCAAATTAATACCTTAGGAATCAGTTTGCCTATTCATCTTTTGAATGTCCAAAAACAGGTAAAGAGATGTCCAAAGCACAAAGATGTCTCTAGACCCATTTTAGAAGCCAGGTCTGTGGACATCCCCAGCATGAGGACGTCCAAGTCTGAATGGAGGCATGGTGGAGCATTCCCAGGAACCTGGATGTCCCTGCCTGCCTGATCTCAGAATCGTCCCAGTCATCGGGCATCATTTCGAAGTTTAGACCTGCTCCAGGAACCTGAAAGGTGCTTGTTTTAGCTGAAAAACATCCAGAGGAGAAAGCACTACATCATCCCCAGTACTCAGCATAATTTCAGTGATAGTAGCAGTGAGATTTGAAGCCTAGCTTCCTTGTTTCTAGCCCACTACTCTAACCATTAGTCTATTCCTAGACATCCAGGTTCTGGAATGCTATTCCAGGAAAGTCTATGTAGACACCCCCACAGATGTCCAAATCGGGCATGTCCACATTTCTGAAATCATGTCTGCACCTGGATGTACCTGCTTTTTTTTATTTTATATATTTATTAAATTTCAATATAACAACCAAGCAAAATTACATTGAATGAAAGAAACTTTATGGAAACATCATTAAACTAAACAGGTAATATCTAAGCAAAACCCCCCAAAAAACTTTCCATTTATCTTAGTCCAAAACAAAAAAGAAACTGGGGAAGTACAAGGAAATATAAAGATAGACAGCATGTAATACATGCCCAGCTATCACAACAAAACAAAAACATAGCAGATAAGAGCCTTACAAGTCAGCCATATGGGTAGGAGTCACAACTTTAATCCCACTTCCCTCTCTAGCTTCCAGAAAAGCTAGAAGTTGTTTTGGTTCAAAAAACGAATACATCTTTTGTTTAAATCCCACATAGCCTTTAACAGGAAATTTAAGCTGAAAAGTGGCTCCCAAGGCCACCACCCGGGTGAAGGGCCAAAAAAGCCTTCCTTCTCAGTTGTGAACCACGTGCCAAATCAGGAAAAACCCACACTTTAGAACAAAAAAATACCTCACTAGCACTCCTGAAATACATTCTGAGGATATACATCTTATCTGACTCCAGGGCTAATGTCACAAGGAGAGTAGTTCTTTCCGTTACTACCTCCAAGGAACTCTCAAGGAACGCAGATAGATCTCCCACCACAGGAGAAATAGAGGCAAAGGTGCCCGCTCTGTCTCTTCTACCCAGGGACAGATATTGTGCTCTAGTAATAGGGGGGAAGTGCTCCGGGGGAATCTTCAAGACCTCCCCGAAATACTTCCGCATCATCTCCACCGCTGACACTACTGGAGATCTAGGAAAATTCAGGAGCCGAAGATTGCATCGTCGGACCTGATTTTCCAGATATTCCATCTTTCGACTAGAGACATCTCTGTCCTTAATCTGAGCAGTGAACAGTTCCCGCATCTCTGTTAACTCATTCTCCAACTTGGTGATTCTCCCACTTTGTTCCTTGTATGACCTGGAGACAGTTTCACAAGCAGATTTCACCAACTTTATCTCAGATTCAAACGACCCATACATTTTTGTCAGGGAGAGGTTCAAAGTTGCAATCCCTTCCCACAGCGTTTCCATAGTATATGCCGCTGATCTCACCAACAAAGGAATCCCGGAAAGCACCTCCCTCTGGGTCGGGTCGGCCACCACAACATTCTCCGATGTTAATCTTGCTCCATTATCCTGCCGCAACACACAACTGGGAGAGGAATTCACCTCCAAACTGGCTCCTCCATTGCTCTTAACCAAAGGGGTACTTGCCGTCACACCCTTCGGAATAGCAAGAACAGCTGAGGTAGAGCTTCCGGGTCGCAGCGGGGGGGAGGGGGTGTGTTCCTCCGCTCCCTCTTCAGGCCCAGCTGAAGATGCCGCTCCAGCGCCCTTCGTAAAGCCACAATCACCGAGAGTCCGCTGGTTTCCAGGATTCAGCAGGCCCCCACCGGGAGTATCGGCTGCCTGCTTCCGCTTTCTCCGCTCCATTACCAACAGGGGCACCTCGATCACCTGCGATTCACTGGAAGCAGCCTATGCTTCGGTGCTTCCGTCCGCCATCTTGATTACTCCCCCCCAAAACAGCTTGTCTCAGCCCAACCCGTCTATCCTTTCAAGTCTCTGCTTTTTTTTTTTAAGACGTTCTGGCTTAGATTTCCCAGATTCCATTTGGATATCCTTTCTAAAATTCCCCTCCTTATGGCTTATCCAGTCTGCACATCCAAACAAACAACCCAGTCTCTACAACACCTTCTCACTCAGAGATTGTTGGCACATATGCCAAGCTTTCTTGAATTATGATTTTATTTATTTATTTAATAGTATTTCTATACCGCCTTATCTTACAATCAAAGCGGTATAACAGCAAAACAATCAAAAGAGGTGATGGTATAATCATGCAGTGAGGGTTAAATCATAGTTTGAGATTATGATGTGTTGTGTGTTAGAATAAATTGAGCTATGTACATTGTGCACTATTATACAACATGTGCTATAATACAATCTTCTATATGTTTAGTGTTAAGAAACAACAAGTGCCGATATACATTCTTTGTCCGTGTGTCTGAGGGTAAGAAGTTGGTCCTTCCTGGTATATGAATTGATTATGTAACTTGTCCATAGTGTTCTATGAACAGCGTTGTCTTCAGCTGTTTGCGAAAGTCCTTGAGGTCCAATGTTGATCTAAGATCGTCTGGGAGGGTGTTCCAGATTGTTGGCGCAGCAAGAGAGAGTGCCCTTTCTGTAGTGTCCTTGCGTGCTTTTCTGAAGTCGTTAGAGGTGATGACTCGGTTGGAGGTTCTTTTTCTTCTTGGTCGTGTGCTGGTATCTGTCTGTATGAGAGAGATCAGGCTGTTTGCTGAGGTGTGTTGCTTGATCTTGAATATGTATATGATTGTTTTATATTTGATGCGTGAAATTATTGGTAACCAGTGTAGCTCTTTCAGAATGGGTGTGATGTGCTCCTGTCTTGACAATCCAAATATTATGCGTGCAGCCGTGTTTTGTGCTAGCTGTAGTGGCTTGAGTGTCTGTTTTGTTAGACCAAGGTATATAGGGTTGCAGAAGTCCAGTAATGGGGTAATTAGAGCTTGGCATACATTACGGAAGTGGTTGGTTGCGAGGAAGGGTTTTAGTCTTCTAATGATTCTCATCCTGTAGTATGCATTTTTGATTGTCTTGTTTATATGTGCTTTGAGATTCAGTTCATTGTCCAGGGTCACTCCGAGATATTTTACTTCTGATTTTATTGGTATAGTTGAGTTTTTTATCATGATGTCCGGTGGATGGGCAAAGTCAGGGTTACGAGTGATGAAAAGAGCCTCGGTCTTGCTGAAATTAATTTCGAGGTTGTTGTTTTTACACCATATAGACATTTGTGTGAGGCAGTTTATAATTTTAGAATAATCAGGGTTGTCAACTGAGATTGGTGTGTATATCATAATATCATCTGCATATATTGTATAATGAATGCTGTTCTTCTTCGGGATGTTGCAAATTGGCTGGATGTAGATGTTGAACAGAAGAGCTGATAGGGCAGATCCTTGTGGAACTCCTTGGAGGACTTTTATGGGTTGAGAGGTTTTGTGACCTATCTTTACCTGTATCTGCCTCTCGATTAGATATGAGTGGAACCATTTTAAAGTGGTTCCATATAGCCCAATTTCTTCTAGTCTTTCCAGTAAAGTTTTGTGTTCTACTGAGTTGAATGCTGCAGATATGTCAATGAAAATCATTATGATTCCATTCCTAGTGTTATCTAAGGTACGGAGGATGCTGTCGAAAAGATAAATCATTAGTGTTTCTACTCCGTGATTTTGGGCGAAAACCGTGTTGGTTGTCATCCAGTGGTGCATGATCATCAATGTGTTCTTGTAGTTGATGTTGTACTGTTTTTTCGATGATCTTTGCCAGAAAGGGTATGCTGGAAATTGGTCGGTATGCTGCCGGGTTGTTCTTGTCTAAAGTTGTTTTCTTTGGGATCGGTCTTACTGTAGCAAGCTTTAATTGTTCTGGCATCAGACCTTGAGTGAGGGAGACGTGCACCATGTTGTGTATGATGTGTATGAAGCTTGATTTTGTTGTTTTGATCCATGAGACTGGGCAAGGGTCTGTGGGACAGGTGCTTGAATTTATTGAGGAAATGATGTGGGAGAGCTGCTCAGTTGATGGTGTGCTGAATGTGTCCCAAGTCTTGGTATGTGAGATGGGCTTCTTGTGTAAGCTGTATCTTGTTTGTTCCTCAGAGTGAAATTTTTCCTTGATATAGTCAGCAAATTTTTGTGGGTCAATTTGTGCTTCACATTCTGTCTTTTGCTCTTTTGTGAGGATTTTCACAATTTCAAAAAGCTCTCTGGGCTTGTTGATGGATGTGTTTATTATGTTTGTATGGTATTCTCTTTTTGAATGATTAATGTATTCGCCGTATTGTTTTTGCTTTGTTAAGTATAGTTGCTTGAAGTCAGGTGCTTTGTATTTTCTCCATTTTCATTCTATCCTTCTGAGCTCCCTTTTCATCTGTCGTATGGCTATTGAGTACCATGGCTTGTGTTGTAGTCTGTTGTGCCGGAGCTTCCTGGGTCTCATATCTGCTGCTTTGGCGGCGTTAGATATAGTGCAGTTCCATTTGGTTATTTGTGTCTCCAGGTCAACTGCTTCTGTGGACAGTTATTGTAATGTGTCTTGTAGAAATGTGTCCCTGTCGAATTTCTTGAATCGTCTTTGAATGGTTGTGTTGTCTAAGTGATCATTTAGATTGTGCATTTGTAGTAATATCCCTATCTTGATTATGTAGTGATCTGACCATGGGACTGGGGTGATGGAAGGTGTTGAAATTAGACCTCTTGAGGTTAAGTCATTGGATGCGAAGATGAGGTCTGGAGAAGAACCGTATCTGTGCGTAGGGGCATCAACTATTTGGGTGAACTGCAGGGAAATCATTGCTTGCAGGAAGGCCTCAGAGTCTTTGTTGTTGATTGACTTGAGGTTGAAGCCTCCTAGCAATATTGTGGGCTTGTTAGTAGAAGTGATGGCACAGACTGCTTCGAGCGTTGAGGCTAGTTCTACAGGTGAAGCTTTAGGTGCTCTATAGGTTAGGCAGAGTGCCATGTGTTTGTTCTCGATGCTGATAGTATTACTTTGTTGTGTTTCTGAGAGACTTTGAGCTCTGAATCTTAGGTTCTTTTTTGCAATTATCAGGACTCCTCCTCCACGTCTGAAGGTGCGTGGGCAATTGTATGCAGAGTATGTGTCTGGGACCAATTGGTTGAGAATTACATTGTCGGTTGGATTTAGCCATGTATCTGTGATACAGAGTACATCGGGCTGACTTTCTTCTATATGGTCTACTATCGTGTGAATCTTGTTGCATATGGATCTGGCGTTTATGAGTTCAATGTTGATAAGTTTTGTAGACCTTGTTGTAACTTGTGTTTCTTTTGTGCTGGAGTGAGAGTTTGCTTTGTGTATGGTTAGCTTTTTTGACCCTGGTGTACTGCTTGTGCCATTATGTGTGTGTTGTGGTACTATGTATATATATATGTATGTATATATCCAAGTGAGTGGTGTATGCCATGTTGAGTTGGATTGCAGGTATTGTTGTTGTGTGATTGATGGGAGAATTTGTGTGCAGAGGAAGCAGATTGGGATAAAGAGTGTTGCTTGCATGTTTGATTTTATGAAGCCCCGTTAGAGCTTTTACTTGCGTTTCAGTTGACTGAGTCTTCTTACTCCATTTGCAGTCTGAAGTTCTCCTCAAAGAAATTGTTGGCTTGACTATGTCTCCTATTTAGTTTTCTTCACTTCGCCTACGTGCTACGCCTAAGGGCCACGCCAAAGGGCCCTCTTGCGAGGCCCTCAGGTGCGTGCCCGCAAGGCACGGGCGCGCCTCCGGAGCGGCGGTTTTAATTCCGTTGAGCAGGGCAAGTGATTGGCAGGCAGTGAGCTGAATGGCAAGTCCCGCCCACACACACAGCTGATGACTGCTGCTTTCCCCGGTCCCCAATGAGCCTCCGGAGCGGCGGTTTTAATTCCGTTGAGCAGGGCAAGTGATTGGCAGGCAGTGAGCTGAATGGCAAGTCCCGCCCACACACACAGCTGATGACTGCTGCTTTCCCCGGTCCCCGATGAGCCTCCGGAGCGGTGGTTTTAATTCCGTTGAGCAGGGCAAGTGATTGGCAGGCAGTGAGCTGAATGACAAGTCCCGCCCACACACACAGCTGATGACTGCTGCTTTCCCCGGTCCCCAATGAGCCTCCGGAGTGGCGGTTTTAATTCCGTTGAGCAGGGCAAGTGATTGGCAGGCAGTGAGCTGAATGGCAAGTCCCGCCCACACACACAGCTGATGACTGCTGCTTTCCCCGGTCCTCCTCTCCACCACCTTCACTGGGAAGGTGTTCCACACATCTACAACCCTTATTTTGCAAAGAAATAGTTTTAAATTACTCCTGAATCTACCCCCATTCATCCCATTCATCTTAGCCTAGTTCAAGAGATTTCTTTCATTGAAAGAGATTTTCCTCCTGTGAATGTATATGGGGTATTTACACATCTCTACCTTTACTAGAGGTAGTTCTTATCAAACAAGTCTGATTAATTTCTTTGGCGACCAGAGAATTGGATCGGGGGAGAGAACTTGATGTAGTATACTTAGATTTCAGCAAGACCTTTGACATTGTTCCACATTGGCACCATATAAATAAACTGAGTGCCATTGGGATGGACACTACAGTGACTGACTGGGCAAGAAATTGGTTAAGTGGGACATGACAGAGGGTAGCAATAAATAGAGCTCACTTCGAAGTAAGGACATTAACAGTGGCATGCCTTAGAGATCAGTCTTTGGTCCTATTCTTTGTACAAATCTCTAGTGAGACGCCATTTGGAGTACTGTGTACAATTCTGGAGACTGCACCTTCAAAATGATATAAACAAGATGGCGTCAGTCCATAGGGCATCTACAAACATGGTCAGCGGGCTTCGTCATAAGGCATATGGGGACAGGCTTAATGATCTCATTATGCATATTTTTCAGGAGAGGGGTGATGTGATAGGGACATTGAAATGCCTTTGTGGAATAAGTGCACACAAGAGGTGGCCCTCTTGCAGTTGAAGGGAACCTTGGGAATAAGGGTCATAAGATGAAAATGAAAGGGAATAGACTCAAGAGTAATCTAAGGAAATATTTCTTTACTGAAGGGGGTGGTGAATGCATGGAACAGCTTCCCAGCAGAAATGGTGGAGATGAGAACTGCATCTGAATTCAAAAAGCATAGGACAAATATAGATTCTTTGAGGGAATGGAACGACTTGTAGAAACTTAATTGTTCTTGTGGATGGACATACTGGATAAGCCTTATAGTCTTTATCTGCTGTTGTTTTTTCTATAAAACTCTCCACTCTTGCCTTCCTTCTAAAGTACACATATTTAGCTCTTTAAGACTGTCCCCATATGCTTTATGAAGGGGACCGCCAACCATTTTTAGCAGCCACCTTCTAGACCTACTCCATTTGGTTAAGATACTTTTGAAGGTTTGGGTTCCAAAAATTCAAGGTCCAGTCAATTAGTGCATTTTAAACCATTTAATATGCACTACGGGCATGATATTCAAAGGCATTTACACAGTTTAACATGCACTAATTTTTCAGTTAGTGCACCTTAAATAAATTTAGCAGCAGGGGGGGGGGGAGGTGACACAGCGGGGACTTCTGTCTTGGGCTGCACCTTAAATCAATTTAGCACACACTAAAAATTTCCTATTAAAATAAATGTGTGAAACTAGCCAAAAAAATGCAAAAATCAGGAAAGGTTTGTGAAAAATTCAAAACTATCCAAATGTTTCTTACTTGTGCACATCCTTAAGGTATTACCATAAGGACTAGACTCTTGGTCTGTCAAGTGAAATTGCACAAAGATTGTTGGAAAAGGATTTGTCACAAAACTTTGCAAGCCCGTAGTACATATTAAAAGATTTAACACACACAAATTGTGGACATGCACATGAGCAGAGTTTGGGCGGAGCATGCAAGAACTCATGGAGGTCCCAAAATTCAAAGGCATTTACATGGTTTACAAACTAATGCTGCAACATGACCTTATATGGCTACCAGCATTGACTATCTGGGTCAGCCATGGTGCAGGTAGCGTCGGCAAACGTTAGGCCAGCTTTTTGCTGTGTCTTACTTTTATCACCAAGGATAACCAGAGACTGAATATCGCCACTGAACAGTTAGCATTGGGGCGTATAGAGGTGGTATTCGTGGAAATTCAGGATCACTAACCCTGTTAATGCCACTGAATATCCCACTTAGGGGAATTCACATGTTTTACAGGTCTGTAAACTGTGTAAATGCCTTAGAATATTGGGCCCTACATACTGAGCCCAAACTCTGTTGATGTGCATGTCCACTGTCAAAGTAACCACCTTCATGCCAAAGAACAATATTTTTATGCCAAGCTTTATTTTATAAGAGCACATAAGAGCATTTAAGCATATATGTCATCATATACATGAAGGCAGGGGGGCGAGTTTGTAAAATGACCCTCACAGTAGAAGTTGTGGAGGAAAAAACAGTAACAGGATTCATGATGGAATGGGATAATCACAGAGAGTCCCTAGTTGCAAAGAACTAGAGGGAAAAATCTGAAATCAACTGAGGTTTATGGCATTACACCAGAAATGAAATTGGACAAACTAGCTAGACTCTATGGTACACATCAAACAACATATTCTATGTTTCTATGAAAGATTAAGGAAAGGTCATTCAGTCTTAGCCTCTGGAAACTCTAGCAAGCAAAAGCCAAAACATCACAATTGCACCCCTGCTCTGCCCCATCTATGCCTCCAGGAGCACCAGCACACAGATAGCATACAAATCAGCACACATACAATGTATCAGACATTTTCCTTATGTAAGACATACTTTGCACACAGAAACTACTTTAAGAACATAATAAATGCCATACTAGGTCAGACCAAGGTCCATCAATCCCAGTATCCTGTTTCCAACAGTGGCCAATCCAGGTCACAAGAACCTGGCAGGTACCCAAAGTCCACCGCTTCCACAATGCTCATCCTAGGGTGAGCAGTAGATTTCCTGGGTCCTCTTTAATAATGGTTTATCGGTTCCAAGATGGCGGATGAGCTGTTCAGTCTGTTGGAGGTGTGCTAGTCGGCGCTGGTTGGAGACACTACTATGGGGAGAAAGAGGAAGCAATATACGCAGAAACCCCCTGAAACCTCTACTCCTACCGTTGGAGCGTCACAGTCAGTGATTCCTGGCTTTTTCCCTCCGATGGTTCCTGTTGTGGCTTCGGCGGATCAGTCGTGTTTATCGTCTGATTTGAGTAATGGGGTGGTTTTGAGCCCCCAGCAGCAGTTGCCGCCGCAACCCGGAAGAGTTTTACGGGCTGGTTTGCCTGTTGGCTTACCCTTGGATGACGGAGGGTTGCTCGCAGTGGAGGGTGCCGCCCCGACCCAACCAGAGAGTGTTCCCGCTGCTGTGCTGGAAGGAGGAGGGGTATTGTCGACAGCTGAAGCAAGCGGAGGCCCGGAGAGTTCAGCTTCGGTCTTCTCTCTCTCTTTGGTTGCTCCCGAGTTCCAGGCTTTGCAAAAACTGGCAACAGTTACTTTGGAAAACTTATGGGATGCCATAACTTCCCTTCAGAAATCTCTCTTTCCTGTTGTGGCTGTTATATCCAAGGATTTGAATTTGGTGAAGACGCAGGGTGAAGCTGAACGCTTGAGAGTGGATGGACATGCCGCGAGGTTCTTGCAATTGGAGACTCAGGCAGCTGCATCGCAGGACTTGGGTGCTTCTCAGGCAAAAGGAGCCTTGATTATGGGAAGACGCCTGTAGTTTTTGGACAATCAGGCAAGGCGAAATAACTTGCGTTTGTTGAACTTTCCCAGGTCACCTTTACTGGATCCTATGGAGCTGGTTCGTAGGTATCTCATAGAGGTCCTGCTCATGCCTTCTGGCAATTTGCCTCCTATTATTCATGCTCAATATGTTTCTATTTCCTCAACGGAAGGATTGGGTGGGAAAGCTTCTGGGAAGCCTAATGTCCCAGCACAGATGGACCTGACAGGTTTTCTTGAGAGTTCTCTCGATGTAGTAACCAGTAGAGCCACCTTACTGGTGTCCTTTGCTTTCGAGTCTGATCGGAATTCTGTTCTGCGATTATATTTTCTTAAGATGAATGTTTCTCAATTTATGGGGTCTAAGATATTGATATTTCCAGACTTAGCACGAGATACCCAGAAGAGGAGGAGAGAGTTTTTGGCTTTACGCCAACGCTCTCTTGCCCTGGGGGCACAGTTTAAATTGAAATATCCATGTAAATGTTTAATAGTTCATAGTACCAAGCAGTTTCTTTTCTTTGAACCCCTGCAATTGAAATTATTTATTGAGAGTAAAGAAAGGGATCGGTTGGATCCTGTACCGGCTGCCACAAGTACCATCTAAGCTCTATTTGGAATAGCCTTTGGTTATATTCCTAGACACATTTCTTTTTTCCTGGAACCGTATAGAGGTTTATTTTGGGGTCTATGCCAAGATCTTTGTTCTTTTTTCTTGTTTAAATTTTGCTTGATATGTTTTGTATTCTAATTTACACTTAGGGGTATGTTTACTAAACGTCAATAACGCGCGTAGTATGACGTTAACGACCGTAAGTGCAGTGTAACGCGCATAAACACGCGCCAACGACCGGTAACGTCGTACTACGCGTGGAAACCGCGCTTAACGATCGTAAAGCCCTGCGGCGCGTTAAAACAGCGCAGAAGGTGGAGAGTGGGCGGAGAGAAGGGGTCAATGGGCGGAGAGGGGGCGTGGAGAGGCTCCCCCTCACTAATGCACTGTAATTCTGAGCTCAATTCCAACGCGAATGAAAACCTGCCGTTAAAGGCATTTAAAGGGAAGAGAAACCATTTCCGTCAGCAATGTACAGAAAAACCGGGGAAACACACAAAACGTGAGCAGTGTGATACATGTGCACTGAACAAAATAGCACATAAAACGTTAAAAATGACCACAGGAAACATTTTAAAAAGCATAATACAGCTGGGCAACAGTGATAGCAATGGGCAACAAGGAACAACACTGCCTGGAAAGCACCAAATAAAAAAGAAATGATGGGGGCGGAGCCTGATGTCCAGAGGGTAGGACGCTTTGCGTTGAAGCTCCCGAGAGGCCTACTTAGAATCCTGACTTAAAACCCATACAAATTTACTATTTCGCTCCGAGCTGACCGGGGCACCTCGGGGGGGATGGCGGCCCATAAACCAGCGCGCTTGGACTTCGGGTCTCCTTCTTCTTTTCACGGAAAACGCTCCAAAACAGAGGTGTCCTCCCCACAGAAGATGGTTCCATTCCGTGACAACCCCGAAATGCACCTGGAGATTTTGGAGGAAATACGCGGCGTGAAGGAATTGGTGCAGTCCAATGGAGAAGCGCTTCGAGCCATGCGAGAAGACTTTGGAGTGCTCCAGGACCGACTTGAAAGTCTCTCATCACGGCAGGACAACATGGCGGGGGTCCTCGACTCGCACGAGGTGCGTTTCGGCAAACTGGACAAGGCTGAGCGCCAGATACAGAATCTTCAAAAGGAGTTAGAAGATAGCAATAATCGAGCCCGTCGCAACAATGTGAGGCTCCTCGGAATGCCGGAGGGGGTGGAAGCAGGAGATATAAGAGAATTCTTGCTCAAAACTCTTCCCTCCTTGCTGCAGATCACTTTTCACAGAGAACTGGAAATCGATCGAGCACACCGTGTTCCTGCCCACATGGCGCCCAACCGCACGACCCCCCGGCCTATTATCTTTAGCTTGCTACGCTATCAACAAGTGGAACAAATTTTACATGTTGCCCGAGCGAATCGTCATTTGGAATTTGAAGGTCGTAAGGTCTCCTTCTTTCCTGATTTGGCAAAGTCTACCGTTGACCGTCGGAAGAAACTCCTTGCTTTTCGCCCTCGACTTCAACAGCTACAGGCTCGCTTTGGCCTGTTGTATCCAGCGAAGCTCCGAGTGACTCTCCACAACCAAACCAGGACGTTTGAAGATCCTGATCTACTATCAACATTTTTAGACTCCAAAGAAGCAGAGCAGATGCGCTGATCCCAAATCTTGGACTCTTATCTGCCGGTTCTATCCGCCATTTTGAAGGGCCCGATGCGGCGGTCATAGCCAAGCACAGAAATAGCCTGGACTTTCTTTCTTTCTCTACATGACTTTTGTTTTTTGGTCTCTTATCCCTTCATGATGTGTGCCACGGTCGGATTCGGAGCACGCACAGTCCTACAGGTTATGTGTTTTTTCAATTTCGGCCTTCTCTGGGGTTTCTCCCCGCAGACACATGGTCGCCAGTAATTTTGGGGTTTTGCTTCTCCTCTACCGTACTGCGGTTTTCTTTGTTAATGTGGGGCGCTTCATTGTTTTATATTAGCTTATTTTCCTATGTCATGTGTACAGCCAGCTACAGTCAGCTTGAGGGACATAGTGAAATTATGTGTGCTATCATGCTCAGAATTTTTAACTTTTTTGAATGGCCTTATGTACGTTCTTATCATTCACCGTCAAAGGCATTAATGGTCCACTCAAAGGACAGAAAATCCTTAGCTATCTTAGCCATGAGCATGTTGATTTAGTGTTTCTTCAGGAAACGCATTTAAACTCTGCGGAAACACTGAAACTCAATGCTAAGCCTCATATGGTAGCTGCCTATTCTCCTACCGTTTCCAAATGGTACGGGATAACCATTCTGGTTAAGAAGTCTTTGCCCGTTCCTGTACCTGATATTAGCGCTGACAAGGAGGGTAGATGGGCCCGTGTACACCTCGAGGTTGGAGATAGTGAGTTCACGTGTATTTGCATTATGCCCCGAATGTGGACAACCCTGCTTACTATGCAAATATTGCGCAGTTGGCCTCGGCCTCTGCCAATGCTCCATTAATACTTGGTGGCGCTTTTACTCAAGTGTTCCCTCAGTCTTTTCTTCTCAAACACGGTGCTCGTTGGTTGAAAGATCCAGTACCGAGTAGACCTGTGTGGCTAGATATAGAAGCGGGCCTTTGCAAACCGATTCCTCTTACCTTTCTCCCTGGTATGACTCTCCCATCAGACTCCCACTATCCACCAATGCTTTTAGACACTTTAGGTGCCTTTAATACTCTTATGCAATCTTTAGACTCCCGACTCTGGTCAGTGCAACTTCAGCACCGCCTTTGGAGCACTAGAGTACTCCCGCCATCGGTATTCTCTACATAAGGCTGATTGGAGACTTTCCGATCTCTCGGTAGTTTACCGGGTGTAGCATCCAATTTTCCTAACCCTTTATGTAATGCTATAACTAGAGATACCCCTATAGCGCAGAAAGTATGGGAAAGAGAATTGCACGTGACTTTGTCCTCGGAGCAATTGAGCCTTATCTGGAGTAGAGGGACATGGGTTTCCGATCCGCCTCATTCACTCAGGCCCTCTTCTTTCTAGTCCACCGGTGTTTTTACACCTCTCACAGATTAGACAAATGGAACACTACTCAGGGCAATGGTTGCTGGACACGTCCTGCGGCCATTGGTTCATTGCCTCATGTTATGCATGAATATCCCGCACTACAGTATTACTGGCGTCGGGTCTGGGGTCGTATTTAGTCTATCTTGCACTCTCAGGAGCCCCTCTCTTGGAGGATAGTGGGACTTCGCCCAGTTGCGGGGATCCCCTCTCTCCCAAAAATGGCTTATCTCCTTTCGAACTTTATGCTTGGCATTGCTTTTTCCCTAATTAAGTAATACTGGAAAATTAGCTTCCATCTGAGCCCCAATGAATGGTGGAATCATGCTTGTCTTTACAGTAAATATGAATAAATACCTCGTCTGTCCGCTTCCTCCGTTCAGACTCCTTCTCATTGGTCTCAATGGAAGATGCTTAATGCCTATGTACATTTTGCTAAATGCTCTCATCTGACTGTCTAACTTTGTATATATCTCTGTCTCATGATCATGCTGTATTGTAGATACTCTTTTGATCGGTTGATGTATAATCACTGTTAATTGGAAGCGCTCACATGCTGATATAATCGGGTAGAGAAGAAGCATCGGGGTGGGGGGTAATGGGTTTACTTTTCCTTATTGTATACTTGTTTTGTCTCTTTTGGTGTGTTGTTTCTTTTGTTTGTTGCAAAATGAAAATAAAAGTTTAAAAAAAAAAAAAAAAGAAATGATGTGTGGAAGGGTCTACGCGTCACAGACCCTTTTAAATATCATTTCATTGTAATGGATTGTCCTGGGAGTGTTGTGTAATGTTTCCCAATGATATCATTCTTGCCCAGCTTGGTTATGGGTGTGTGCCCCTTTTGTGAGGTATTCACTGAGGTTTATGTGCAGCGTTGTCTGCATACAAGGTAAATGAGGTCACAATAAACCTGTTGCAGAGCAGGGTTTCTGACTCGTCAGGCCGGTTTAACTAACTCCAGGGACTGCACTGTCTCTGTGGCTACAGTGTGGTGCAACAGACACAGCCAGTGTCTGTAAGACCAGAGGGTCACAGATTCAAATCCCAGCTGGGGCTCCTGCCAACCCAGTCCCCATAGCTTTACCCACCACTAAACATTGATAGTAAAGACACACCTTTATTGCAGAGAACATACGCATGGCCTATATTTTACCACACCAGAAACAGGCACATTACCGTAAAGCAGAGTTTCGCAAATGTAGTCCTGGAGGGCCCCACAACATTCCGGTTTCATGCTGCCTCCAATAAAGATGCCTGTGCTGCATAGCTATGCACCACCCCCATGTTATGCAGATGTAGCTCATGCATACTTATGAGGGACAGCATGAAAACCCGAACAGTGTTTGGAACACCAGGACTGGAGTTGGGGAACTCTGCCGTAAAGCAGCAGCCAACAGGGCCACACACCCACCCACAGGCCCCATTGGCCAATGCCACCTGGAGAGGCAAGAAATTGGGTCCTGCCTGTATCGCCCAATACTAGCAGTTGCATACCTTAGCAATGCCACCCTACACCTGGGTATATGGTACACAGCTATCAAACGTTTGCTATGAGAACTGGCAGATATCAATTCCTCTGTTAAGCACATTTTGCTCATTGAGCTCCACCATAACAATCATTCTGATGTCTGCGGTGTGTGCTGCAGGTCTGGTCTCTGACAGTGTTCACCACCCTGGGGAGTGACCCCCCAACAGTCCTGTGTACCATATCCATGCCTGAACTATGCCCAGGACTGGTGTGGTGTGTATGGCTGCTGACCACCTCTATAGTAGCACAATGCTGACATCGGTGTGGGGGTGGTTGTCTGTCTATCCAGTGTGTGGTGGCTGCAAACACCTTCCACAGGCCACAATGCCAGCAATGTTGCCAGAATTGGGCTGCCAATGTGCATAATGAGGAGCAAGGTACCATGGGTAGAGGCCGGACAGGGTGGCCTGGCCAGGGCGCATCTGCACAGGGCATAGGGCAGTGACAGGCACATTGTAGTGGCCGGCCACCACCTACACAGACAGGGTGACCTCAGTATGTGCTGCTGAGAGATCACTCTCACCCTGACTGTGCAGTGACCACAGCATGGCTAGGCACCCCCATAGTGCTATCTAGTAGTTCTCTCATGTGATATATATGGGTTGCCTTTTGGGGCCCTGTCACTGATGTAACTGCATGCTGACATCCCAGTTCTGGGTGCAGGCATCTCCACTGGGCACTAGCAGACTATTTGCAGCTGGTATGTGTTGTGATGGAGTGGCTTGCAGTGGCTGATTTTATTTATTTATTTATTTATTTATTACAGTTTCTTATATACCGCGCTATTTAGAATCAGCGCGGTTTACATCATAACAAAACGACCATTACGACAAACTGTCAGGTTTTACATTGAACAGGAGTACAAACTTGGATAACTGGGTTAACTATATACATAATCTATCTACACTGCAGTGTGCGGGCATTTCTAGATTGGGTTATTTCTTGGAGGGGATATCTGGTTCAGTTGCTGTCTGGGAAATATTGGCGGAAAAGGTATGTTTTGAGAGCCTTTCTGAACTGATATAGATTGGTAATGGCTCTAATGTCGGGGGGTAGGGTGTTCCAGCATTTTGGTACATAAAAACTGAATGCCCTGTTTGTGGTGTTCGTGTTGGACTTTGTTGAAGCCTTTGGTATTGCTAGCAAGTTTACAGCTGATGTTCTTCTTGCTCTATTGGGGGGGACCATGTGGATTAGATTCGTGAGTGAGAGGGATGAGGTGCCTTTGATTGCCTTAAATGCTAATACAAGGGATTTGAAGGTGATTCTCCCGTGAATTGGTAGCCAGTGCAGCTGTTTGAGAATGGGAGTCACGTGGTCGTTTCTGGATGCACCGTAGAGGACCCTAGCTGCGGCATTCATGGCCAACTGTAAGGGGGTTAGTGTGGATTGGGGGAGACCTTGTAGGATGGCATTTGCAAAGTCAAAATGCGGCAGGATCAGCGCTTGATATATGGTACGGAAATCGTCTGGGTCCAGCAGGGAGCGTAGGTGTTTGAGGGAACGGATATTGAAGTAGATGGCTTTGACTACGCTGCTTATGTGGCGTCTCATGTCTAGATGTTGGTCCAGGGTAACTCCCAAATATTTTATTGCATCTTTAGTTTGCAAATCAGCTTCCTTGACACTGACGTGGGATGGGGGCGTAAAGTTGGAGTCTCTGGAGATGAAAAGGACCTCTGTTTTTTTATGCTGGATACGTAGGTTCTGTGTCTGGAGCCATGTTGAAACTGCATTGAAACAATCTGTGAGTGGGGTCAGGTCCATGTGGGTTGTGGAGAAAGGCATGTATAAAAGAATGTCATCTGCATATATCATGCAGTTTACGTTGAATGATCTTATGATATTGCATATGGGCTGCATGTAGATATTGAAGAGTAAGGAGGATAATGAGGATCCTTGAGGTACCCCTTGTTTTTGGTGGAAGTGGCTAGACTCTTCTGATCCAGACTTCACATATTGCCATCTATCGTCCAGATAAGACTTGCACCATTTTAGTGCCTTGTTGCAGACACCCTTTTCTTTTAGTCTTCCCAGGAGGATTTCGTGACTCACGGAGTCAAAAGCCGCGGCGATGTCTAGGAAAATGAGGACAAAACCTTGATGGATGTTGTCGATTCCTGTGATGATATTGTTGATTAGACCAGTGAGTAGTGTCTCAACCCCGTGATGTTCTCTGAACCCATGTTGGCAGTTATCTAAGGGAGCAACAGAGTCTATGTGATCTTGAATTTGCCGTTGTGCTTCCTTCTCGATTATTTTGGCTAAGATGGGGATGCTAGCTATTGGTCGATAGGAGTCTACCTTTTGGGGGTCCAGTTTGGGGTTTTTCAGTAATGGTCTAATGGACGTCTGCTTGAGTGAAGTGGGAAAATAACCTGTTGAAAAGGAGAGTTTCATTATATTTGCGATGACAGGACTGAGCACATCACGTAGTTCCTTGATCCAAAAAGCTGGACATGGGTCGGTCTGTGCAGTGGAGGTGTTGAGTGATGCTATGGTGTTCTCAATACATTTATTGGATGGTGTGGAAAAAAAGTTAAGTGGAGAGAGGTCCGCCGGTTCTTGATATTGGACTGCTGTGACCTTGTTAGTTTGTACAATCTTGGATTGCAGAAAATCAGCGAATTCTTGTGGATGTATGTTGATGTGTTGCTCGGGTGATGGTTCCTTTGAGAGGGATTTGACCAAATTGAAGAGGTCACGAGGTTTATTCAATGACCTCTTTAGGGTGTCAGTGTGATATTGTCTCATTCTGATAGAGATTGTTCCTCGATGTATTGCAAGGTGGGTTAGGTATGCGGTCTGATCTTCCGGTGAGCGTGATCGGCGCCATCGGCGTTCGAGTCTACGTAATTGCATGAGGGAAGCGCGTAGATCAGGAGAGAACCATGGGGCGGATTTTCTTTTCGCTCTTGCTGTATTTTTAGGGTTTGGGTGTTGTGAGATGGCAAGCAGGCTGGAATTCCAGTGAGAGATTAGTTCATCAAGGTCAGGTGTTGTTTTGTTGATGAGTGATGGGGTTTCCGAAAGGATGAGTTCCCTATCGAAGGGGCGGAAGCATCTAGTGGAAGTTCGAGAGGTGATGTTCGTGGGTTGGCTTCTGTTCAGCTGGTCATTGTTGCTGGGAATCTGGATAATGATCAATTTGTGGTCGGACCAGGGTACATCCACGACTGATGTTGGCAGATTGTGACTTTTGTCCTTGACTGGATGTGGCACAAAAACCAAGTCCAAAATGTTCCCTTTTGTATGTGTGGGTTCATTTATGATTTGTTTGAGACCCAGGTCCTTCATTGCATCAAGGAATGCATTTGCGTGGTTTTGGTGTAGCGATGGGAGATTGAAATCACCCATTATCCAATTTGGTTTGTTGGGGGTGCGGGTGTTAGCTGCAAGGTCAATGATGGTTGGGAGGTCAATTGGAGAAGTAGATGGTGTTCTATATAAGAGGGTGAGGGAGAATTGTTGGTTAGCAACAGAGAGAGTGTCCAGGCTGTTTGTGCTAGAAGAGTCCACAGTCTGGAAGTTGAGGTCTGATTTGGAGATTATGAGCACTCCTCCTCCTTTTTTGTTTTCCCTATGTTTCGTGTGTATGGAAAAATTGGGGGGAAGTAGTTGATTGAGGAGGACGTTGTCTTCTGGTGATAGCCATGTTTCTGTGATCATGAGGATCTCAAGGTCATAGAAGGAGATTGTGTCAAGGACAACAGGCCATTTTTTGCGGATGGAACGTGCGTTAATGATGGCACATTTTAGGGGTCGGCATCTACAAGGTTTTTCCTGGTTGGGTGTATTGGATAGCTGGAATGCTACATGTATCAGGTGGGAGTGGCGTGGGTAGGTGTTACTTCCTGTGTTGAAGTAAGGGGGACTATTCCATCTTTTGCCATGGCTATTCAGGATTGGAATCCTGCCATGTGGTGTGTAGAGAGATTGGGAGGTTCCAAGCCAGTGGGTGAGGAGGTAGAGGCTAAGAATGACAGCGACCTGGAGGGCCATTCTGAGGGTTTGGATTGTGTGTGAGACACTGTAGAGGAGTGATTATATGAGAGCGCACAATAGAGCAGGCACAGTTTACATGCAAGATAGTGACTAACTTTACAGAGAGAATGCAGTATTGCAGTAATGTGAACACTGTAAGAAGTGCAAAGCTGGCAGTTTAAATTGACTTTCAACTGGCAATATAGTATTGCTAAGATAGTATCTAATACGTTATGATGCTATCAGGTTACTTTGAAAGTTAATGTGGCTTACAATAGCTAGAGATATTTAACAAACACACATTCTCACAGTTCAGATGTTGGTAGAATGCTGGAATCTTGGTCAGGTGTCAGGCAGTTAGGTTGCTGGTAAGGCATCTGAGGTGCCGCCTCTCGTGCTCCGCCTAAGGGCCACGCCAAAGGGCCCTCTGGCGAGGCCCTCTGGCGCGGGCCCGCCAGTCGCGGGCGCGCCTGAAGGCGCGTGTTTTTCAACCCCTTGCTGGGCCCGGATTGGGCGTCGGGAGTCAGCAGGCCCCTGCTGCTGCCGGTGGCTCGATCCCCGGGAAGGGGAGAGCTGCTGGTGGTGGTGGGGGCTGCCGGATGTCGGCGCCTGAAGGCGCGTGTTTTTCAACCCCTTGCTGGGCCCGGATTGGGCGTCGGGAGTCAGCAGGCCCCTGCTGCTGCCGGTGGCTCGATCCCCGGGAAGGGGAGAGCTGCTGGTGGTGGTGGGGGCTGCCGGATGTCGGCGCCTGAAGGCGCGTGTTTTTCAACCCCTTGCTGGGCCCGGATTGGGCGTCGGGAGTCAGCAGGCCCCTGCTGCTGCCGGTGGCTCGATCCCCGGGAAGGGGAGAGCTGCTGGTGGTGGTGGGGGCTGCCGGATGTCGGCGCCTGAAGGCGCGTGTTTTTCAACCCCTTGCTAGGCCCGGATTGGGCGTCGGGAGTCAGCAGGCCCCTGCTGCTGCCGGTGGCTCGATCCCCGGGAAGGGGAGAGCTGCTGGTGGTGGTGGGGGCTGCACCAGGGGAATATCAGATAGTGGTGGGGTGCAGCATGCCATATCTAGGCCTAATGTCTGTCTGCTATTGTGTTCTGGATGTGTACAGAGGTGCATTGACTGCTCTGTGGGGTGTGTGTCCCTCAGCAGGACTGGGGATGATTTTCCCCTCTAAGTCGACCTTGCAGGGAGGTAGATGTTGTATCTTATGATGGGAGACCCTGTTTGCTGCCCGGGGGGGGGGGGTGGTGGTGGTGGTGCATGGGCCCTCCTGGGGGTCCATGGGGGCTACACCTGACTGATACAGACAGAGATGTCCAAGGTGTTACTGCAGAAACTACCTGTCTCACACTATAACACTGCTGTGGACCTGCACCATGGCCTCTTTCAGCCATGGACGTTGCTGTGGACCTGGTGCTTGGCGCCTCACTGCACCCTCAGGGTGAGCACAGTACCTGCACACTGTGACGGTGTGTGGCTACCCTGTGCCGGTACAACACACGGTCAGTACCCCCTAACAGGCCGAGGTGCTGTAGGGGTGCACATGGTCGCCTCCCCCCTACCAGGCCGAGGTGCTGTGGGTGTGCATTCCCCATCTTGTGTCTATCTGTGGACAGCTGATTTGCATTTGCAGTGCATCATGGGTGTGACTGGCGCAACCCAACCCTGGGGGAATCCAGCGCCTGCTCACAGGCTTTGATAATCCATAGGCCATCCCACGTACATCTGTTAGCATTGTGCATAGGTGCAGGACACCCTACCGAGTCTGTCATATATGATACCCACACAGGTAAAAACACACATACCCACGCACGATTGTACGCGCGTCGCTACGCATGCCCAACGTACAGTGTTACACATACTGCGAGGGTCTGTTTCCATATGGAGTACTCGACGTAAAGGAAAACATGCCCTCTCACAGCACACTGGGGACTCGAACCCATGCTGCCTGTAACAGTGGTCAGTACACTAACCATTGTGCTACAGCTCTGTTTGGGTCAGGTATGTATGCTAGCAACCCTACAACACATACAGGACATATACATGCCCCCACACTCACTATATAATGTGTGGGTGTGTTTACTTGCACCCCAAAAGGGAGGGGAACATAGACATGCCCCCTCACTCGCTATCTAATGTGTGGGTGTGTTTGCTTGCACCCCTCCAAAACAAAACAACTAATTGCCCCCTCCCTCACTGTATCATGTACAGGATGCTACATCAGCCAGCCTTCTGCAACTGGCACCCTGTGGATTCAAACCCATGCTGCCCATATTAGCGGTCACTGCAGTATCCATTGTGCTACAGCTCTGTATTGGTCGTGCATGTCTGAGTGGCTTCTTATGCTTAACGCGCGGTGACGCCGCTAACGCGCCCGGTAACGCTCGTTACTTTAGTTACGCGCGTTACGTGTTCCGGTGTCCCGCCCATCTCCTTATTTGGGGGTTTGTCTTATTAACGCGGATCCTAACGCGAACTGCAATAACGCGATTTAGTAAACATACCCCTTAGTTTTACTCTGGTGTATTTTGAAAACCTAATAAAGATTAAATAATAAAAAAAAATAATGGTTTATGGACTTTTCCTCCAGGAACTTGTCCAACTCTTTCTTAAACCCAGCTACACTAGCTTTTACTACATCCTCTGGTAACGAATTCCAGAGTTTGATTATGCATTAAGTGAAAAAATATTTTCTCTTATTAGTCTTAAATGGGTTACATTGTAGCTTCATTGCATGTCCTCTAGTCTTTCTACATTTTGATGGCATAAACAACCAATCTATGTTAACCCATTCCACTCCATTCATTAATTTATAGACTTCTATCATATCTCCTTTCAGCCTTCTCTTTTGCAATTTGAAGAGCCCTTTTAAGCCTTTCCTCATAGGGGTATCCTTCCATCCCCTTTACCATTTTGGTGGCTCTTCTCTGTACCTTTTCTAATTCCGCTATATCCTTTTTAAGATACGGCGACCAGAATTACACACAATATTCAATATAATATAATATAATATCCTTTGTTTTATTCTCCATTCCTTTCCTTATGATACCTAGCATTCTATTTGCTTTCTTGTCCACTGCTGCACACTTGGCAGAGGGTTTCAATGTATTATCCACGATGACGCCTAAATCTTTTTCCTGGCTGGTGGTTCTAAAGTGGTACCTTGCATCGTGTAACTAAAATTTGGATTGTTCTTTCCTAAGTGCTTAACTTTGAACTTCTCCACATTAAATTTCATCTGCTATTTGGATGCCCAGTCTTCCAATTTATCAAGGTCCTCTTGCAATTTTTCACAATCCTCTTGGGTTTTAACAGCTTTGAATAATTTTGTGTCATCTGCAAATTTGATCACCTCACTCGTTATTCCCATTTCCAGGTCATTTATGAATATGTTAAAAAGCAGTGGGCACAGCACAGATCCCTGGGGCAATTTTTTTTTTTTAAACTCTAAGGTGTAAATAGTTACCCTTGTTATCCAAGTTTTGTTGTACTGTTAATTGTAAACCTTTCCTTGTTATTTAAGTTTCATATATCCGGTTAATTGTAAACTCAGACACATGTTTTTCCTGTCTGATTTTCTGTTCTATGTAAACCGCACTGATGCCGAATAGTGCGGTATATAAGAAAATGTAAATAAATCAATAAATAAAATAAAATCCACTATTTACTTTTCTCCATTGAAAAAATTGGCCATTTAGCCCTACTCTCTGCCTTCTATCTTTTAACCAGTTTCTGATTCACAATACTACACTGCCTCCAATCCCATGAATTTTTAATTTCACCAAGAGTCTCTCATGAGGGACCTTGTCAAAGGCTTTCTGAAAATCCAGATACACTATGGTGTCTATTTCAATCCGCGAATAGTGGGAATGGACATTCTGCTATTCGTCCCCCTTGCCATTCTCGACTAAGCCTCCCTGTATGAACAAGGAGTTTGTACGGGGAGGCTTAGATGGAGCAGTGCGGAGACGGAGTTAGGGGGGGCAGTGGGCGTTCCACAGCCCCAGATGTACAGGACCGATTCTGAAGTCGGTCCTGAATGTCCAAGGCGAGCAGACTAGACGGGGGACTTATTCCACCTTGGAGGTGGAATAAGTCCCCCTAGACATCGGAGGATGAGAGGTCCGGCCAGGGACAAAAGGTGAGGTGGGTGCAGGAGAATCACCGCAGCCCGACCCTTGCCATGGAAGGCCAGATCGGGGGTCGGGCTGCAGGGAAAAGAAGAAGTAGTCGGCAGCCGGGGAATGTGGCTCCTGAATGGAGCCTGTCTAAGTTAGCCAGGCAGAGGCCTGTATGTGCAGGCTGATGGGAATCGGATTTTGGCCTGCACATACAGGCCTAGACGCAATTCTGATCCCGTGGGGGCTAGATGTGCCCCCTGGGATCAGAATTGCATCTACCTCTGTGCATCCGGTTCCAACCAGATGCACAGAGGCCAGGACACACAGTACAGAATGTGCCTCCACATCAACCGGCTCACCTTTGTCTACCTGTTTATTCACACCTTCAAAAAAATATAACAGATTAGTAAAACAAGACTTTCCTTGGCTAAATCCATGTTGGCTTTCTCCCATTAAACCATGACTATATATATGATCAGTAATTTTATTCTTTATAATGGTTTCTACTATTTTGCCCGGTACTGATGTCAGACTCACAGATCTGTAGTTTCCCAGATCACTCCTGGAACCCTTTTTAATTATTGGCATTGCACTGGCCATTCTTCACTCTTCAGGTACTACAGTTAATTTTAATGATAGTTCACAGATTACTAATAGTAGGTCTGCAATCTCACATTTCAGTTCTTTCAATACCCTTGGATGCATACCATCCAGTCCAGGTGATATGGTACTCTTCAGTTTATCAAATAGTTGTAATACATCTTCCCGGTTTATTGATATTTCTTTCAATTCTTCCGATACATCACCTTTATATACCATTTCAGACACAGGTAAATTCTCTACATCTTCTTCAATAAAGACCAAAGCAAAGCATTCAGTCTCTCCACTATGACCGTGTCTTCACTTAGCGCCCCTTTTACTCCTCTATCATCCAATGGTTTTTTGCTATGAATAAGTTTTTATTATGCCTTTTTGCTTCCACGGCAAGCTTTTTTTCAAATTCTCTCTTTGCCTGCCTTATCAGTGCCTTGCATCTAACTTGGCAATGCTTATGTTGTTTCCTTTGCTTCCTTTTTTCATTTCCTGAAAGATGTTTTTCAGTATTTTTAAACAATGCCCACGCTTTATGCCTTTGCAACTGCTCTTTTTAGTCTTTTGTTAACTATTTTCCTCATTTTATCATAATCTCCCTTTTGAAAGTTAAATGGGAGTGCTGTGGATTTCCTTGGCATCCTTCTTTCATTTATTAAATTAAATGTGATCATGCTGTGATCACTATTGTCAAGTGGCTCCAACACCCTTATCTCTTGTACCAGATCCTGCATACCACTGAGGACTAGCTTCTCTTCTTGTCGGTTCATGAACTAGCTGCTCCAAGAAGTAGTCATTTATTTCATCAAAGATACAGCCCAGCCATGGTTGGATCAAGGCAATCTGCTGCCTGAGGCGAGGGATGAAATGGTGACCCCCCCCCCCCCTCCGAGCCGGGGTGAGGGGAGGCTTTCTTAAAACTGCAGTGAGGGACTCAACCAAATCAAAAAGTCAATTAGATAATGTGGAGGAAATAAAAAGATGTTTGCACACCATGGAACTAAAAGAAAGAGCGAGATCCACTGCACAGTTTATAACATCAAATTTTAACTCATTTTTATTTTGTTGTTATAAACTATGTTATGGTTGTTGCTTTTTATTTTTGAACATATATTTTGCATTCACAGAATTCCCTCCCTCAACAACAGGAAGGCAGAGGCAGGTCAGAGGCGGCATAATATTCTTACTGTTTTATGTAACTGCTAAACTGCGCAGAGTTAATTGTTAAATGTAAACCGCTGCTGATCACTGGAAGGAGCAGTATAAAAATGTACTCAAATAAATACATAAAATAAATAAATAATCTAAAATTAACACACAGCCGGAGTGCTGCCCCCATCAAACTGCCGCTTGAGGCCATCGTCTCAGTTTGCCTAATGATAGAACTGCCCCTGAGCCCAGCAATCCTGCACTGAAGGCCAGGATAGCAAATATCTCCACTGCCACCATGCACTTGCCCCTGGGGCAAAGAGGTAATTTATAAAATTACCTCTTTGTTCTCGGAGAATCACTTAACCAGGAAGCTCTCAAGATTCTCCCTAATCTAAGGCGCATATTTACTAAAGTACACTACTGGATAGCAAAGGGTTCAACACGCTATGCTGACATTTAGCAAACAGCACTGTGGTAAAAATCCCTTGCTAAATGGGTAGCATGCAAATGGGTGGGGAAAAGGTGATTTAAAGGTGTAATATGGGTGTTGATGGTGCATCACGCTTTGTGTGGGCTTTATGGGCACACGCTAACCATGACTGTAGCCATTAGTATGGATGCACTTAACACCACCTCAATAGGCGGCATTAAGTGCTCCCGCATGCCAATTAGTACATTGCAATCACACAGCACTGGGCTATCAGCATAGGGGATGGAAACAGAAGCCCACAAACATTAATGCATGCCTCCATCCTCATATTGCGCTGCCTTTAGTGTAATCCTTGTCTGGGGAAGGGTGCAAGGCAGAGGCTTTAGGTTTTTTAATGGTGTATTGGATTAGGGGTGAATCACTCAGTGCACGAGACTGTTCAGATCTCTGAGTACTGTAATAGCTCATTTCTAGAGATATACTTGGAATGTTCTCAGGCAAACCACTAATTCTGTCTCTTGCTGGTCATTCAGACCACAGATAATAAATACAAGCTGCATGCAAATAGTTGTGGCTTCAAACAAACGGCTGTTTATTTACAGGAGGCTAACCTAAGCCACAGGTAACTTCACAGTGAATGCTTGTTAAAGCAAGATTTCAAGACATTTGCAGCAAAATTCATTACTTATCCGGATATGTTTATGTAGCAGGACCTCACAATATGCCTCCTGTTGTTGGACAAAGGAACATTCTGGTGTTTCTGCTCTTAACATTATCCTGCCCTGCAATGGGAGGTAGTGAAGGATAGATGCCTGTCAGTCGTTAGTCAGGGAGTGTCTTCTATAATACTTTTAGAGAGAAGGATTAAAGTCCCTGCATCTGGGGACTTGGCATCTTCACAGGATTCTGGGAAAGGAAGGGACACTGCAGGAGTCCTGAAGGGGCTTAGGTGCAACCTGGAAGATAGCCTTTCCAATGGTCAGCTAGCCAAGGAGTGCTGTTATTCCTAAACTGGCTAGGCATAACTCACAACTTTATTCTTTCTTTATTTCAAACATTTTATACCGCAGCCTTCATTACGTCAGGGCGGTTTACAATGACAAAAATAAAAGGCGGCCGGAACCAGGAAAAAGGAAAAGAACCACATAATTAGATAGGACAGAGGCATACAGTCCTACAGCTAGGAGAGTAGGAGGAAGGAGGAGAGAGGAGAGAGTAAGGCTGAAGTGAAGGAGAATGGAGATAGGCGAAGGCAAAGTGGACCCCGGGGGTTGTTGGCTGCAGGAGAAGCTTAAGGTACCAAGGACTCAGTTTAGGAGTGCCAGAGGGTCTATCTGTCTTAAAACTAGATTGCTTTCTCAGTAAGTTGTATCCCATCTTTACTCTTGAGATACCCAGAGATGAGGTGCCATGGATAGATCACCAACACCCAGCCCAGGGACAGTTTTCAGTTTTTGCTGTATTGAAAGTTTTCCCCAATTTAGGGAACTAGTTACTAAAATGTGTTAAATTGAATGTGTATAACATGGGACATTACTAAAATAATGCATGTTATTGTGAATTAACAGGCATGAACATTTGTGCATCTTAATAACAAGTCCTCTCAAGCTCTTAGGGACAGGAGCATAAATTTCCCCTATTTTTCAATTTCTGATTAGGACGTATAGGGTGAAGGAAATGTTGCATTTTTTATGCAACTTTCCAGAGTGTGAGACATTGATCGTGCCTGTTTATGGCACATAGAGTTGGGAGATTGTTGGGGGGGGGGGGGAGAGGGGAGGGGTTGTAACTATTTTGCAGAAACTGGAGAAGGTGCCTGGGGAGCCACTTCAGGACCCATAACAGAAGGAAGAAGGAGAAAACTCGAGGAACTACTTCATGTCTCATAAAACTGAAGCAATGATTCTAGTGGACTGAGAACCAGGAAAGTCAAGGTTCAAATCCTCCTCCTTTTGACACTGGGCAGGTCACTTCAGTCCCCATTGTACTGTTGCCAGGACAACTCTGGAAGCAAGATCATTTCTGGTTTCCCTTGATGTGTCAGGCGGCACTCTGGTGGCACTCTGAGGGGGGCAGCACTCCGACACCGGCACTCCAGCTCTGTTTAATTTTAGATTTTGCAGCCTCTGGCCTACCTCCGATTTCCCACGTGGGAAGGCAGAAGCAGGCCAGAGGCAGCAAAATCTACAATTAAAATAGATCCAGAGTGCCGTCACTGGACAAATCAGCCTGATTGCTTGTAGGAACTCTGCAAGTGATCAGGTTGATTTGTGCGGCGGCGACGGCACTTTGGCTGTTTTTATTTTACATTTTGCTGCCTCTGGCCTACCTCTGTCTTCCCACCATTTTTTTTGTCTCACTGCAAGTATTCTTGAGGAAAAAAAGTGTCAGAAGGCAGAGGCAGGCCAGAGGTGGCAAAATCTAAAATAAAAACAACCGGAGTGCCACCGCCGCTGCTGCCGGATGAGAGGTGCAGGTGGAGGGAGTGAGGACAGGAGGAAGACAAGTAAGAGACAAAGAGGAGAGACAGGGTGGTAAATGCTGGACAAAGGGGAGAGACGGTGGGAAAAGTACTGGACAAAGGAGGAGACAGGGGGGCAAGTGCTAGACAAAGGGGGAGACAGGGGGAAAGTGCCAGACAACAGGAAAGCAGGGCAGGAAGACAAATACTGGACAATACGGGGGGACGGACAGGGGGACAAATGCTGGACAACAGAGGAGGGGGCAGGAAGACATGCTAGAGGGGGGAAGCAAGGAGACAAATATTGGATAAGGGGGAAGTAGGGAGACATGCTGGACAATGGGGGGAGACAGGAGGACACATGCTGGAGAACACAGAGGGGAAGAAAAGCTGGGGAATGGAAGGACAGGAGTTGAAGGTTGATGGTGTAAAAAAAAGAGGGAGATTGAGAACTGGAGAATAAGGAGTAGTGAAATCTGGGTGGCCAGAGAGAGAGAAATAAATGGAAGAAAGATGGAAAGAAAATAAAATCAATATCCAAGATGGAAGGAAGTGAAGAAAACAAAAAGGAGAGACAAAAAATGGCAAATGGAGTCGATACCGTAGAAAGAGAGCTAAGAGAAGACAGAACAAAGCAGAAGCTTCAGATCGGGACCAGCATGATCAGAGTATAAAATGGTCAGACAACAAAGGTAGAAAAAATAATTTTATTTTCAAATGAGTGATTGGACGTTGCACTATTTTAATATTTTACAGGGAAATGAGCCTCTTATTTCTCTGGTATTGCATTGCATGCATAGTCTGTATTCTTGGGCTTTCAGTTTAATTTTTGTCTACATATTTTTATTTTCACTTTAGGTTATCCTTACTTTATGTACTTGGCAAGGGTCTGTGTTCTGAGTGTGTGACTGAGGCCAGGAGTTCTGTTAACATGGAATTTGTACGAAGGGACCTGTACTGTAGTAATTTGACTTGTTTAGGTTTTCAATCGGCGTATGGATGTTCTAGGGCCCGCTATAGTATTTATAGTGCTGCTTTTATCTCAGTAGGCCCATTGTTGTATGAGTTTTGGAAGTTTATGCTGGTATGATATGGTTGATTTGGCTTTGTAGATCATCTGTGACTTTTGTAGGGTTTTGTAATATGCCTGGTACTGGAGAATGTTTGTTAGGTGAGATGACCAGAATCAGATTTTTTTTTTAAATTAAATATTGTGTTTTGTGGGTGGATGTCCTAGTTCTGCTCTGCACCCATTGTTGAGGGGGGGGGGAGTTCTGTGAATACAAAATATATGTTCAAAAAGAAAAAGCAACAACCATAACACAGTTCATAACAACAAAATAAAAATAAGAACATAAGAACTGGGTCAGACCAAGGTCCATCAAGCCCAGTATCCTGTTTCCAACAGTGACCAATCTAGGTCATAAGTACCTAGCAGTTTCCCCAAAAGACACAGGTTCCACAATGCTTATATTAGGTCAAGCAGTGATATCCCGGGTTTATGGTCCTTTTCTCCAGGAACTTATCCAACCCTTTTTTAAACCCAGCTACACTAGCAGCTTTTACTACATCCTCCGATAACAAATTCCAGAGTTTGATAACACGTTGAGTGAAAAAAAATATTTTCTCTTATTAGTCTTAAATAGTTTACCCTGTAGCTTCATTGCATGCCCCCTAGTCTTTCTATATTATGATGATGTAAAACAATCAATCTACGTTTACCCATTCCACTCCATTCATTAATTTATAGACCTCTATCATATCTCCCCTCAGCCATCTCTTTTCCAGGTTGAAGAGCCCAAACCTTTTTAGCTTCTCTTCATAGGGGAATCCTTCATCCCTTTACCATTTTGGTGGCTCTTATACGATACAGAGGCATTATAATATCCTTTGTTTTATTTTCCATTCCTTTCCTTATGATACCTAGAATTCTATTTGCTCTCTTGGCCACTACTGCACACTGGGTGGAGGGTTTTAACATGTTATCCATGATGACACCTAAATCTTTTTCCTGGGTGGTGGTTTCTAATGTGTAACCTTGCATCATAGTAACATAGTAAATGACGGCAGATAAAGACCAGTATGGTCCATCTAGTCTGCCCAGTAAGATGGCAGGAGTAGGTGAACCTGCCACTCTGTGCAGGCCACCCCTTCCCATGTCTTTGTTTAGGGGTGAACCCACCGCTCCTTGTAGGACACCCCTATTTGTTGAGAAATTAGATGGTTCAGTTTATTTTGATTTTATCCTGTTGCTGTAAAGGGAGCTACTGTGTCTGTCCCATGCCACTTTGAACTCTGTCACTGTGTTTGCCCCCACCACTTCCATTGGGAGGGCATTCCAAGCATCCATCACCCTTTCAGTGAAAACGTATTTCCTGAAATTGCCTTTCAATTTACCCCCTTGCAGCTTCATGTTATGTCCTCTAATTTTACAGTTTCCCCGTCTTTGGAAGAGGTTTGTTTGTTCATTATTTCTCTTTAAGTATTTAAAGGTCTGAATCATATCTCCCCTATCCCTCCTCTCCTCCAAAGTGTACATATTTAGGTCTTCAAGTCTCTTCTCATAAGGATTCTGATGCAGTCTCCAAATCATTTTGGTCGCCTTCTTCTGAACAGTTTCCATTGTTTTTACATCATTTGCAAGATATGGTCTCCAAAACTGAACACAGTATCCCAAGTGAGGCCTCACCAGTGACTTATACAGTGGCATTAGTACCTCTTCTTTTCTGCTGGTATTTACTCTTTGTATGCAGCCCAACGTCCTCCTGGCTTTTGCCACCGCCTTGTTGCACTGTTTTGCCACCTTGAGATCTACAGAAATAATCACACCAAGGTCTTTCTCCTGATCCGTGCACACCAACCTCTCACCCCCTATTGCGTATATTTCCCTTGGATTTCTGCTACCCAAGTGCATGACACTGCACTTCTTTGCATTAAATCTTATTTACCGAGCATTAGACCATTCTTCCAGCTTTTGTAGATCTTTCCTCATGTTAACCACTCCCTCGAGGGAGTCCACTCTGTTGCAAATTTTCGTGTCATCTGTAAAAAGATATACCTTTCCATTCAGTCTTTCAGCAATATCACTCACAAATACATTGAACAGTGCCAGGCCCAGGACCGAACCCTGGGGCACCCCGCTAATCACCTTCCCCTCATCCAAGTGAGCTCCATTTACCATCACCTTCTGTCGTCTGTCAGTCAACCAATTTCTGATCCAGTTTACCACCTTGGGACCCATCCCCAAACTACTGAGTTTATTTATAAGCCTTCTATGAGGGACAGTATCAAAGGCTTTGCTGAAATGCAGGTAGATGACATACATCGCATGCCCCTGATATAGTTCTCTGGTCACCCAGTCAAAGAACTCAATCAGATTTGTTTGGCAAGATTGTTCTTTGGTAAAACCATGTTGCCTCGGATCTTGCAACCTGTTGGTTTTGAGAAAGTCCACTTTTCGCTCTTTCAGGAGTGCCTCCATTACTTTTCCTGCCACTGAGGTAAGGCTCACAGGCCTGTAGTTTGACACTTCTTCCCTGTCACCACTTTTGTGTAGAGGTACCACATCAGCCATTCTCCAGTCCTGAGGAACTTCTTCTGTTTCCAAGGATCTGTTGAAAACATCCTTTAACGGCCCTGCAAGAACCTCTCTGAGCTCTTTCAGTATCCTGGGATGTATCCCATCCAGTCCCATGGCCTTGTCATGTAACCATAGTTTGGGTTTTTCTTTCCTAGGTGCATAACTTTACACTTGTCTACATTAAATTTCATCTGCCATTTGGATGCCTAGTCTTCCAATTTATCAAGATCCTCTTGCAATTTTCCATAATCCTCATGGGTTTTAACAACTTTAAATAGTTTTGTGTCATCTGCAAATTTGATAACCTCACTCGTTATTCCCTTTTCCAGGTCATTTATGAATATGTCAAAAAGCAACAGACCCAGCACAGATCCCTGGGGTACTCCACTATTAACCTTTTTCTATTGGGAAACTTGGCCATTTAGCTATTGATATGCTGATGCCATGGACATCCACTGCAGTGGGGGTATATAGGCTGGCGTGGGGTTACTGTCCTGCCAAGAACCCAGTGAGTAAGCCATGAACCACTGCTGCCCCTAACCATTGGGAAATAACAGTTGACTACAGCATAGGCAGTAAAACTGCTTCCGCTGCCATTCAGTGGGCTGTGTTAGCCAAGCACAAACCAACTACAGTTGGTCTGCATGCATGGCATATGCATAGTGCGATCATGAGCACTCTGCCTTAGGATACTCAGCAATGATATCCCCAGGCAAAAAATGCATCCACATCACTGGAGCCAGACTTTAGAAAAGCTCTATGTGGCTACATAGCCGTGCCATGGTCACTTTTTGGTCTTAGTGAGAGTTCCATCTCAGCAGGACATATAGTGGCCACCCAGGCAATGCACGTGGCTGATGGGCACAATGGCATCTCAGCCAGAGACCCTACCATTGTAGCAGACACATCCAGGCCAATCTGCGCTATTTCAGGCGATACCCACAATCCTCTGCCTCATCTTATTCACATTTTCCAAACAGACTGGCAAAACTTGGACAGACAATGTGAGCCAAAGTGCAGTGCAGAAAGCCACAGGACAAAGGGGAGACACACACACACACACACACTCTCATTGGCGCACTGAACAAAAGTGGAGATGATTGGCATTCTTGCTTGACACACCTGCCTCAATGTTAGCTCAAGGATTGATAATGTGTGCTCCGTTATTACCATGCCTTGGCCTCACCACACACATTGTTACCATGTGCTCTTAGCCTCCAACCACCTATGGACAGTGGTTGCTGGTCAGTGCTGCTGGTAGTTTTTTCCACCCTTGCTGGCCATCTTCTTGGGGGCTTGCACATGCTGGAGCTTGTCAGACGGCTGCCTGGGTGAGAATCTTCACAGTCTTGGCAATGCATATATCTATATGATTTGCAAGGTATTGTGGGCAATGTAGTTCATTCACACCAGACACAGCTGCTGACAATAAATTAGTTGTGCTCTTGGGTAAAGCCAATAAGATATTTATTTATGGGGTTATTTCTCCCAACACAGATATGCTTGGTAGCACAAAAATCAGGTAACTTGCTTTCAGTGTTAACTTGGAAAAACAAAGTCAAAATCAGGAAAACAACAAATGAAAAGCCACAAAGCAAGAAACAAACTGTTCTTTTCAGGTTAACTTCTGATTACTTCCCACATAGATTCAGAAGTGATTCTCTCCTAGCTCACAAGCAATTAGGTAAGGCTTAATAGCTAGCAGTTATCCAGCTGAAACCCCTTTAGCTGGCTTGCTTTCTACTGTGTGGGTCAAATCCTGCTTCAGGAGCTTTTCTGAGTAGATTAAAGAACAAATTTGTATTTCTTTGTGATGGTTGCTGTACTTTATAACAGAAAGTTACCAAAGGAGTTTAGATAGAGAGCAATCCATATAAACACATTCTTCATCTGCAATCATTCCCCCATCTTCAACAAGCATAGGTTCAATATCATGGATTGGCACAGATGAATCTCTCAATGGAGCACTTTCAGGAGAATACTTGTTTCCCTGCTGTCTTTCAAGGTTATAGCTAGGGCATAGATCAGTGTTCATACCTGAGCTTCCATTGCTGCTAGAGTTCCTCTCTATATAGCCTGGCCAGTATGTAGTCCAGTTCTTATGTCCAGCCTTCCAATCCAGATCCCTGGACACTGGATCTCTCTTCACATACCTTCTGGCACGGGTCTTAGGGTCCCTTCCACGTGCAGCCGTCTCCCTCACAGGTAGCGTCTGGTGATTCCTAGCTCTGCAGCACCATTCCTCTGGCTTTCCCCAGTCCAATGGTGTATGCTGGCCCTTGGAATACCTCCCAGTATACGTACTGCTTTGGACTCTTCTAGACCTCTCAAAGGCTTTCCTCCTCTTTCTTCCAGAGGGTCTCTTTCCCTCTCTGTCCGTCCGGTTTGGCTTCTGCTTCTGCTGATCCTTCAGATGAAACTGAGGATAATTCTCTGGATATCCAAGGTGATCATGAAGATGGTCATCTGTAGAATAAAATCTACTTTTATTCTGCTTGGATGAGTGCTCCTCCCTAACACAGCGCAGCTGTGCTGAATCAGGCCCTGCCCTTTGAGATGAGTGCTTAGGGATTACCTCATAGCCCTCCTGATTGAACACACGTTTCCCCACTTCAGCTCCTCTAATGGCTGTTGGAAACCTGGTGCATTCTGGGACTGGTAGTCTTTTATGGGAAAATTCTGTTTTCTTATTTCTACCAGAACTGACAGGTTGCTTGTTCAGAGTCACTTCACCTTTTCTATAGCTCCTTCCTGAGCTATGATAAGCTTCCTTATCACAAGCTGTACGTACACTGTCAGCTAAACCTTGTCTACAGGAACATGCAATACACAAACCCCAGTGGGGACCTGAACCTGTGACCCTCCACACATACATATATGTGTGTGTGAAGCATGTCAGCAAGAGGAGCTATTATACCATGAAGCTCTACTGTGGTGCAACACACACAGTTGATAGATAGTGTCATGAAGAAGACCCTTCTGAGCCTATGGAGTTGGTGAGAGAAGAGGATTCCGTTGCAGAAACGGACAGGCAGTCTGAGCACATGGCTCAGTGTTTTCAGAGAGAATGTAAACAAAGAGAGTCACGAGCTGGAAAGACACTCGCACGCTGTGACGTAGTCCCTAGTTCAGGAGATAATGAGATACACCTGTTTAAGGGAGGGGAACAGCTAGCCCAGAAAAACAGGATGATAAAAAGTGGTCATTAGCTTGGACTAAAGGGAAGCAGAAAGAAGGAAGACGTCAAGAGGTGAGAACCAAGGGAGCCATAGTCCTAACGCCAGAAAGAAGCAGCACAGGACAGGTGACGTCTGGTAAAGGCAAGAAGGATAAGATATTTCCTGGAAGGCAGGCTTGGGAAAACTCACATGCTCCAGAGAGAGAAACCTGCTGGCATGACAATACTTGTACCTCTAAGGCTGAAGCTACGAGGCTGAGAGACAAACAAACACAAGCTGTGTTTGGGAATCAGTCTGACCTTGCAGAGCTGAGAATTCCTTTCCCTCCAAAGCCGCAAGGTAGGCTTCACAACTTACATAGATTTGAACCTAGTTATAAAGTATTTCCCTGCAGTTGCCAGAATGTGGCAGACTCTCTAAAAAGAAACTTCAGTATATACGGTAATTCACAGTCCTACCCTTTAGAGTGCTACCGACAGAAGCCATGTGAGGATAGTGAAGACGTCTGTTTTAAAGTTCAGGATAGCAGCTCACTGACACACCCTGCTATTGCTGACGCTGAAGAAATGCAGATTGACTCTGATAGCAGTGAAATAGTGGATAACCAGATGGACTGCACGTTATGTTTTGCTGACCATGTTGAGTCTCTGTGCTGAACACTAGTTTGAGAAAGCTGGAGAAGCAACAGAAAGAATGGGGAACATTTCCTTTTGCTGAAATACCGAGCACTGCACGATGTAAGCCTGAAGCTGATAAGGCTAATTTACCTGAGTTCTTGTACATATCCCTCAAGCCAATTGTATGGCAGTTTGTCCTAAGTTATTTACCTGCATGGAAATCCGTTGGGAAGGGGAAAAATAAATTCTTGTCATTGCCTGAAACACTCGACTACAACTCTTCTGTTCTCAAAGGGTAAAAGGGACTACCATTCCCAGAGGGCCTTGCAGGACCAATGCAGGGTCACACTCTCTGAGTCAGGAATACAAAGGCAGACCAACTCTCAGCGCCCTAGGCGTTGGGCTGGCCACCAAGAGGGTGACAAGTGGCGTAGTCTGTTCAGATCTTTGCTTGGAATACAAAAGGACATCCCAACTGAGGGAAAAGAAAAGAAAAACATCAGGATACACCAGAAGTTTTTCCACATCTGGAAAGTACAGAGAGAAAATCTGCTAAGCTGCTGGTGGAGAGTGGTTGGAGATTTCGCTGGCAAAATCGTGCCAGGAGGATCAGGACACCGAGGATAAGACTCCTTTCTCAAGGCCTGAGTCTACACCGTGCGAAGGTAACGGGTAACTGGACACGGGTGTAGAGGATTCAAGAGAGAAAGGGGAGTCTTTGTTCTGCAGTAAAACTAGTTAGGATTTAAAAGAGAGTTTGGTGCCGCACTTGGTGGGCTTTTCTTTTTGCTTTCTCTGCAGGAACCACAATCCTTAAAAATGGATCCACAAGAGGTGTTGCGGTGGACGTCCAATCAGTTTGAGAAACAAATGGAACTGGCACATCGCATGCAAGAGCAGACAGCTGCGGCTATGTATGCCCAGCAGAAGTCCCTAGTAGAGCTAATGGAGGCTTTACTCGCCAAGCAGAAGGCTACCGAAGAAACAAACCCATCGTTTGCTGTGGTGGTAGGACCACAAGGCTGTGGAGCCTTAACTTTTGGCCAGTTAACAACTAATGATGATTTGGATGACTTTATTGAGGCCTTTGAAAGTGTTGCAATAGCAGTCAAATGGCCACTTGAGCAATGGGCGGTGAGATTTGCCACTTCCCTAATGGGAGAGACAGCGTAGGACCCAAGGGAGGGCTGAACTGGAGGCCGGAGAGGGGTTGCCCTGGGTGCCCGCTGATCTTGTCAGGAAATTCCCTTCCTTTCCGAAGGAACAACAAGCTGACCTCGCACTAAAACGAGCATTTGAATACGCTCAAACTGATAGAGAGACCCTTCCTAGATTCCTCCTAGATAAAGAGGTGTTGTACAGAGAGTCCAATGAGCCACAGACAGGAGCGGTAAGGAAGCAGTTGGTAGTGCCCACTAAGTTTAAAGCAATAGTTCTAAGGTTGGCCCATGATCACCCTGTAGGTGGCCATAAAGGGATCCAGGGGATGCTGGATCAAATCTTGTCCCGCTTTTATTGGCCGGGGGTTTTTAAAGAAATCGCCCGCTACTGTGAGTCATGCCCCAAATGTCAGCTTGTTACCTCTGCCAAGTCACGGGCAGTGCCCATGATACCTACGCCCGCGATATCAACTCCAATTCGCCGTATGGCAATGGATATTGTAGGACCCCTGATTAAGACCCCAAGGGAGTTCCAATATATATTGGTGATAATAGATCAGGCCACACGTTTTCCTTGGGCGATACCCTTGCGGAGTACTTCCACTAGGACGATAGCCTTAGACCTCATTAAGTTGTTCTGCGAGGTAGGATTCCCTCAGGAAATGCTTACGGACCAAGGCAGTAACTTCATGTCGAGGTACCTAGCCCAGCTGTGGGATGCATTTGGGGGGCACCATGTAAGGACCGCCGCCTACCACCCCCAGTCCAATGGACTGGTCGAACGTTTGAATCAGACCATCAAGCAGATGTTGAGACAGAGTCTGAATGGGAAAATGTCTGAGTGGGATACCTTGCTCCCATTCATTTTATATGCCTGTTGAGAGCATATGCAGGCATCCTTAAGAGCATCACCTTATGAATTGCTATTTGGTTGGGCTCCCAGAGGGGTTTTAGACATTTTACGAGAACAATGGGTGGAACCGGAAGTTCAGGAGATAGGGGTGCCTCACTTCTGAAGGGATTTGAGAGGTCGTCTGCAAAGGACTTCTCAGGCATCAATAGAAAACTTAAAGGCCAGTCAACAGCGACAAAAGAAATATTATGACCGAGGGACAAGGCCTCGGCAGTTAGCAATAGGAGATAAAGTTATAATTATGGTAGCGGACGCCGGACCAAAATTCGAGTCCCAATGGAGAGGTCCGTGTACGGTGGTAGAAAAAGTAGGTCCCATTTCCTACGCTGTAGAAAACGATAGGGGACGTCGCCAAGTCTACCATTTGAATGTTCTTAGGCCCTGGCATGAGAGGTCAGCGGCAGCACGCCTAGATACGGTAGAAAAGCATCCTAGCGCCTCATTAGGGATTACGAGCTGTCCGAGTAATAGCTCGTCAGCCCGTAATATCTTAAGGGGGGGGGGGGATCTGTCATGAAGAAGACCCTTCTGAGCCTATGGAGTTGGTGAGAGAAGAGGATTCCGTTGCAGAAACGGACAGGCAGTCTGAGCACATGGCTCAGTGTTTTCAGAGAGAATGTAAACAAAGAGAGTCACGAGCTGGAAAGACACTCCCACGCTGTGATGTAGTCCCTAGTTCAGGAGATAATGAGATACACCTGTTTAAGGGAGGGGCACAGTTTAGCCCGGAGAAACAGGATGATAAAAAGTGGTCATTAGCTTGGACTAAAGGGAAGCAGAAAGAAGGAAGACGTCAAGAGGTGAGAACCAAGGGACCATAGTCCTAACGCCAGAAAGAAGCAGCACAGGACAGGTGACGTCTGGTAAAGGCAAGAAGGATAAGATATTTCCTGGAAGGCAGACTTGGGAAAACTCACATGCTCCAGAGAGAGAAACCTGCTGGCATGACAATACTTGTACCTCTAAGGCTGAAGCTACGAGGCTGAGAGACAAACAAACACAAGCTGTGTTTGGGAATCAGTCTGACCATGCAGAGCTGAGAATTCCTTTCCCTCCAAAGCCGAAAGGTAGGCTTCACAACTTACATAGATTTGAACCTAGTTATAAAGTATTTCCCTGCAGTTGCCAGAATGTGGCAGACTCTCTAAAAAGAAACTTCAGTATATACGGTAATTCACAGTCCTATCCTTTAGAGTGCTACTGAGAGAAGCCATGTGAGGATAGTGAAGACGTCTGTTTTAAAGTTCAGGATAGCAGCTCACTGACACACCCTGCTATTGCTGACGCTGAAGAAATGCAGATTGACTCTGATAGCAGTGAAATAGTGGATAACCAGATGGACTGCACGTTATGTTTTGCTGACCACGTTGAGTCTCTGTGCTGAACACTAGTTTGAGAAAGCTGGAGAAGCAACAGAAAGAATGGGGAACATTTCCTTTTGCTGAAGGAAGCTGTTATTGTTTGTTTGTACCAAGCACTGCACGTTGTAAGCCTGAAGCTGATAAGGCTAATTTACCTGAGTTCTTGTACATATCCCTCAAGCCAATTGTATGGCAGTTTGTCCTAAGTTATTTACCTGCATGGAAATCCGTTGGGAAGGGGAAAAATAAATTCTTGTCATTGCCTGAAACACTCGACTACAACTCTTCTGTTCTCAAAGGGTAAAAGGGACTACCATTCCCAGAGGGCCTTGCAGGACCAATGCAGGGTCACACTCTCTGAGTCAGGAATACAAAGGCAGACCAACTCTCAGCGCCCTAGACGTTGGGCTGGCCACCGAGAGGGTGACAATAGATAGATAGATAGATAGATAGATAGATAGATAGATAGATAGATAGATAATGGTATAACAGCTCCTCTTGCTGACATGTTTCCCTTCAGCTGGCCTTTGGCACATGCTGAAATGTGCATGGTGCACATGACCAGGATAAAGCTTCTGTCTGCTGCAGGCTGGTGTCACTTCCCACACCACCACCAACATCTCACCATGCAAACATGCCCATGCACTGTCAGTAGTGATGGTCGCAGTCTCAGCATGTTAAGAATGCGGGTTTGGTGGGCTTCTTGGGCACAAGGGCTGGATGGGGGGGCAGGGGCACACATGGATGGCCACACAACCCCCCCCCCCCTCCTGACCAGCTGCCGATGCAGGGGCCCCATCACCACCTAGCACTGATACATCTCAGGGGGAGGATGGCAGCCACTGCTGTGGTATTTCCCTGGACACCTGCATTTTCCAGCTACCTGGCGGGATACAGCATCTGGCACGATTGGCCTCTTCCCCCACAGATGGGTTCTGCGGCACCAGGAGAGGCAGCCTGGATCTCTGCCTGGGGTGCCAGGACCCTTGGACTTCCCCATGTGGCACATTGCCTTTCTGCAGCAGTAGCAGGACTGTGTGCTGCCGCTGTCATTGTGGGATCATGACAAACATCACAGATGGTTCTGCAGATGGCAGAATACTCCTTTGTGAGCAGCCTAAAAAGGTTGGGGCTCATAAACCTGGGGAAGAGATGGCTGAGGGGAGATATGATAGAGGTCTATAGATTATTGTCTGGAGTGGAACAGTTAAACATAGAAACATGATGACAGAAAAAGACCACATGGCCTATCTAGTCTGTCCTTTCATATCAACACCTACAACAGTCCCCTTTTTAACTTTAGAGATCCTCTGTGTTTCTCCCATGCTTTTTTGAATTCAGTTACTGTCCTCATCTCTACCACCTCCACTGGGAGACTATTCCATGGATCCACCACTCTTTCCGTAAAGAAATATTTCCGCATATCACTCCTGAATCTAGCCCCCTTCACCCTCATCCCATGTCCCCTTGTAGCAGACCTTGCTTTCAATTGAAAGAGGCTCTCCCCCTAAACATTTATGCCACGGAGGTATTTAGACATCTCAATCATATCACCTCTATCCCGCCTTTCCTCTAAGGTGTACATATTAAGATCCTTAAGTCTGTCTTCATATGCTTTATAATGAAGACAAATAATCATCTTAGTAGCCACTCTCTGTACCAACTCCATCCTGTTCACATCCTTTTGAAGGTGCGTTCTCCAGAATTGCACACCATACTCCAAATGTGGTCACACCAAAGATTTATACAGAGGCACTATTACCTCCTTTTTTCTGCTAGCCATTCGTCTCCATATACACCCAAGCATCCTTCTAGCTTTTGCCGTCGCCTTTTCTACCTGTTTAGCTACTTTAAGATCATCAGACACAACCACGCCTAGATCCCGCTCTTCTTTAGTGGACAAAAGTACTTCACCCCCTATACTATATTGCTCCCTTGGATTGCCGCAGCCCAAATGCATGACCTTACATTTTTAACATTAAATCCCAGCTGCCAAATTCTAGACCATTCTTCAAGCTTAGCTAGATCCCTCCTCATGTTATCTACACCTTCCTGGGTGTCTACTCTATTGCAGATTTTGGCATCATCCGCAAAGAGGCAAACCTTACCCGACAGCCCTTCCACTATATCACTAACAAAGATGTTAAAAAGAATTGGACCAAGGACAGATCCCTGGGGCACATCACTGATAACATCCCTCTCCTCAGAGTGAGCTCCATTTACCTGTACTCTTTGTCGCCTCTCAACCAACCAATTACTAAGCCAAGCAGTAACTTTAGGTTCCATCCCTAGGGTGCTCAGTTTTTTTATAAGTCGACTGTGAGGAACAGTGTCAAAGGCTTTACTGAAATCCAAATACACCACATCTAGGGCTCTCTCTCGGTCCAACTCCCTGGTCACCCAGTCAAAGAAATCAATCAGATTTGTCTGACAAGACCTGCCTCTGGTGAATCCATGCTGCCTCAGATCCTGTAATCCACTGGACTCCAGAAACCTCACTATTTTCTCTTTTAGACGCGTTTCCAATAATTTACTCACCATCGAAGTTAAACTAACTGGCCTGTAGTCTTCAACCACATCCTTACTTCCGCTTTTGTGTAAAGGCACCACATGAGCCTCTCTCCAGTCCTTTGGCACCACTCCCGACTCCAACGAGGCATTGAAAAGGTCAGTCAGTGGAGCTGCTAGAACGTCCCCAAGTTCCCTCAGTATTCTAGGGTGTATCCCATCTGGTCCCATCGTTTTGTCTACTTTAGGTTGAGCTAGTTTCTCACGAACACAGTCTTCTGAAAATTGTTCAAGATGTCCCTCGCTTCTGTTCTTGTTTTTTGGTGTTTTCTGAGGTCCTATCTCCTGATTAGGTGTCAGCAGTTCCCACAAGCTGAGAAGGTTACTAGAGTTTAAAAACCTACTCTGTTAAAGGAAATATTTCTGCTGAAGCACCAAAAAGAAAGTAACTGCTTTAAAAATATATAAAAACCCTTTTAAGAGCTCCCAGTCAGAGAGCTAGCAATTTAATAAAAATAAACCCTCAAATCCTTACCGTTGTTTGACCTGTAGAGCCCCCGTTAGGAATGCCATAGGTCACTTTTTTATGCCATCAGACTGTGGACAGACTAGGGGACCTACAATGCATGTACAGTGAAACCCATTTGGGTCTTATAGTTGAAAATATTTTTTCAGTCAACGTTTAATCAAACCCTGCAATCCATTACCGGTGGATGTGGTAAAAGCTGTCAATGTAGCTGGGTTTGAAAATGTGTGGACGGGTTCCTGGGTAACGGTGCATAAACCATTGCTACAGAGGACCTGAGCTATGCACTTCTTGCCCATTACAGTTATAGGGGATCCCGTGTGTCTCTTGAAGAAACTGCTAGGTACTTGTGACCTAGATTGTGCACTGTTGGACACAGGATACTGGGCATGATGGACCTTGGTCTGACACAGTTTGGCATATTTTGTAATCTTATGTTCCTATGTGCAATCTAGGCAGCTTCTTGGTCCCCCTTGTGCACCAGCAGCAACCACTGCATAACCCATGTGCCACCTCCTTTGCCCCTATTTGCACCATCAACATAGTGCCCTTTCCAACTTGGGCACTATGCTGTTTCTGCTATTGGAGCACTACTATCATTCACTTGGGTTTCCCTGTCTGCGCATCACATTGCAGACGTAAAATAAGCTCTCTCTCCTCAAAAAACACCCTTTCCGCGAGGTTTTGAATTGCGTTAGGATTCCTGCCATTACAGTGCCTGTGTTAAGGGAGCAAGCCTTGTTCCCGCCCACTCCACGCTCATTGACCCCCCCCCCCTCTCTGCCCCATGCACGCCTTCTCTCCACCCACAGGTACCATTAGCATGTGCTAAAGTGGCTGGTACCGTTAGCACACACTAAAGTGACTTTTTGCACGCGCTAAGGGTACAGATGTGCATTTAGCGTGCACTAACTGCACACTTGCTCCCTTACCATGGTTTAGTAAACATACCCCTAAGTCTGTCACCATATGCTTTATAAGGAAGACCACTAACAATTTTAGTAGCACCCTCTGCACCAACTCCATCCTTTTTATATCCTTTTGAAGGTATGGTCTCCAGAATTGCATACAATACTCCAAATGAGGTCACATCATTCCCCTCCCTATGCACCCAAGCATCCTTCTGGCTTTCACAATTGCCTTTTCTACCTGCTTAGCCCCTTTAAGATCATCAGAAACAATCACGCCCAGGTCCCGCTCTTCTTTCGCGGACAGAAGTACTTCGCCCCCTACACTCTACTGCCTCCTTGGATTTTTGCAGCCCAAATGAATGACCCTGCATTTTTTAGCATTAAATTTCAGCTGCCAAGTTCCCACCATTCTTCAAACTTATCTAGATCTTTCCTCATGTTATCTACTCCTTCCTGGGTGTCTACTGCAGATTTTGGTATCATCCACAAGAGGCAAACCTTACCCAACAGCCCTTCTGCAACATCACTAAAAGATGTTAAAAAGAATTGGACCAAGGACAGATCCCGGTGGTACACCACTGGTAACCTTCTTCTCCTCAGAGTGAGTTCCATTTACCTGTATCCTTTGTCACCTCCCACTCAACCAATTTTTAACTCTGTCAGTCACTTTAGGGTCCATCCCTAGGCTGCTCAGTTTGTTTATAAGTCACCTGTGTGTAATAGTGTCAAAGGCTTTACTGAAATCTAAGTTCACCACTTCTAGGGCTCTCCCTTGGTCCAACCTCCTGGTCACCCAGTCAAAGAAATCAGATTTGTCTGTCAAGATATGCCTCTGGTAAACCCATGCTTCCTCGGATCCTGCCTCAGATTCGACTCCAGAAGCCTCACTATTCTCTTTTAGCAGCGTTTCCAATAATTTATTAACCATAGAAGTTAGACTAACCAGTCTGTGGTTTTCAACCTTATCTTTACTTCCGCTTATGTGTAAAGGGACCACATGAACCTCTCTCCAGTCCTTTGGCACCACTCCTGACTCCAATGAGGCATTGAAAAGGTCAGTCAGTGGAGCTGCTAGAATGACCCCCAAGTTCCTTCAATATTCTCGGATGTATTCAATATGGACCCATCGCTTTGTCAACTTTTAGTTTAGCTAGTTCCTCACAAATTCAGTTTTCTGAAAATCATTCAAGATCCCTATCACTTCTGTTCCTATTTGTGGGTGTTTTCTGAGTTCCTGCTCCTGGCCCTTCATCTGTGAACACAGAACAGAAATATTTGTTAAGCAATTCTGCTTTATCCTCATCAGCTTCTACATATTCCTCCTCTTCATCCTCGAGTCTGACAACACCACTTTTGCACGTCCTCCTCTCACTAACATATCTGAAAAATGTCTTATCCCCCTTTTTATTGCATTGTCTATTTCTTCTTCTTTTTGTATCTTTGCTTTCCTGACTACTTTGTTAGCTTTTCCAAATATTGATGCCTGTCTTCCTCTCTCTGGGATCTCTTGTATTTTATGAATACCACCCTTTTTTGCTTCACCTTTTCAATTACTTCTTTTGAGAACCATATTGCAATGAGTTTCCGCACATGGCCTCTCATCACCCTTAGGCTGCCCCTGAATATGATAGAGACATTTAAATACCTCTGTGGCATAAATGCACAGGAGGCAGGCCTCTTTCAATTAAAAGGAAGCTCTGGAATGAGAAGGCATAGGATGGAGGCGACAGGGGATAAACTCAGGAGTATTCTTTGGGAAAAGGGTGAGGAATGCATGGAATAGCTTCACAGTGGATGTGGCAGAGTCAAGGACTATATCTGAATTTAAGAAAGCATGGGAGAAGCACAGAGGCTATCTAAGCGAGAGGAAGGGACCGTAGAGTTTAGTATTTAGTATGGATGGGCAGATAGGATAGGATAGGTCTTTATGTGTTGTCATTTCCCATGTTTCTATGTTATGAAGACTAGGTGACGCCATGAAGTTACTAAGTAAAAACATAAGAATGTAAAGAGGCATATTAAAAAGCATTTATGCAGTTTGCAGACCTGCAAATCTCAAATGCCACTCAGTGGGATATTCAGCAGCAAATACCCAATTGGTGCCGCTGACTATCTCTACAAATGCCCCAATGCTAACTGCTTCACTTTGGGGCATTCCAGGAAGAAGCTGGGATCTCCCGAAGTTTATTCTCTCACTTCAAATTAACAAGTAATGATTTCAGAAGGTATGAAAGATGCAAACAAAGGAGCACCTCAGTTAGAGTCCTCTCTAGCTGCCATCTTGGGTTGCGGCAAATTCTCCCTTACATTAATTTCAATGAAAATTCCATTATGGTATAAAACATCATGTCATTTGGCAGGCTATTTTAGAAGCCTTATTCACAATTTCCACATCAAAATCCAGCATTTACATATGGAAATGGCATGCATGTGGAAATGGCGATTTGTTTCTGGTTAAATCCAAGGGTCTTTATTCAGTCCTCATTCTTCTTGACCTTTATGCTGCTTTTGACACTGACCACCTCCTTCTCCTTGACACATTGTCCTCATTTGGTTTTAAGGGCTCTGTACTGTCCTGGTTCTCTTATCTATCCCATCACTCTTTCAGTGTATGTTCTAGTGGTTTCTCTTCTACTGCTATCCCTCTCTCAGTTGTTGCGTCCCAAGGGTCTGTTCTAGGCCCTCTCCTTTTCTCACTCTATACCCAATCTCTTGGTGCTCTCATCTCCTCCCATTGCTTTCAGAATCATTTTTATGCTGATGACTCTCAAATCCATTTGTCTACACCTGATATTTCTGTTACACTCCAAGCTCGTATATCTCCCTACCTATCTGACATCGCTACCTGGATGTCTCACAGCCTTTTGAAATTGAACATGGCCAAAACTAAACTTCTTATTTTTCCCCATAAACCTTCTTCTCCCATAACATAAGAACATAAGATATGCCATACTGGGTCAGATCAAGGTCCATCAAGCCCAGTATCCTGTTTCCAACAGTGGCCAATCTAGTGGCATCCCCTTCTTCCTTTCTCTATCTCTGTTGATAACACTCTTTTGCTTCCCGATTCCTCAGCCCACAACTTTGCAGTCATCTTTGACTCTTCCCTCTCCTTCCCCACACATATCCAACAAATAAAACCTGTTATTTCTTCCTCTATAACATTAACAAAATGTGCCCCTTCCTTTCTGAATATACTACTAAAACACTCTTCCACTATTGTACTATTGTAACCTCCTTGCTGGTCTTTCTCTGAGTCATCTCTCTCCCCTTCAGTCTGTTCATAACTCTGCTGCATGGCTAATCTTCCACCAGCCCTAATATACTCATATAACCCCCTCTTTTCAAATCACTTCATTGGCTTCCCTTCCATTTTTGTATCCTATACAAACTTCTTCTTCTGACCTATACAGGCATTCATTCTACTGCTCTCACTATCTTTCCTCTCTCCTTACTCCCCTCCTTGTGAACTCAGTTCTTCCTCTGGCTTGCTTCTCTCTCTGCCCTTTTCTTCCACTGCCAACTCCAGACTTCAATTCTTTCACCTTGCTGCTCCTTATGCCTGGAACTAACTTCCTGAATCTTTATGTCAGGTATCTTCTCTCCCCCTTTTCAAATCCATGTTAAAGGCTCACCTCTTTCAGGCCGCTTTTGTATCTTAATCCCTTGTTCTCCTTACTCTTCCCTCTTGTACCCTTGTTCCCATCTATTGTACTGAATGTTTTGATTAGATTGTGAGCTATGACCAGCAAGGACTGTCTTTTATATGTGTCTGTACAGCACTGCATATGTCTTGTAGTGCTATATAAATTATTAATAGTAATAGTAGTAGTATATAAAAGGCTAAATTTGCATGTGGATGTCCATAATGCATAGAAATTGTAAGGGGGTATGTCAGGGGTAGGGTTAGAATGGGTAAAAAATCTTCATGCATTCCCCATTTCATATAGGCAATGTGTGTGTATGATGAAATTTGTCCACATTGGGATTTTCAGCTGCTCCCTGTCACTTACAGTTTTTTTAAAAATGCTTGTTTTGGCCAGCTCTTTTGAATTAAGGGGGTTACCCTTCTTCGTCCTCCGTTGTTTATTTCCCCCTCCAAATTGAAATGAAGTGAAGAGAATGTCCTCTTTAGTTTATTAATAATATTTAAGCATATAGTTTTGCAAACTACCAACTTACACGTTTGGGCCACTATGTAAGTTACCAAGTTGCCTTTGTTGATTTTTCCCATGTGTAGATTTGTATTATGGATCCTCCAGCTCTACGTGTCAGCAAATGCAATTGCACTCTTGCATGTTCTTATATGTATTTTTGAAAAGACTCCACATTTGGCAGTGCCTTCCCTAAAATACTGCCTATTTGTGTATGTTCCAACCTTTACATCTCAGTTATGATCTCCATACACTAAAATTTGCCTTCACATTTCCTGTTTATGTTATTCATCTCATTTAATCTTGCCATGTATGTCATTTGTCTCATTTTAGCACAATATGCACTTTTACAATATGCATACTTTTTTTTTTTTTTTTTTTTTTTTACAATGTGCGCACTTTTGAAATGCTTTAACATGGTTTTAAATGCTTTGATTGTTGTGAAGTGCCATGGAGTCGATGTTGACTCAGAGACCGGTGGATAGCTGTCCTAAACCGTGTTTGGTCTTCAGTCAAGCAGCTAATTGTTGATAAAGTGGCATCTATGGAGCATACTAAAATGACAATCAGCCTGAATAATGTTATTAGTGTTTTTGTGTCACTTTTTTCCTGCTCATATTTTTGTAGCAGGTTTTACAGTACCTGTTTTTATAATACATGCTCTTAACAAATAATTACATTGTTCTTCAAACATGATATCCTTATTTCTCTCCTTTCATTTCAGTTCATTGTTTTTAATTTCCACACCCTATGTATACTCCCACTTCCATTCTTTCCTTTTTATTTCTCGCTATAGACTCCCCTTCCCAAAGTTGTTTTCATTTGAATTTGTTCCTTAATCTGTCTCTACTCTACCTTCTTCCCTTCTAGTCTCTCAATTTTCTTCTCTCTCTCCCATCTCATCTCCTTTCTCCTCCATCTTCTCTGATCATTCTCATTTTTATGCTCCTAATAGTCTAACCAGGGCCAGTTCGAGTTGGTCCAAGATGTTAGTGCCCTAGGCAAAACTTAAGCCTTTACCCCTCCTGGCTGTCAGAATCTATTGTTTAGGCTCTTTGCTGCCCCGCAGAAGCCGCTGCCCTAGGTGACCACATTGTCTGCCTGATGGTTCGGCCGGCCCTGAGTCTGACCTACTCTAGCCATAACAACTCCTTTCTCTTCTGTCATTCCTTCTCTTCCCCAATCATCCTTTATCTTCACAGTCTAAGGGCTATGTTTACTAAATGTTAGGAGTGGAGGAGTAGCCAGCGCTCATTTCCCACTGGTATTCCTTGTGGCCTTGGGCAAAATCGCTTTACCCTCCATTACCTTGGAAGAAAGTCCCGGCAATCTACTTCCAGTCATACTGTGCCAAGAAAACCCAGGGATTGTTGGGTTACCAGGAGCCAGTACTGACTCAATAGCACACATTGCACTGCAGTGTGCGCTATCTGTTGCAGCACCCAAGTTATTCCTATGGACATGATGGCAGGTAGTGTGCGCTATCATTTAGTAAACATGCCCCTAAATCTTGATTCCCTCTTTCCTCATTCTTTACCTCTATCCTACTTTCCTCCTATCTTTGGTCCTTAGTTTGTAACTTTGTGAACCACAATACTGCTTTCACTGCAGCTACCTCCTTCCTGTAGACTTGTAGAAGAAAGATAGAAGTGATGATGGGGGATAAACATTACAGCAGGCTGCCATTTTCCTGGAGAAAACCACCAGTAGCATCAGGTAAAGATGACCCCCTAGAAAAGACCTGTAAATCAGTGGTTTTCAATGTTTACCACATTAAGCCCCTCCAATAACTTCATGAAAAAGGAAATGGAGCCACTCATTCCTGATTTATCACTGATTTGGCAAAGAGAATATCGACAGGCTCACTTAGCCCCAACTTCTTTCTCCTTCTTTGGGTGGGAGGGAGGAGAAGGCAGATAACCCTATTCATTTCTGAGTTTTGTGTGCTTTGGTGGTTGGCATTGAGAAAGTGCTAGCTAGCTTGCAGCCCCTCTGTTGTGATCTACCGGGATGGATGCAGACACATCTCCAAGCTTGAGAACCACTACAATAGCATCTGGTGCCATCTGGAGAAAACATTTGCATTATCTGGCCTGGGCAACCAGGAAAAAGGCTCCAGTAGGTCACAGAAGTGGTTTGCAAGTGTTGAAGAGCCTGTGGTCAAGAGCAGCTGCTAGAGACTGGCCGCTCACATTTAGGGTTGCCAACTTTTTGAAAGAGAAAAACCCACTACCTGTGGCTAGCCATGCTCTGTGCATGTCTGTCCCCTGTCCCGCCCATAAAAATAATTGCAGAGAGGGCAACGGTGCAGGCTTTAGCATCTGCAAGCTATATCAAGGGGGGGTACAAGAGGCTGGACTCTTCAGCACCTATTCAGTCACAGTCCCCTTCTCAGGCTCCTCCAACACACATATGCTCTCCCATATGGCATTAAATCCAAACATATATTCTGCATCCACCAAACCTCGGCCCTGGCCTCTTTCCCAATAATTTGTGCAGAGCAGAGCTAGAACCTTCCCCATACAACTTACCATACGAGAAAAATTCCCTCTCAATATCAAGCATATTGTGAATTAATCAGGGCCAGACTCACCCTAAACAGATCTTGTTCCCCTGGATGTCAGAATTTATTGTTTCCAACAAAATCTAAATGTGATCACCTTCCGGAGCTCATTATACTTTTAAGTAACCACAAAATCAAACGCTCCACTCTTCACCCTGAGGTTTGGTATTTTTCTAAATTGGCAACCAGGTCTCAGACTTTCAAGGAGCGAATTTCTGGATTTTCAATATAATTTGAACCCAGTGCTCACCTTTGCATCAATGACCTGTTTCTGTTGCCTTTCAGCAGTCACGTTTTCCTATTGTTTTCACCACAACGCTATATTTTCAGTGTTTTGATAAGTAGTGCTCAGCTAATTCAGACTTTTCCCATGATATTCTTAAGCAGGTTTTGAAGGTGGTACTTATCTGATTCAGCTATTTCCCAACGCCAACCTTTGCGCTGTTGCGTTTCACAAGCGTTTTCTCAAGGGATAATATTCTGCACTCCTCGTCTCTCCACCTGCACATGCAGTGAAACACATTATTCCAAGTTCTTTCCATAACCTCATCTCATATACGATTTTTTAAAAACTGTGAACTATCGACCATATCAGTCGTTTTAAGGGACATAGATATGCACTCACCGATCTTTCAAGCTGGCTTCTCTCCTCTGCTCTTTTGCCTGAGATGCCGCGCATGCTTACTATGACATGGTTTTAACGGGTCTGAATCAACTCTTAATAATTACCACCTGCAATTCTACCTGCCATTCTCCAAAGTAGTATAGCGCTTTTCTTAGGGCAGCGCTCAGATGTAGCGGTATTGTGGTTCAATATACTTTTAAAAGGAAACTATGTACAATCTTGATCCTTTTCAATTGCCGTCATAAACTATGATCTTCAAAAGTTGTGTAGCTCACACTGCGTTAAGTGCAGGCATTCCAGTCGATCTGCATGTTTAACCCGGTTGGGGTCACCGACTGTAAAGTGAAAATCCATTGTTGTTCCTTGTAAAGCAATGTCTGGACTTACCCCCGCTGCCGCTCAAAACTTGATCTATACAAAAACATTGGAGATCATCAAAGCCATGATTTTGACTCAAGCAATGGGCTACTATGGGTGCTTCCATTCTTCTACATTTTAATCTACTATGGCGCTCCTGTATACGTGTGTAAAAAGGGCGAATAGTCTTGCCCACATAAATCAATTGACAGGGGCATCGAATACAGTACACAACGTGTGTTGAAGTAGACGTGGTTCTGTGTTGTAAGTGGTACGTTCTGTCTCTATATTGAAAAATGGTACATTCTTCCGTGATCCAGCATATAGCACAATCCCCACACTTGTAATGACCTATGTTCTGAGTTGTGGGTACTGGATTTAATGGTCTTAATACTGTCGGACTTAGGATTTCTTTTAAATTTCTATGTCTTTTCCACACACATCTGATAGATTTATTTTCCAATCCACAGGTGCTATGAAGTACATTGTTATGCTTCTTTAATATTCGTTGAATCATACTGCTATAAGGAGAATATGAGGTTACTAAATTCACCTTATTATCTTCCCCAGAAACCCTCGGGGTCGGGACTAGCAATGATTCACGGTTGTTAAATAACGCCCTCTTATAGGCATTGTCCCAGGATCGAGATTGTACATAGTTTCCTTTTAAAAGTATATTGAACCACAATACTGCTACATCTGAGCGCTGCCCTAAGAAAAGCGCTATACTACTTTGGAGAATGGCAGGTAGAATTGCAGGTGGTAATGATTAAGAGTTGATTCAGACCCATTAAAAACCGTGTCATAGTAAGCATGCGCGGCATCTCAGGCAAAAGAGCAGAGGAGAGAAGCCAGCTTGAAAGATCGGTGAGTGCATATCTATGTCCCTTAAAATGACTGATATGGTCAATAGTTCACAGTTTTTAAAAAATTGTATATGAGATGAGGTTATGGAAAGAACTTGGAATAATATGTTTCACTGCATGTGCAGGTGGAGAGACGAGGAGTGCAGAATATTATCCCTTGAGAAAACGCTTGTGAAACGCAATAGCGCAAAGGTTGGCATTGGGAAATAGCTGAATCAGATAAGTACCACCTTCATAACCTGCTTAAGAATATCGTGGGAAAAGTCTGAATTAGCTGAGCACTACTTATCAAAACACTGAAAATATAGCGTTGTGGTGAAAACAATAGGAAAACGTGACTGCTGAAAGGCAACAGAAACAGGTCATTGATGTGAAGGTGAGCACTGGGTTCAAATTATATTGAAAATCCAGAAATTCGTTTCTTGAAAGTCTGAGACCTGGTTGCCAATTTAGAAAAATACCAAACCTCAGGGTGAAGAGTGGAGCGTTTGATTTTGTGGTTACTATTGTTTAGCATTGAATGCCCTCCTTTCTGCCGACCCTTAGAAGTAATTGCCTAGGTTGCCAGATGATTGGGCCAGCCTTGGAATTAATACAAAAAAGTCATTTGAGACCAAGAGCAAATCTACAATGTCAATACTAACTTCCAAAACTCACACAAGGATCCTGAAAAAGGCAGCCCCATAAATAGTTCAGTGGGCCCTAAAATATCAATAAACCTATTAGGAAGCTGAACAAGAATAGAAATTCCATGCTAACCGAATGCCCAGTCTTGGTCACACACATATACACACACACACAAACTCTAGTGCCGATGACAAACCTTCTGAGCTGATATAATCCAGACCTTCTTCTGCCTGTCCTATAAGATCCACGCACAGTGCAGCACACAGTCCTTTTGCTTTAAATTAAGTCCCCTGTGCTTCTTGAGGCACCAGGCTTGGAGCAGCTCTTCCCCTACACTGGAGGAAACTGGGCAAGCAGAGTTAAAAACTGGTACTAGCTCGAATCTCCCCAGTCTACAACATAAGGTTATAATGAGAACAATCCATACTGCTTCTCAAATCAGTTCAGTTCAACACAAAGTCCTTCAAAGAATGCACTACAAAGCTCAGCTGCACAATTAGAAAGCTGTTCAGCTGCCTCACCCTTCCTCCCTTCAGGTTCACTTAATCCTCTAGTGGAACCTGCCCCAGGACTAGAGCTTTTAGTGTTCCATCCCTTGTACCTCCATGGGTTCAGGACCCTCCTTGTCTTCACAGGCTGGGGTTTTCATGGCCTCCTCCTCCTGGTCAGGGTAAATCTCTTCTTTGCTTGGAAACTGTGGGGTGTTTTCTAGGCCCAAACCACCTGAGCCAGCCCCCTCTCCGCCTCTTTCGGGATCCAATGAGTAGTTCCTGGTGAGCCAGGGAAACTCATCCAGATCAGAATCCTGAGAAGGATGAGTGGAGTGGATCTGTTTCCTCCTAACAGGAATGGAGCTGGTATGGGCCTTCCCTTCAGGGATCTGGGCCAGGTCTTCCCTATGCTTATTTCCTCTAGGATGCCTATGAGGCTGTAAGGGTGCCTGCACTATCCCAGAACCATCCCCTTCCCAGCTCCGCAGGGACTGATCACTATAATAAACACACACATATTACAGATAGGCCTTCACAAATAAGTGGCCACAAAGTGAAAATAGAAATAGGTAGACAAAAATTAAACTAAAACCTCAGAAAGTCAGATGCTGCATGCAGTGCAACACCAGAGGAACAGAAAGAAATGTATTTCCCTCTATATTGCACAAAACAAAAGACAGCAGATGTCAGGACTGGCATTAAGAGGGAAATAACCAGTGCAATTGCCCTGGGCCCCAAAGCCAGAGAGAGCCTTAGATCTGTCTGCTACTGAAAAAGGCATAGTTTGCTAGTGGGCTTTAGGGTCCCTTCTCAGATTTTTGCTTTGGGCTAGGCCCCCAGCCATGTCCAACATTAATCTTGGCAGATGTACTTTCCAAAAACTCACATTTTCCAGTTACAAAATATAAAATACAATTCTTTTATTTTCTACCTTTATTGTTGAGTCATATTATTTTTCTAGTGGTGTTGGTTCCAGTCTCTGTTTTTTATTTCCCTCTGTCTTCTTTTACCATGGTCTCCTCTCAATTTGCCATTTCTTCTTTCTCCTTCTGTCTTTAGTGCCTCTCTTATATTAATTTTTAATACCGATCTCCTTTTTTCAGTTTTCTTCCATTTATTTGTCTGCTTCTCTATGTAGATTTCAATCCTTCTTACCGACCACTCCTCCATTTCACCCTTTTTAGTGTATCTAGCTATAGCTTTCCATCTCTTTCCCTCACCTCAACCCACCCATTTCTCAGCTCTCTCTCCTTCCCCAACTTCTTATTTCCTAGTCTTTCACTAACTCTCCCCCTCTCTCCCTTCTTCCTGTCCTGCTTCCCTTCCTCCATCCAGTATTTTCCTATCCCTTCCTCCAGGTCCACCATCTTCTCTTTGTGTCCCTATGCCCCATGTCCAACATCTTCCCTCATTGTCCCTTCTTTCTCCCCCCATGACCAGCATTCCCCCCTCTGTACCTATCCCCCTTGTCCAACATCTCTTTATGTGTATCTCTACACCCATGTCCAGCATACCCCTTCTGCCCCAATACCCCCCATGTACAGCATACTCCTCTGCCTCTAACCCCCCCCCCCTCCCCATGCCCAGCATATCCCTTCCACCCCTATCGGCCCTATGTTCAGCATCTCCTCATGTATATCTCGACTCCCATGTCCAGCATCTCCCTTCATGCCCAGCATACCCCTTCTGCCCCTATCCCTCCAATAACCAGTACTCTCTTTCTGTCCCTAACCTCCATGTTTAGCATCTCCCCATCTCACCCCACCTCATGTCCATCAGCGGCAGACTTCCAACTTAAAAAAAAAAAGCACGCGTCTGTGATTCTGCACTTGGGAAGATGGTCTGGTCCTGCCCCTTTGACACGAGTATACGTCAGAGGAAGGAGGGACCAGACCAATCTTGCAAGCATGGAGTCACAAAGATATGTGGGGTTTTTTAGCCTGGATGTCTGCCGCTGCCCCAGAACAGGAAAAGCAACGGCAGGGGAAGGGCAGGGGCAGGCAGTGCAGGGGGGATGTTGAGGCTGGCAGTCGGCAGAAAACTAGCCCTTCGTTGCCTTCATTAGCCAGTTTTACCATCCTGCTGCCACCGGCCTGCAGCTCATAAAACTGTCCAGGCCGGCCTAACACTCACATTACTGAGTGGAGAAAGGGGGCAGTGCTGGAGGGCAGCAGCAGGAAGAAACTGTGCCATGATTCATTAAGTGACCCTTGCCACAGTCATGGATTCACAGCAAACTGGAGGCCTTGTTCATTATTTGAGAACCACCTTTCCTTCTCTGTTCATTTCCATTCAATGTAAAACCCTTTTACCATCTCTCATAAAGGGCCTGCCAGAGGGTATAACTGTATAACTGAAACAAAATGCATTAGATGAGCCAAGAAAAACAATTGTGGTGAAATGTGAGGAAAAAGGTTGAGGTGGACCTAAAATATGCTTGAAAATAATTTAGTCTGCTAACAAATTTTTACAATGACCCTTTTTATTTCAGCTTTGTGTTTGATTCCTAAGGAAAAATACAATACACATGTTTTAGGTATTGAATGATGCTTCTATTCAGCTTCTCCAAAACAACAGAAATAGAGGCTAGATTAACTCTGCGATCCGATAAAATTGTTTCTTCAGAAGTCATCTCGCTCTAGACTTGTGTAGATTAACTCTGCAGACATTTACACCTGCTTAGAAACAGGCGTAAATGGTAACGTGTAAAGTAGGTATGTATTTTATTAAATATGTTTATAAATCATAAGCCTGCCTGCCCTCTGCCCAAAATCCTCCCCTGAACATGCTCTAAAGTAACATACAACTATGCACCTAATTGCACCGCACATACTTTTACGTATGAGGCAAGAGGCTATTTACACACTATACTGGCATATATACAAAAAACAGAACATGAGCTCCTTAAAGTTATGCGGCAATCATCAGACTGGAAAAGTACCTCCATTAGGATCTCTAATGGCAAGCATTTGGATAAGTTGCAGGGAATACTGGTTCAGCTACAAACAGCAATTGAACTCGACAGCATTGAAGGCCCAATTGGTTACCTGCACAGAACATAAGAACATAAGAACATAAGATATGCCATACTGGGTCAGACCAAGGTCCATCAAGCCCAGTATTCTGTTTCCAACAGTGGCCAATCTAGGTCATACGTACCTAGCAGTTTCCCCAAGGGACACAGGTTCCACAATGCTTGTATTGGTTCAAGCATTGATATCCTGGGTCCCTTCTTAATAATGGTTTATGGACCTTTCCTCCAGGAACTTGTCCAAACCTTTTTTAAACCCAGCTACACTAACAGCCTTTACTACATCCTCCGGTAACAAATTCCAGAGTTTGATTACACGTTGAGTGAAAAAATATTTTCTTTTATTAGTCTTAAATAGTTTACCCTGTAGCTTCATTGCATGTCCCCTAGTCTTTCTATATTCTGATAAGGTAAACAATCGATCTACGTTTACCCGTTCCACTCCGTTCATTAATTTATAGACTTCTATCATATCTCCCCTCAGCCGTCTCTTTTCCAGGTTAAAGAGCCCCAACCTTTTTAGCCTTTCTTCATAGGAGTAGCCTTCCATCCCCTTTACCATTTTGGTGGCTCTTCTCTGAACCTTTTCTAAAATTGCTATATCCTTTTTAAGATATGGCGACCAGAATTGCACACAATATTCAAGGTGCGGTCTCACCATGGAACGATATAGAGGCATTATAATATCTTTTGTTTTATTTTCCATTCCTTTCCTTATCATACCTAGCATTCTATTTGCTCTCTTGGCCGCCGCTGCACACTGGGCCGAGGGTTTTAACATGGTATCCACAAGGACGCCTAAATCTTTTTCTTGGGTGGTGGTTCCTAATGTGGAACCTTGCATCGTGTAACCATAGTTTGGGTTGTTCTTCCCTAGGTGCATAACCTTGCACTTCTCCACATTAAATTTCATCTGCCATTTTGATGCCCAGTCTTCCAATTTATCAAGATCCTCTTGCAATTTTCCACAATCCTCCTGGGTTTTAACAACTTTAAATAGTTTTGTGTCATCAGCAAATTTGATAACCTCACTCGTTATTCCACTTTCCAGGTCATTTATGAATATGTCAAAAAGCAACGGACCCAGCACAGATCCCTGGGGTACACCACTATTCACCTTTCTCCATTGGGAAAATTGGCCATTTAGTCCTACCCTCTGCTTTCTATCTTTTAACCAGTTCCTGATCCACAGTAGTACACTGCCTCCTATCCCATGACTCTTTAGTTTTGCCAAAAGTCTCTCATGAGGGACCTTGTCAAAGGCTTTCTGAAAGTCCAGATACACAATATCAACCGACTCACCTTTGTCCACCTGTTTATTCACTCCTTCAAAAAAACATAACAGATTAGTAAGACAAGATCTTCCTTGTCTAAAGCCATGTTGGCTGTCTCCCATTAGGTCATGACTATCTATATGCTGAGTAATTTTATTCTTTATGATGGTTTCTACCATTTTTCCCGGTACTGATGTCAGGCTCACCGGTCTGTAGTTTCCCGGATCACCCCTCGAACCCTTTTTAAAAATTGGTGTTACATTGGCGATCCTCCAATCCTCAGGTATTAGAGATGATTTTAATGATAGGCCCAATTATAGCCCTAAACATCTTACTTAGCTAACTGCATCAGTTATTTGGACGTTATCTGCTATTATTTACTATGTTATTTTGTTAAAGGGAAGAGATTTATGGGGCAAATGCAGGGTGTATGTCCATAATAAAAGTTGCATACATTTTATATCCAAAAACGTAAAAAATATATATAAAAAAATAAAAGAATACTTCTAGAGATCTCTTAGATTTCCCACTAATTGATGTGCACCTTATTTATTTATTTTTTACATTATGACAATACCACCACTAGACCCCAGAGAAATAACAATCCAACAGAAATGAAAAAAAATTCTCTGTATGTCTTCTATCTTTCAAACTGAAAATCTATATCATGATAATAAGGAAAGGTAAAAGACCTCAGCTCTTAGTAACATCGGGCATTCATCAGCCCATTCACATAACCACATCAAGAGTCAGAAAAACTTTCTTTCTACGAAATTTTCAGCAAAATGTTAGCAGACAATTTTAAAATATTTAATTATTAATTTTTCAAAATGTTTTTCATATTATCATCAACAACTGCCACTTATCTTATGTGTTCACCTTTCTGACACTGCCAGTGTTTCACATAAGCTGCCCCAGGGAAATGTGCCTTAAAGATATAACTTTCAATTACTATTATGCAAAATTCTCACTTTATAAGATAACTACCCCTTTTTCTCACCATCACCCATTTAAAATGTGTACAAGAAGGTGCATACAAGCTACAGCGAATCTCTCAACTACAGATCGAACTGCAACACTACTGATGTCCCCCTACTCACATGCTTTCATTCAGTCCAAATTTATGTTATTTATTTATTTATGTGCTTTTATATATTGCCATCTCACAAGATCAAAGCGGTTTACAAACAACAAGTTTTGTTACATCACAACAGGGGAACAAAGTATGAATGTAACTTTTACAAGGAACATTGCTAGTGGATTAACATAATTTGACAATCTAAATACACTGAGAAAATATCAAGCTGAAACTGTATATTATAGCAATATAATTGTTAACATATTTACAAGATAGTGATTGCCATGTAGATTATAACTATAAACATATTTACAAAGTAGCACCTGACTTCCAATCTCATCCTATATTCCTTGGGTCCGATTTTCAAAGGACTTTACATGGGTAACTTCCCTAGTGCCCTTCAAAAATCGCAAATATGTCCCTAACACACCCAGATGCTATCCACAGAGTATCGGGGGGTGTTGGGGGTGTTCCAGGGTGGAGTGGAGGCGGGACATGGTGCTACCCATGTAGCACCGATTTTTGATGCTACATGGTTAGCGCTCTTCACCTTAAAGATAGGCATGGGAAAACCTCGCCTATCATTAAGGTGCTGAGGCTAACCATGTAGCATCGAAAACCGGTGCTTCATAGGTAGCTCCTGTGACTTCTTGCATTTGTGGTGACACCTGGATTTTTGAAACCAGGGCCACATATGACCCCAGCATGAAAAATCTGGGTTAAGTGGGAGGTGGCCGGACTATGCGCCAGTGCAGAGCATAGCACCGCCAAACTGAAATTCAGGCCCCATATCTATAGCATATTCATACCAACAGATTTTAAAAAAAACCATTAAATTCAATACATTACTCACTCATACTTCTTTCATCCTTCAACTTTTTAGTAACCTGCCATTAACAGCGCGGTCCCATGCTGAACTTGGGAGTGCTTCTAACTTCCGATTTCATAACAACGCCGCACATGTGCATTCTCACTAACTCTTATACTCATCATTCTTCTCTCATCCTTTCCCAATCAAGCAATCAAACCTCCTATCTTCCAGCTTCACTCTCGATTCAGTCAAACAAACATCCCAATCAGCTCCAGTGTCATCACCTCATGCCGCTGATTATGTAGGGCACTCCTTATGAAATGATCAGAACTCACACACCTAGCTAATCACCTTTATTACCTCTTAACTGCTACCTGACTTAAACTGATCTCTCTTTGTGTCTATACCACTTAATTGGGTTTGACTGCAGTATGGTGGAATTAAAAGAAGATCAATAAAATATAAATAGAAACAGGCTTCCCCAACTACCCCCTCCGATGTCAAAGCCCTCAGTCGAAAACTTTCACTTAATTTTCAGGAAAACAAGATATTAATATAGTCCTGCTGATCAAAAAGTGGAAAGGTAACAGAGCTTTAGTCAAAAACAGCCTGTCCAATCCACAATCACATTCAGCCCTGCTGGTTTCACGGTATTTAATCGAAAAATCCTTTGTTGTTCTCTGGCGTCATTGTGGATACCATGTTAAAACCCTCGGCCCAGTGTGTAGCGGCGGCCAAGAGAGCAAATAGAATGCTAGGTATGATAAGGAAAGGAATGGAAAATAAAACAAAAGATATTATAATGCCTCTATATCGTTCCATGGTGAGACCGCACCTTGAATATTGTGTGCAATTCTGGTCGCCGTATCTTAAAAAGGATATAGCGATTTTAGAAAAGGTTCAGAGAAAAGCCACCAAAATGGTAAAGGGGATGGAAGGATACTCCTATGAAGAAAGGCTAAAAAGGTTAGGGCTCTTTAACCTGGAAAAGAGACGGCTGAGGGGAGATATGATAGAAGTCTATAAATTAATGAACGGAGTGGAACGGGTAAACGTAGATCGATTGTTTACGTTATCAGAATATAGAAAGACTAGGGGGTATGTTTACTAAACCGCGCACACGTGCGCGGTGCACAAGAGCGTACGCTAATGATGCACTTAAGTGCTCTTAAGCGCCGTGCACGCGTGCGCGTCACATTAACGGACCGGCGCACGTGTGCGGGGCGCTGATGTGCGATAGAGGAGGGGAAACGCTTACGGAGGGCGGAGGAAGGATCCCGAGGGGCGGGGGGACGGGGTCAATGGGTGGAGAGTGGGAGGGGAGAGGCTCCCCGCACAGGAGCGGGGCTGAATTTCGGCATAAAAAATACCGTGAGTGAAACCCTTGCGTTAGAGCCGATTTAAAGGGAAGAGAAACCATTTCCGTCAGCAATGTACAGCAAAACCGGGGAAACCTGCAAAACGTGAGCAGAGTGATACATGTGCACAGAACAAAATAGCAAATATAAATTGAAAATGACCACAAAAAATTCCAAATAAATTATAATCCAGCTGGGCAACAGTGATATTAATGGGCAACCATAAAAAACACTCCCAGGAAAGCTCCAAAAAAAAAAGAAATGATTTTTGGAAGGGTCTACGCTCCGTAGACTCGTTCAAAAATCACTCCATTTTAATGGAGCTTTCCTGGGAGTGTTTTTCATGTTGCCCATTGATATCACTGTTGCCCAGCTTGGTTTTGATTTTTTCCACATTTTTTGGAGGTCATTTGTGAGGTTTAATTGCACCCCTGTCCCCATACAAGGTAAACGAGCCCACAGTAAAATTGTGCAGAGCAGGGTGTCTGACTCGTGCGGCCAGGTTTCCTATCTCCAGAGACTGCACTATCTCTGTAGCCACAGTGTGGTGCAGCAGACACAGCCAGTGCCTGAAAGGACCAGAGGGTCACAGGTTCAAATCCCAGCTGGGGCTCCTACCAACTCAGTCCCCATAGTTTTACCCACCACTAAACAGTGATAGTACAGACACTCCTTTATGGCAGAGAACATAAGCATGGTTCCAACACCTATATTTTACCCTACACCGCACACAAACCATAACAATGGGCATTACCTACAGCCGAGTCCCCCAAATTCAGTCCTGGAGTGCCACAACTCAATCAGGTCATATGCTTTTTCCCAGATAGGGACATGTCTGCATGTTGGCAGAAGGGTACAGGTGGTGGAGGGGGCAGTGGCTGCAAATCACAGCAGACAGTGGCCTAGGCCTGTGCAGGCTGGCACCGTCCACCGCAACAGACAGGCTCTGTCGGATGTACAGTCATGAACTCCCCAGGTAACACAGCACATCTGTGGCAACACAGTGGTGCAGTGCACACAGACAACATGTGCAGGAACAAAAGGTCACAGGTTCAAAGCCCAGCTGGGGCTACTGCCAATCCAATCCACATATGTTTCCTACAACTAAACTGTGATAGTAAGGAGAAACCTTTATTGCTGAGAACATATACATGGTTCACAAGCCTATATTTTACCACACCAAACACAGACACCATAAAAAGCCGCATTACCTAGAGCAGAGTCTCCCAAATGCAGTCCTGGAGGGCCCCACACCATTCAGGATCCATGCTGCCTCTAATAAAGATGCCTGTGCTGCATATCTATGCACCACCCCCATGGTATGCTGATGTAGCTCATGCATATTTATGAGGGACAGCATGAAAACCCGAACAGTGGTTGGAACACCAGGACTGGAGTTGGGACACTCTGCCGTAAAGCAGCAGCCAACAGGGCCAGACACACCCACACACACACACACAGGCCCCATTGGCCAATGCCTCCTGGAGAGGCAGGACATTGGGCCCTGCCTGTATCTCCCAATACTAGCAGTTGCATACCTTAGCAATGCCACCCTACACCTGGGTATATGGTACACAGCTATCAAACGTTTCCTATGATAACTGGCAGATATCAATTCCTACGTTAAGCACATTTTGCTCAGTGAGCTCCACCATAACAATCATTGTGATGTCTGTGGTGTGCGCTGCAGGTCTGGTCTCTGACAGTGTTCACCACCCTGGGGAGTGACCCCCAACAGTAGTGCGTACCATATCCATGCCTGTACTGTGCCCAGGACTGGTGTGGTGGGTATGGCTGCTGGACTCCTTATAGTAGCACAATGCTGGCATAGGTGTGGGGGTGGCTGTCTGTCTATCCAGTGTGTGGTGGCTGCAAACACCTTCCACAGCCCACACTGCCAGCAATGTTGCCAGTATTGGGCTGCCAATGTGCATAATGAGGAGCAAGGTACCATGGGTATAGGCCGGACAGGGTGGCCTGGCCAGGGTGCATCTGCACAGGGCATAGGGCACTGACTGGGACATTTTAGTGCCCGGCCACCACCTACAAAGAAAGGGTGACCTCAGTATGTCCTGCTGAGAGATCACTCTCACCCTGACTGTGCAGTGACCACAGCATGGCTAGCCACCCCCATAGTGCCATATAGTATTTCTCTCATGTGATAGATATGGGTTTCCTTTTGGGGCCTAGTCACTGATTTAACTGCTTGCTGTGTATGCTGATATGCCAGTTCTGGGTGCATGCATCTCCACTGGGAGCATGCACTGTGGACTAACTAGCACACTGTTTGCAGCTGGTATGTGTCTTGATGGGGCAGCTTGTGGGGTGCAGCGGCTGATGACTTGCTGCAGAAGAATATCAGATAGTGGTGGGGTGCAGCTTACCATATCCAGGCCTAATGTATGTCTGCTATTGTGTAATGGATGTGTATAGAGCTGCATTGACTGCCCTGTGGGGTGTCTGTTTCTCGGCAGGACCCAGGTTGATGGTCCCCTCTTCTGCCACCTTTGCAGGGAGGTAGAATGTGGATCTATTGATAGGAGACCCTGTTTGCCACCCTCAGCCCCGGGGGGGGGGGGGGGGGGGGGAGAGAAAAGAAAGAGGTGGTGGTGGTGGTGGTGGTGGTGGTGGTGGTACATGGCCCACCTAGAGGTCCATAGGGGCTACACCTGACTGAAACAGACAGAAATATCCAAGATGTTTGTGCAAAAACTACCTATCTCACACATTAACACTGCTTTGGACCTCCAGCATGGTCTCATTCAGCTATGGAAGGTGTTGTGGACCTGGTCCTGGGCGCCTCAGGGTGAGCACAGTACCCGCACAATGTGACGGTGTGTAGCTACTCTGTGCCAGTAAAACACACGGTCAGTACCCCCTACCAGGCCAAGGTGGTGTGTGGGTGCACATGGTCACTTCCCTCTACCAGGCCGACGTGCTGTGGGGGTGCATTGCCCATCTTGTGTTCATCTGTGGACAGCTGATTTGCATGTGCAGTGCATCATGGGTATAGGTGGGCTAACCCTATACTGGTGACTGCAGCAGACTGTCTGTGTGGTGACGTGTAGGCTGTCTGCAGCCAGCCATGGGCTTGCTAGTAGCTGTAGCTCAATGGTTACATCACTGCCTATGATGCTAGAGGGCATGGGTTCAGACCCACAGTGGGGTTATCCAAAGCATTATCTGTTTTTTACTGTACATATTTTGCTGCCAGCAAATACACCCTCAGCGTACTGTACCCATAAGGTGCCTATGAGGGCGCCCTATAGGGCACCTTATGCTTTCCGTCCATATAAGGGGCACTGTACATTTTCTTGTGATGCAACTTATAGGGTGCCCTATAGGGTACATTTTAAGGTGCCGTGGCGGACAGTGCACTTTAAAATGTGCCTTATAGGGCGCCTTATGTTAACACGATTTGAGAGTGCATTTGCTATTAATGATAATTACAATAAAAATAAAATGCCACCTAAAGCAATCTTCCCCATAATATGTTATGCCTCAGTCAGCCTTGTTCATTGGGCACTGTGGGGAATTGAATCCCTGATCCCTGCACCATTGGTCAGTGTCTTAACCATTGTGCTGTGGTTCTGTTCCTGTGATTGCACATCAGCGCGCCGCCTTATGCCGCCCAATATTAAAATGCCTCCAAAATCATTAGCGTGCCACCTTATGGCCATTAGTGCAATGCCTTCTGTCGCCCAATATTACAGTGACTCCTAAAGTAATGTCTCAGCTAGCCATCTTCATTGGGCACTGTGGAGGATTAGAACCCATGATCCCTGCACCATTGGTTAGTGTCTTAACCATTGTGCTGTGGCTCTACTCTTCTTCCTGCACATCAGCGCACCACTTATACTGCCCAGTATTATTATGCCTCCATAAACATCAGCACGCCGCCTTATGCCGCCCAGTATTAATATGCTGCCAAAAACATTAGCCTTATGCTGCCCTTTATTTCAATGCTTCCTAAATTAACACCTCAGCCAGCTGTCTTTATTGGGCTCTGTGGGGATCAAACCCCTGATTCCTGCACCATTGGTAGGTGCCTTAACCATTGTGCTGTGGCTCTGCTCTTCTGCTTGTTTATCAGCGTACCACATATGCCTCCCGCGCAGCCATCTGATGCGCTAAGGTGCAGGGGCACAAGGGTGCCGCGCACCTTAGCGCATATTTAAATTCCGGCTTTTCTTTTTCAGGACAGAACGCCCACTCCTTATATGGCATCCGCACTCTACCGCGGCCCGCACTCTACCGGGGTTTTAGTAAACATGCCCCTAGGGGACATGCAATGAAGCTACAGGGTAAACTATTTAAGACTAATAAAAGAAAATATTTTTTCACTCAACGTGTAATCAAACTCTGGAATTTGTTACCGGAGGATGTAGTAAAGGCTGTTAGTGTAGCTGGGTTTAAAAAAGGTTTGGACCAGTTCCTGGAGGAAAGGTCCATAAACCATTATTAAGAAGTGACCGAAGATATAAATGCTTGACCCAGTACAAGCATTGTGGAACTTGTGTCTCTTGGGGAAACTACTAGGTACATATGACCTAGATTGGCCACTGTTGGAAACAGAATACTGGGCTTGATGGTCCTTGGTCTGACCCAGTATGGCATATCTTATGTTCTTATGTTCTTATGATCAGCAACAATTTTCCCCAGTCTCCTTTTCTATCAGACGGTGGCATATAGGGGCTTGTTTACAAAGCCGCGGTAGCGGTTCGCGATCGTTATCGGAGCTGCGGCCCCATTGAAATCAATGGGGCTGCGGCTGCGATAACAATCGCAAACCGCTACCGCAGCTTTGTAAACAAGCCCCATAGTCTATGCAGAAACATTGTAGTTCTTCAAAGACATGTTCAGCTTCTATACAGTATTTCATCTGAGGGGCTTCCATCACTTTCTTATTTAATTTGCTCTTATGCTCCATCACCCCTACCCTCAGACGACGGATCATTTTGCCCACATATAATAATAGACGTTATGATTTGCCACAACATGCAAAATTGTCTTCAAATTTATCAATTTTTTTCAAATTACTATTAATTAATTCACATAAGTGCATTTAAGATACAAAATGTCAAAAAAACCTTAAAGGGGTTGTCTGAGTTATGTAAAAAAAAAATAGCACTGTAAATCTGATGGTCAGCAATATATACATAAGCTAAGTGAGTTTTAAGTCCGTGCTTCTAATGGTAGAAGGGGTTAATCTTTCCTGAAGAATCCAGTGGGAGGGAGACACAGGGCAGATAGCAGCAGCTCTGGTCAGTGCAGGGGGGCGTGGCCAGCACTGTGACGTCTCGTGTACAGACACAGAGCTGCTCTCTCCTGCATGCCACACTTGTGCACGAATCATCATCAGGTTCTTGGTTCTAGGTTGTTCACACTTTTTCATCGCAATTCGTGTTAGCTCGTCATTCTTCAACCGTTATGTTATGGCTCCGCGAAAGTGTATTAATTCGCCGGACAGTTTCTGTTTCATCTGTGGTGAATATACAGTGTTGAAGCAACAGCAGAATATTACAGACTTTGTGAAAAAAGTATACTTTGCATACTTTGGACTAAAAATTGGAGATCAAGATAAAGTCTGGGCGCCTCATAAAGTGTGCAGACGGTGTGTTGAGGATCTCCGAAACTGGTTCAAGGGTAAGAAAAAATCTTTCTGTTATGGGATTCCTATGGTATGGCGAGAGCAAAAGAACCATAGTGACTACTGTTACTTTTGTTAATGCGATGTGAAAGGGTTTAATTCCAAATGGAAGCATTCCATTTCATACCCCAATCTTCACTCGGCAATTCGTCCCATCCCCCATGGCACAGATATACCAGTACCCAAGCCCCCTGCTACCTTGGAAGAGATACCTAGCTCCGATGAAGGTGAAGTCATACCTGAACCAGATGACGAATCAAGTTCTGACTTTGAAGATGATACAAGACCAAAATTGTTTTCTCAGGAGGAGATGAATGATTTGGTAAGAGACTTGAATCTTCCCAAAGATGCCGCTGAGTTACTCAGATCAAGGCTGAAAAGCAGGAATTTATTGTTGCCAGGAGTGTCATCTTCATGGTTCAGACATTGTGAAAGGAGTTTGTTCCTTACTTTGCCCAGGAAGACAGTTTGGTTTATTGCATTGATGTCGAAGGTCTGATGGGTAAATTTAAAATCCAATATGATTCAGAGCAATGGCGGCGTTTTATAGATTCTTCAAAAAGAAGTCTCAAAGCAGTTTTACTCTACAATGTTTTTTACGCTTCCATACCTGTAGGTCATTCTATACACTTGAAGGAAACCTACGAGAACTTGGAATTGGTTCTTTGTAAACTTAAATATGAAGACCATGGTTGGCAAGTGTGTGGGGACTTGAAGGTCTTGTGCATGCTGCTCGGGCAACAAGCTGGGTATACCAAATATCCTTGTTTTCTGTGTCTATGGGACAGTCAAGACCGACAAAATCACTGGACCAAGAAGAGTTGGCAGCCGAGGGTACTAACAGTCGGTGAAAAAAATGTCCTCCGAGAAACTTTGGTACCTTCCCATAAAGTTCTTCTATCACCTCTCCACATAAAATTGGGACTGATGAAGCAATTCGTAAAATCACTTTCAAGGGATGGAGAATGCTTCAAATACTTAGTCACCAAGTTTCCAGGCCTGTCGGAGGCAAAATTGAAGGAAGGTGTGTTCGTCGGACCAGACATTAGAAGGCTTATAGTTGATCAAGAGTTTGTCAATACCATGACGGATCCTCAAAAAGAAGGGTGGATTGCATTTAAAGAAGTTGTACAGAAAGTTTTAGGCAATAACAAAGATCCTCACTACTTTCCTGAAAATTTGGGAGCTGTGAGTGAGGAACAAGGTGAACGATTCCAACAAGACATTAAAGAGATGGAAAGGAGATACCAGGGAAAATGGAGCATTACAATGATGGCAGACTACTGTTGGATGCTTCAGAGAGACATTCCAGATGCTACTCACAAGCGTAAATGCACCAAGAGGAGCATCACAAGGAAGAAGAATCGAGTTTAGTGTGTGTAGGTGAGCTCATTTCAGTTCAAAAAAGGATTTTCATGAAAATATTGTAATAAAACTTTAATTTTATGTCTATTTCCATTTATTTTGAGGTATTGCCTTATTTAACATAGTTACCTAAATTGTCAGGAAACGTGATGTCCTATGACAAAATGGAGGTCATTTTCGGATTCAGCGCACCAAAAAACATAAAGATTACGTGGAATAACCAAAACAGCTCTCGAAAAATGTTTTTTGCAGACCTGTGTTATCAGCTAAACTTTGTCCACAGGAATATGTAATACAGAAACCCCAGCAGGGACCTGAATCTGTGACTCTCTACACATAGACACACCAACTGTGTATGTAGCACCACAGTACTGCCAAATGGGGATAACAGCTCCTTTTGCTGACATGCTTCCCCTCAGCTGACTTTTGGCACATGCTGCAATGAACATGGTGCACACGACCAGGACAAGGCTTCTGTCTGCGGCAGGCTGGTGCCACTTCCCACGCCACCACCAACACCCCACCATGCAGACATGTCCATGCACTATCAGTGGTGGTAGTTGCAGTCCCAGCATGTTACACATGCGGGTTTGGTGGGCATCATGGGCAAAGGGTCCAGATGTGGGCAGCAGGGGCACCCATGGACAGCCATGCAGCCCCCCCCCCACCAGCTGCCCATGCAGGGGTCCCATCACCACCTGCTATCGATACATCTTGGGAGGAGGATGACAGCCACTGCTGTAGTATTTCCCCAGGCATCTGAATTTTCCAGCTACCTGGAGGGCTATAGCATATGGCAATATTGGCCTCTTCCCCCAAAACTGGGTTCTGCGGCAGCAGGGGTGGGGGGGAGGCAGCCCAGGCAGAATACCCCTTTGTGGAGAGGCTAAAAAGGTTGGGGCTCATCAACCTGGGGAAGAGGTGTCTGAGGGGAGATATGATAGAGGTCTATAGCTTATTGACCGGAGTGGAACAGGTAAACGTAGGTCACTTTTTTATGCCATCAGACTGTGGACAGACTAGGGAACCTGCAATGCGGCTACAGTGTAACCCATTTGTGTCTTCTAGGTGAAAATATTTTTTCAGTCAACGTGTAATCAAACCCTGCAATCCATTACCGGAGGATGTGGTAAAAGCTGTCAGTGTAGCTGGGTTTAAAACAGTTTGGACAAGTTCCTGGGTAACGGTCCATAAACCATTGCTAAACAGGATCCGAGCTATGCACTGCTTGCCCCATTACAGTTATTGGGGATCCTGTGTGTCTTTTGAGGAAACTGCTAGGTACTTGTGATTTAGATTGTGCACTGTTGGACACAGGATACTGGGCATGATGGACTTTGGTCTGACACAGTTTGGAATATTATGTAGTCTTATGTTCCTATGTGCCATCTAGGCAGCTGCCTGGCCCCCCTTGTGCACCAGCAGCCCCCACTGCATGACCCATGTACCACCTCCTTTGCCCCCATTTGCACATCAACATAATGCCCTTTCATACTTGGGCACTATGTTGTGGCTGCTAATGAAGCACTACTATCACTCTTTTGGGCTCCCCTATCTGCGAATCACATTACAGACGAAAAATTAGCTCTCTTTCCTGAAAAAACACCTTTTCCGCCAGATTTTGAATTGCATTAGGGTTCCTGCCATTAAGGTGCCTGCATTAAGGGAGCAAGCCTTGTTCCTGCCCACTCCCCGCCCATTGACCCCAACTATCCACCCTGTGCATACCTTCTCTCCACTCACAGGACACTTTCCGCTGCTGGTGCCGTTAAAGCCTGCCGAAGTGTCTTTCTGCACGTGCTAAGTACACATGCACAGTTAGCACCCACTAACGGAAAACCTTTCCGCCATTTTATAAACATACCCCTATGGGTCTATTGGGAGGCCATTTTTTTGTGAAGCAAGGAGTTAATAAAATCCATTTGTAAGAGCAAACCTTTGGGAGATGGACTGAATAGATAGTGCTAAAAACAATAGAGAGCCCCCTAGAGTTTTCTAGAAGGAGACCTATGATGTAGTGGTGAGCAGTCTTCCACTGCCTCTTCGTTCCAAAAGCTCTATAACAATTTTTTTAAAAGAATTCTTGAATGGTTGCTCAATAAAACCTTTACCTTTGGGTAATGGGCAGCAGCAGTTAATATCAGGCTGATATTTTTTTTCTTTATGTAATTAACGTACTAGGTATTAATTGTTGTCATATTTTGTTATTATTTCATTGTTATTTTATTTATATATTCAATTACATGGCTATTTTATTGGAACTGTAAATTGCTCTCTAGTATACCAAATACTACTAATAAATAAATAATTCAGCTTCTCTTTTCATTCTGAAGCAGGGAGACAGACAAGCAGCAGAGAGTATGTGCAGGAGAGTATCTGGAAACATAGAAACATGATGGCAGAAAAAGACCACATGGCCATCTAGTCTGCCCTTCCATATCAACCACTACAACAGTCCCCTTTTTCCTTTAGAGATCCTCTGTGTTTGTCCCATGCTTTTTTGAATTCAGATACTGTCCTCAGCTCTATCATCTCCACTGGTAGATCATTCCATGGATCCACCACTCTTTCCGTAAAGAAATATTTCTGCATATTACTCTTGAGTCTATTCCCTTTCACCCTAATCCTATGTCCCCTCATAGCAGAGCTGCTTTCAATCTAAAGAGGCTCTCTTCCTGTGCATTTATGCCACGGAGGTATTTAAACGTCTCAGTTATATCACCTCTATTTCGCCTTTCCTCTAAAGCATACAAATTAAGATCCTTAAGTCTGTTCTTGTATGCTTTATAACGAAGATCACTAACCATTTTAGTAGCCACCCTCTGCACCGTCTCCAACCTATTTATACCCTTTTGAAGGTGTGGGCTCCAGAATTGCACACAATACTTCAAATGAGGTCGCACCAAAGACTTATACAAAGGCACTATCACCTCTTTACTTCTGCTAGCCATTCCTCTACCTATGCACCCAAGTATCCTTCTAGCTTTTGCTGTCACCTTTTTTACCTGTTTAGCTAATTTAAGATCATCAGACACAATCACACCTAGGTCCTGCTCTTTTGTGGACAGAAGTACTTCACCACCTATACCATATCGGTCCCTTGGATTGCTGCAGCCCAAATGCATGACCTTGCATTTTTTATCATTAAATCACAGCTGCTAAATTCTAGCCTATTCTTCAAGCTTAGCTAGATCCATCCTCATGTTATCTACCCCTTCCTGGGCGTCTACTCTATTGCAGATTTTGGTATCATCTGCAAAGAGGCAAACCTTACCTGACAGCCCTTCTGCAATACATAGAAACATAGAAACATGATGACAGAAAAAGACCACATGGCCTATCTAGTCTGTCCTTCCATATCAACAACTACAACAGTCCACTTTTTACCTTTAGAGATCCTCTGTGTTGGTCCCATGCTTTTTTGAATTCAGTTACTGTCCTCATCTCTACCACCTCCACTGGGAGACTATTCCATGGATCCACTACTCTTTCCGTAAAGAAATATTTCCGCATATCACTCCTGAATCTATCTCCCTTCACCCTCATCCCATGTCCCCTCGTAGCAGAACTTGTTTTCAATTGAAAGAGGCTCTCTCCCTGAACATTTATGCCACGGAGGTATTTAAACATCTCAATCATATCACCTCTATCCCGCCTTTCCTCTAAGGTGTACATATTAAGATCCTTAAGTCTGTCCTCATATGCTTTACAATGAAGCCCACTAATCATTTTAGTAGCCACCCTCTGCACCACCTCCATCCTGTTCACATCCTTTTGAAGGTGCGGTCTCCAGAATTGCACACTATACTCCAAATGAGGTCGCACCAAAGACTTTTACAGAGGCATTATCACCTCCTTTTTTCTGCTAGCCATTCCTCTCCGTATGTACCCAAGCATCCTTCTAGCTTTTGCCATCGCCTTTTCTACCTGTTTAGCTACTTTAAGATCATCAGACACAACCACGCCTAGGTCCCGCTCTTCTTTAGTGGACAAAAGTATTTCACCTCCTATACTGTATTGCTCCCTTGGATTGCTGCAGCCCTAATGCATGACCTTACATTTTTTAACATTAAATCCCAGCTGCCAAATTCTAGACCATTCTTCAAGCTTAGCTAGATCCCTCCTCATGTTATCTACACCGTCCTGGGTGTCTACTCTATTGCAGATTTTGGTATCATCTGCAAAGAGGCAAACCTTACCCGACAGCCCTTCCGCTATAACACTAACAAAGATGTTAAAAAGAATCGGACCAAGGACAGATCCCTGGGGCACACCACTGGTAACATCCTTCTCCTCAGAGTGAGCCTCCCACCCAACCAATTTCTAACCCAAGCAGTAACTTTAGGGTCCATCCCTAGGGTGCTCAGTTTGTTTATAAGTCGCCTGTGAGGAACAGTGTCAAAGGCTTTACTGAAATCTAAATACACCACATCTAGAGCTCTCCCTCGGTCCAACTCCCTGGTCACCCAGACAAAGAAATCAATCAGATTTGTCTGACAAGTCCAGCCTCTGGTGAATCCATGTTGCCTCGGATCCTGTAATCCGCTGGACTCCAGAAACCTCACTATTTTCTCTTTCAGCAGCGTTTCCAATAATTTACTCACCGCCGAAGTTAAACTAACCGGCCTGTAGTTTTCAACCACATCCTTACTTCCACTTTTGTGTAAAGGCACCACATGAGCCTCTCTCCAGTCCTATGGCACCACTCCTGACTCCAACGAGGCATTGAAAAGGTCAATCAGTGGAGTTGCTAGAACGTCCCCAAGTTCCCTCAGTATTCTAGGATGTATCCTATCCGGTTCCATCACTTTGTCTACTTTAAGTTGAGATAGTTTCTCACGAACACAGTCTTCTGAAAATTGTTCAAGATGTCCCTCGCTTCTGTTCCTATTTGTGGGTGTTTTCTGAGGTCCTGCTCCTGGTTCTTCATCTGTGAACACAGAATAAAAATATTTGTTAAGCAATTCCGCTTTATCCTTATCAGCTTCTACATATTCCACCCCCCCTGCACCCTTGAGTCTGACAATACCACTTTTGCCCTTCCTCTTCTCACTAATATATCTGAAAAATGTCTTATCCCCCCATTTTATTGCATTGGCTATTTCCTCCTCCTTTTGAATCTTTGCCTTCTTGACTACTTTGCTAGCTTCTCTAAGTTTTTCCAAATACAGATGCCTGTCTTCCTCTCTCTGTGATCTCTTGTATTTCATGAAGGCCTCCCTCTTTTTCTTCACTTTTTCAGCTACTTCCTTCAAAAACCATAGCGGTCTCCTTTTCCTTTTGCCTTTATTTACCATTTTAACAAAAAGGTTGGTTGCCCTTAAAATACCCTCTTTCAGTTTTGCCCACTGTTTTTCTACATCCCCCAGCTGTTCCCATCCCACTAACGACTCCCTGAGGTATTGGCCCATCTTTGCAAAGTTAGTCTTCCTAAAGTCTAAGATCCTCACCTTGGAATGGATTCTAACAGCCCTAGTCCTAATACTGAACCACACCATCTGGTGATCACTGGATGCAAAATGATCTCCCACTACAACATCAGAAACACTTTCACCATTGGTAAGCACCAAGTCCAGTATGGCCCCTTCACATGTGGGGTCTGTTACCAATTGCCTGAATAGTTCTCCCTGTAGAGAATCCAGGATCTCCTTACTTCTAGATGATACTGCAGCAGGAATGTGCCAATCAACATCTGGCAAATTGAAATCTCCTATCAGTAGCACTTCTCCTTTCCTAGCAATGCTGCGTATGTCTTCAATTAACTCTCTGTCCACCTCTTCCTCTTGTGAGGGAGGTCTGTATATCACACCAATGCAAATAGATTTCTCTTTCCCTCTTTCTAGTTTAACCCACAATGCCTCCTCTCTCCCTTTTAAGCTCTGTAATTCCAAAGCTTTAATAGTAGTTTTTACATATAGTGCCACTCCTCCTCCCCTTCTTCCTACCCTGTCCTTTCTGAATAAAGTATAGCTAGGTATAGTTACATGACAATCATGGTTTTCTGTGAACCATGTTTCTGTAACTGCCACTAAATCCAAGTCAGTCACTCCCACCAAAGCTTCAACATCAGGGATCTTATTTCCCATGCTACGGGCATTTATACACACTGCTTTCCATATGTTACCCCTGTTACCCATTTCCATAAAGGTATTTAATGTATCACTTACCTGGGGGCTTTCTTCACCCATCCCCAACGAATCTAGTTTAAAGCCCTCTTCAGTAGATTAGCCAGTCTACTACCGAAGATGCGTTGACCTTTCTTGGACAGATGGATGCCATCTCTGCTCTGCCATACCATTAACAAACCTAGGTCAATAGTCTATAGGCTCTCTCCTTGTCCTTTAAAAAGTTGCTGTTGTTATGTGCCGTTGAGTCAGTGTTGACTCATGGCGACCCTCTGGACAGTTGACTAAACCATGCACCAATAGCTGCCAGCCTTCCTCTTTTATGCTGACCTTCTACCTTGCCAAACATGATATCTTTCTCTAATGATCTCTCTTTTCACATAATGTGTCCAAAGTATGAAAGTTAAAGCCTTGTCATCTGAGCTTCTAAGAAAAGCTTAGGTTTGATCTCCTCTAGTACTGACTGGTTTGTTCTTCAGGTAGTCCATGATATACACAGCACCATAATGCAAAGGCATCATTTTTCTTCCTGTCTTTTTCACTGATCAACTTTCACATCCATATGATGTTATTGAAAATACCATGGCTTGGACAAGTTGAATCTTTCTATGGAAAGAGACATCTCTGCTCTTGAGAATCTTGTCTAGGGGGTATGTTTACTAAACTTTCTTAGGGGTATGTTTACTAAACCGTCTTAATGTTCCCGGCGCTAGCTCCAGCGATAATGTGAAGAATGCCATATAAGGAGTGGGTGTTCCGGTCTTAAGGTAACATTTCAGGTTATCGCATGATAAAGTCTGTTATCGTGCGATAGAGGGAGCTGCGGCATGTTAACACGCATTAGCCTTAAATAAGCACACTGACCTGTAAGCACAGCAGCAGAGGTGTAGCACAATGGTAATAAACTGATTGCTGGTACAGTGGTCATGAGTTCAATCCCCCAGTGGGTTCAGTTAAACACCTGTTTGAGGCAATCCCTTTTCCTGCTTGTAACAGTCAAACACATCCCAACAATTTGCACTGCCAGCCAAAAAAGCCTCACCCCAGTGCCGCAACCTAATGCACCTTTTAGGGCGCACAATAAGGCACATCATAAAGCACCACATCATCCAAGGCAGGTCATAATGTGCCCCAGAGGGCAGCAGGAAAGGTTGGCACCCTCCAAGGCAGCATATAAGGTGCTCCATAAGCTGGCCAAACCTAAGGTGCCGCGAAAGATGCCCCAGGGATGCCAAGGTGACACAGGAGATGGTGCCCAGGGGCACAAAGGTGCCCCAAAGTCACAAGCATGAAATGTATGGCTCAAACACAGATGTAACCATAACACTGCACAGAGCACCAAGGAAAGGCAATGAACAAGTGATTGAAGGAAGTAGATGATGGAGCTCATGGACCAGCCAAATCTGCTTGCAGCCCATGTGGCAGCAGGTAAAGTGGACAAACATATCGGGGGCAGCTGTACCAATGTACAGGGTGATGGTAATGTACAGTGCAACAATGACAGTGTGTGGCAGAGGATGGGGATACGTGTCCACCAGAGGAGGTAGAGGTGGCAGGATAAGTGCAATGACTGGAGGACAGAGGAGAGCAGTGCCATGCAGAGCAGACAGAGGAGAGGCAAGCATGAAGAGCCGCAATGCAGAAAAGTGTGCCAGTGCAGGACATGGGGTAGCAGCCTGCACATTAGGGCAGGATGCCACACAGCTGGCACACACACATAGACGGACAGAAGGATGGCTGGCAACAGTGATGAGGGTATAATGTGGCAGCAGCACAGATCTGACTGTTACATGAATGAAACGTAGTTGTGTACAACAGCCATAAAAAAAAGGGGAACAGAGAGGAATCAAACCCATGACCTCTAGCTACCAAAAACATTGCATTAACCATTGTGCTGCATCACTATGGGAGTTATCATACCAATGGCAGCCTACAGAAAGAGTGCACGTTACCATAAAACTGTATGCTGTGGCTACCAGGATAGGATAGAACCAACAGTACCCATAATGCAATTCACATGCAGAACAGCAGTCTACATCTGCTCACCAGATGTGGTATGCACCTCTACAACACATCAGCTTGGTAGGGGGGAATGGCCGTGCATGTTACAGGAACAGAGTACCCACAAGCCATGCCAGTGTGTGTGTTCTGTGCTCACCCTGAGGGTGAAGTGGAGTGGCCAGCACAAGGTCTGCAGTACCTGGGTTGAATGAGGTGGGCTGTGCTGCAGATTTCCATCAGTGCCAGTGTATGACAAGTATTTGTTGTAGACACCTTTAGAAGGTCTCTGTGTCCATCTGTAATTGCTAGCCATGTCTGGCCCTTGTGGATCATGATGCACACAACATAGTGCATATTCACTGTGCTTGCTATGGTCCCCTGTTTAGGGTGCAGGGGTGTGTCAGGGCTCACATGGCAACAATGTACTTAGCAAACTGCCCTCTCTGGGTCAGGGTGGGGGACATGATCTGCCCCCCAACAGACCTGCACTCTCACCCTTTGCAAGGGGGGCAGTGGAGGTACATGAGGACAGGTTGTAGGACCAGCAACCGCAGTCCTGGTGGCAAACAGACAGCTGCTGAGGATCTGCATTTGGGAGAGGGCCACTGACAGATAAGTAGTGGGCCCAGTCAGCTCAACTGCCCCCACTATAATCTGACATTCACCAGCAGAGGGCAGCCATATAGATGCTAACTGCAGGCAGTCTGCTAGCTAGCACATAGTGCATGTTCCTGGAGGAACTGTGTGCACCCAAAACTGGGATGTCAGCACACACACCACACAGGTATGTCAGTGATTGGGTCCCAAACCCCCCCCCCCCCCAAAAAAAAATATCACCTGAGAAAAACACTGCACAGCACTATGGGGGAACCTAGCCATGCCGTGGTCACTGCTCAGTCAGGGTGAGAGCGACCTCCCAGCATGACATGCTCTGGCCACCTTGTCCATGCAGGTGGTGGTCGGGCACTACAATGTCCCAGTCATTGCCCTATACCCTGTGCAAATGCATCCTGCCCATACCACCCTGTCCGAGCCATACCCACAGTACCTTGTTCCTCATTATGCACATTGGCAGGCTAACACTGGAAACAGTGCAAGCATTGTGGGCTCAGTAAGGTGTAGGCAGCCACAACACACTAGATAGACAGACACACACTCCTACACCTATGCCAGCATTGTGCAAATATAGAGGTTTGTGGCAGCCCTGGCCGCCACACCAGTCCTGGGCACAGTGCGGGCATTGCTATGGTACTCAATACTGGTAGGGTCACTCCCCGGGGTGGTAAACACTGTCAGAATCAATAACTAAAACACACTCCACAGATATCAGAAAGGTTGCTATGATGAATCTCTATCAACAAATTGTGTTTAACTTAGGATTTGTTAGCTGACATTAATCATAGCAACCTTTTGATATATGTGGAACGTGTTCCCAAGTTTAGGACGGCATTGCTAAGGTATGCAGGTGCCAGTATTGGGAGATGCTGCTCCACACAAGGCTCAACAGCCTGACTCTCCATGAGGCTTTGGATAGTGGAAACTGTGGGTGTGAGTGTTTATGCCCCTGTTGGCTGCTGCTCTAGGGCAGAGGTTCCCAACTCCGGTCCTGTTGGGCCAAACACTGTTCAGGTTTTCATGCTGTCCCTAATGAATATGCATGAGATACATTTGCATATAATGGGGACAGCGCATACAGATGCAGCACAGGCATATTTATTAGGGACAGCATGTAACCTGAATGGTGTTTGGCCCTCCAGGACTGCAGTTGGGAAACTCTGCTCTAGGGATTGCACCTGTTTATGGTGTCTGTGCTCTGTAGGGTAAAATATAGGCGTTTCAGTCATGTTTATTTTATCTGCAATAAAGTTTCCATCTTTATTACTACGGTTTGGTACTGGGTAAAATATGGGGATGGGGTTGGCAGGAGCCACAGCTGGGACTTGAACTTCTGAGCTTCTGTCCCTGAACACATTGGCTGTGTGTACTGCACCACACTGTTGCCACAGGGACAGATCATTCCCTGGGGATACCATGACTGTTCGTTAGACAGACACTGTCTGTTGCAGTGGTGGTGCGCAGTCCCAGGCCATCCAGTGTGCTGGTAGGCAGCTGCCTATAGTGTTGGTTCTCGGGTAGGGGTGCCTACATGGACATGCGCACTTTCCTCCGGCACCGCCTGCCATTGTTATGTGCCCTTGGGGGTACCTGCTGGGTAATATCCCCTGTGACACTGTGGGACACACACTCATGCCCATGTTTTACCCTTGTCAGTTTCTGTCTTGCTGCTTTACAGTTTCGGCATTCCTATGTGCCACCTATGCCTCTGCCTAGTCGGCACTGTGCCCCAGCTGGACCACGGAATGTGCTGCCTCCAGCCCCCTGTATCCCATTTACAGCATCAGTACAGTTGCCCTTTCCTACATGCCCACCCTGCTGTTGCTGGACATGTGCATGCCATAACAAACCTGCCCAATCTGAATGACAGAAACCCTGATCAGCGCTATTTCAATGTGGGATCATTCACTTTGTAGGGGGACAGAGCATAGACCCTTCCAAACATGATATCTTAATTTTTATGATTTGTCAGTAGTGTTGCTTTATGTTTATCATTAATATCACTATTGGCCAGCTTGGTTATTGGGATTTTAAATGTGGTTCTGGTCATTGTATATGTTTATTTGCCTTTTTGGTTTCTGTACATGTATCACAACTATCACATATCTGGGTTTCCCTGCCTTTGCTGCACATTGCTGATTGAAATGGTTTCTCTTTCCTGCAAATGTGCCTAACATGAAGGTTTCACTGGCGTTAGTGTTCAGACCCGGATTTCACAGCATTAGTGTGCCTGAAGCCTCTCCCCTCCCACTATCCGCCCATTGACCCCTTCTCTCCGCCCTCTGGGAAGCCTTACTCCACCCTTCAGACCCAGATTTCACAGCGTTAGTGTGCCTTAACGTCGCCGCCGCGTTATCATGCGATAAGTGACGTTATCGCGCGATAAGTGACGTTATCGCGCGATAAGTGACGTTATCGCGCGATAAGTGACGTTATCGCGCGATAAGTGACGTTATCGCGCGATAAGTGACGTTATCGCGCGATAAGTGACGTTATCGCGCGATAAGTGACGTTATCGCGCGATAAGTGACGTTATCGCGCGATAAGTGACTGCTGCGACATTAGGATGGTTTAGTAAACATACCCTAGGTCCTTCATAGCCATTCTGCCAAGAGCAGTGTGTTATCGGATTTCTTGACTACTTGTCCTTTCTTTATTGATTGTTGATCCAAGTAGGTTAAAGTTGTCAACTATTTCAATTTCTTCTTCATCAGTGATGAACTTATTGATTTTACCAGTTGTCAGGTATCTTTGTCTTCTTAACGTTAAGGTGCAGGCCCATTTTAAGACTATGTTAATCTTGATCTTGAGAAGCAAATATTTCAGATCGTCTTCACTTTCAGCCATTATTGTGGTATCATCAGTATAGCGAAGGTTGTTGATGAGTCTTACACCAATCTTCACACCTCGATTGTCTTTAAGGAGTTAAGGAGGTAAAAATTAGTATTAAGTCTACTATTCCTATACATCTTTTCTTCAAAAATGTTCTGAGGTCATGGACAATAAACGTTTCTACTAAGATTTGTTTACAACCAAGCTACCTCTAAGATGTTATGCTAGTCTGATGCCCTGAGTAAACTTTAGGATCCGTGTTTATTCCTTACTATCCAACTGTCCTCAATCTCCTTCAGTCCTCAGTGTCTGTTGACTAGACTTGAACTCCACTGAGCAGAGTCTGTCTCTTCTGTGTGCCTGCATATGCCTGCATATATCTAATGCAAATGCAATGTGTGCCTTTGAGTCAGTCCTGACTCCTGGCGACCCAGAAGCTCCTGGGCTTTCTTGGCAGTGTCACCGGAAGTAGATTGCCAGGCCTTTCTTCTGAGGCAATGGAGGGTTAAGTGACTTGCCCAAGGCCACAAGGAGTGCTAGTGCTATGTAAATGTTTCATGATAATAATAGTGGTAGCAGAGCAGGGCTTCTTAACCCAGTCTTTGGGACACACCTATGCCAGTCAAGTTTTCATGATAACCATACAATAGGGATTTGCATACAGTGGAGACAGTTCATGCAAAACTCTCCTATGCATATTCATTGTGGTTATTCTGAAAACCTGACTGGTTAGATATAGCTGAGAACCACCATAGTAGATTGAGAGTTTTCCATGTATGCATGATAGGTTCTTGCTCTCAGGAATTTCCAGGGAAGAAAAAATCCTAATATGGAATAAGAAAATTCTACTTGGTATTCCAGCATTGGAACTGGGAACCACATAGCTACCTGCTGTGATTTATTTCAGTGGAGAAGGAATTTTCATTCTGACTCTTCTTGTACTCGATGTTACCTGGTGTCACAAGCGGATTATACTATTGGGAGGAGTACATGCTCATATTGTGGTCAGTCACATCATAAAGAGGCGATGGATTGTCCTGCTAAGGAGCAATGTAGACATTGGATTTCAGGTACTAAGCAGTATCTCACTTGTGGCCTGCACTGGCTTCTGTCAGAGGCAGGATACTGTGCTAGGAGGACCTTTGATTTAACACAGTATCTTATGTTCTTATCTATGGGAAATCCTAGAGACTTTTTTGGTAAATGATCCTGTAGTAGAAAAACAAGGGGATCATGTGTGTGTATGTGTGTTTGTGTGTATGTGTGACTTCTGACTTGTGACTTGTGTAAAAGGAAGAAACAGATTCACCTTCACATAAATGCACTGCTTTCAAGATTATAACAACCGAAGATTCAGCAAAGATTTACATTGGTACTGTATACAATCCGGTGTGTAGAGACTATAAGAGATTAACTGTACAAAATTCTCACAACCTAGAGTTGAATCTTATCCTTGCTTGGGAATGGACCTGCACTCGCAACCCCTCTTACAATGAACCGGGGATGTGCATAGGAAATGTTTTCAGTTTGGTTTGTTTTAGGATCAACTACCCATTTGGTTTGTTTTTGAATACTGACTGATTGTCTTGAAGTCAATGAGACAAGCAATTATGGACTGTAACAATGGGAGTTTCCATCCATTATCAATGAAATTTACTTGAAGCGAGAGTAGAGGAGGAGTCTAGTGGTTAGAGCAATGGGCTGAAATGCAGAAAAAACAATATTCAGCTTCAACTGGTGTTCCATTGCTTCAGGTCTTAGACTATACTCAAGTTGAACTACTATTGAAAAGGTGTGAGCTGAAGTCAATCTTTTTAAAACATATTGTCAGTTATTTGTAAGACATCAAGAGTGTCACAAAAACCAAAAGAGGGACAAAGGGCATTAAGAACATAAGAACATAAGATATGCCACAATGGGTCAGACCAAGGTCTATCAAGCTCAGTATCCTGTTTCCAGCAGTGGCCAATCTAGGTCACAAGTACCTAGCAGTTTCCCCAAAAGACACAGGTTCCACAATGCTTGTATTAGGGCAAGGAGTGGATATTCTGTGTCCCCTTTAATAATGGTTTATGGACCTTTCCTCCAGGAACTTGCCCAAACCTTTTTTAAACCTGGCTATACTAATAGCTTTTACCACAACTTCCAGTAACAAATTCCAGAGTTTGATTACACGTTGAGTGAAAAAATACTTTCTCTTATTAGTCTTAAATAGGTTACACTGTAGCTTCATTGCATGCCCCCTTGTCCTTCTATATTTTGATGGTGTAAACAATCGATCTGCGTTTACCTGTTCCACTCCATTCATTAATTTATAGACCTCTATCATATCTCCCCTCAGCCGTCTCTTTTCAAGGTTTAAGAGAACTAACCTTTTTAACCTCTCTTCATAGGGTTATCCTTCCATCCCCTTTACCATTTTGGTGGCTCTTCTCTGTACCTTTTCTAATAACGCTATATAATTTTTAAGATACGGTGACCAGAATTGCACACAATATTCAATGTGCGGTCGCACCATGGAACAATACAGAGGCATTATAATATCCTTTGTTTTATTTTCCATTCCTTTCCTTATGATACCTAGCATTCTATTTGCTCTCTTGGCCACCGCTGCACACTGGGCGGAGGGTTTCAACATGTAATCCACGATGACACCTAAATCTTTTCCTGGGTAGTGGTTCCTAATGTGGAACCTTGCATCATGTAACCATAGTTTGGGTTTTTCTTTCCTAGGTGTATAACTTTGCACTTGTCCACATTAAATTTCATCTGCCATTTGGATGCCCATTCTTCCAATTTATCAAGATCCTCTTGCAATTTTCCACAATCCTCATGGGTTTTAACGACTTTGAATAGATTTTTGTCATCTGCAAATTTGATAACCTCACTCGTTATTCCCATTTCCAGGTCGTTTATGAATATGTTAAAAAGCAGTGGGCACAGCACAGATCCCTGAGGTACACCACTATTCACCTTTCTCCATTGGGAAAATTGGCCATTTAGCCCTACCCTCTTCTGATCCACAATAGTACACTGCCTCCTATCCTATGACTTTTTAATTTTGCCAAAAGTCTCTGATGAGGCATCTTGTCAAAGGCTTTCTGAAAGTCCAGATACTCTATATCAACTGACTCACTTCTGTCTACCTGTTTATTCAACCTTCAAAAAACATAACAGATTAGTAAGACAAGACCTTCCTTGGATAATGCCATGTTGGCTGTCTCCCATTAAGCTATGACTATCTACATGTTCAGTAATTTTGTTCTTTATGATGGTTTCCACCATTTTTCCAATTACTGATCTATAGTTTCCCGGATCACCCCTGGAACCCTGTTTAAAAATTGGCATTACATTGGCCATCATCCAATCTTCAGGTATTACAGATGATTTTAATGATAGTTCACAGACTACTAGCAATAGGTCTACAGTCTCATATTTCAATTTTTTCAACACTCTTGGATGTATACCATCCGATCCAGGTGATTTGCTACTCTTCAGTTTATCAAATAGTTGTAATACATCTTCCCAGTATATCACTATTTCTTTCAATTCTTCCATAGCATCTTCTTTAAATAACATTTCAGTCATGGGTAACATTTCTTCATCTTCTTCAGTAAAGACCAAAGCAAAGAATTCATTTAGTCTCTCCGCTATGGTCTTGTCCTCTCTTAGTGCCCCTTTTACCCCTCTATCATTTAATGGTCCAACTGACTCTATCACAGGTTTTTTGCTACAAATGTACTTGAAAAAGTCTTTATTATATGTTTTTGCTTCCACAGCAAGCTTCTTCTCAAATTATCTTTTTGCCTGCCTTATCAGTGCCTTGCATTTAACTTGTCAGTGCTTGTGTTGTTTACAGTTTTCATCATTTGGCTCCTTTTTCCATTTTCTGAAAGATGCTTTTTTTGCAACAACAGCCTCTCTGACCTCACCTTTAAACCAGTTTTTTGGACTTCCTTCCACTTTTCTTAAAACATGAATATAGCTGGTCTGGGCATCCAAGATAGTATTTTTAAACACCCAAGATAGCATTTTAAAATACCCAAGTTTTATGTAAATCTTTAACCTTTGCAACTGCTCCTTTTACTTTTTTCTTAACTATTTTCCTCATTTTATCATTTTGTCCCTTTTGAAAGTTAAAAGGTAGTACTGTGGATTTCTTTACCGTCATTCTTTCGTTTATTAAATCAAACGCGATCGTGCTATGATCACTATTGCCAAGTGGCCCCAAAACCCTTATCTTTTGCACCAGATCTTATGTTCCACTAAGGATTAGGTCCAAAATGGCTTCCCCTCTGGTTGATTCATGAACCAGCTGTTCCAAGAAGCAGTCATTTATTTCATCAAGAAACTTTATCTCCCTAGCATGTCCTGCTGTGACACTGACCCAGTCAATACCGGGGTAATTTAAATCACCCATTATTATTACTGTGTTGTAACTTTTGTTAGCCTCCCTGTTTTCTTTGAGTTTTCATCATCCATTTCTTCATTCTGACCAGGCAGACAATAGTACATCTCCACTGCCATCGCCTTCCCCTTCCCCTTCCCCTTTTATTTTATTTTATTTTTTTTAACAGTTACATGAAGACTCTAAGGCAGGGGTACTGAAATACAGCCCTGGAGGGCCACAAACCAGTCAGGTTTTCAGGATATCCCTAATGAATATGCATGAGATGCATTCAAATACAATAGAGGCAGTGCATGCAAATATATCTCATGCATATTGTGACGCTCGCGCCCCTACAAGGCGGCCGCCTAGTAGGGACGGGTGATCACCTCTTCTATTTCCTAGGGTTGTAGTTGTGTAAGGAATGATGAGGCCGAGTGGTTTATAAAGCGCACAGGAATTTATTCAGCTTCCTTGCAGGTAAGTGGATACAATTTCTCCCAAACACATGTACTTCTCCAGACAAAAGAAAATAGTGGATACTTCTCCAATAACAAATGTCCAAAACAAAACAACAGTGAATTCCAATATCAAGTGTTTCTGGCTCACACTAATTTACCTTAGTGCAGGCATAGCATTCCATCTCTGAGACATTTGAATTTACCTCAGCCTCCTTGGCTTCAATGTCCATACTCTCTGCTGAGCTGTAGCAGGGTTCTGCTAGGTACCGCTCAGGAACTTTCTGCTTTAGACTTTTTAACAGGTTAAACAACCTCTCCCACTTTCTTGCCTTCCCTGCTCTAGGCAGGTCTCCTATGGGTTGCTCTTGCTTAACCTTCCTGGTACAACATTTCTTTTTGTGCTGTGTTATCTGTGGCATAACAGTTTCATCAGAGTCAGAAGAATAAACATACTTAGAAGGCCTTGCTGCCTCCCTTCTCCTACCTTGGGCTTCTTGTGCAATATTCTCCTGGTTAGAGCTTTGGCCAGTCAGGACTCCCTCTGCCTCAGCGTAGGGCAGAGACCTGTGGTAACACTTTCCCACTCTCTTGCTAGGGTAGGTGGTTCTCCCCATGGAACCTTCCCTATATCCTCGGTGGCTACTGCGCTGAGTATGGTGGCTTCCTTTGTACCTTCTCTGGTGTCTTTATAGTGGTTCCTTTTTCTGCTGCTCCTTTTGGCTACAGGGCTTTTCCCTCTGTACCTTCTGGAACCAGGACTGGAACCTGAGCTGCAACTCCCACTTAGGCCTGGACTGCAACTCCGACAACAACTGCCACTGCAACTGGAACTGTATCTCCAATCATGCTTCTCACCATGCTTCCAACCAGCACTTGAACCAACTTCTGAATCAGCTCTCCAACCATGCTTCCAACCGCACTCTGAACCACCTCTTGAACCAGCCCTCCAACCAACTCTATCTCTAGTGTTTGTTTGCTCCCTTTCAAATGCTGAGCAGGGCAACTCCCTTCCTGGCTCCGCCCTTCTGTACCTCCCACTCCTGTCTGTGGCTGACCTGGAGTGTGGGCGTGACTTCCAGCTAGGTCTGCCCTCTAGGTTTCTCTCCAGGTTCCTGCTGTGGATTATGTGATCCTGTGTGCCCATCCCCCGCAAAGAGGAAAAATTCTTCCTTTTTTCACTTTTCCCTGGCTGGGCTGCACTCTTCTTATCACATATTCCCCCCCTTAGACTATTACGGGCTGGCGCCAAAACCTGCAAACAGCATGTAATACGAGATAAGGCCTGAGAACTATCACCTGCTTTTTGAGCTAGCTGGCCATCCCCTACACCAGGGGTCTCAAACACGCGGCCCGCGGGCCGCATGCGGCCCGCGGGAGAAGGTTGTGCGGCCCGCGGGAGAAGGTTGTGCGGCCCGCGACGGCTTCTGCTGCTGCCGTTGCCGCCGTGGCAACGGCAGAATCGACGGTCAATTTAAAAAAAATAAAAAACTGGCTTCTGCTGCTCTGTCCTGCGGCCCGTTCCCCTCTGCGTGAGAGCCCTGAATGTGCTTCCTCTGCGGCGTGCTTTTCAAGCCGCAAAGGGAGTATTTCCCTCTCGCGAGGCTTGAAAAGTGAATAGGCTTAAGCCGCGCGAGAGGGAAATACTCTCTTCGCGGCTTAAAAAGCATGCCGCAGAGGAAGCACACTCAGGGCTCTCGCGCAGAGGGAAAGGGGCCGCGGGACAGCTGATTTTCTGCTGCAGCAGAAGCCAGCAGCAGAAGCCAGGTTGTGTTTTTATTTACCTGGGGGGGGGGTATGACTGGAAATGGGCTATTGGCAGGGGGGGTTATGACTGGAAATGGGCTATTGGCAGGGGGGGGGTATGACTGGAAATGGGCTATTGGCGGGGGGGTTATGACTGGAAATGGGCTATTGGCGGGGGGGGTTATGACTGGAAATGGGCTATTGGCAGGGGGGGTGTAGGACTGGAAATGGGCTATTGGCAGGGGGGGGGTTATGACTGGAAATGGGCTATGGTGGGGGCTAGGACTGGAAATGGGCAGGTGGGGGTTAGGAAGGACTGGAGGTGGGCTGATGGGGGGAGTTAGGACTGGTAATGAGCTATGGAGGGGCTGACTGAAATGGGGTAATGGGGGTTAGGGCTGGAAGTGGGCTATTGGCAGGGGGGTTATGACTGGTAATGGGCTATGGGGGGTCTAGGACTGGTAATGTGCTGGGGGGGTTGCTAGGACTGGAAATGGGCTGAGTGGAAGGGGGCTTGAACTGCAAATGGCTGATGGGGAGGGGGGCTTGGAATGGAAATGGGCTGTGAGGGGAGGGAGCTAGGATTGGAAATGGGCTGATGGGGGGCTAGGATTGGAAATGGGCTGATGGTGAGGCTAGGATAGGACTGGAAATGGACTGATGCAGGGACTAGAAGGGAGCGGATGCTGGGTGGGGCTGGAACTAGAAGGGAGCTGATGTTGGGGGAGGATTAGAATGGGATGGAGCTGGGAAAGTGAAATGGAGAGGGGAAAAATATTTTGTCTGGGAGAGAAGACAAATCTACAATTGGCCAGGTATTGTGAGAGTAAGTGGGGATTGAGGATGGAGGGGTAAAATTTGAGTGGATGAAATAGGAATGAGGAAAGAGAAAAAGGAGAAAGATTAGTATGTTAAAGCAGATGTAGAGAGAGAATGGAAAAAAAACTAGGAGAGAAGAAAGGGCAAATGGAAGCAGACGATGGAGAGTTAGCAGAAGACATGAAGAAGAAACCAGAAGAAAGTGGCTGGAACAATTGCAACTGAAAAAAATGCACAAAAGGTAGAAAAATATCTCTTTATTTTGAATTTATTAACTGGAATATGTCAGCTCTGGGAAATGTGCATCATTAATGTTTGCGCTTTGTTTAGTACAAGAGGAAATTAATTTATAGTTTTATTTCTACAGTGTTGTTGTACATTCCAAGTTTGGCTTTTGGGGTTCCCAGTTTAATTATTGTCTTCTTGTTTCTAAATCTTTTAGTCTTTCTTTATCCATACTCATTAAAGAGGCATGTTTACTAAAAGTTAGTGTATGGTAACATTATGCAAATATTTATGCAAATGAGGTCCCTTATGCAAATGAGGCCCCGCGTCTTATGCGGCCCCCGGGTTACTTTACAAGTCCTCATTTGGCCCTCAAAGCAATTTGAGTTTGAGACCCCTGCCCTACACGCTCGTGCCATTGCCGCAATAGATTAACGTGGTATACTTGCTGTTTTCCTCATCCCGTATCCACAGCATAAGATACCAGTCCGAGCTGCTTTGCTACTTTGTAGGGACCTTTCCATGAATTCTCAAACTTGGAATTCGCTGAGGCTATCAGTACCATTACCTTATCCCCGACCTTTAAAACCCGAGGCCTTGCCCTCCGGTCGTGATAGGTTTTCTGTTTATGTTGACTCCAAGAGAGTCTTTCCTCAATCCTATAAGCAGGATCTGCTCTGCCTTTTCCCAGTTGGGGTCCTAAATCATCCTCTTCTTCTTTAACACCACAGGCTGTTAGCCCCTCTATTGCGGCTATGCCTGTGGACACAAATCCCTTGGAATCCCTGGTGGTGGCGGAGAGCTCATCCACCTCCTCTACGGGTGGAAAGCCTACCCTTTCACAAATTAATTGTGCCACCCTGTCTCCAATATTCACCTTGAAGTTCTCTTGAGAGAAGTTAAACAAGAGGACTTTCAATTCCCCCCTGTAATCCGGATCTACGACCCCTGCGCCTACATCTATAAAATATTTGAGGGCGAGGCCATATCGGGGCGCGATCCTTCCATAACACCCCGGTGGTATTCCCACCCTTAGTCCGGTATTGACTATGGCCTTCCCTTGCTTAGGTATAACTACCTCTACAGCACTATGTAGATCGAGACCAGCAGCCTGTTCAGTGGCCCACTTGGGAATCCTAGCTTCAGGGGTGATCCTACAGAACTTGATAACAAACTTCTGTTTAGGTGTCTGTATTTCCCTCTAGGTGACTGCTGACCTTCCCGCATCTACTCTTTTCCCAAATAGGGGAGCAGGCACTATTCCTCCTGTACCCATTCTGGGAGGGACAACATTCCTGCCCTTACTCTCCTTTGAAAGATTTGTGGGGGTGCGTGTGGTAACCAAGCCTGTTCTCGCTTTCAACTCCTCCTCCACCCCTTTCCTAAACTGGGACCAATCCCGGCCCAGTATTATATCATGGGAAAGTCTAGGTATTACTGCCACGGCTACAGCCCCTCCACTACCTAAACCCTTTATCTTAATCTTTTGAAGCGGATAGGTGGAGGTAGCCCCATGAACACACCTAATTTTAACGTGCCCCCTTGAGGACTCTTGGGAGTGCTGCCTCTGGGCTTCTATCTCTCTCCATAATTTGTTGGAAATCATGGACTGACTAGCCCCTGAGTCTAGCAGTGCTTCTGCAGGTATCCCTTCCACCTCTACTGATAGGAGGAATCCCTCACCTATCTCTTTGGGATTTGCTGCTACAAAAGCCTTCTTTATTCTGCAGTTTTTCTTGAGGTGACCTGGCTCACCACAGGAAAAACATTTTCTCTGGAGGCTAAATCTTTCCTCCATGGGCCTAACAAAGGCTGAATTCTCTGCCTGTAATCCTGTCCTCCTAAAAACGCCCTCTTTCTTTAGGCTCAACTTCTGGGCCTCCAGAAAGCACTCTGCCAATGCAATGGCTTCTTGGGTGTTTTTACAGTTTTGCATCACTAGGAAACTTTGCATTTCTGTAGGGACAGCTTCAGTAAACTGTTCCAGAATGATCAAATCAATAATGGAATCTACCTTATTCTTTTCAGGTACCAGCCACTTACAGACCAAGCTCCTTATTCTATGATACAAAGCTTGGGGTGTTTCACCCTCTTTCAGTGTACACGCCCTTAGAGACCTTCTATAGACCGAGGGACTTAACCCTACTCGATCCTTTATGGCCTTCTCCACCTGCTCATAATCATCAATCAATGTTACAGGCATTTCCCTATAGGCTGCTAATGCCTCACCACTAAGGGTAGTAGCAAACCTCATAGCTAGTTGCTCTTTTGGCCACTGAGCCAACACAGCTATCCTTTCAAATGCCTCTATGTGGTCATCAAGGTTATCCTCCTTAGTTAAGCGTCCACATGAAAAAGGTACAAAACCCAGTCCTTCCCAGTCCTTCCCAACCAACAGGCTGTGTCCTTGGAACAGTCTGTGCTGCTTGGTTGCCTCCTCCTGGGTCCGGATCCACCGCGCCATCATCTCCAGCAGGGGTTGCTGCTGAGCCCGAAGCATGGCAGCTGCTTGTTCCTGGCTCACCGCTGCCATCTCCCTCTGCTTGGCGAACTGGTCGGCCACCCACGACAACACATCCGCGGTTTCCATCTTGGACTGCGGTCTCTGCAACACAAACAAAAAAAAAAAAAACCACACACAAAGTGCAGCACTTTTTTTTTTTTTCCTTCCCACTTCTAGTGGGTACCTGGTGGCCCTCCCTTACACCAGAATCCAGGCCTACCCCTTCTAGCCTACGGGTTACCTGATTCTGATGCAGGTCTCAGCTTTACCACCAGTCACAGCACTCCCGATCCGACTCCACTCCAGACTTTTCTTCCGTCTTCCTTAGTCGGTCAGCGTCCTTCCGGGGTCTTTCCGTCCAAAGGTACGGCTTGGAAATGCTCCGCTTGACCGCTGGAATGCTGGATCCTAAAAACTACGCCACCTGTGACGCTCGCGCCCCTACCAGGCGGCCGCCTAGTAGGGACGGGTGATCACCTCTTCTATTTCCTAGGGTTGTAATTGTGTAAGGAATGATGAGGCCGAGTGGTTTATAAAGCGCACAGGAATTTATTCAGCTTCCTTGCAGGTAAGTGGATACAATTTCTCCCAAACACATGTACTTCTCCAGACAAAAGAAAATAGTGGATACTTCTCCAATAACAAATGTCCAAAACAAAACAACAGTGAATTCCAATATCAAGTGTTTCTGGCTCACACTAATTTACCTTAGTGCAGGCATCGCATTCCATATCTGAGACATTTGAATTTACCTCAGCCTCCTTGGCTTCAATGTCCATACTCTCTGCTGAGCTGTAGCAGGGTTCTGCTAGGTACCGCTCAGGAACTTTCTGCTTTAGACTTTTTAACAGGTTAAACAACCTCTCCCACTTTCTTGCCTTCCCTGCTCTAGGCAGGTCTCCTATGGGTTGCTCTTGCTTAACCTTCCTGGTACAACATTTCTTTTTGTGCTGTGTTATCTGTGGCATAACAGTTTCATCAGAGTCAGAAGAATAAACATACTTAGAAGGCCTTGCTGCCTCCCTTCTCCTACCTTGGGCTTCTTGTGCAATATTCTCCTGGTTAGAGCTTTGGCCAGTCAGGACTCCCTCTGCCTCAGCGTAGGGCAGAGACCTGTGGTAACACTTTCCCACTCTCTTGCTAGGGTAGGTGATTCTCCCCATGGAACCTTCCCTATATCCTCGGTGGCTACTGCGCTGAGTATGGTGGCTTCCTTTGTACCTTCTCTGGTGTCTTTATAGCGGTTCCTTTTTCTGCTGCTCCTTTTGGCTACAGGGCTTTTCCCTCTGTACCTTCTGGAACCAGGACTGGAACCTGAGCTGCAACTCCCACTTAGGCCTGGACTGCAACTCCGACAACAACTGCCACTGCAACTGGAACTGTATCTCCAATCATGCTTCTCACCATGCTTCCAACCAGCACTTGAACCAACTCCTGAATCAGCTCTCCAACCATGCTTCCAACCGCACTCTGAACCACCTCTTGAACCAGCCCTCCAACCAACTCTATCTCTAGTGTTTGTTTGCTCCCTTTCAAACGCTGAGCAGGGCAACTCCCTTCCGGGCTCCGCCCTTCTGTACCTCCCACTCCTGTCTGTGGCTGACCTGGAGTGTGGGCGTGATTTCCAGCTAGGTCTGCCCTCTAGATTTCTCTCCAGGTTCCTGCTGTGGATTATGTGATCCTGTGTGCCCATCCCCCGCAAAGAGGAAAAATTCTTCCTTTTTTCACTTTTCCCTGGCTGGGCTGCACTCTCCTTATCACAATATTCATTAGGAATATCCCAAAAACCTGACTGGTTTGCGGCCCTCCAGGACTGGATTTGAGCACCTCTGCTCTAAGCCACCATGAGAAGGGAAAAGCAGCACAAAGAGTGCAAGAAAGACCCCAAGGACCTGGAGAGAGGCAAAACAGCACCAACATTGACAGGACGACTCCTGCATCAATAGGAGAAGGGCAAAAGAGCAAAAAATTGGCAGAAAGACCCAAAAGTACTGTAATGGGGTAAAGTAGAACCAACATTAGCAGTGCTTTCAGTTTATTTTCTATAATGATTCTCTTTATGGAGCCTGTCTTCTCTAGAACATAGTCACTGAGTTTTCTCTAATGTACAAACTCTGTTAGTGCCTAACCCCTCTGTACCTATGCCCCGTTTGTGCTCTTTCATTTCTGTCTCTTTGTAATCCTCACAGTTTTCATCTTTTTCCCTCTGAAGTCTATACCTTCCTAATATAAGCTTCTTTCCCTCTGAAATCTAGTAGAGAATCTGCAAGATTCATCATATTCATGATGGCATCATCAGCCAAGGGATTTGGAAATGATAGGCTTGTTTGTTCGCTTGTCAAAAAGTTTCAACTTGGTAAGTCAAGTGACTCCTGCTTCTTCCTTGTCCTTTCCCAAGGTGGCTTCCCTCTGCTTGGTTATAAAACTTACTGGGGAATGTACCTGAGGAACAGAGGCTAGGCACTTATAGATGAAGCCACAGGAGTTAAACAGCAAGGTTGGAGTCAATGAATAGTTATCCTCTGGGCAGCAGTAAGACACCATGGAGTTTACAGTATCCTTGATTGGGGATCAAATGCTGATCCAATGGGCTTCACCATGGGCTTGTCTTTCATTCTGCTGCCCAGAAGATAGCTATTTACTAGATTCTACCTTGACTGTGCAGCACCCATGGCTTCAACAGCAAATCTCTAGCCTCAGCTCACAAGGATCATGGATTTCTAAAAGTGTAAGGCTTTTAACTTTAGTCTGAACTGTAGTTTACCTCTTGATACACTAGCACTGAAAAGGTTGTTGGGCAGGGAATTTTTCCTGGCCAAAAAATCTTAGGGGTATGTTTACTAAACTGCGTTAGTGCAATTCGCGTTAGGAGCAGCATTAGTGGAAGGAAAGCCAAAAAAGGACATGGGCGGGACATCGTATCTGATAATGTGCGGTTGCGCGCGGTATTACGCGCGGCGCAGCAATGATCGTTACAGCGCGTGCAAGCGTAAGACAGCGCGCAGACAACCAAAATCAGAAACAAAACTGTAGCACAATGGTTACTACACAGACTGATGGTACAAGACTCATGGGTTTGAATCCCAAATGTGCCTAATGAGCAAGGCTGGCTGAGGCATCCTGTGTAACCCTTTGAAAGCCGACTATAATATTTTAATCCGCAGTCTGCAGGCGGGTTACAGTTTGCATATTTCAGGAAAAGTGTACCCTTCCTATGAAATATGTGCCAACAGTGACATTCGCTCTGACATGGTACTATATATTATGTAGTATATATTATATATTATATACCCGTCGACAGGAATATGTAGGCGCTCCCTATAAGGCGAAGTGTAAGGCTCGCCCTATAGGGAGCGCCTAAATATTCCTTTCAAATGGCATATAATGCATATAATAGAGGGCGAAGTGTAATGTGTGCCCCATAGGGCGCCGCATAATGTTCGCCCTAAAGGGCGCCACGTAAGGCACACCCTATTGGGCGCCGCGTAAATCGCGCCCTATAGGGCGTCATATAAGGTGCCCTATAGGGCGCCCCTTGAGCTACCCTAAGGTGACAGTACCCTGAGGGTGGTTCTGCTGGCAGCACTAATATACAGTAAACATAGACAATGCCTAAGACAGCCCTATCAATGAACCCCACTGTGGGTAGTGAACCTATGACCACTGGCTCCATGGGCAGTGAAGTAATCAGTGGGCCAGAGCTGCTAATAAACACATGGCTGGCTACAGGAGGACTGCACGGCCCCACACCCACATTCAGCTGTGGTTACCAGGGAGATTACATACCACCACCCAACGCACCCTCTAGAGCTCAGGGTGGGGGACAGGATCTCCCGCCCACAGATCCACCTTCAACCCCCTGCAATGGTGGCAGTAGAGGGGACCATCACCCCAGTCCCACTTGGGATCAAACACCCTACAGGGCAGGCAATGCAGAGTAGTACATACCCGTACAGCATGAGCAGACAGACGGCAGGTCTGGAAATGCTCAGCTGCCCCCCACCATTATCTGACATTCTCCAGCACCAAACCTCCAGCTGCTGCACCCTGCACAGTGTTCCAGCAAGACACATACCAGCTGCAGACAGTCCGCCAGCTAGCCCATAGTGCATGGTCCTGGAGGAGATGCATGTACCCAGAACAGGGATATCAGCATACACACCAAGCAGGTAAGTCAGTGAGTGGGCCCCAAAAGGAAACCCATAGATATCACCTAAGAGACATGCTATATAGCACTATGGTGGAACCTAGCCATGCCATGGTCACTGCTTAGTCAGGGTGAGAGTGACCTCCCAGCAGGACATGCTATGGCCACCCTGTCCGTGCAGGTGGTACTGGGCACTACAATGTCCGGCCATTGCCCTATGCCCTGTGCAGATGCGGACGGGCCAGGCCACCCTATCCACGCTATTCCCACGGTACCTTGCTCCTCATTATGCACATCGGCAGGCCAATACTGGCAACAGTGCTAGCAGTATGGGCTGTGGAGGGTGTTGGAAGCCACCACACACTGGATAGACAGACACACACTCCCCACACCTATGCAAGCACTGTGCAACTATAGAGGTGTTGGGCAGCCCAGGCCACCACACCAGTCCTGGGCACAGTGCAGTCATGGCTATAGTACGCCATACTGTAGGAGGCACTCCCCAGGTTGGTAAACACTGTTAGACACAGGACCTGTAGCACACCCCACAGACATCAGAAAGGTTGCTATGATGCAGCTCACTCAGGACATTGTACCTAACCTAGGCATTGCTATCTGCCAGTGCTCATAGCAGCCTTCTGATAGCTGTGTAACATATTCCCAGGTTTAGGGTGGTATTACTACGGTATGCATGTGCTAGTATTGGGAGATGCAAGCAGAGCCCAAAGTCCTGCCTCTCCAGGAGGCCTTGGATAATGGGGCCTGTGGGTGCGGGTGTGTCCGCCCCTGTTGGCTGCTGCTGTACGGCAGAGGTTCCCGACTCCAGTCCTGCGGTGCGAAACACTGTTCTGGTTTTCATGCTGTCCCTCATGAATATGCATGAGCTATATCTGCATAACCTGGGGGTGGCGCTTAGAAATGCAGTATAGGCATCTTTATCAGAGGCAGCATGGAACTGGGATGGTGCTTGGCCCTCCAGGACTGCATTTGGGAGGCTCTGCTCTTGGTAATGTGCATGTTTATGGTGTCTGTGCTCTGTAGGGTAAAATGTGGGCATGTTTACGTCATCTACAAGACCGGTTCTGTCTGTATTAGCCCGTTATAGTAGTGGGTAAAATATGAGGACTGGTTTGGCGAACACCACAGCTGGGACTTGAACCTATGACCCTCTGCTTCTGAATACACTGGTTCTGTGCACTGCACCACCATGTTCTCACAGAGATGGTGCGTTCCCTGGTGGTACCAAGACTGTTGGTCAGCCAGGGCCTGTCTGTTGGAGCGCACTGCACCCACGTGAGGGGGGCTAGGCCACGGTCTGCTCTGGGCAGCTGCCACTGCCCCCTCCACCACCAGTATCCCTCAGCCACCATGCTGACATGCCCTTCTGCTGGTGGAGCTGGTGGTGCGCAGTCTCAGGCCATCCAGTGTGCAGGTAGGCGGCTGCCTATGGTGCGTGTTCTGGGGTGGGGGTGCCCGCATAGCTGCCCACGCTTTCCCCCAGCACCGCCTGCCACTGTTCCGTGCCATTGGGGGTACCTGCTGGGTACTATTCCCTGTGACACTGTGGGGAGCACACCTTGCACATGTTGGGCCCTCAGCAGTTGCTGTCTGGCTGCTCTACTGTTTCAGCATTCCTATGGGCCAGCTAGGCATCACCCTAGTCCCCACTGTGTCCCAGCTGCAGCCCTCTGTATCCCCTTCTCCAGTATCTGACCGGTTGCCCGTTCCGACATGCCCGCCCTGATGTTGCGGGACATGTGCACTCCATAGGAACTCTGTCCGATGGTGGGGAGGTCCCTGGGCAGTGCTATTTCACTGTGGGCACATGCACCTTGTATGGGGACGGGGTATGGACCCTTCCGTGGTTTATACATACATAACTAAAATAGGGGAATAAATAAATATCTGTTCAATGGAGTTTACTCGGGGGGGGGGGGGGGTTGATGTTTCTCATTGATACCACTATTGGCCAGCTTGGTTGCTGTTTTTTTCCAGTTTGTTGGGGTCATTTTCAGTGTTTCTGTGCCCTTTTGTTCTGTGCACATGTATCACACTTATCACCTTTTTTTGGTTTCCCTGTCTAGGCTGTACATTGCTGACATTTAAATGATTTCTCTCCCCTTTAATATGCCTTTAACGGCAGGTTTTCATTCGCGTTGGAATTCAGCTCTGAAAATCAGCGCGTTAGCCTCTCCCCGCCCACTCTCCACCCATTGACCCCTTCTCTCCGCCCTCTCTCCGCCTTCTGCGTTGTTTTACCGTGCCGCGGAGCATCACGTGCATTAGGAAGTGATACCACGCGCTGTAGTGCGTTTAATGCGCTACAGCGCGCGGTATCACACGCTAACGATCGTTAACATCATACAACGTGCGTTATTCACGTTTACTGCGGTTTAGTAAACATACCCCTTAGTCTTTTCCCCATTCAACCATGACTTATTCTCCACCATTCAGTTCTCAATTTTGGATAAACAATCGATAAACCATTCTCTGACTTTGACAGAATCCTCATTTCAGGGAATCAGCAGCTGAAAATCATCAGTGTGTATAGGTCTGAGTCCCCAAAGACCTTATCAAAAGCTCCAAAGGCTGTAAATATACATGAAATTATACCAGAGACAGAGATGAACTCAGGGGAAGCCCATAGGAGTGAGATAATGGCAACGATTTTTCTTTTCCCTTTTGGACTACTTGGCCCATTCCTGCCAAAATAGATGACACCTACAAAATCACCTCCTCTCCCTCTCTCCCACACTCCTAAATTCAAAAGCCTACCACATAGGTGTTATGTATGATTATTACCTTGTTAACTGAGATGAATGATATATTAATTAATCATGTATATCTCCTTATAGTTTCGTTTTTAAATCTCATTTTAGTAAATGTAGTGGAGGGATTTTCTTTGCCTGCAAGAGCTCTTTATCCATGATGACTAAAAACAGAGATTGATCAGAGTTATGAAATGCTAATCAATGACAATTCAGTGTTTGATATATTGTCTCATTGGTCTTTTGGTTATTAATTTCTTTGTAATTATTGAGAATTCAATGGTATTATGAATAGATATAAAAAACTGGCCAGATATTCAAAAGCAATTATCCACTATTAGCCACCATATGAATTTCAAGCACCATTATCTGTGTAGTGTTGCTAAAAATTCTTACAGACCACTATGGCACTATGGGAGTAATTTTGTAATAGGGCTGTTAGGCTAATTGAGTAAGAAGTTGCTCATTTTTAGACTATTTTATAAAGACACATAGATACCTGTGTACTGTGGGCCCATTTTCGAAGGCAATTAAATGGGTAACAGCCCATGTTACCCATGTAAATGCCTTAACCGGCATTTTCCAAAGGCGCCTACATGGGTAGTGCCTTTGGAAAATTCCGGTTAAGTCCCTAATGCACCCAGATGATATCTGCTTAGCATCGTGACATGGTTGGGGCATTCCAGGGCGGAGCGGAGATGGGGAATGGCATTAAGTGGGTAGCAGCGATTTTCGATGCTGCCTGCTTTGCACTCTGCACCTTAAAGATAGGCAAGGAATACTCTCGCCTATCTTTAAGGCACTGAGGCTAAAAGGGCAGCATCGGAAATTGCTGCTACCTGCTTAGCCTCGGCGGCTGCCGGCCTGTGCGACATGACCCAGATTTGTATTTCCTCTGCCATGGAAATGAAAATCTGGATTAAGGGGGCTGGCAGGTAGGCTATGTGCCGATGTGGCGCATAGCCTGCCTAAATGAAAATCAGGCCCTATGTCTATAAAATATAAGAACAAATCCTGCCGAAATGCCTAGACTGAAGTCATGGACATTATGCATTGCATAAATGTCATCATGTTCTTTATTCATGGATGAATGTAGTTTACAAAATAAATACACAAATCATGATGTCATCCATGTTCTGCCCAAATTCCTCCCCTCTGCATGCCTACTTTACAAGTACGTGCCGGCTTGCACCACAAGTACTTTTAGATGTGACCTAATTTTATAAGAGGTTTGTTACAACAGCGTTTTACACATGAAAAAGGTTTCTAAAATTACCCTCTACATGGATAGTTCCAGGAAAAGCACGGAATGGAGCATGGGCATTCCACCTATTTCTGTGCATAGTCCATGATATTCAACCATTCTCCAAATAGCTATGCAGTTTCATTTAGGACAACAAAAAGAGTGTCCTGAATAAAATCACAATATTTAGCTACAATGGAAAGTGGCTGAATATCACCACTAACCATAGAGGGCTGATGATCACATTCCATGTATATTCAGTGCCACCCAGTAGCCGGATAGTGGCATATGGATAATTTAAATGATTACAGAGCAAATTATTGTTCTTGGTGATTTTAATTTACATGCTATTGAAATTCTGCCTTTTTCTAAATGTAAGAGTTTCTTATTAGCAATGAGGGGAACTTTAGAAGAGATGTCCAAGTGTAAACTGGGACGTCTAAGCCAGAACATTTGTAAAAAAAGCAGGCACATCCGCGTACAGACACAATTTCACAAATGTGGATGTGCTCGATATCGACATCTGTGGGGGCATCTACATAGGCATCCCCAGTACAGTATTTCAGAACCCACACAGCTAGGAATAGCCCAATGGTTGGAGTAGTGAGCTAAGAACAGGGTAGCCAAGGTTCAAATCCCACTGCTACTATCATTGAAATTGTGCTGAGTACTGGGGATGATGGAATGCTTTCTCCTCTACACCTGCTGGGTGGTGTTCGGCAAAAACAAGTACTGTTCGTGCCTGGAGAAGGTCTGAACTTACATGCAACGCTGGACATCTATGATGTTTCTGAGATCAGGTGGGCATCTTCAGGTTTTTGGGAATGCCCTGGCCATGTCTCCATAGCACACCCCTGTTCAGACTTGGACATCCACAGAGCATGCTTCTAAAATGACTCTGTGTTTTCAGATGTCAGCCCTGAATAGGATGGGCCCATCAGCACCTGATTCTGCCCCGCAGGAGCCAGACATATCTGCAGGTGCAGGATTGGGCCCTGAGATGACTCGACGTGCTCTTACATCCCAACGAGGATGTCCTCCCCACATGCCCGTCGACCTGCCATGGTGATGACTCCTGTTTCCCAACTGACTGACACTTGGCGGGGCTGGCAGGGGCCCAGATCAGGCTGCTGGGACCTACCTTCACTGGAACCTGGCCTGAGGGGGTTCCAGACCCAATCCATACCATCCCCGCTGCTTATTCCACCTCCGAGGTGGAATAAGCAGCACGTCCACCCCTGACCCACAGAACGAGCAGGTCAGTGACTTGAATCGGCCCTGTACATCCTGCTGCCTCTGCCTGCCCACACTCTGCCCACACTCTGCCTCCTCCGGCTCTCCCCGCACTGTTGCTCTAGTTGTGCAGGGAGGGAGTATTGCAGAATATGGGCAGGACAGCTTGAGGAGCTGCACGTCCCACCAGGACGAACAGCCCCACCAGTCGCCTTGCTAAATCGGGCACATAGTCAATGAATCTACCCATGTCTTAGGATATACTTTTGATCTGTTTTTGTTTGTTTTAAGTGAACATCTAATTAAGTTTGAGGCATGCAATTGTACATGTAGAGAGATACCTTAGTTAATTTTCTTTTTTTGAATTAGCTAGTGTCAACATGGTGCCTGGGAAGATAAAAGTTTCAGTGGTTTACAGGTGAGGGAATTTTGATACCAATTTGCTGTCTAAGTCCTGGCTTAATGATACGAACCTTTCTCTAGATAGGGAGCTTGGTGTAACTGTACAAGAATGGCATGACTGCAGCATGCTTTTAGGTGTCTTGACACTTATTAAATCATATTGCATCAGATGGTCTTTATCCTTCCATGGTTCCCCACTTGTTTGCAAGTTCAAAAGAAGTGTTCCAGGCTGCAAGACATTGGCTGATGTCACATGATGACTTGCTTGTTGGAGATATAACAAAATGCTGTTGTTAAAGCTTAAAAGGTCTATTTTACTATGAAAATTCAGACAGCTATTAACCTCCCTCCTGAGTAATTTTCCGTTGGAAAACTTTGGATCCATGTGAAAGATAGCACTACTCTTACATCACCAATGGATTCCAAATTGTCAGTCTTTTATCAAAGCAAAAATTAATGCTATAGGTCCCTATTTTACTTCTGATGTCAGTTCAATGACTGTAGCTATCATTTCTGGAAGATGAAAAAATTGTTCTTCTGCTACCAGTACTAATATTATAGAGCTATGCAAAACCATGACTGATTGTTCCTGGCCATTCTATCTCTGCTCTGCTACTGATTTAATTTCTATTCAAGACCTTAATGATTCTATTACAATTATTGTGAATGCATCAATATCTGAGGATGGTGTGCCTTCCCAGCTGAAGCAAACTAATAAGGATGAGCATGGAGAAAACTTTTCGTTCTTATGCCTGGAACAAACTTCCTGAGTCTGTACTTCATCTCTGCCACTTTTCAAATCTACGCTAAAGTCTCACCTCTTTGAGGCTGCTTTTGAATCCTGATCACTTGTTTCCTTCTGTCTCCTTACCCTTCCCTATTCTAACCTTATTCCTAACTTTTGTCTTGTCTGTCTTGATTAGATTGTAAGCTCTGATGAAAAGGGACTGTCTCTATCTGACCCTCCAGGGAGAAACCCGCTTGTGCATTAGCAAAAGAGATAAAGTCTGCTATCCATCTGGATAGAGTCCGCTTTGTCACTGGTATACCAAGCTGACTTGGATCACAAGAAATGAATAATTGAGAAGATTTCTGGTGATCCTTAGTTCTATCTAAATAGTAAGCCAGCACTTGCCTGCAGTCTAAAGTGTGTAGTGCTGCCTCCACTTGAGACACATGTGGTCTCGGGAAGAAAATCGGTAAAAATTACCAACTGGTTCAGATGGAAGGCAGATACTACCTTCGGAAAGAAATGTGGATGGGTATGGAGGACCACTTTGTCCTGATGGAACCAGGTATAAAGTGGATCCACCACAAGAGCCTGCAGTTCACTGATGCAGTGAGCTGATGTGATGGCTATGAGGAAGATGACATTCCAAGAGAGAAACTACAGTGAAGCAGTCACTAAAGTCTCGAAGGGAGGCTTTAGAAGTTGAGCTAGAACCATGTTGAGGTCCCAAGCCACCAGAAGGTGGCTTAATGGGTGGTTTGGACAGCAGGAGACCCCACAAAAAATGAGCTGCTAAGAGGTGTAAGAACATAGACTGTCTGCCTGGTGGTTTGTGGTAGGCTGCAATGGCACTAAGATGAACTCTGACTGAGTTGGTTTTAAGACCTACCAAGGACAAATGAAGGAGATATTGAAGAAGGGATTCCCCCAGGCAGTTAAGGGGTCAGTGCCCTTTGGGAAGCACTAGAGGGTAAAGCTTCACTTTTTAAAGGCATAAGATCGTCTGGTGGACTGTTTATGTAATACAAGCAGGATATCCTTGACCTCTTGTGTGAGGTCGAGGTTAGCAGATACTACACCTTCAGCAGCCATGCCATGAGGTGAAGAGAATGATGATTGGGATGGAGAAGCATCCCTTAATACTGAGAAAGGAGTTCTGGCTCACATCTGAGGGATTGAGTCTGCACCAAGCAAAGGAGCATAGGAAACACGCTTGACAGGGCCAAAAATGGGCTACGAGGATCATGAAGTGTTTTCGGTATCAAGGGGATCAAAATATATCCTATCCCCAAAGGAGAAGCAAGATGTCCGAGGCCTGTCGGTGCAGGTACGGAAGCTGTGAGCAGAACAATGGAAGCTGTGTGTTCTGTTGAGTGATGAAAAGATCTATGAGTGGGATCCCCATGTTTGGAAGATTCAAGCAGTCATCTCCTGATGTAGGGTCCACTCATGTGGATGAAGGATATGGCTGAGCCTGTCGGAAAGGACATTGAGTTTGCCCGGGAGGTACACCGCTCTGAGGTGAATGAGGTGTACAATGACAAAAAAACAGAGGCAAAGCACTTCATGGCATAGAGGATAGGAGCCTGTTTCCCCCTTGTTTGCTCACATAGAACATGACCATCTTGTTGTCCATTCTGACTAATACCTGTTAGCCTGAAAGTTGTGGTTGAAAAACCCAAAGGGCATTTGTTAGGGCATGCAACTCCAGAAGGTTTTTCTGCAGTGCAGATTCCTGTGGCCACAGACCCTGTGTGGTCAGGTAATTTAGATGTGCTCCCCAACCTAGTTTGGAGACATCTTAATAGCGCGGTATATAAGAAAGCTAAATAAATAAAATAAATAAATCCATTGTCAGTGTGCATTGAAGTGGAGGCATCTGAAAAGGTTCTGTGGGGAACCCCACCAGAGAAGAGATCTGATTAGTTGTGGTGATGTGCATCTTGTCTTTGAGATGGCCGTTTGCGTGGGTCTATTGAGAAGATAGAGTCCATTGGGCCTGCTGCATGTGTAGGTGAGCATAGGGGACTACATGGACCGTTGAGGCCATGTGACCCAAGAGGCATAACATTTCTCAAGCTACCACCTGATGTTGTTGCTATATGTATTTTGCAAGCTCAAGGAGGCAGGCAGAACAATCCTGTGGAAGGAAAGCTCGGACCTGCTGAGTGTCCAAGAGTACTCTGATGAACTCGAGCCATTGGGTTGGAAGTTTAGGACAAATCCTAGATGTTGGAGCATGGTTATGGTGCAATACAGGGAGTTTTATTTCCTGAGGGGAGTCCCCCCTGATTAGCCAGTCATCTAAGTAAGGGAAGATGAAGATTCTCAAAGTGCGGAGATAGGCTGCAACTACTGCTATGCATTTCGCGAATACTCGAGGTGTGGAGGCTAAGCCAAAGGGTAGCACCCAGTATTGGTAGTGGTTTTGCTGAAACCTGAAATGCAGATACTGTCTGTGCTGAGGATGGATCAGTAAGTGTGTGTATGCCTCCTTTAGGTCTAGAGAACATAGCCAATCATACCTCTGGGGGTATAGGAGAAGAGTTCCTAGGGAAATCATTTTGAATTTTCTCAGACCAGGAATTTGTTTAGATCTCTGAGATCCAGGATGGGCCTGAATCTTACTGTTTTCTTTGGAATGAGAAAACATGGAGAGTAGAAGTCCATCCCTTCCTGAGAGGGAGGAACTCGTTCTATGGCATCCTGAGAACAAGGTGGGCAACTCTTCCTTCAGAAGTGGGCTCTGAAGGAGATTTGTGTCCAGGCCGAATAGCGTACCATACTGTCTGTCTCTATTCTGTAGGCCTCTTTTTGTCATTTGTTGGCACAAAGGACAGGACTTTGGTAAATGGTTGGGTCACAAACATTTTAAACACCAGTCATAGTTATCCATGACTGATATTATACCAGAACATTTGGTACATTTTTTAAAACCACAGATGGGTTTTTCCATGTTTGAGGTTCTCTTCAGGAATGAAGAGAAAAATGTAGGCCAAAGGCTAGTTGGCGGTGAATACTGCAGAAAAAGAAAAGAAATGTGTGTGGGGGGGGGTTAAGTTAAACAGAAAAAAAACAATATCGGGGTTGGTGTCCGACTGACGGAACTGGCATTGACAGAAAGACAGAGCACAGTTTAAAACCAAAAAAGGAAAGTTTTTCGGCAGTGATAGGAAGGGAACAACCTGCTGGCTCCGTGAAAATGAAGAACTGAGGAGAGGAGTTGGAAAGACGGGAAGGTATATTTATTTATTTATTTATTTATTTATTTGGCATACATTTATACACCGCTCCTTCCAGCGATCAGAAGCGGTCCATCATTGTACAAGACAGGGGGAGGGGACAAGAGAAGGGAAGGATAAACAACGAGATGATTACAGTTATACAATTGATTTGCAAATAAATTACTGTTTAAACACCAGTATGAATTACAGATTGTTGTACAAGACATGGGAGAGGGGACAAAATAAGGGGGTGATTAACAACGGCACAATTACAGTTATACATATCATTGGCATAAATTACAGTTTGAACACCAGTGTAAATATACAACAGAGTCGCCATATATAAAGGCATGATAGGAGAAATTATATACATATCGACATTTTGAACATCATGGAAGTGGACATCAAATGAGCATTAGGTTCATATGAGGCTTAGGCTTTTGAGGTAGGTGGGCCGCATGGGAGGGGATAGTTGGAGCCGGCTATGTGATGCCGTAGTGTATTTGGAATAGGTGTGTTTTAAGCTCTTTTCTGAAGACCTGTAAGTCCTTGATCTGACGTAGCTCGTGTGGCATCTGGTTCCAGAGCATGGGTGCTGAGTAGGTGAATGCCCGGTTGCTGGTCCGTTCTTTCACTAACCTTATGCTGCTGGGTACGCAGAGTGTGTTCAGGTTAGCAGTCCGTCGGCATCTGTTGGCAGGCTGAGTGGTGATAAGGTTATCGAGAAAGGAGGGAGATATTTTGTGGATAATTTTAAATGTAGATATCAGCATTTTGTAGATTATCCTTGCAGGTATGGGGAGCCAGTGGAGTTCTATATGAACTGGAGTGATGTGGTCTGACAAGTTCTTATTCATGATAATTCTGGCTGATACATTTTGCGCCATTTGTAGGATGTTTAGTGTTTTTTTCGGTAGACCTTGCAGGATTGCGTTACAGTAATCCAGGTGAGGAATGATGAGTGCCTGTGCTACTGTTCTAAAGTCCGAGTGGTCAATGATGCAACGTATGGGTTGTAGAACTCTCAGTTTGTGAAAAATTGCTCTGTTAGTTATCCGGAGGTGTTTGTCCATCTTTAGGTTAGCATCGATTAGTACCCCTAGGTATTTGATCTCATTTTTGGAGAGATAGGTGTTTCCGTTCAGAGTGATAGATGCAGGAGGTTTGAAATCTTGTTTTCCTGATATGAACATCACTTCAGTTTTTTTGTGATTTATAGACATATTGTTACATTGGAGCCAGTTTTGCAGATCGTGTAGGCATCCTTCTAATTGGTTGAGATTGGGGTTGTTTATATAAAGTTGTGTGTACAACATGATGTCATCTGCATATAGGTGGTAGCTGATACTATGCTTCTGGAAAATTGCACATACTGGCTGGATATAGACATTAAACAACAGGGAGGAGATGGCTGAGCCCTGTGGTATCCCTTGGGTTTGGGGGAAGGGTTTTGCTTGCTCGTTATTGAAGCGAACCTGTTGCATTCTATTTGTTAGGTATGACTCAAACCACTTTATAGATGTGCCTGTTATACCTATTGATTCTAGTCTGCGCAAGAGTATTTGATGATGTACTGTGTCGAACGCCGCAGATATATCTATGAATATTAGTATGAACATCTTGTTTCTGTTTTCGAGCCCCTTGATGAGGTTGTCTAAGAGGGCTATAAGTAGGGTTTCGACACCATGGTGGGGTCTAAAACCATATTGATGCTCGTCAAGTATTTTGTGCTCATCTAGGTGGTCTTGCAGTTGCTGCTGAGTTACCTTCTCGATAATCTTTGCAAGAAAGGATATGCTTGAAATCGGCCGGTATGAGGTAGGGTCTTCTTCGTTAAGAGCTTTATTTTTTAATATGGGTCTAATTAGCGATCTTTTAAGTTGAGCAGGCATGATACCTTGCTGCAGGGATTGATTGACTATGTGTGTTATCAGATGCGAAATTTCATTTTTAGTTGATTTGATCCATTCTGCTGGACATGGATCTAGGAGAGATGTCATTGTATGAAGGTTTGAGATCGTATTTAAGATTAGTTGTTCGTTAATTGTATGGAACGAAGACCATCCTTCATTGGGTTGAAAGCTTGTATTCTGACTGTCCAGTTGCTTTGGGACTATATTGATCATCTTCTGAGTTTGGAGAGGATGGTTAGTTGGATTGAGTTTGCTAGCATAGTGATCGGCCAGGTCCTGAGCCTTTATTTTCCCATTGCAGTTAGGTTCAGGCAATGGCTTCATGAGTGACTTGACTAGCTCAAACAACTCTCTGGGTCTGTTAATGGCCTTATTGAGTACCTTGGTGTGATGCGCTTTCTTGGCCTTGCTGGTCTCATTTTTATGTTTGGCTAGGAGCTCTAGGTATTCCATCTTGCGAATGTCATCCTTGGTCTGTCTCCATCTTCTTTCCAATTTTCTTAACTCCTTTTTCATTTTGTGTAGCAGTGGAGTGTACCAAGGTTCTGTTTTTGTTTTCATTGGTCTGGCTGTTGACTTCCATGTTGGTTTAGAGTTGGTTTCGATTGTAGAGAACCATTGGTGAGTGAGGTCTTCAATGTTGGTGTTGTCAAGGGTTATGTGTTCCTCAAGAGAGCTTATTAGGGTTTCCTTGTTTAACTGTTGGAATTTTCTCCTTTGTTGATTAGGTGTGTCCGAATCTAACTTGTATGTTTCAGAGGATAGATATATGGTGATCTGAATTTGATGGTGATCAGACCATGGGACCTGTGTAATAAGGATTTCAAGTTGTTCACATTCTCGATGCTGAGAGTTTTTAGGGAGGAATATCAGGTCTAAGGTATTTCCTTTGTTGTGGGTCTCCTCTTGAATTAGTTGATTATATCCGAGCTGGTCCATGGCTTCTAGGAAGGAGGTTGCCTGAATGTGTGGAATGGAGTTGAGATTGAAATCTCCCAGAATTATCTGGTATTTCTTAGTTGCAGTGGAGGAGAGGATTCCCAATGCATCAGCGAGGGCTTCGTGGTGCATTGATGGAGGTCTATACAGTAGGCATATTGACAAGGTTCAATTCTCCACTCGGAGGATATCGATTTCCTGTGTGGCAACTGTTGAAGTGATTGTTAACCCAAGGGAGGCCTTTGCCATGATTAGGACTCCCCCTCCCTTTTTGTGTGTGCATGGACAGTTGAATAACATGTAGCCTGGCTTGTTGATTTGGTTTAGTATAGCTGCGTCTGTGTTTGAGAGCCAAGTTTCTGTGATGCACAGGAGGTCAGGCCTGTCATCAGTAATGATATTGTGTATGATATGGGTCTTATTTCTTATGGACCTTGCGTTTATTAGAATGCAGGAGAGCCGGGACTGTGATGGGGTGCTAGGTTGCAGGAGCAAATTATGCTTTATTTTATTCCTAGACTTAGTTGGTTTCGTTTGTAAGGTGGTGCGGGAGTTGGGTGTCATGTTGGGCGGTCTCAAGTTGTACTGGGGTGTGACTGTGTTGATATGAGCGAGTGTAAAGAGTGTAGGGACAGAAAATGTTACATAGTAGTAAACTGGGTACCATGACCAATGAGTGTAGTATAGTCGGATTTGGTTGTGGATATAATCAGATACAGACAATGAAATTGTAATGCAAACATATAGTATAAGCAAGCATCTTATGAGCGACATTGTGCTACTGAGACTGAGGGAGTCACCTGCTATAGCTATTGAGTGAGGATCTTGGCTACTAGGTTGCTCCAGACTTGTCAGGGCTACCGGTACTTGTCTCGTAAAAGATTTGTAATAATAGTTGCTTGCCTGGGGTAGAGACTTATCTCCTGTTATTGTTACATCAGATACTTGGAACAGTCAAATTGAGACTATCTTAAACAGAGCAGATTACTAATGGTGGAATAAATTCAATCTAAAGTTACTTGGGAGGGTTCTAAATTAACCCTCAGGGGTATGGCAAGAAAGAGATTACAATTGGAGAGACTCTTAACTTACAATTAAGCACCTATAATATGCCCCCAAAGGCTTTCCTATTAGACACCGGGGAGCATTCCTGCGTGGGCTCCATCAGTACTGACATCACCCATATGTGAAGATTGCATTCCTGCTTGTTCCTGTGGCTAGTTGCATGCCTAAATTATAAAATAGTATAATTTTGCATGTTCCTTGCAAATCTAGGCATGGGCATTTACATCAGCTAAATGATTGTGTTTTAAATTAACACAGGTTTTCAATCATTTACACCTGTATTTTATAAAATCAAGGACACGTGCACTTGACTTTATAAAACAGGCATGAAATATGTGCAGAAAAACATGCTAACTAGGTGCAGCTTAATAAAATTGCCCTCCACATGTCTGCTGTACCATATTTTGGTTGAATCTAATTATATAACTGATATTTTATTCTACTGATAAGGCAAAAATAAATCCTAAGAGGAAATATAAAGTTGTGAAGATTATTTTATTTTGTCACACTTTCAGGGGCTTATTTCCTAAACTTCACTAATCGTTAAGGCAGGGTTTACAGTGAACTAAACATGCCATGCTGTTTGTGCGGTGCATCACAGTCAAATCTTGTGCTAACCAGTTAGTGCACAATGGGGACGGGGAATGGGTGGGTTAGGGGTTAGCACGGGCATCATTGAAGGATGCTAAGGACCCAATTCTGGGATATGGGTTGTGGGACTGCACATCTTGGCATGACGTGCAGTCCCACAAACTGTCTGGTCTTGATTCCCCCTCTGGTTCTCTCCATACATCCTGAGCAGCAGGATGGGGAGAGCCAGCAGGGGGCAGAAGGGGGCTGGATCTGGGCACAGTGGAGCAGGCCAGCCCAGCAGGATGTTCAGGGTCGATTCAGGTCACAGCCCTGTATTTATTGATTCATGATCTGCTTATTCTCAAGCTCATCAAGTTTTCACTATAAAAGCTATTGTGCTAACCTTTTACAGATCTGAATAATAATTATATTAGCTGCAGTAATTTTTATCAGGTTTCCATGGCTGTCTGTTTTTGTAACAACCTACCAATCAGAAAGAAGGAATTCAGCAACCTACATATTCTCCTACAGTTACATATTTCATATCTGGTATGAGGCACATGATCCTACCAAAAAATGACTTGAACAGGAGTACATTGAGATGGGAGGTACAGAACTAGTACTGGAAAATCTCCTGGAGAAAGGACCTAATTTACTATGGCTTTTATTCTCGTTCTGTAGCCGCTGAAAAAATGCACAGTAAATCAGGCTCCAAATTTGGCAATGGTAGTAGAAACAGAGATATGCCATGCCTTCTCTGTGAATCTGTTTAAACTATAATACGTCTTTAAATATACATTTAACATAAACTGAGGCTGTTTAGAAAAAAAGAGAGAAAAATGTCAGGCTCCGTTCAATTCTAAAAAAATTGATTTAAGAATACTTCTTTTAGCTGATTTGGTTGAGTGCAAAAAGGGTAAGTGCTAAACTTTATCATTAGTCATTAGAATATTTGTGGCTCTGAGGTGTGCTGCTGGGGTCAGTGTGTCCTCGTTGGGAGACACTCCATGCCTCTAAAATGGTCAGAAGCACTAGATGAGGCTCTAATGGCAGGAAATGTTTTGTTAGTGAGCAATAATTTATTTCTTACTCTTGCAAGCCCTTTGTTTTCTCTCTGAGTACTTCAGTGAGCAGATAATCTCCTACAGACTAGAATCCACAGGCTTTCAAGAAAATGAATCCTCAAAGACCAAGAAAGAGCAAGCCCTTTGGAAAGAGAGGCTGTAAGATTCTACGGGATTGCTAGTTGCTTCTCACAGTTCTTTACATTTCTTCAATTGATAATGAGGGAAATGGATATTAAACTTCTCACTGAAAAGTTTGAGAGAATCTCTTCTAGTACAAAGTAAATATTTCTTTTATTTGTGAGTTAGGAAGTGTTTCTTTTGTTGCATTTCTGGTGAAGGTGATGAAGGTCATAGGCCTCTCTGAAAGTTTTCTTTTTTTTTTTGCCTCGTTTCCTCTTGCATAACATTTTTTACATTGGTTGACCCTAAAGATCTTATTTATTCCTCTAGAGATCTTGACTTCTCCATTTCTCAGTTAAAGACCTCCCCAGCATCATTTGAGAAGTAGACTTTTCAGCCCCAGGATTAAAATGTTCTGCTTCATTTACGAGTTTCTAGTGACTTTGCCTTTTATTTATGCTATGCCAGGCTGAGCAAAATCAAACATAGTTTCAAGTCATTAAACCAGTTTAACTTTTTGAACAAATAAGAACATTATACAGTAAGTGAACTTTTAAAATATGTCTTTTCTAAGCCTCTTCCTGCCCTCACATATGCATGCAAGCACAAAATCTCCCAGCATAACCAAGCATGTTTTTCATTAATAAGCATACATGAGTAGAAAATTTTAATAGCTATAGTGTGGCTAAGAGCCCCAATCCTATTTTACACTAATCCCTGTTAACATGTGCTGTGACACATTAATGAATGCAGTTAGTAAAGTGTGTGTTGAGGGCCTGTATGTATGTGTACAATGGAGGTTATATATGGGTGTTTGTGTATATATTTGTAAGTATCATGGAGATGGGATATGTGTGTGTGTATGTGTGTGATGGGTGTTGTTGGGGTAGTGTGCATGTATGTGTGTGTGTGCCATAGCGGATATCAGTGTGCGTGTGTGTCATGGGATTGTCAGGGAGTGTGTTTGTGTGTGATGGGTGTGTCAGTGATGTGTGTGTGTCATGGGGTGTTGTGTGTGTGTGTGTGTGTGTGTGTGTGTGTGTGTGTGTGTGTGTGTTATGGGGATGTCAGGGCTGTGCAGGTGTGTGTCATGGAAGGTGTTGGGTGGCTTGCATGTTTGTCATGGGGATATTGGGTGGTATGCGCATGCATGTGTGTCATGGAGGTGTTGAGTGGTGTGCATGTGTACATCATGGGGGGGATGTCAAGGGATGTGTTTGTCAAAATGCAGGTTTCTCTAGCCATTGTTCTTTTCTCTCTCCCCCTATACTCGGTCCATCTCCCACCCTCTTGCACTATTTCTCCTCCCTACCTTTTGCCACTCTCCCTCTTTCCCTTTCTTACTTTACCTGCCCCCTTCATTCCCTCCCCCCTTTCTCTTCTTCCACTCCACAAATGTCCATCCTCCCTTCCACTCTTCCTTGTCTCTGTACCTGCACATTTTCCTTCCCTCTCTCTCTCTAACCCCATCCTTTTTCTTATGCTTTGTCCCTGTTCATCCCCTCTCTTGCCCTTCTCTAAACGCAACCCTTCCTTTTTGCTCGCACTATCATCCCTCCCCTAGCAATTACATTCCTTATGTCTAATCCTGCCCCTTGACCCCTCTCATCTCCTATATAGTCACTTTTTTCATCTCTAGCCCCACCCACTCACCCTTCCCCTCTCTGTCCTTCCTTTCTAACCCCATCACTCTTTTGTGCCCTGTTCCTCACTCTGCTTCTTCACTGACAGGCCATGGATGATGCTGGGGGAAACAGGGGACTCCCACTGGTGCTTCAGGGTCAGGGTTGACCCTTCCATTAAGTGAACTAGGTGGTCACCTAGATCATCGATGTTCTGGAGGTTGCAAATGTTCAGCAGCATACTGGCAACTCAGCCTTAGCTCTGCGACCTGCAGGACCAAAGGCACTTAAGAGCACATCAGTTTCCTCTGTAGGCACAGAGTGCCAGGGAGAACCACACAAGCAAACATACCAGCAATTCAACCTCTCACCCCACAACTGGCATGAGGAAGGGTGCTGAAGAGTGCATCAAATTCCTCTGTGGCTTAGGTTCAATCTCATGGATCATGTTGTGAGATCTATTGAGGTGTCCATCTGCTGACTAGACTCGATGCCCCAGGAGGTGTGCTGTCTGCCAGGTGCCAAAATCTGAGATGTTGCAGAGAGTTTACCAAGACTAATCAAGCCTGGTGACTATTATCTGATGCTGATCATCCATATTGGCACAAATGATACTGCTAGGTATCCCTTCAAGCATATCAAGAGTGACTTCATTGCTCTGACAGCGTTTTCATTTCCTGGACCATGGGATGATTTTCCAAGGGCTGCTGTGTCCACCTATCCAAGAAGAGTCAAAGTCTCTTCTGCAGTAAACTGACTAACTTAGTGAAGAGGACTTCAAAGTAGATTAATTGGGGATGGGTGAAGAAAGACCCAAGGTAAGTGAAAGCCCTCAGGTAGGTAAAACATTAAATACCTCTGTAGAAATGGGTAAAAGAAGTAACATCTGGGAAGTGGTGTGCATTAATTCCTGTAATATGGGGAATACGATTCCAGATGTTGAGTTTTTAATGGAAGATGCTGACTTGGATTTAGTGGTAGTTACGGAGACATGGTTGATGGAGAACCATGACTGGGATGTAATTACAATCAAACCTCGGTTTTCGTTTGCCCTGGTTTTCATACGCTTCGGTTTTCGACATCTTTTTTGACTGAGATTTTGTCCCGGTTCTCATACATCGCCTCGGTTTTCGTAAAGTACAGTACTGTAAATACATACACCCTCGCGCTGCACACCGGTCTGTATACACTGCCGGAATGCCCACCCAGTCCCGGCAGCACCGATCGCCAGCGTGATGAGAAGCGAAAGCCAGCTGAGCACGTAAATGAAACACATCCTCGAGCCTGGTCAGAGTCAGAGAGGCAAGGATTGCGCAGAGAGGAAGGTCCCGATCTTGTCCACTGCCTGCCAATTCTCTGGAGCACCCCCTCAGGCTCGGAGGTAGCAGGGAAGAAAAGCTGTCAACGTAAGCAGGAGATGTTGCATGAATGTGGGAGGCAGTTCTTTCTCTTGCAGGGTACGTCTGAAGCTATATCATTAAGATTTTCTACCATTCTGAAGCATTGAGCAGATAATGGGCTGAATCCAATGTGATTCCGAAGAGAGCTGGGCACAGCAACTTGTCAGAGGTGGCTAAGGCCAGATGTTAACATACTGTACTGTACAGTACTGTACTTAGCTTGCTTTCAGTGATGTTAAATGTTCATTTATCCATTTCATTAGTCATTTATATTTATTTCTCATTGTTTTCTGTATGTAAAAATATAGTTATTCTCTATAAAATGTATTTTTTGTGAATATTTTTGGGTGTCTGGAACGGATTAATTGGATTTACATTATTTCTTATGGGAAATATTGCTTCAGTTTTCATACGTTATGGTTTTAGTCAGACTTTTTCAAACGGATTAATCATGAAAACCGAGGTTTGACTGTATACCAGGTTATAATTTATTCAGGAATAACAGGATAGGAAGAAGGGAAGGAGGAATGGCACTAGATGTAAAAAATAATATTAAGGTACATAATTACAGGGCTTATGAGGGAAGGAGGAGGCATTGTGGGTTAAACTGGAAAGAGGGGATCCGAGATTCAAGATGACCACACTCTAGTTCATCCGTGAAGTTCTGGTCTCTGACTTTCCTTGTTTGGTGAGCGTTTCTTTGGCTCTTCCTTTGTGGACTGCTTTTGAGTTAGTTTATGGCAAAGAGGAAGGACAAAACATGGCCTCTGATATCGGAGACCCGCCATCCATCCATATTCCCCTTCTTGGTGAAGCAGGGATCATCTGGGGAACTCCAAAGTGGAGTCAGGGCTGCGGTTTCCCAGTCCCCAATCTGGAACTCTTTCAGACTTCTAAGTTCCCCTGGTTTGGGAGCAGTGACCCAGAGAGTGTATCAAGCTCTCATTCTTCATCTGCAGTACCAACCTGGCTCTCCACGCTGGAAGAAGAACTATCTTTTCTGATGCAAGAGTGTGAAGAAAGGGAGTCTCACTCTCTGGTGCATCTGTGATTTTCGTTTGAGAGGATTTCCAGCAGCTCGATTAGTTGAACCTGGCAAGTATCCATTGTTAATTTCATGCAATGATACCTTCATGCCTCCCTCCATTGCTGTTTTGGGTAAGAATTTGTCGGCTGCGATTTCCTCTTGGGATCAACTGGATTTGATATCTTCCAAGACTCCAGCTGCCTTGTCTGAGGTGAAGAGAGCTGCATATTAAAGGAACTGTTTTGAGTCTGGATGTTTACTCTGCTCCTCCTGTTCTACCAGGTCATACTTTATTTATTTATTTGACATTTCTTACATACCACCTTTCTTGTTTAGCACAGACTAAGGACCTTATTACTTTAGAAGATCTTTTACAGCTAACATTTTCCCTACCCTGCAAAATGAATCTGTACAGGTGATTCTACAGGCTTTTGCTAGGCTTGAGTCTATAGTGTTGGCTAAAATAGAGTTGCAACATAATGCTGTTATTACATTTGCGGATTTGATAATTGTGAGAAAACAGTGGAGGGTAAGGTTTTAGAAATCCAATCTGCTATCTCTACAGGTCAAGAGAATTTCTACCAGATTACCAAGGTGGAGCTATTTCTCATCATATGGAAAATATTGAAAATATGGCCAGGCGGAAGACTGTAAGATTGCCTAACTTCCCTAAGGTAGCTACTGTTTCTCCTAAGGATATCTTTTATAATTACTTAAATAAGACTTTGAAGGCCCCAGATTCTGCTATCCCTCCAGTCGTGTCAACATATTATTTACCAGCTAGGATTCCCCTGGAGAAAACATTAAAATTGTCTGTTGTTAAATCCTAAAATGCTGCAAAGGCGTCAAAAGTTTTGTTGGAAAAGTCCTTAGCCCCACTACCTGAGAATCTTGCTTTTGCTACTTTGTTACTTTTCACATTGATTCAGGTTGTGAGTGGCTGTTCAGACTATGCTTTTCTAAACGTGATTGTAAATTTCTTGGTCAGGTGGTGAGAATTTATCCTGATTTGGCTTGGGAAATGCAAAATCCTATGAAGAAATTTCTTGCTTTAAGGTCTCAAGTTTTAGGGTTAAGTATGACTTTTCTTGTCCAATACCTTTGTTGTTGTAGGAAAATGTACAGTATATATTTACTGAACCTGAACAACTGTCTGATTTTTGATCTTTACACTCACAAGATTTGGTTCAGGATATATTTTATTTATTTTTAACATTTCTTATATACTGCCTTTTATAATATCAAGGTGGTTTACTTTGAATACACTGAAATTACATTGAACAGTGCATTATAACTTAGAGATAACTATTTTACAGGGAACATGGGCAATGGAGGGTTAAGTGGCTTGCCCAAGACCACAAGGAGCACCTGTGGGACTAGAAACCCCAGCCCTTTGGCCCAAGGTTGCTGTCCTTTAGTGGGATTTGAACCCCTGACCTTCCAACCTGAGGCAACTTGCCCCAACCACTAGGCCACTCCTCCCTATATTGAAGAAGATATTCTATCTAACCTGGAGGTTTAGATTTCTATGTTTAGCTTCTTTCTAATCTGGTTTAGTGACTGAATAGGCTGTTTTCTATACTGCCCATTTGCTTATGTTATATTTTTTTCTTGGATTCCGACCATGATTATGCTTAATTGTTGAAATTATATTTGAAATTTTAAAAAATAAATAAAAAATAAACTGGAAATAGGGAATGGAGCATCCATTTGCACTGATGTGATATTCAGATCTCCTTCACAGGCAGAAGAAATGGACAGAGATTTAAGTGAAGACATTTGCAGTATGAAAGGAGAAGTGCTACTCATAGGTGATTTCAATATGCCGGATGTTGATTGGCACATCCCTACTGCAATGTCATTCAGAAGTAAAGAGATCCTGATTTCTCTATGGAAAGAACTATTCCAGCAACTGGTAACAGAATCCACATGTGAGTGGGCCATACTGGACCTGGTGCTTACCAATGGGGAGAGTGTTTTTAATGTTATAGTGGGTGATCATTTCACATCCAGTGATCACCAGATGGCATGGTTCAATGTTAAGACTAGAGTTGATATAGTCCATTCAAAAGTGAGGGTCCTAGATTTAAGGAAAACTAACTTTGCCAAGATGGGACAATACCTCAAGGAGTCATTAGCAGGATGGGAATAGCTGGGGGATGTAGAAAAGCAATGGGCAAAACTGAAAAGGAATACATTAAGCACACAAAACCTTTTTATTAGGAAAGTAAATACATGTAAAGGAAAAGGAGGCCAGTATGGCTCTTGAAAGAAGTAGCTGAAAAGGTAAAGAAAAAGAGGGCAGCCTTCATAAAATACAAGAGATCATGGAAAGAGGAAGACAAGCTAGGAGAAGCTAGGAAAGCTGTCAGAAAAGCAAAGACAGAAATGGAAGAAAAAAATAGCCAATGCAATCAAATGGAAGGACAAGACTTTTTCAGATATCTCAGTGAGATGAGGAAGTGCAAAAGTGGTATTGTCAGGCTCAAGGGTGAAGGGAAAGAATATGTAGAAGCTGATGAGGATAAAACAGAATTGCTTAACAAACATTTTTGTTCTGTGTTCACAGATGAAGGGCCAGGAGCAAGACCTCGGAAAACACCCTCAAATAGGAACAGAAGTGAGTGAGATCCTCAATGATTTTCAGAAGACCATGTTTGTGAGGAGCTAGCTGAACTAAAAGTAGACAAAGTGATGGGCTGGATGGGATATGAAGGAACTTAGGGAAGCTCTAGTTGCTCCACTATCTAACTTTTCAATACTTCTTTAGAGTCAGGAGTGGTCCCGCAGAACTGGAGATGGTGCATGTGGTTCTTTTACACAAATATGTGAGGACTGATGAGGTTAGGAACTACAGGCCAGTTAGTCTGATCTCTGTGGTGAGCAAATTAATGGCAATGCTGCTAAAACAGACAATAGTGAGGTTTCTGGAGTCCAATGGACTGTAGATCTGAGGCAGCATGGTTTTACTAGAGGCAGGTTTTGCCCGAGAAAATCTAATTAATTTCTTTGACTGGGAGACCAGAGAGTTGGACAGAGTAAGCTTATAAATAAATTGAGAGCACTAGGGATGGACCCTAAAGTGACTGAGTGGGTTAGAAATTGGTTGAGTGGGAGGCAACAAAGGGTACAGGTAAATGGAGCTCCCTAACGGAGACGGATGTTGCCAGTGATGTGCTGCAGGGATCTGTCCTTTGTCAAATTCTTCTTAATGTTTTTCTTAGTGAGATTGTGGAAGGACTATCAGGTAGGATTTACCTCTTTGTGAATGATACCAAAATCTGCAATAGAGTAGAAACCCAGGAAGGAGTAAATAACATGAGGAGGCATCTAGCAAAGTTTGAAGGATGGTTGAGAATTTGGCAGCCGAGATTTAATGCTAAAAAATGCAGGGTCATGCATTTGGGCTGCAAAAATCCAAAGGAACAGTACAGTATAGGGGGTGAAGTACTTCTGTGCACAAACGTAGAGCAGCACCTGGGGCATGATTGTTTCTGATGACCTTAAGGTGGTTAAACAGGTAGAAAAGATGTCAGTGAAAGCTAGAAGGATGCTTGGGTGCATAGGGAGAGGAATGACCGACAAGAAGAAGGAGGTCATAGTGCCTCTGTATAAGTTTTTGATGAGACCTCAGTTGGAGTATTGTGTGCCATTCTGAAGACCACACCTTCAAAAGGATATAAACAGGATGGTCTGTGGGCTTCATCACAAGGCATATGGGGACAGACTTAAAGATTTAAATACATATACTTTGGAGGAAAGGCGGGAGAAGGGAGATATAATGAAGATGTTTAAATTCTGGAGTCCAAAAAAGAGCAGTCACTCTCACAGCAAAACACGGTACAAAACAAGCGAAGAGTCTCTGGTAGTAGATAAAGTTTATTGCTGAGGAGCTACCCCAATGTGTTTCGGCAGTGCCTTCCTCAGGGGGATTATAGCTTCAAAATTAAAAAAACAAATTAAAACAGAATAAAATAAAAATACAGTCATAATAAATAAAGAACAACATTAAAATCATATTAAAAACAAATAAAATGGGACCAAAATCAAACATACATGTATCAACCACTATTCCTTAAAGGCAGCATAAAAACTTAATAAAGAACGTAATCAGATACCAAAGACATTAAAAAGGCTCCAATAACTATGTACACCTCTCAAAATACATAATAGTAACATAAATAAAAATAATTAGTGCAATAAAATAAGATGAAATTGAGGATCCATAAATATAATGAATATAGATTGAACATACAAGAGTAAAACCATAAAAACATATGATCATTTGAAAACCGAACCATTGCTTGAACAGAAATAAATTGAAAAAAGAAACAAGAAAATGTGACTATAAATTAAAGTTCAATCAGTTAATCAGTAATGGAACTGACACCCATGGTGATTCAATATTACAAAAATAAAAATGCTATTGATATGGAAGTAGAGAAATAGGGATGAGAAGGACCAGCTACGTGTAATAAGAAGTAAAAAGACTCACTTGTTCTAACGTAAGGGCAAATAAATGTAAACCCTGAAATCAAGACCTAGAATTGGAACAAATACTGCATAATGAGCCAACATACTGGTAGAGGGAAATGTTAACGTTCATTTATACGTTCTAAAGGGCACTTGCCTGAATCCTTCCATCCTTGGAATTGCCGGTGCAAAAGTAAAGGGGCTTCACATAAAAACACCAGTAATTTAAAGCCACCTCTCATGCTCGCCAAATCATACAGGTCAAAGTGCAAAGGGTCTCGGCCTGAACTTAAAGCTTAAAAATCAAAAAAATCTAAATTTTCGATTCTCAGCCTGATCCCAAATGGGAGAGAGATCACCATTATAATAATCAACACAACAGGCAAAAAGAACTGAAATTGTGTGGAAAACTAACAATGTTTATGTCGTAGCTTCCCGCAGCAGCCGCATACCGAACATCATATCCAGGACCGGCATTTCTATTAAATGTGACTGCGGCACTTCTCTAAACAAACCGTATCATATATAAAAAATGTATTCAAATCATCCAAAATAGAATAAAACGAAAGGCTAAATAAAACCTTCATTTTGGATATTTAAGCAATGTTACAACTCTGTTCTTTTAATCAACAGGATGTGCAAATGCAGAATGTCAAGGGAAAAGCTATAAGGATCACTATACCTCGGTAAATCTGTGCTGTGAATCTCTGGGTTCCCTTAGGTGCTAAAATTGCTTAAAAACATGAATAGGCCCGAAGGTGTGCATTCGTACCTACAGTGATTCTATGTTTAAGTAAACCTTAAAAAACGCATAGGGACCACACTAAAACCATACCCCCATAAAAAACAGGGTCGGGAGTTATCATTAATGGCTCAAATTTTAAAAAAGGTAAAAACCAACATTAAAAAGAATAATGATAAAAGTTAAAAAACGGACTTGTAACCTTAAATTGATACAATATGATAATCAATGTGTTCATGATCATAACCATGTGGGATCAAAAGCATACCTTAAAATGCACATCAAACAAAGCTCCCTGAATGTAGAAAAATGCAATTAAATAAATAAATAAAGGGAATCAACGAATGATAAATCAAAGAATAATTAATAAAGAAAATGAGAATAAAACATAAAAACAGGTGTTAAAAAAGAATGAAAGCAAAGAATAAAATCAAACATTAAAAAAGATAAAACCTATCATTAAAAGAAAGGGGGGAAGAAGGAAAGGGGAGGGAGGAAGGGGACCTTTTTTCATGCTGTTCATGGAGTGGGAGGTTGAACTTCTGGGATGGGGGAGTGTCAAGGGGAAAGTGAAGGGGAGGGGGAAAAGGAAGGAAAGGGAAGGGGAAAGGAGGCGCGGATGGAAGAGGGAAGGAGGCCCTTTTTCATGCTGTCTGTGGAGTGGGAGGTTGAACTGCTGGGATGGGGGGAATGGGAAGGGGGAAGTGAAGGGGAAGGGAGGAGGAAGGGAAGGGGGAAGGAGGGGAGGATGGAAGGGGAAAGGAGGAAAGGGGGAAGGAGGCCCTTTTTCATGCTGTCTGTGGAGTGGGAGGTTGAACTGCTGGGATGGGGGAGTGGGAAGGGGGAAGTGAAGGGGAAGGGAGGAGGAAGGGAAGGGGGAAGGAGGGGAGGATGGAAGGGGAAAGGAGGAAAGGGGGCCCTTTTTCATGCTGTCCGTGGAGTGGGAGGTTGAACTGCTGGGATGTTTCTTTGTGTGGCACCTCATGCAGGGCCAGAACTACCATTACGTGAACTAGGCAGTTGTCTAGAGTGCCAGTACTTCAGGCCACCCATTGCTGCACCTGTCACCTCTCTCTAGGATGTACAGCGGTGGCGATGACCACAAACAGCCCCACGGTGCTAGGAGAGAAGGCAGAAGCAAACAACCCCATGGCACTGAAACTTAAGGGTAAGCACTGAGGGCTGTTTGCGGCCATTGTCACCATAGTATGTCCCAGGGAGGGGTGACAGCGGTGGCAGTGGGTGTTGCAGGGGGAGGGGGCATGCACGAGAGATGAGGTTTGCCTAAGATGCCTCATCTCCTCATGCTGACCCTGCCCTCGTGCTGCAAAGGAAACCGATGAGCTCTTAAGCACCTTTCCACCTGCTGGTCACAGAGAGGGGGACTGAGCTGCATGTCACTGAGGTCAGTATGTAGGTGGGAGGCTGGAGGGGAAGCACCAGAATGAAGATTTGCCTGTAGCACCTGATACAGTAACTTTGCACTGACCCTCTTAGGGGATATTCTCATCTCTCTTCACTGGCAGGAAGTGGGGACTCCTGCTGGTGTTTCTAGGGTCACTCTCCTCTCTCTTTGCTAGTGGGAGAGCAGGATTCACGAGACTTCAACCTGGAGAGAAGAGCTGCTGGGTCTGGATTGGAGGCAGCGCAGCAAGCCACCCATCTTTAAGGCTTTTGCCGCAATGCCTTGGAAGTGTGGCCCTCCCGGCCAGCACCCAGGGCAGGCTGCACCCGCCTTTGGTACGCCACTTCTGGTACATTCTGCAACACACAGGTCAGTGTGTCACTGATTATTCGCAATTTGGCACTAGAAGGAACTCAAGAGTTCATAGGAGAGCTCTGGAAGGAAGTGAGGTCCATGGAACGCTGGGAGATGCGGTCCCTGAAAGTTCAGAGATGACATGAAGTGAGCTCATATAGGAGATACTGTTAGCAATTTGAAAGATGTAGTGATGGAGCAGCCCTTGCTCAGAATATGAGTAAATCTAAATGAGCATCTGGAGTTAATTGAAAGACTACTGGTGAAAGCTGCTGATAAAGCAGAACTGTTTGGCAGAGAAGCAGGGGAGGTAGAAAGATGAGTACAGCAAAGCAGCACAGCTCATGAGGGGAAATAAAACGTATAGTAGAACCAATGTAGTACCCTGAACTGGGTGCTTTACCTCATTGCATGGTTTCCTAATACAAGCATAAAGAAGAACATTTGCTTCTGAATGCAGTAACCAAATAGTTAAGGTTACCAGACTTGCAGGCAAGTGTGGGACACATCCAAAGAAAGTGTTTGTGAGGGGTGGGGGAGAAAGAGACACCTTGTTTATTTATTTATTTAGCTAAATCTAAGAGTCGAAGCAGTTTACATGAACCAACAAGGCCTAGGGTGGCCTTACATGGAACAATAAACATTGGAACAGGAATAAGAAATTAATGGTAAATTGCATAACAGTAAACGTTAAACATTTGTGTGAACATCTCAGAGTAATGGATTCATGAGGGAGGGTGTGGGAGAGCGGAGGGAGAGGGGGGAAAGAGGGGAAGAGGTATCCACGGGAGTCTCTTAGTTCCCTGGGGGTTGTGAGTTACGTATCGTCATTAGGGAAGTACTTGAGGAACAGATGAGCCTTCAGGTTTTTTCTGAAATCTGTCAGGTCATTTGTGGCACGGACAATGTCTGGGACTGAATTCCACAGGGCCGGTGCTGCTGCTGTGTTCCAGTGTCTGTATCTGCTCTACTGCTACTGCTGCTTATATGTTAATTGCTACCTGTGTGCCTCTCCCCCAGGTCCTGTGCTGCCTTGTGCTGCCTTGCTGTGTCTCTACTGCTTCCTCTGTGTTTGTCCCGCCTCCCGGAAGTCCTCCAGGTATCCAGCGGTATTTAAGAAACCCTTCTGCGGCATTCGGTGCCGCCGCCGCGGCACGTGTCATGGGCGCACGCGGAGCCTCGCATCCACAACTGTCCCCCTCTCCTTGTCTCACTTTGATGTCCCTGCTCCTTGGTGCGTTTCTATTGGCTCTGTATCCTCTTCCAGCTCCCCTAGCTGCTTTGTCGTTGGTCCACCCCTCACCTTTATCTCCTGTTCTCTACCCTCCAGTTACTTTCAATATGGCCACCATTCCTGTCTGGAGTCACAGCCCCTTTCTACCATCTCATCAACCCCCTGGGGTTTATGCACGTCATATTGAAAACCTTTGTGTCAATCCTCTCCTTTGCCTTCCTCACCCACTCGTTCCTTACCGTCAGCTTCTGTATTGCTAACTTTCTCGTTTGCTCTTCTAAACTGTCGCTCTCTCCGGGTGAAGATTCAGTTAGTGCATGATCTGCTAACGCAGAACTCACTTGATGCACTCTTCCTCATGGAAACCTGGCTTCGCGAAGGGGAAGGCGGTCTTCTCCACCGCTGCTTTCACCCTGGTTATTCTGCCTACCACATGCCCCGCCTCCGTCGGTCAGGTGGGGGTGTGGCAGTTATTCATCATGCATCCCTCCCCCTCACCTCTGTCTCCCCTTCACCACAATATCCTGAATCCCTGCTTATGCGTTTCGAGTCTCCAACCCCGGTATATTTCTTTCTGTTTTATGTGCCTCCCTCACTTCATTCTGATCTCCGGGATTCCCTCCTCACTCTCTGAATCAGCCCTCCTGTCCCCCCATTTTGCAGTTTTTGGGTGACTTCAATGTACACCTCGACTCTCCCTCCCGGTCACTTGATAAAATCCTTCTATCTCTTTTTGACGATCTCTCTCTTGCCCAGCATGTCACCTTCCCCACCCACGCCTCAGGACATACCCTTGATCTCATCCTCACTTCTGCCCATTCCCCCTGTTTCCCATCTAGCATCTGGTCACTTGCCCTTCCCTGGTCTGATTATCATTGCCTATTATTCTCCTTCTCTCTACCTTCTCCACAGACCTCCAAGTCACTCACTGCTGGTCCTTCTCCCCAATTATTTAAGCACCACATTACTCCATTTACCCTTCAGCAATTCCACCCAGCAGATTCCCTCTTCTCCCCAGAGTTCTCTACTCTCCCTGTAGATCAGCAGGTTAATACCTGGACCTCCACTCTTTCTTCCACTCTCAACGTCTTTGCTCCGCTTTGCTCCATTCCCCTTCATTCCCCCTCCCACCATCCCTGGTATCACTTGGGTTATACCTCCAACGCTCCCATCTCCGTCGCGCTGAATGCATTTGGCGCAAGCATCCCTCCATTGATACCCTCACCACCTTTCGTCAAGCACACTGTTTCTATTGCTCAATGATATCCTCAGCTAAGAAAGCCTATTACTCACATCTCATTGAATCCTCCTCCTATTCCTCAAGGTGTCTCTTTCAGGTTCCTCATCAACTCTTCTCATCCTCTTCTTTCTCCTCTTTGTTGGTTCCCTTCCCTGAAGCCCCCAGTCCAAATAGCCTTGCCTCCTTCTTCTCTGCTAAGATCCAGTCCCTCCATTCCTCTTTTAGCTTCTGTCCCCCCCCTCGTCTCCCCCTCCCCCTTCTGCTTTCCCCTCTTCTCCGCTCATGCCCTCTCCCCTTCATCACATACCTTCCCCCACACTTGGCTTTCCTTCCGAACTGTCACCTCACCTGAACTCATCAAGGCGATCACCGCTTCCCACAAAACTACTTGCCCCCTCGACCCCCTCCCTTCCTCCTGGTTTCTTGACCCTTCACTTACGCTTCTCCCATTTGTTCTTGTCATCATCAATTCCAGCCTTGCTTCTGGCCAGTTCCCTGCTCCCTGGAAGCATGCTTTAATCTGCCCCCTCCTTATAAAACCTGACCTGAACCCTGCCGTCCTGGCAAACTGGCGACCGGTGTCAAATCTCTTTCCTCTCAAAAGTCCTTGAGAAACTTGTCTTCACACAACTCACCTCACACCTCAATTCCACCCTTTCGCTCCACCCCCATCAGTATGGTTTCAGGGCAGGTCATAGCATGGAAACTATCCTTCTTGCACTCCTTGGTGAAATCCACCACTCCCATGATCGCAGTGATCTGTCTATAGCTGTCTCTCTTGATCTCTCTTCCCCCTTTGACGTTGTCAACCACCGCACCCTCCTCACTCGTTTGGCCGACCTTGGCATGCATGGCACGGTTCTTCAGTGGTTTCAGTCGTTCCTCTCCTCTCACACTTTCGCCGTCCAGTCAGGTTCCATCACTTCTCCCTCACTACCCTTACACTGCGTTGTCCCACAGGGTTCCATTCTCGCCCCTCTTCTCTTCAATATTTTTCTTGCACCCTTGGCCCTACTCATCCAACAAACAGGAATTTCAGCGTACTTCTACACAGATGACATCCTTCTCCTTCACCACACTAGCCCCCTGGCTCCTGACCTCAATGCTCTTGACACTTGCTTTGCTTCTGTCTCTAATTGGTTTACCAAGAATTTTCTTCATGTCAACCCTTCAGTCTTCTGCTATCTGGTTTTCCTTTGGTGCCTCTACTCCATCCATTTCCTCTACTATGTCCATCCTCCTTATCCCTTTTGTCCCCACCCTCCGCTACCTTGGTGTTACTCTGGACCCTTCACTGTTAATGTGCACTTAGCATGAGTGCACTTAATGCACCTCAATGGGCATCCGCATTGCAAGCAGCGCGCATTAGGGTCCAAATCAGTGCAGTATCTACTGGGGCCATGCTGTACACACCCCCAAAAGATAGTGCACCACTTTTGCATGTGCTTCATATTGATGTCTATCCTAAATGTGCGATATCTGTAAAGCCTGATGTGCCGGAATGCTATTCTGTGCATAAATATTGTTGGTATTGGGAAAACGGTTGCTCTGCACAGGATTTTAATGTGCATACATCATGTGCATATGCTGGAATGCTATTTCATGCATCAACATTAATATTCTGTGCAGAAATACTGTATTCTGCTATGCCAGCAATCCAGCACTTTATTGTTTGTTCCAGCACACCTTCCCTTCAGCTTCTCATCCTCTGTTATTTTTTTACCCTTCCCCTCAACAAAGCCAAGAAAAAGTTGTGGGTGCTTCACACTAACAGTAAAGAGAAGAAACAGGCATGACATCCTCAGTAACATTGACAATAGAACGAGCTTTCTACTTTTTCTCTGATCTTGCCTTAAAGTCCCACTGTTAAATAACCTTGTGTTTAGCTTTTGGATCATCTATTCACTTCTTTGTATCTGGCCACTGTTGGAAACAGGTTATTGGGCTTGTAAGACCTTTGCCTTGACCCAATATGGCATATCTTATGTTTTAATGTTCTTATTATGGAACCATCCAGGGATGCACTGCCAGCTATATGCCCAGCAGTGTGATACTACCTGACACATTGACCCCTAGCACCCCATGACACTGTGGTGACACCAGACCCCAACAAGCACGGTCCACTCAAGGTCCACTGCAAGGTATTGGATTCCTAAGCAAAATATCAGTCTTAGGCCAGGGCCAATGTGATGAGGCCATGGCTGCCCTTGATGGATTGCTTGCTGGGGTTTTGTGTGTTAGCAGTGCAGATAGAGGTGGTTTATCATCAGAAGCAGTCATTCCTTCCAGTCAAGAATGGGGTTGTTAGAAGGCTAGATTTCATTTTTTGAATGTGTGAGATTACAGTCTTAAAGAATCATTGTTTGTCAAGTGTAGCACCTCCTTGGGTATGCTTCTGGGTCCGGAACTGACCTGGCTAGAGTCCCCTCGAGGGCGGACTCCATCAGTCCTCGTCCGTTTGGCACCTGGTGCCTCCACCTGGGGAAGAAAGGTGTTAGCGAGTAGGATTTCCCTCTTTTCACCCCAGGAAACCCCTCAAAAACACTGCTGTGAACAAGGCTGGCTTAAATAGCATTTAAAATGTATTTACAAAATATATACATCAAGTATTATGATAAAATAATATGTGCTGTATATACAATAGTATATACAACACATATTACGATAAGTGGTTCAAGCAGGTAAGATGAAATAGCAATACAGGATAAGAGATAAGGGAGTTCAAACAAACAACTATAACATTATATGTAATGAATGCTCAAGTCCCAGACCACATTTTTGAAAGAAATCTTTACTTCATCCACTCTCAACACCACAGGAAACTTAAGCCAATGAACAGAACCATAAATCAACACCTTCATCTTATCTGGATTCTGTAGAACTACTACTACTATTACTACTACTGATCATTTGTATAGCACTACAAGGCCTACACAGTGCCGTACAGAGACATGTAAGAGATGGTCCTTCTTCATCAGAGCTTACAATCTAGTCAAGACAGTTAACACAACAGCTGGGAACTAGGATATATCTAGGGGAATGGTAAGGAAACATAGTTGGAGAGCAAGAGACTACACAGATCAAGATCCAAAAGCAGCCTTGACGAGGTGAGTTTTTAGCCTGGATTTGAAAAGGGTCAGAGAGGGAGCCTGATGTACTGACTCGGGTAGTTTGTTGCAGGCATAAGGAGCAGCAAGGTGGAAAAATTGAAGTCAGAATTTGGCAGTGGAAGAGAAGGGCACAGATAGAAATGATCTGCCAGAAGAGCGGAGTTCCAAAAGAGGGATGTAGGGAGAGATAAGAGAAGAAAGGTTGTGAGAAGCAGCAGAATGAATACACTTAGGGCTCAATATTGAGGCAGCTGCATTTTAAAAGGGCTCTGCTCCTCATCGGCGCATAGCCCTCCCCGCCAACCTCTAACCTGGATATTCAATGCTGCGGCAATGGCGTTGAATATCTGGGCACCGCAACACATGCCAGAAGCTGCCTAAGGTAACCAGGCAGCAGCTATTTTGCAAGCTGCCCAGTTAGCTCCTGCGCCTTAAAGATAGGTGAGGGGTTTTGCTCGTCTATCTTTAAGGCACAGATCACTAACCAGACAGAATGCAATATCGCTGCTGTCCAGTTACTGCTTGTCGCTACCTCTGTTCTGCCCCAGAACGCCCCTAACACTCCCCGATGCTAACCGGATAGCATTGGGGCGCATAAAGGAGTTAGACAGACCGTGTAAGTGCCGTTGAATATTCCTAGTTAAGACATTTACACAGTTTACTGGACTGTAAACCATGTAAATACCTTTTGAATATCGGGCCCTTACAGTATAGTGGAAGTCTATTGGACTTAAACCAATCCACTACCAAAGAGAAGCAATCATTGAATTTAGAAATAATATCCTGGGAACCCTACAAGAGACAGAAAATCAGGAGATTGGCAGCATAAGCTTAAAAAGAAAAAAAAAACACAGACACAATTCAATTTGCCCAGGGCTGGAGAAACAAATTAAGAAGTAGAGGTGACAAAACCGACCCCTGAAGGACTGCACAACACAAATATTTCTTTGAGAGCATTTCTTCATGAATCTGCACCTGAAAGGTTTGCCCAGTTAAAGGCACGATAAAACTCTTCCTTCAACATCTAAAATGGCATATCTACTAATCAACAAATCCTAGCCCACCATATCAAAGGCAAAAGAGAGATCCAAGACTATCAAAACAACCAGCTCCTGTTGATCCGAACTAGAATACACAATATCAGAAATAGCTATCAAAAGTAATTCAGTGCCCGAGCCCTGACAACATCCAACTAGACCCATTTCCAAAATCCCTTCTTCCTCCACAAAAGATCGAAAGACCTATTGATGGGGGCAGGAACAGGGAGGACTATTCCTGCCCACTATTGCCACTGGACCACTAGGCAGACACAAGATATGCCTTTGGGGAGTTGGGGGTGGGAGACCATGGAGATTCATCCTTTGCTGGCTGGCTAGCCTGGATTTTATTTCCTCCATGGAAGGAAGGGGAGATTCAGAGACTGACTGACTAGCCAGGCCTACAGTAAATCTACTAAGTCAGGAGGGTTCACGACTGGCAAGACAGAATGTGGTTTTGGCCGAGGGTGCACCCTGGATAGTTCCTGATTGGGAACTGTCCAGGGGGAATTGGCACTGAAGGGGGGCAAGACATTTTTAAAGAAAGTAGTGGTCATGCTGGTGAGTAGAGGCAGTAGAGCACAGGTGGAGGTTGAATAAGGAGGTAAAGGGAAAGGAGCTTCAAGGTATAAGGGTCAGAGGGGTCATCAGTTTGAATGTTGAAATCCCCAAGAATAAGGGAGGGGGAAGGTGCATCCAGAAAGAAGGAAAGCCATGAGTCAAAATCAGTAAGAAAGATAGATGTGGACTTACTAGAGGGTCAATAAATGACAGCTATCTGGAGGTAGTGGAGTAAAAGAGCAGATGGAGTGCACTTCAAAGGAAGGAAAGGAGTGAAACTGATGGAGAAGAAGGGGTTGAAATTGGCAGGAATGAAAGTGTAAAAACCCAACACCACCACCAAAGCCAACATGACGAGGCATATGGCTGCTGTATTCAGTCAGAGTGTTCCTCACAGCCCTAATCTGCCATATCTGCTGCTTCCTCTTGGTAGCAATCTATTTGGGGGTGGGATGTGCCACTTCCTGCCCACACTGAAAATAAATTCACTCAAGGGGAAAGGGGAGCATATTTTTCAATCTCTGGATATGGACTTGCATGTATGCCTCAATACCAAGTTCATGGAGAACAGAGATTTATTTTTGAATATCTAGTTCTCTTAAATAACATGTAAACAGCATACATTTTAGTATGGAAGTATGATAGTATTGTTTTTGCCATAGGTGGAAAATAGAAATCCACAAATTGTTGACATAAAGATCCAATTGTAGAGAAGTCAGAAAGATTAGTCAATGATTTATGAACTTTTAGTAACAAGTACGTTACCATTTTTGAATACAATGGCTGAGTGAAGAAATCTGCATTGTTTTTGTGAGTATTAACATGAAAAAATGATGATAGAAACATTGAAATATGACGACAGAAAAAGAACACATGACCTATCTAGTCTGCCCTTCCATATCAATTACGATAGTTCTCTTTTTTACCTTTAGAGATCCTCTGTGTTTGTCCCATACTTTTTTGAATTCAGATACTGTCCTTGTGTCCACCACCACCATGCATCTACCACTCTTTCCATAAAGAAATATTTCTACATATTACTCCTGAGTCTATCCCCTTTCACTCTCATGCCATGTCCCCTTATAGCAGAGCTTACCTTCAATTGAAAGAGACCCTCCTGTGCATTTATGCCACGGAGGTATTTAAACGTTTCTATCCTATCGCCCCTATTCTGCCTTTCCTCTTTTGTGGACAGAAGTACCCGACTCCCTACACTGCAATCCATTGGACTCCAGAAACCTCACTATTCTCTCTTTTAGTAGCCTTTCAAATAATTTACTAACCGCAGAGGTTAGACTAACCGGCCTGTAGTTCTCAATGTCATCCTTACGTCCGCTTTTGTGTAAAGGGATTGCATGTGCCTTTCTCCTGTCCTCTGGCACCACTCCCAACTCCAAAGAGACATTGAAAAGATCAGACAGTGGAGCCACTAGAATGTCCCCAAGTTCCCTCAATATTCTCGGATGTATCCCACCTGGGCCCATGGCTTTGTCTACTTTTAGTTTAGCTAGTTCCCCACGAAACACAGTCTTCTGAAAATTGTTTGAGATCCACGTCACTTCTGTTCCTGTTTGTGGGTGTTTTCTGAGGTCCTGCTCCTGGCCCTTCATCTGTGAACACAGAACAGAAATATTTGTTAAGCAATTCTGCTTTATCCTCATCAGTTTCTGCATATTTCTCTTCTGCATCCTTGAGTCTGACAATATCACTTTTGCCCTTCCTGCTCTCACTAACATATTTGAAAGATGTCTTATCCCCGCATTTTATTGCATCTCCAACTTGTGCCAACAGACAGTTCTTTACAAATTTGTCAAGTTGTTTTCTCCACATATGTTCAACCAAATAGTTAACACTTTTTGTGTCCTTTGTAATAGATCACTTAGTAAAAGGAAATGCTTGAAGTATGGGGAGCTGTTAACCAGCAAGGTTCCCAATAAGGGACTCATAAAATGCATTTATGATATCCCTCAAGCACTGTTTTCCATAGAGCATTAGATTTGGTATGTCCTCAATATAAAACACCATAGAAATCCCAAGACATCTATGCAAGTATTTCTTGTAAACCATGGAGTCCTGACCTGTGCAGATCACTAAGAAGTATAGATTTCTGTGTAACATTGTGGGCAGTGGATAGTTCCAGATAGAACTGGTCACGGGTATCAATAGATTTCTATCCGTTAGCATTTTAATAGCAATTAGAAATAGGGCAAACCTTTGGGGGTTTACCGCAGGCAGAGAGGCTATTTAGAGAAACAAACCTGATTTAAACTTATTATGGCTAATACAAGTGACACATAAAGTCTACAGAAGGTTATTTTCCAAGGGATTTACATAACTGTTTGGTCATTGAGTTAGGTGGCTTCTATGGATGCCATTCCTGAGCATGAATTTGATTCATTTAGGTGCTCAAAAGTTTTAAATGTGCCCAAATCACTTGCACACAATCAATTAACATGCATTCACACAATTGATTTGCATGCATAAAAAGTTTGTGCGGGCATAAAATGGATGCAGAAACTCTGGGGCTTGTTTACTAAACAGCGGTAGCGGCTTCCGACCAATATCGGAGCCACGGCCCCATTGAATTCAATGGGGCCACAGCTCCGATATCGATCAGAAGCCGCTACTGCTGCTTAGTAAACAAGCCCCTAACACCCAAAAATAAACTTAACATGAACCAAATGTTTCTGGGTTGTGAACATCCCTAGTGGGTAGATCCCTTAGGGCCTATGTGCTAAGCTGCAAAAATGTTTGTCAGTTAGTACTCATTTCTGCAATGTGTAGCTACAAGGTGCAAAGGAACTCTTGGCTCATTTACATCCTTAGATATCTTGCAAAGGATAACTTCCACATCTGGTCACAGTCAAAATCTTTGAGCATTTGGGGCTATGGCACTATGTAAAAAAAAAGAAAAATTTCATCTAGCCCAAATCAGAGGTCCCCCCAGACACTCTCTCCCTGTGGGGCCTTAACTATGTGGTAGCCCAGTGCAACTGATGCCTTCATTCGCCCGACCTCAACTTGCGATTAAAAGGTTTTAAAACCCCCTTTTTGAAGACCTGCCCTTTCTGAAACCACCCCTTCCCAAAGTAAAGGCCTACCAATATCCCCCTCCCCTCAGGACTATGATTTGTCCTTTAAATGAGCCCCACTTGTTCTTGCTTTTGTATCTGCTAAGCTCAAAATGGTACCAGCTGAATCCTAGTGGTAGTCTTATGATACAACTGCCAGGGATCATATTCTTTATTTGGATTCCTTGAAGTGTGTCATGGTGACGGGGTGGGGGGGGGGGGTACAAAGAGTGGAGAAAAAGCAAGCTCTTTATATTTGGAAGAGGTGGAGATTCAGGAAATGGTGGGGTTTCAGAAAGAGGGAACTTTACCATGTTTTTGCTGCACGCCAAGGCAAGAAAGGAGTGCATCGGGACCCACTGGGGCATCATGTGATAAAGGTCCCCTCAAGGGATAGGGTCTGGGAGACCTCGGATTCAGGTTGGAGGGCTCTTTAATTTTGTGCTGACACGTCAAGGGACACTTCGTTTTCAGCCAGCTCTTGTGAAAATGGACCTGCAAAGTCTTTTTTTCTGGAGTTTGTTTTGCTTTTTTTGCATTAATAAGCCACTTTGCATGATTTTGCATCTCAGCAGCTCATTAATGCAAACCTTACATAAACCTTCATGCAAAGCGTGTTTCATGTGAATGTTTCTAATGTGAAATATACTTTTGCAAAGTGACTTGACAAAAGTGCATTTTGCACAAAAAATAGCAAAAAATTCCTGCATTTTGGTGTTTTATCATGCTTGGTCACTTTGCATTTTTTAAATAAGGGGTTCTAGGTACTAAACTGCCCCATATCTGATCAGCTAAATGTACCACTTAGTTTTATTATGTTTCTGTATTTAGCTGCTCTTAATGTAGGCATTACTATAGCCATGCCACCCTGAGTGAGCTTGATGTCTGATCTTAAAAACTGCAGGGTTGGGTCTGGTTAGTATTTGGATAGCAGACCACCTTGGAATACCAGGTAATGTAGGCTTACTTCATGGAAGAAAGGCCTGATAATCTACTTCTGGTCACACATTGCCAAGAAAACCCAGGGGATAGTCACAACATTTATTTAAAAGTATTTCTAAACCGTCTTATCCTAAAAATCAAACATGGGTTGCCAGGAGACGGCATTGATCAAGAAGTACTTAGTAACAACAATGTAGGTGTTCTCTAGACCACTACTTGGTCACGAAGAAAAAAAATATTTTCATTAGTGTTTTACTAATTATTGTTCAAATCGTTTTTGATTCTGTTGTACATTTTTTGGAGGTAAGCTAATGATTAAAAGGGTTAATTTAATAAATTAAAAGACACCACACAGTACAGTATATTGAATAATTTGCATTCACACTCTTTTCCACCTATTCCCAGCATCAGAAATAGTAGGGACGAGTATGCAAATACTTTTGTATCGGCTTAGACGATATTTTAAAAAGACATTTTCATACATATAGGGGTCCATCCCTCCTATTTGTCTGCCTTTCCCATTCCTGCCAAGCCTCCCCATATGAACAAGGAGTTTGTATGGGGAGATTAGAGGGGGGCAGGAAAGGGGAAGTGCGGAGGCGGAGTTAGGGCGGGCAGTGGGCGGTCTGTGACCCTGGACGTACAGGGCCGATTCTGATGTTGGCCCTGTACGTCCAGGGCTGGCAAAGTAGAGAGGGAACTTATTCCACCTCTGAGGTGGAATAAGTTCCCCTAGATGGAGGGGGAGTGGTGCGAAAGGCCTGGGGCATGTAAAAGGGTGGTTGGGCTGCAGGAGATTCCCCACAGCCCGACCCTGGGAGGCCAGATCGTGGGTCAGGCTGCAAGGAAAGGAAAACGTTGGCGGTGGCCAGGGATCGCGGCTAATGAATGGAGCTGCGGTGCCAGCCGACTGGATGCACAGCAGGCGGGACGTCCAAATTAAAATAGGCCTCATAACGTATGCCAGTGTATAAGCAATAATATGAATGCACATACTTGTTCGTAACTTTAGTGTGGACTTGTTCAGAAGTGACTTTGGGATGGAGCATAGATAGAATTATAACTTATGCACATATTTTAAAAAATATGTACATTCACATCTACTAACATGCGTACATTTTACACTTAGGAGTAAATATCCACAGCTTTATTTTAACCATCATTTATGTTGTTTTTATGGGAAAATTTTATAAAACAGTTTAAACATAGGTGCCTTTTTGACCTCTTTTTTGAGATTACTCTCACAGGGGCAATTCTATAACGGGTGATTAAGCTAATAGGGCAGGAAGGTGCTTATTTTTAACATGTGTGTCTTTATAAAATGCTAGCACAAATCCTGCACTCAAACTCCTTGCTCTGTCCTTGCTCTACCCAAACCCTTCCCCTGAGCATGCCCAGTGCACACTTCTAGGCATGTTCTCATTTTATCAGAGGTGTTTTATGTGTGAAAAATTTACACAGGAAAGTTACCCACAAAGTAGGTAGTTTTATATGGGTCGCCCAGATTTCTGCATGTGTTTGTGTGTATAAATCATGGTATTTTATTGATTTACGTGTTTAAAGTAATATAAGTTTAAGCAACAATTTTGCAATGTACACATTTATTTGTGGTCACTAAGACATGTAGGTGCTGAAGTTTTAAAAGTGACATGTACAAGAGAAGCCAATTAAGGAGCTGAATGAAGATCAAAATAAAAACTCAACATTCCAGCTGACCATGGTTCCATGGTCTGACCACATAATAATTAATTTCCAGATTCGACATAAAGAAACCATATCCAACAGAAACCACAAATCAACACCAAATCGTCGATTTTGACAAACAAGTATTTATTAATGAAATTAGTCCATAGCTGAAAGAGAATACAAACAATATTGGTGCACTCATAAACAACTGGAGTAAAAGCATAAGTAAAGAATCCTCAGCTCTAAAAACAAATTCAAACATAAGGAAAACAAAATCTGCTGCATGCTACGCAGGCCTAAGAGAAATGAAAACACAACTCAGAAAGATTGAACACAAATAGAGACAATCAAAACTAACAAATGACAGAAATATATACCGTATTTTCAGGCATAAAATGCGTGCGTTATATGTTTTTTGCAGAAACAGCATCCCCCGCACTTTATCGTGTGCGCGCGTTATATATTTAATTATCAACACAACATGAAAAGAAATTCAGTCTTTTTTAACTGAATTTCAATGAAACTAAATGCAAGTAAATGAAACTAAGGGGTATGTTTACTAAACTGTCTTAACATCACAGCGGTGGTATTATCGCGCAATAAGTGATGTTATCGCATGATAATATAACATTATCGTGTGATAATGTAACATTATCGCGCGATAACGTCACTTAGTGAGCAATAACGCGGCTGCGGCGTTAAGGCACACTAACGCTGTGAAATCCGGCTGTGAAGGGTGGAGTAAGGCTTCCCATAGGGCAGAGAGAAGGGGTCAATGGGTGGAGAGTGGGAGGGGAGAGGTTCCAGGCACACTAACGCTGTGAAATCAGGGTCTTAACACTAACGCCAGTGAAACCCTCGCGTTAAGGCACATTTGCAGGAAAGAGAAATCATTTCAGTCAGCAATGTACAGCAAAGCCAGGGAAACCCAAAAACGTGATAGTAGTGATACATGTGCATGGAACAAAAAGGCAAATAAACATAGAAAATGACCTGAACTACATTTAAAATCCCAATAACCAAGCTGACCAAAAGTGATATTAATGATAAACATAAAGCAACACCACTGACAAAGCTCAAAAAATAAGATATCATGTTTGGAAGGGTCTATTCTCTGTTCCCCCTACAAAGTGAATGATCCCATATTGAAATGGTGCTGATCAGGGTTTATTCATGTCTAAATTGGGCAGGTTTGTTATGGCGTGCACATGTGCAGTAACAGCAGAGTGGGCACGTAGGAAAGGGCAACTGTACTGATGCTGTAAATGGGATATAGAGGGCTGCAGGTGGCACATACTGTGGTCCAGCTGGGGCACAGTGCGTGTTAGGCAGATGCCTAGGTGGCACATAGGGATGCCGAAACTGTAAAGCAGCAAGACAGCAACTGACGAGGGTCCAACATGGGCACGAGTGTGTGTCCCACAGTGTCAAAGGGGAGATTATCCAGCAGGTACCCCCAAGGGCACATTACATTGACAGGTGGTGGGGGGGGGGGGGGGAAGCGCACATGTCCATGTAGGCACCCCTACCCGAGAACCCACACCATAGGCAGCTGCCTACCAGCATACTGGATGGCCTGGGACTGCGCACCACCAGCACCAATGGTATAATGGCAATGGCAGCATGGTGGCGGAGAGGTGCTGGTGGCGGAGGGGGCAGTGGCATCTGCCCACTGCAGACCATGGCCTATCCCCGTTTAGGTGGGTGCCGTGCACTGCAACAGACAGGGTCTGTCTGTGAAAAGTCATGGTATCCCCAGGGAATGAACTGTCCCTGTGGCAACAATGTAGTGCAGTACACACAGCCAGTGTGTTCATGAGCAAAAGGTCACAGGTTCAAGTCCCAGCTGTGACGCTTGCCAACCCAGTCCCCATATTTTACCCAGTACTAAACCATGGTAATAAAGACTGAACCTTTATTGCAGATAACATAAACATGCCTGAAGCGCCTATATTTTACCCTACAGAGCACAGACACCATAAACACGTGCAATCCCTAGAGCAGAGTTTTCCAACTGCAGTCCTGGAGGGCCAAACACCATTCAGGTTTCATGTCTCTAATAAATATGCCTGTGCTGCATTTGTATGTGTGGCCCCCATAGTATGCAAATGTATCTCATGCATATTCATTAGGGACAAGCATGAAAATCTGAACAGTGTTTGACCCACCAGGACTTGAGTTGGGAACCTCTGCCCTAGAGCAGCAGCCACAGGTGTATAAACACCCACACCCACAGGCTCCACTATCCAAAGCCTCATGGAGAGCCAGGCTGTTGGTCCCTGCATGCAGCAGCATCTCCCAATACTAGAACTTGAATACCTTAGCAATGCCGCCCAAACCTGGGAATACGTTACACATATATCAGAAGGTTGCTATGATTAATGGCAGATAGCAATTCCTAAGTTAAGCACAATTTGCTGATAGAGCTGCATCATAGCAACCTTTCTGATATCTGTGGAGTGTGTTTCAGCTTTGGTTTCTGATAGTGTTTACCATCCCGGGGAGTGACCACAACAGTATTGTGTACCATAGCCATGCCTGCACTGTGCCAAGGACTGGAGCGGTGGCCAGGGCTGCCAAACACCTCTATAGTTGTACAATGCTGGCATAGGTGTGGGAGTGTGTGTCTGTCTATCCAGTGTGTGGTGGCTGAAAACATCCTCCACAGCCCACACTGCCAGCACTGTTGCCAGTATTGGCCTGCCAATGTGCATAATGAGGAGCAAGGTACCATGGGTATAGCCCAGAGAGGGTGGCCTGCCAGGATGCATCTGCACAGGGCATAGGGCAATGGCTGGGACATTGTAGTGCCCAGCCACCACCTGCACAGACAGGGTGGCCACGGCATGTCCTGCTGGGAGATCACTCTCACCCTGACTGAGCAGTGACCACGGCATGGCTAGGTTCTCCCATAGTGCTATATAGTATTGCTCTCATTTGATATTTATGGGTTCTGTTTTGGGGCCTAATCACTGACTTATCTGCTTGGTGTGTATGTATCTCCTCCAGGAGCATGGACTAGTTAGCAGACTGTCTGCAGCTATTATGTGTCTTGCTGGAACACCTTGCAGGGTGCAGTGGCTGGAGGCTTGCTGCAGGAGAATATCAGATAGTGGTGGGGTGCAGCTGAGCATTTCCAGGCCTAATGTCTGTCTGCTATTGCTTTATGGATATGAACAGAGCTGCATTGACTGCCCTGTAGGGTGTCTGTTCCCCATCAGGACTGGGGTTGATGGTCCCCTCTACTGCCACCCTTGCAGGGAGGTCAAATGTGGATCTGTTGGTGGGAGACCCTGTTTCCCACTCTCAGCCCCAGAGGGTGGGTTGGGTGGTGGTACATAATCTGCCTATGGCTCCATAAGGGCTAAACCTGACTGAGAAATACAGATGCATCCAAGGTGTGTCTGCAGGAACAACCTATCTCACACACTAGCACTGCTGGGGACCTGCAGCATGGCCTATTTCTGCCATGGAAGATGCTGTGGACCTGGTGCTGGGTGCCCCACCTCACCCTCAGGGTGAGCACAGTACCCGCACAATGTGACGGTGTGTAGCTACTCTGTGCCAGTAACACACACAGTCAGTTCCCCCTACCAGGCCGAGGTGCTGTGGGGGTGCATACCCCATCTTGTGATCATCTTTAGACTGCTTATCTGCATGTGCAGTGCATCATGGGTACGGGTGGGTTAACCCTATCCTGGTAACCACAGCAGACAGTTTGTGTGGTGACCTGCAGTCCTTCTGTAACCAGCCAGGGGTTTGCTAGTAGCTATAGAGATGGAGCCCACTGGTTACTTCATTGACTGTGGAGGTGGAGATCATGGGTTTGATCCCACAGTGGTGTTATTTGATAGGGCTGTCTAAGGCATTTCCTTTTTTAATTTAAATTAGTGCTGCCAGCAAAAACACCCTTAAAGTGCTGTAACCTTAAGGTGCCTCATAAGGTGCCCTATAAAGCGCCCTATAGGGAACATTATAAGGTGCCTTAGTAGACAGTGCACTTTATAATGTGCCCTCTGGAGTGGCTTATAGGGCACCTTAGGTTACGGCACTGTGAGTTTGTGTTTGCTGGCAGCACTAATTTAAATTCAAAAAGAAAATGCCTCAGACAGCACTGATTTAAAGTAAAGGGCAATGCCTCAGACAGCCTTACTCATTAAGCCCACTGGGGGATCAAACTCATGACCCCTGTTTCATCAGTCAATGTATTAACCATTGGGCTACACCTCTGTTGCTATGTGTCTAGGTCAGCGCGCCTAATTAAGGCTAATGCGCGTTAACTTGCCACGGCTCCCTCTATCGCGTGATAACGGACTTTATCGTGTGATAACCCGAAATGCTACCTTAAGACCGGAACGCCCACTACCTTATATGGCATTCGTCACAGTAAGACTGCAACTAATGCCGGTAACATTAAGACGGTTTAGTTAACATACCCCTAAATGAGACTAAGGGATATGTTTACTAAACACCAGTAGCGGCTTCCGTGCGATATTGGAGTTGTGACCCCATTGAATTCAATGGGGCCGTGGCTCTGATATGGCATGGAAGCCTCTACCGTTGTTTAGTAAACATACCCCTAAGTTAGACTAGGCCAATTCCAATTCAATCAATGTAAGAACATAAGATATGCCATACTGGGTCAGACCAAGGTCCATCAAGCCCAGTATCCTGTTTCCAACAGTGGCCACTCCAGGTCACAAATACCTAGCAGTTTCCCAAGAAGACATACAGGTTCAACAATGCCCTCTTTAATAATGGTTTATGGACCTTTCTTCCAGGAACCTGTCCAAACCTTTTTTAAACCCAGCTACACTAAGAGCTTTTACTACATCCTCCAGTAACAAATTTCAGAGTTTGAATACGCGTTGAGTGAAAAAATATTTTCTCTTATTAGTCTTAAATGGGTTACCCTATAGCTTCACTGCATATCCTCTAGTCTTTCTACTTTTTGATGGTGTAGAATTGATCTACGCTTATCCATTCCACTCCATTCATTAATTTGTAGACCTCTATCATATCTCCCCTCAGCCATCTCTTTTCCAGGTTGAACAGCCTTAACCTTTTAAGCCTCTCCTCATAGGGGTATCCTTCCATCCCCTTTACCATTTTGATGGCTCTACTCTGTACCTTTTCTAATTCCATTATATCCTTTTTAAGATACGGCACACACAGTATTCTAGGTGCTTTTGCACCATGGAATGATACAGAGGCGTTATAATATCCTTTGTTTTATTCTCCATTCCTTTCCTTATGATTTCTAGCATTCTATTTGCCTTCTTGGCTGCCACTGCACACTGCGCTGAGGGTTTCAATGTTATCATCACCTGACTCCTCGAACCTTTAAAAATCCGTTCCCTCCTCAATGTCATTGTTGAAATAACTAAGAGCCAACTGCAGATGCCCTTCTGTGATTTCTTTAGTGATGTCATCATCACTGCTATTGACATCTTCACCATCATCATCAGTATCCAAATGTGTCTTATTCTGCTGGTAGACAATTCTAGCCTTTCTGAAGCCATTGCAGATAGTTTGTGGCATTATTTTACCCCAAGCAGAAGACACCCACTTGCAGACTTCCAAAAACCATGCCAACTTCAGTCTTCCTGATGGTGTGAATTTGTGAATCCCAGATGGCATCCATTCATCCCACTCTCTTCTCATGAACATCTTGAATGGGTGGTTAACCACTGTATCTATTGGCTGTAGCTTGCAGGTAAGACCACCAGGTATTACAGCTATATTGGCACCAACAGAGTTTATATAATTTTGAATGTCTCTTTCTTTGTGGGCAGCCATGGCATTGAAAATTAGTAAGGACTTCTTGGAGAAGAATCCCCCCACTAAAGATTAAGTTAATACACTAGCGATGTAGCAGTGAATTCTGATCCCTAGAGATTTACCAATGTTCGCTGCTCCCTTTACCAAAACAGTTGTACAAATATATAGTTGGTAATATTTCTAAATGAATAGTTATATATGTTCAGTTACGATATATCTTTAAACTTGTACCTCCAGTTACAATAGCCTGTTCATAGTTCAGTGTAATACCCTCAAATTGTTATGTATAAACTGCTTTGATTTTTTGAAAGGCAGTATAGAATAATAGTCAAATAAATAAATAAAAATAAGCAACTTTTTAACTTAATTTTTGAGGGACTGTTGGACACCACAGAGTAGAATTCCCCCCTGAATCACAAGTAGAGGACCCAGGACCAAACAATCAGGTAGCACACCCTGGAGTGCCCTACTATGAATATAAGAATATTTCTTAAAGTCATGTTGCAATGGTCACTTCTAACCTATATTGCTCTTCTGAAATATTGGTATAAGCGGAAGAAACTTCAGCAACTGACCACAACAGAGGGGTTTGTTCTTTTCATCGCTTTATAACAAGAGCTCCAGCATTTAAGGATAAAGTAGTATGATTAGCATGTTAGTCCACTTTAATGGCTCTTACATGAAAAGAAAAACAAAGAAGGGAAATATGGTGATACATTATGCTGCTCTTACTATCCTGACTTAAAGAAGAAGGTTTAACCTTCGAAAGCTAGTCCAAGAATATATTAAGTTGTGGCAGGTGCAGGCCTGTGACCCACGGTGTCTGACATAAGCAGGCCAGCATGGCTAGCTTGACCTGTAAATGAGGCCTGTGGAGAGGCATATAGGATTGCACATCCCCCAATATGCTGCTATTGTAAGATAGAACTCAGTAGAAGTATTGAATTAGCTTAGGTAGGCAGAACTGTAGAACTGAGAGATGGAAAAATACAGAAAAGACATGTTTAAAAGTTACTGATAAGAAAAAGTACATCTGCAAAGAAATAATGAGGAGTGCTGACAGAGGAGTTACAGAACCTTGCTCTGCTTCACACACAAATTGGTTCTATGGCCTTGAGAGTGTGAAAGTAACAAGTTGATGAACTGGCCATTGTAATTAGGACTAGAAGGGGGGCATGCAGGTGTCATGCCCACAGAAGGGACATAATTGGATAAACTTATCAGTACCGGGACCAATGGAAGAGGTACGGGAGGTTACCGGGACCAATGAAGTGTTTTTCTATACCTAGAATGTAACAGAAGTCTATAAAAGTTGTTGTAATGCTTGAAAACTTTGCTCAGCCATTTTGAAATTGACTTGCTTGAGACTTGTGCACAAATAAATGATTTGGACCTTCTGAACAGACTCCTGGTATCATTGGTTTGTCTGCGCTTTGCTGCTACATATTCCTTGGTGCGTTGGCCGGGAAGTTGTGGAATCAAAGTGTATATAGGGCAATATACCACGACTTTCCGCCTCTATAGGCTTGGTCCTGCCGGGATCGCGCCCTTCCGACGAGGGCTGCTCCCTGGCGCCACCGGTCCCTTGTATCGGAGGGAGCTGGTCGGACCTCGGCGGGTGCCGGGCCCGGTTGGAGCCAACGCCTCGAACCCGAGTGAGGGGAGTCCGAGGTCCAACTCATGCGCCTGCTTGGGAAGTTTGAGGACCGGATCCGGTGAGTATAGTTTTGATTTTGGGTCTAGACAGAAATAGAAAGAGCAGTACTGCCATTGGAACTTGGAATTTGGAATTTGTAATCTCGAGATATTGGGAATTGGTAAGAGAGCATGATCAACTCTCAAGGAAGGGCCGAGTAACCCCGCATGGGAATTCGCCGGGTGAAACCCCCGTCCTTTTTGTAATTGGGAAAAGAGACTAGTCAGAATAGATAGAAACGAATGCATTCTGGGAATACGTTGCTAGCATGATTGTGTGAACGAAGTGTGAATGAGAGGTCTGGCAGCACGGACCAAGTGAAGGCGGACCCCTGAGTAGCGCATTTCCTGACCGGGCGACCGCGTTCAGGTCGCGAAAAGGGGGAAGCGATTGTCGTCTTGTCTTGTTATTTGTACTCCTTATACGTTTCCAGGGCCGTGAGGACCCCTTACCCACGGTCCGCCCTCCTTTTCCCTTCTGTCTGTTGTTGCGCGCACACATCGAAATGGGAGGGGCGGGGTCTACTAGAAACACTCCATTAGAATGTATGATCGCACATTTTAAAGAGGGATATTCAGGAGATTATGGTATTAAAATGACAGCAGCCCGTTTGCAGATTTTGTGTACTAGGGAGTGGCCCGATCTAGACCCCATCTGGCCCCGAGAGGGAACGTTCACTGTAGAGATTATTCAGTCAATACACCGTAGAGTGCGGGTAGCGCACCCTGATCAGTACCCCTATATAGATTCCTGGTTAAGTATTTGTGAAGATCCGCCCCCTTGGGCGCAGCGCTGTTATGAGGAACAGTGCAGAATAATGTTAGCTAAAACAGATTCTAGACAGAAAACGGAACAGCCTAGAATGAAAGAGCAGGATAAGAAAGCCAAGAAGAAGCCCATCTTGGTAGATCCTGATTCCCCAGAAATAGTCCTCAGGCAGCCCCGAACCCCAGGTCCAGTAAGAGTAGCCCGGCGTCCTGCCCCAGAACCCCAGAGACGGCCAGAGCCGAGGCGGGACCCAACCCCTGATCCCCCTCCCGGAGGAGAGAAAGAGGAAGAATTAGTGGAAAGAGAAGAGGAGGACATAAAAGGCGAGTCAGAAGTGGAGATAGAAGAAGGAGAAAGAGAAAATTCCCCAGACGAGGAGGACAGCGTACAAATAATTGAGAAAGCCAGCGCTAGCACTAGCACGCCAGTGAGAGAGAAACCCAAAGCAAAACCTGTTGAGAAAAAGAAAGTGACTCCTGCAAAGGCAACGACAATAACTCTTAGATCCCAAAAGACACCTATGGCAGCTAAACTGTTTCCCTTACGGCAAGTCCCGGGAGTGCCCGTAAAGAATGATAATGATGAAGTGGTAGCGGGACCCCTAACTTATGTATATATCCCTTTCTCTACAACTGATTTGTTAAATTGGAGGTCGCATTATGCCTCCTATACTAGTAAGCCCCAGGAGCTGACAGAATTAGTAACTAGTATTATGGAAACTCACCAACCCACTTGGCCAGATTGCCGTCAGCTCCTGACCACCCTATTCACAACAGAAGAACGAGCAAGAATTAGAAAAGCAGCTATTGAATGGATGGCAGAGAACCCCGTAGCTCCGGGACCAGGGCAGAATATAATAGACCGTCGGGAAGCAGCTCAGAGAGAATTCCCGAATGAAGACCCCCAATGGGATCCAAATACAGATGAAGGATCCACAGCCCTAGCCCGTTTTCGCCAAGGCTTTTTACAAGGCCTGAGAAGGGGGGGCCAAAAAGCTATGAACCTTTCCAAAGTTGCAGGAGTTATCCAAGGGATAGATGAGAGCCCAGCAGATTTTTATGAAAGATTAACTGAAGCATACAGAATGTATACTCCCTATGATCCCGAGGCACCAGGAAGTTTATGTATGGTGAATTCTGCTTTTGTAAACCAATCTCAACCAGACATTAGACGTAAATTACAGAAATTAGAAGGGTTTGCGGGCATGAATGCAACACAGTTAGTGGAAGTCGCTCATAAAGTGTATGTGAATCGTGATAATGAAAGACAGAGAGAATGTGATAGAAAGATGAAGAAGAAAGCTGATTTTTTGGCTGCGGCCATAGTTGAAAAGAAAAGGGGAGGTGTCCCTAGTCGAAGGAGCAGAGGAAGAGGGCGGGGTCAAGGCGGAGGCCGGACCCAGAGACTAGGCGTGAACCAATGCGCCTATTGCAAAGAGGAAGGACATTGGAGAGATACGTGCCCGCAACTCGAAGACGCCCAGCAAGATGACGACAACGATCATCAGTGGCGAGAAGAAAGACGAGGCCGTCCCCGAGGCCGAGGAGGAGCCAATCGAGAACAATACCAGCGAGAGAGAGGAGGAGCCATTCAAGCATTGGCCACACCAGCCCATGATGAGGATGACGTGGATTAGGACAGACCGGGCTCCAAGTTTGCTTTAGGTCTCCAGGAGCCTATGGTCGGAATACAAATAGGAGACCAAATTATGAACTTTATGGTTGATACTGGAGCACAACATTCAGTAATAGACAAAAAGATAGCCCCATTCACTACAAAAGCAGTCACCATTATAGGAGCAACTGGTGCCAAAGCCACAAAGTCTTTTCTTCAAAACCGAATATGCAGTCTAGGAGGACAGCAAGTAACTCATCAATTCCTTTACATGCCCGAATGTCCAGTACCACTACTGGGACGAGATATGCTAGCCAAGCTTCAAGCACAAATATCTTTCTCTGAGCAAGGAGAAATGCAAATGACAGTAAATTCCCAAGCCAAACCAGCAGGAGTAATGCTGCTGACAGTTCCCCGAGAAGAAGAATGGAGGTATTACGTTGATGACTCCATCCAAGATACCTATTTTGAACAAACTCTAAAGAACATTGATGCACCACCTGGAGTATGGGCAGAAGGCAGTCCCCCAGGCCTAGCCAAGCATATAGCTCCAGTGATTGTAACCCTCAAGCCTAGTGCTACACCAGTGCACGTCAAACAGTACCCTCTCCCAAGAGCCGCAATTGAAGGCATCCATCGCCACCTACAAAGATTGCTCGAGTATGGCCTACTAAAAGTATGCCAATCCCCATGGAATACTCCACTTTTGCCAGTAAAGAAACCTGGGACAGATGATTATCGCCCAGTACAAGATTTGAGAAGAGTAAATGATGCAGCTGAGACCATACATCCAGTCGTACCCAATCCTTACACCCTCCTAGGACTGATACCTGCTGAAGCTACCCATTTCACTGTACTGGATTTGAAAGATGCATTCTTTTGCATAAGATTAGCCCCTGTAAGCCAAATATTGTTTGCATTCGAATGGCAGGACCCCATCTCTGGAAGAGGGGGCCAACTCACCTGGACAAGATTACCCCAAGGATTCAAGAATTCACCTACCATCTTTAGTGCTGCACTAAATCAAGACCTTTCAAGCTATCCAGTAGCCCCGGGAAAGAGAGTGCTTCTCCAATACGTGGATGATCTGTTGATAGCTGCCGTATCAGAAAGTGAATGTATACTAGCCACCAAAGATCTTTTGCAGTTACTAGATGAAGCTGGATACAAAGTTTCCAGAGCCAAAGCACAGCTATGCCAAAAAGAAGTGAAATACTTGGGTTTTCGTATCACCCAAGGAAGCAGAAGATTAGGCAGAGAAAGAAAAGAAGCAGTATGTAAAATTCCAACTCCAACAACCAGAAAGCAAGTCAGAGCCTTTCTGGGTGCGGCAGGATATTGCCGAATCTGGATACCCAACTTTGCCCAAATTGCCAAACCACTGTATGAAGCCACAAAAGGAGAAGAGAAGTCACCACTGGAGTGGGGACTTGAGCAGGATACAGCCTTCCAGAAGTTAAAAGAAGAATTGATGTCATCACCAGCACTTGGACTACCAGATGTCCACAAACCTTTCCACTTGTTTGTACATGAAGCACAGGGAAATGCCTTGGGCATGTTGACTCAGAAATTGGGAAATTGGGAGCGACCTGTAGCCTACCTATCGAAACAATTGGACCCTGTGGCCAAAGGATAGCCACCTTGCTTGAGAGCAGTTGCAGCTACAGCGCTACTAGTGAGTGAAGCAGACAAACTCACCTTAGGACAAAACATACGAGTCACTGTGCCACATGCAGTCCTTGCCCTTATGGAGCAGAAAGCAAATTATTGGCTCACCAATTCCCGAATGTTGAAGTACCAGAGCATGTTATGTGAAAACCCACAGATACAACTTGAAGTGAGCCATGCCCTGAACCCAGCCACCTTGATACCCATCAGTGAAGAACTCCCAGAACATGACTGTATCGAAGTCATGGAAACTGTGTTCTCCAGTCGACCTGACTTGACAGATGTGCCCATAGACAATCCTGATCAGATCTATTATGTTGATGGAAGCAGTCTCATCCTTGATGGACGACGCTGTGCCGGATATGCAGTCGTCACCCAACACGAAGTAGTTGAATCATCAGCTCTAGCCTCAGGCACATCAGCCCAGAAAGCCGAATTGATAGCACTCACCAGAGCATTGTTGTTAGGAGAAAAACTTGTGCTAAATGTATATACAGATTCCAAATATGCCTTCAATACCTTGCATGCCCATGGAGCTCTCTATAAAGAAAGAGGACTCATCACATCCGGAGGAAAATCAGTCAAGTATGGACCCGAGATATTGATGTTACTTGATGCAGTTTGGGCCCCAACACGTGTAGCTGTCATGCATTGCAGAGGACATCAAGCAGGAAAAGGAGAAGTTGCCCGAGGGAATAGATTTGCAGATGCCTCAGCACGACAAGCAGCTATGACAGGACAAATTGCCCCACAAGCTACGCCAATGCAAGCAGCATTGTTTCCAGTACCTTTGAATCTATGGACCCCACGATATACCACCAAAGAATTGAATTACTATTGTGACAGAGAAAATGGAGTACTGAAAGATGGATGGATTGAGCTGCCACCAGAAGAGGGCAGTCAACCTCCAGGACGAATAGTAATTCCTGAATTATTAGGACCATCTTTTGTCAAAGCTTTCCACGAAGCCACCCACTATGGGAAGAGTGCTATGGAGAAAGCACTCAGACCACATTTCTACATCCCTCTGATGACAACCATATCAGCCTCAGTAGCACGTCAATGTCTAACCTGTGCCAAAAATAATGCCAAGCAAGGCCTTATTACAGCACCCCGAGTTCAGTCAGGAGGTGTCACCCCCATGCACAACCTCCAAGTTGATTTTACCGAAATGCCAAAAGCCAATGGATACCATTACCTATTAGTATTAGTTTGTACTTTCTCTGGGTGGGTAGAAGCATTCCCAACCAGAACTGAAAAAGCCCGAGAAGTTACCAAAGTCTTAATGAGAGAGATTGTCCCCAGATTTGGAATCCCAGCAGTAATAGGGTCAGACAATGGACCCTCATTTGTCTCCCAAGTTACTCAGCAGTTAGCAAAAGCCTTGCAGATACAGTGGAAACTCCACACGGCATACAGACCCCAGAGTTCAGGGAAAGTTGAGCGAATGAATCGTACCTTGAAAGCCCAAATGTCCAAGCTTTGTCAGGAGACACACTTGAAATGGCCCCAAGTGCTCCCCATAGCTTTACTCAGAATACGCTCAGCTCCTGTAAAGTCAACAGGATTTTCCCCTTTTGAAGTTTTGTATGGTAAACCCCCACCAATAGTGCAGGGAGTCAAAGGAAGTTTAGCCCAAATTGGTTCAGAAGTAACCAGACAAGAACTCCTAGCTCTTAGTTTTGTTCTGCAGACTCTCCATACGTGGATCCACGACCAGTTGCCTATCAACTTGACGGAACCCCTGCATCCTTTCAAGCCTGGTACTTCGGTGTGGATCAAAGATTGGAAGAAGATACCGTTGGAACCCCATTGGAAGGGACCGTACACCGTCATCCTGTCTACCCCAACTGCAGTAAAGGTAGCCGAGATCGACGCCTGGATCCACCACAGCAGAGTCAAGCCCGCCGCCGATCCTGAACCAGAGCAGTGGACAGCAGAACAGCATCCTGATGTACCCTTGCGAGTTACTTTGAGACGGCAACCAGCAGCTTAGACACTTCATCACAAGTGCTTTGCAGTAGCCAAGTCTTTCGAAGAGGATTGCTGTTTTCCATGCAGCAACAGTTTTGTTTCAACGAACCCAACTTGTGTGTGATTTGACACACTACTTTGAGACTACATTGACTAAGCCAGACTTCACAAGCCAGCTGAATTGCTAAGTTGGTTAATGTGTACTGGACATCTTGAGGATCTTCAATCAACACTCAGCACCCGTTAAATTGCTTCATTAGCAAACGGGACGAAGAATAAAAGACCGTCGCGATCAAGATCAGCAAGCTGAGGATTCAGAAGAACTCCAATCAACATCAACATGTATCTTTGTTTTTGCTTTGCCTTGGTTGCCCTCTTTGGAGGTTTTGAACAGACTTATGCTTTACCTCCATGCACTGCTTGCATTACTTCTACTAGAACTGGACTGAAAGTAACTCAGACTTTGCTTTACCATTCTTACTATACCTGCAAGGGAACAATAACTCGGTGTATCTATAACACCACTGAACTAAATGTTTGCACTCATGGCAAAATCAAAGCATGCTATAATCCGCATCAGAATCCATCCTATTACACGTTGGAAATAAGATGGAAGGATGCAGATGGACCTATATTAGCTGCTACACCACCACTTAAGGACATTACTAAACCTGCTGTTTTGAATTTTGATGCATGTAATGCCATTAATAGAGATAGTCAGTCCACCTGTGGTACATGGGAGAAAGCGTATCGAAATGACCATAAGTATATGTGTCCAGTAGGTGCCACAAATTGGTGGAAGTGTACAGGTAAAACAGGATCAGGCTATAGTACTGCTACAGCGGCAGACTACTATTGTCCGTATTGGGGATGTGTTTTTTATGCTACCTGGAACACTGGTATAACTGATGAGAAAATAGATAAACGGATGGCTACTCTAACCAAGCCAACCACAAATGATAAATGTCAGAAAGATGCTTGCAACCCCTTACACTTGCGTGTACATAATCCCCATGCATGGAAACAAGGATACAAGTTTGGTTTACGTATTGCTGGAGGAGCAATAGATCCAGGGACCATTGTGTATATCAGATTGAACACCCAAGCCCACAAGTCATCTAAATATCATATTCATAATACCTTTTATGAAGCTATGCATGTAAATAAGTTTGAGATCCCTCACCCTTCACAGAATTTATTTCTAGAATTAGCCGGAGCAGTAGTATCTAGTCTAAAGATCTCAGATTGTTATTTCTGTGGTGGAACCCAAATGGGAGATCAATGGCCATGGGAAGCCCAAGAATTAAATTATTCTATGACTTACAACCAGACTGAATTACACAAGACTACCAGTGAATGGGTGTTAGCGCACTCAATCGTTGGACGTCTTTGCTATGCCAGAACTGGACCCCAGTTCACCCAAAAGGTAGGACAGCTGGTCTGTCTCAGCCAGAAGTACTATAATGCCACGACCAAAAAGTCAGCATGGTGGTCAGGAATCAGACATCCTGAACCTCCTAACCCATTAGCCAGATTTCCTGAACTTGCAGGTCTATGGACTAACCTTGCCAAAGTCCAAGCCTGGCAAGCCCCACCTGGCCTATATTGGATCTGTGGAAACCGAGCATATGCGCAACTCCCGCCACACTGGGGAGGAGCATGTGTCTTAGGAACCATCAGACCTTCTTTCTTCCTGTTAAACACTGAACATGGAGAACAATTAGGATACCCTGTATACACTACCCACCGACATAAAAGAACATTAAGACAGAAAAGAGAAGCCTTACAGATAGGCAAGTAGGAGAAGTGGCAAGGTGATGATTGGCCACCAGAAAGAATTATTGAGTATTATGGACCTGCCACTTGGAATGATGATGGTATGTATGGTTATCGTACCCCAATTTATATGATCAATCGTATTATTCGCTTACAAGCAGTAGTTGAAATAATAACTAATGAAACTAGTCATGCTCTTACGCTCTTAGCTAGACAAAGTACTCAGATGCGCACTGCTATATACCAGAACCGCTTAGCACTTGATTATTTGCTAGCAGCTGAAGGAGGAGTATGTGGTAAGCTGAATTTAACTAATTGCTGTTTGAAAATAGATGATAAAGGTCAAGTAGTTGAAGAAATTGCTAAAGATATGCAAAGACATGCTTATGTGCCAGTACAGACTTGGCACGCATTGAAATTTCCTAACTGGTTTGCTAACCTTTTCTCTTGGCTGGGAGGATTTAAGACTTTCATTGTTTTAGTACTAATCCTTGTTGCTGTTATCTTCTTATTACCATGTTTAATTCCATGTTGTATGCGTTCCATTCATAATGCTATTGATAGCACAGTAGAGCGGAAGACCGCAACTAAAATAATGGCTTTATACAAAGCTAGTCCTAGTAGAAATCCTTCAATCATGATGTGATTCTTCTAAAAGTGATTTAATTCTCACACCTTATTGAGTAATAGGGTGAGATTAATCAAAGGGGGGAATGTGGCAGGTGCAGGCCTGTGACCCACGGTGTCTGACATAAGCAGGCCAGCATGGCTAGCTTGACCTGTAAATGAGGCCTGTGGAGAGGCATATAGGATTGCACATCCCCCAATATGCTGCTATTGTAAGATAGAACTCAGTAGAAGTATTGAATTAGCTTAGGTAGGCAGAACTGTAGAACTGAGAGATGGAAAAATACAGAAAAGACATGTTTAAAAGTTACTGATAAGAAAAAGTACATCTGCAAAGAAATAATGAGGAGTGCTGACAGAGGAGTTACAGAACCTTGCTCTGCTTCACACACAAATTGGTTCTATGGCCTTGAGAGTGTGAAAGTAACAAGTTGATGAACTGGCCATTGTAATTAGGACTAGAAGGGGGGCATGCAGGTGTCATGCCCACAGAAGGGACATAATTGGATAAACTTATCAGTACCGGGACCAATGGAAGAGGTACGGGAGGTACGGGAGGTTACCGGGACCAATGAAGTGTTTTTCTATACCTAGAATGTAACAGAAGTCTATAAAAGTTGTTGTAATGCTTGAAAACTTTGCTCAGCCATTTTGAAATTGACTTGCTTGAGACTTGTGCACAAATAAATGATTTGGACCTTCTGAACAGACTCCTGGTATCATTGGTTTGTCTGCGCTTTGCTGCTACAAAGTTAGTCCGATGAAAGGCATTGCCTTTGTTTCCTTTTTTGTTTTTCTTTTAATTTAACCAATGATATAGTACCTATAACCACTCGCCATTCATTTCTATATCCTAAAAATGTCTGCTATTATTTTTTCATGTAGCATCATTGCACAGTTACTGACAATCAGTAAATGTTCATTGAGCTCTTGTGTTGCAAAGCTCGCAGGGCCCTGCCTGCGAATGAGGAAGGCTTTGTAAACTCGCAAGGACCCGCTGTGCTGTTTTTCAAAACTAACAGTGGGACAAGAAGCTGGGAAAGCAGAGGCCTCTGCAGAAACCAAAACCCAGGGAGTGCTGCCAACAAGCAAGGGCTGCATTCCGTTTTGTCAGAATCATGTCCAAGCGGCTACCAATAGAAAACCAATTTAGTGTCTGCAAAAGGCTTCAAGCTTTGTGTGGGCTACAGGGCTGTCACAGCAAGTGGTTAAATCAACAGTCACACACAGAGAAAATGGTGCCATGAAAGGCATAAGAAAAAAAATAGGCCTCCTCTGTATGGAATAGATTCCCAGAATTGTCACTGGTAACAGTGAATGAAGCTTGTGGACTATGACACGATGTATGTAGAACACCAGGGTCTGGCCATTCCTATCTCTTGAGCCAACATGCCCTGGGAGATGTTCAGTTTTGATACTCTTTACCACAATGAGAGATCAGGATTCTGGCATGTCCTTGCTAGTATTTTATGTTGCTCCTGTTCAGTGTGTAGTGAGCTAGCAGATTAGTCATCCATATAAATGGAGAGAAGACTGTAGGAAGAAAACCTGAAGCTGGGCTCTGGGTCACTTTCAGTACCAGCCAGAATCCAACTGAAAGGGGAATCCTCAGTGTACGAGGGGCATAAGCATGGCACAATTCTGCTGCAGTGAACTGAGGAGGAACCCCACAAGGAAGAAGGATCTGGATTAAATCAGAACTACATTTGTGTTCAGTTTTTCTTTGTTCCCGTCATAAATGTCGTGGAACTGACATAAATGCTCTTTTGTCTCTTCAGTTCACACTGAGTATTTCTACTACCAAGAGAATGAAGGAAATAATTATAATCCTTCCCTTCTGTGATTGAAATGTGCAAGATTTAGATGAAAAATTTGAAAAATATTATTGTAAGCATCGAGCATTTATTATTTCTAACCCTCCATCAGCAGGAACCTCTAAAACTTAGACCATCTCCAAGGAACAGTACCCCTGTTGAGTCCTAGAAATAGCTATTTTACAGTTTTCAGATTGTGTATATTATTGTTCAAATCTTGTTACATCTCCCAAGTAAGGTTCTTATATATTTAAGAATCGACTGGAAAGAAAAGCAGTGGCTCTCAGGCTGGATTTCATTCATAGCTAGCCTTTCTAATACAAGTCCGACATTACCAAGAACAGATATGAATGGAGTACTTCACTCCAACAAGCTGAAAAACAAACCTGCAGCCAGCATAAATGGAAGCTCCTGCAAGCAAGTTGATTTTGGACAGTAGTGCTATTTTTACATTACAACAGTCCACTGGATCCCCTCATGTACAGCATATGCTGCATTATGAAAGCATTCCCTGGGTTAACATTAATAAAACAATAATGTGGGCAATCATTTTTTAGCGGTTGAGTAATGCCTGGGCTTCAGACACCAATATAAGGCCTGATTCATCAGTGTCTTTTCCTGTAGCGACAAAATGGAAGGAAGTCATTGATATATCAAGCTCATTGAGCTTACAGATGACAGTTTCTTCTCAAAACATTATTTTAAAAATATTAAAGCCCAGTAGCATTTCCATTTCCCTCATCTGCGGTTGACCTAATGAAGACCATAAGCACATTAGTGTATATCATAAAAATACTATTGTGTAGTCATAGATAGAAGAACAGACATTTTGCAGCAATGTTGACGTTCAGTCTATCCCATTGAGTTGTCCGATGTAATAAAGTCACCTTTAAGCTTTGCAAATCATATCCCCGAGCAGCAACTGAGCAAAGAAGCAATAATGTTCGACTACTAAACTGATGTGACCTAAACGTCAGAGAATAGATTATTTATGTCTTTTGGTGGGGTGTTTTATAAAAACGTTAAAAGTATACAACTGTAAATACGTGAAGAACTCCTGAGTAAGCAGCCAGTAATAATAGGATACAAGTCACATAAATGCCGTTTCTCCTGCAGCGATGGGCATATAAAGAGACAGATTGAAGTCCTAAGGAATGATTGCTGCTGACTTGTTGGAATACAGTTGCTGATGTGTGATAGAATGGGTGAGACGAGCTCTCTTCAAAACGAAGCACAGAAATCAATAAGATACAGAGACGGAGGGGCCTGTTTATGAACGTGCGATGAGTTTTTGCGCTTACTGCATGTTTATATGCAAAATGTAGTGTGTGGTAAGGTCAAAGACTGTGCGGTAACTTGCAGGGGTGTGTCCAAATTCTGCCCTGGAGTTAGCCCACTTACCGCATAGCCCACGTTCTACGTCTTGGCAGATAATGCTGGCGCACAAAACAAAAAGAAAATGCAACTACGGTGACAGTGCAAGGCAACTACCTCTCAGTCAAGTGCCCTGTCTGATCAGATCCCCCTGACTGTATGATCCCCCTGTTCAGTAGCCAGGTGGGCCCCAATGAAGACCCCCTCCAAGATAATTCCATCTGAGCTCCCCCCAGGTTTCATCTGGAGGTTTCCCTGCTGTCTAGTGGAATGGAGCAGGAGCAGTCCCCCTCTACTCCTGCCCAGTAGCCAGAATAGCAGTGATGACCTCTAGCAGTAATCTAGCTGTACTAGTTAGGGTCATTGCCACCATTTTAGAGCCTGGGAGCTACCAGGAAGGAGCCAAGGGGATTGCCTCTACTCTGATGCAATCCCTGAGTAGACGTGCAATGTTGGTTGGAAATCATGCCTATGCAACGCCTGCAGGCCAGTCCATGATTGATTTTGTCATGATCACACCTACATGTGTATCTTTGGGCTTTCTAAAATGCCTCCAGGGATGCCTTTGTGATTAGCAGTCTGAATTCCTGCTTGAAGATGTCCAAATCATGAACAGAGCTTCTAAAGTAGCCCTTGGTGTCAGATAGGTTAATGAGTAAATCACTTCTTTCGCTCATACCTGGGCCGATTTTCAAAAGATGGAGTACCCTTTTGCAGGAAAATCTTCTCAATAATGTTTAAGGGAAATAATTTTGCAACTTATATTGTAAAATTTATGTGACTGGATTTTTTGATATTTTTATGCACCTCGCTTTGAGTTTATGAATCTTTTCAAGCAATGAGGGATCAAATATTCAAACAAGACTGAGCTCCTAAATTTAGGAACCTAAATTAAGAGCCTAAAGAAGTCATTTTAGTAGGTTTCAGTGGTATTTGTACATGTGAATAGAAGCACTTATATGCTTACATTGCAGAAAGCTGTTATTTATGGGCCCGATATTCAGCGGCGGCACCTAGCGTGATTACAGAGGCAACACTGCTGAACACTAAACCTGAATATTCAGTGCCAGGGCCATCTCCGATCATTGGCATTGACTATCCACGTTCACTGCCAAAGCAGAAAGCTAACCAGGCAGCGGCGATATTCAGTTGCTGCCCAGTTAGCTTCGGCGGCGAAGGTTAGGACAGCCTTTTCTGTGCCTAACTTTCACTGCCGAGGGATAACCAGTCAGCAACTGAATATCGCCACTGACCAGTTATCCCCCAGTTAGACTCGGGGCATGTAACAGTGGTAGCTGTGGATATTCTGCAGCACTAACTATGAATATCCTGCCTAGCGGCATTTATATGGTTTCTAGGTCTGCAAACTGTGTAAATGCCTTTGAATATCGGACCTCACACGTATAGAACCACAGCACATACAGTTCAAAAGAGGGCATGCTGTGGACTGGCCATTAATGTATGCGTGTATTTCCAATTTTCCAATAGCAGCACATGCATACTTTTAAAAAACCTGGATGTCAACATTTACACCTGCTCTGAGGCAGGCGTATCAGCTAACAACTCATTTGGACCAGTGATTTGGGGGCAATTGTGTTTATCTCATTGTTGTAATATTATTAATATCATTAATTGGGAACTAAGTGTGATTGGAGATAGTTATTGTTACTGGTAGCATAGTGTAATGGGAGTGAGTGGGTTAATGAATGTGTTGGAGTATGAATGTATATGGTATGTTTTCATTATATTTGTAGTTGCTAAATTGGAGACATCTCTATTGAATATTGATATTGTAATTTTTAGTAATATATCAAATAATACATTTAATATATAATTTTACCTCAATAGGTGTTACCTCTTGTGTTTTAATAGAATATGAACATGTATGTCAGGACATACCTTGCATTAAATGGTACCTGGCAGTATAAAATGGCCCCAGTGATTCTTGCCTTGGTCATCTCTAGAAATACGCTTGAAACTGCTAAGGATGGACCCTTACCAAGTACACAAAACCCAAAACTAACATTGCAGTTCCCCAAAAGATGCATAATATTGCTGAGCAACAAATGTATGCCCTTTTTGTGCCTCAGGCCTATAAGTGCACTCATTCTACTGCTCTGCACTACCAGTCATCTCTTATTTCTCCATACACCCCTCCTGGGGAACCCGCTATTCTGGTAGATCACTTCTATCTGTGCCCTTCTCTTCTACTGCCAACTCCAGACTTTGCTCTGTTCACCTTGCTGCTCCCTATGCCTGGTACAAACTGCCTGAGTCTGTACATCAGGCTTCTTCTCTGGCCCTTCGCAAATCCAGACTGAGCGCTCATCTCTTCATCGCCATCTTTGGATCTGATCCGCCTAATCTCACTTGTGTTTCCTTACCATTCCCCCTGGATATATCCTGTCTACAGCTGCTCTGTTGTCTGTCTTGACATGCCTTGTAGCACTATACAAATAATCAGTAGTAGTAGCAGGGTCTTTTGGCTATAGCAGCTGAGGCCCATCTATCTGGGTACTGGCATTTCTCACAGCAGCTACACCTGTTCCATCATGGCATATGTCAGTCTGTATACATCCGCTACCTGTGGGGCAACCCTGTCTGCCTTCCCACTGTCTGCTTTGTGGCACTGCTCCTCTGGTCAGGGTTGTGTGGGCATGGGAGGGGAGATCCCTGTGCCATCACACCAAGTAGCCAGACTCCAGATATATCACCACTCTTGCAGCTCTCATAGATCCTGGACTAGGTAGGGATGTAGGCCTCCTGGTATATTCTGGGGAATGTTGACCCAACATCAGTCAGTAGATGTATGGCTCCCTATCACACTGCCAACAATATATGATCTCATTAGAGTACCACATGAAAAATAATCCAGAAGGAATCTGCATAGGTTCCCTATAGTGAAATGTCAAAACACATCGCTGTCAATAATAAGGAACCCTCAGAATAAGAGCATTCAGTAGTGAAAACAGCACTAATACATGCTCAAATGCAACACCATTGGTCTCAAAGAATATTCATTATGGACATGCATTAGTACTGCTTTTACTGTTGAATGTCCTTATTCAGAGGATCCCTTATTATTGACAGGGTTATGTTTTGATATTTCACTATACAGTAGAGAACCATCTCTGATTTTGTCTACCTGATCACTCTGGCAGTTAGTGATGCTGCGATCATCCATACCGTCCAGGTTCTGGTCAGGCTTTCACGTCCTTCTGAATTGCAGATGAGCACACCAGATCCTCCTGTGTACCCCTCAAACCACACACACACACACACACACACACACACACACACACACTCACTCTCACTCTCACTTTCAGTCACAAAAACATAATTCTGCCAAAAAGATGCTCTGAACCTATACCTAACAGCTATGACATAACATATTAGCATGAGGTACCAGGACTAAAAATATGATCTCTGTTTCTGACCCAAACAAGAATCCTTTCCCTACTCACACCCATACTATCCCTACATCTGCAGTCCCATTTTTCAGAACATGGGAATTGTTAGGGCCCCTAGATTGGCTCCTTTAGCACAAACAGCACATTTCAGCATTGCCATAATACACACTATTGTTTTTAATATTTCTGAAAGGGTGTTTATTATTGTGTCTATACCTTACAGCATTCCCTCCCTGTTCCTTAAAACTGCATCTTGTGTTTCCCAGACTGCAGTCACACCATTTCAAAACATACTTGTCACAATCATTCTTTAGTAAGGGACGCATTGCAGAAAAGAGTAGCATTTTTTCTAAGTTCTGGCCTTATTCCAAGTTTCAGCAGGAATAACGTGGACGTTTCCAGAAAACACTTAATACAAACATGGGCCTTTCCTGCATATGCTTTATACGTCTCTGTGGCTGACCACGCCCCTGTTCCGCCCCTTCTGAGCATGTTCTAAGATCCCCATGCTAGCGCTGTGCACGTGCATGATAGTATTGCTTCAGAATAAGGTCAGGGGTGTTTATGGCATATAAACATGTTCACCACATGTACAAACCCCTTATTCATATTCTGGAATGATCATCTGGAATGCACACGATCGTGGTGACATCTCGGTGGCGGTAGCTCTGGATCTATCCGCAGCCTTTGACTTGGTTGATCACTCTCTCCTCTTACAACGTTTACGGGATGCGGGTCTTTGCAGTACAGTCCACCACTGGTTCCATTCCTTTCTTTCTTCCCGGTCCTGCTCGGTGCTTTCTTCTTCCACTTCTATTTCCCCCTCCGAACCTCAACGTCTTCTTTGTGGGGTCCCTCAAGGTTCCGTCCTCGCTCCCCTTCTTTTTAACCTTTTTTTAGCCCCTCTTGCTTCCTTAATCCAACAGTTCGGTATTTCCTTTTTCTTCTATGCTGATGATATCTTGTTACTCCATCACACATCCCCCTCTAGTCCTGATCTCACTGCACTAGATTCCTGCCTTTCAGCCGTCGCAAACTGGCTAACTCTCAACTGCCTCCATCTCAACCTGACCAAGACCATCGCTATTTGGTTCACCCACGGTGCCTCTTCCCCTTCCACGGCCCCCTCTTTTTCTGGCTCCCCTATACCTCTGGTCTCCACTTTTCGTTACCTTGGTGTACACTTTGATTCTGATCTATCCTTTCACACACACATATCACATATCACCAAATCATCTTTTTTCTTCCTGCGTCAACTTCGCTCTATTCGTCCCTTCTTCTCCTCTTCTGCTCTTACCACTCTAGTGCTTTCCCTTGTCATGTCCCGCGTTGATTTTTCAAACTCACTCTTCATTGGTCTCCCCAAATCCCAATTAAACCACCTGCAACGTGTTCAAAATACTGCAGCACGCCTCCTTACACACACTTCCCTCCGTGATCATATCACACCCCAGTTATTTCATCTTCACTGGCTTCCTATCCCCTTCCGTTCCACCTTTAAATTATTAACCTTGGTCCATAAAGCTATTCATGACAGCACCCCCCAGTACTTATCTGATCTCCTCTTCTTCCATTCTCCCAGATACACCCCTCGTTCTTTTCACCTCAATCGTCTCACACTCCCGTCCCCCTCCCGTGCTCACTTACAATCCACCCGCTCCTCTGCTTTCTTCTTTGCTGGTCCCGCCCTCTGGAATTCTCTCCCTCCTACCCTCCGTTTAGAGCCCCAACACAAAGTCTTCAAGCAAAACCTCAAGACCCACCTGTTTTCCCTGGCATTTAATCTCCCCTCTCCTTTTGTGTGACTCTACTATTTCCTTAACCCCCTCCCTGATGTTCCCTCATGTTGCCATGTCTCGTCCTGCCTTCTTGGTCCTTCTCTACTATCCCTTTTTTTAATATTGTACATTTCTTTTCCTTTCGTTGGCCTCGGCCTTCTTTTATTACTTAGCTTTTAATTGTACACCGCCTTGGTTATTGAGAAAGGCGGTTTTTATCAAATAAATAAACATTTTATCAAATAAATAAACATATTGCAATTGCAATCAATCTGAATTTTAGACCTTTAATTTTTTAGCTAAAAGAAGTTTGTGCCTTCAAAAATTATATTTAATGCAGCCTTTTAATGTTCCTACCAACAGCTGGCGACCCTTTTTGGGTATAATGCCAGTAATTTAGCTGCAAAGAAATACAGTAAGAAATAGACATTAGGCTTCTTGCTGTAAAGCACAGCCCGAGAGTTTGAGAGAGCTCATCCACTGTCACGAGAGGATTGGGTGTTTTGTGCAGAACCTCAAACTGTGACCTATGTCTGAAACTGTGATCAAATGTGGATCTTTAGGTTATATCTTCCAGAATCCGACACCTGGAATCTGGATCACCTTTGAGCTCTTTGCTAGGACAGCCATCCATATTTTAATATGACCTGTCACTCAGACACAAAAGATCTGAGAAGTTGTATCTCATCCATTGAGTCTTTTTCCTTTAAGGATTCAATGAATTTGTCCTCTGCTATGGTATCACTTGGCTTGGTCACTCCCACCTATAATGTTTCCTGTTACATAATAGTCTCGGTGACACTGAAAAACACCCCTAACAACTGCTACATTTTTTCTCACATCGAAACCCAAAGGAGTTGTCACTTTAGGAACCTTTGTTTCTGCAATCAAAACTTCTTAATACAATATGGCATATAGTATTTAATCCATAATGTACCTCAGATGAGAGTATATGGATCTAATTTTTGTTATTTTTCATTTCAACAAGTTTGACCTGTACAATTACTTGGCACTCTAACAAAAATAAAAGCCTTTTAAAAATGCCAAATCTTTAAGTTATGCAATTAACTTCACTGCTGCCCATTTCAGGGTATGCAGAAAATCATTCACAGCGGTAAGCCTCCATGGCACAGAGTCAAATAGTCCCTGAGCCAGCCCAAATATCCTCTTTTGTAGCATATGGAAATACATTTTCAGCCAACAATCTCCAATAGACAGCTAATTAATTACAAGACTTAAGAACTTTGCAGAATGTCAGACCCTAATGCTACTGTTTCATGTGTTGTGTGGTGATTTATTATAGACAAAAATTAAACACAAACCCAGTAGGTTTTTTTTGCTGCCCTTCGTTGGTTACATGTCTTGGTAGGGATGATGTTCTCTCCATTACAAGCATCTCAAGTGCCTTTGTTTCTTAATGATTGATCCTTTTCATTCCTGATAGACAAACAGCACCGGGAGATGAAAGTATTAAACAAGGCACTTTTCTTGCAAAGACTTTCCAGCTGAAATAGTAGCACACCTATTAGCAGGCAACTATATCAACATCACTGTCTTTCAATAAAAGGTACTGTGGTTTTAATGAAAGTCTTTTCAGTTTTAAAGCATGCAATGTTTTCTCCTCTGTCAGGAAGAAAGGAGCAGATGGCTCTGATTGCAGAGCCTTGGGGCAGATTTTAAAACCCCAGGAGTGAATCAGGTCTCAGGAATTGCAGGAAAGGGAAATATTATATTTTAATTTACTTTCCAACTTGTGAACTTCACACGTTGCACAAAGAGATGGATTGGATACTGTTGCCTTACATCCATCACAGCTCCGAGCTTTGCATAATCAAACAAAAGACACTTTAATAAAGAACTTATAATGAATGGAGTGGGAGGCCTTGGTTTTCCATCTAACAGACATAACAGAATTTGAAGCAGCCTGTGCTATATCTATCTATTCATTTATTTATTTGGCACTCATACATTTCTTCACCGACTCACAAAAATTGCCCAGAATGGTTTAAATAATCAAAATACATCATCATAATAAAATATATGCAATAATAGAAAATCAAAAACAGATTACTGCAAGAAACAAAATGTAATTTTACAAAGTCATTAAAGCATGTATTTGGTAGTTTACGTATGTTAATGACCTCTTATACCATTATTTTATAAGAGGCATTTTGAAATGAAGGTGCTTGCTTTGCTGGTAGGTGTAGCCGGGTGTGCAGAGTATATAAAATACCATAGTCTATGTCTGTATTTGCAAACGTTATGCAAGTCATTCACACCTGCTATCAAGCGGGGTAAATGTCCATGCCTGAATTTAAGGCGTGATCTCTGCCACTTAACACTAGTATTTTAAAAAGGCAAATAAGTGCCTTTAGGAAAATTTTGTCTGCCTTAAGCTAGGCATCCTTCTATTAAATTATCCTTTCAAAGTATGACACAATGGCACATTTCCCCTTCCTCCATTCACAGACTCAAGCATTTCTAGGGCTTATTGGGAAGAACTATAGTAAAATGTATCTTCATAGGATGGTATGGGTTGTGTGGGGGTTGTATGCTTGCTCTAATCCTGACTGGGGGAAACAAGCTGCAGAAATCCAGTCTCAGCTCTTTGATTCCAATTCTCTGAGTTATACATACACACAGAGTTATATCTGTGGTTTATGGTTTAGGCACTTGATATATCATCCTTTATTATGTGTATCAGAGAGGTTTACAGATATATGGTAACAGTGCTACTGAAGCTTCAGTGGAGGAATTCAGGCCTGCAAACCTGAGCAGTCTCCCATAATTTGTATCTCAGCTAGGCCACAGCACTTTCTTTTATTAGGAAAAAATACCACATTGTACAATTTCATCTTATCATTCTGCGTCATGCTTCTTCACTACTTTTTGTTTATCTACTTGTTACAAGTCAAGCTAAACACTACATGTTGCAGGTCATGCCAAGCACAAACATATTGCTCACACTTAATCATGACAAGCATTCTGCAATCAAAAACATTCTGTCTTCATAAGAACTCTGTCTCTGTCTAGCTGTTTCTGTAAAGATATGACCTTGGCTTCCCTAACACATATTGCTAGGCTTCAGGCTGTTCTCATTCTTTATATTGTCAACTATTTCAGAGGACCCTGGTACCCCACTTCAAGTTCCTTTCTATAGAATGCAGTGTGTGTATGTTTGTGGGAGTCATATGGGTTGTATATGTGTGGACAATTTCTCCATATGGCTTAGTTCTTTACATCATCTTTACACTCACAGAAACTAATCTCAATAACAATAGAGTTCCCCAAAAATAAACAATTATTTGTAGGGAGAGATCTCAGGATGGCTACAGAGCCCTTCACATGACAAATAACTTTGCCATAGGGACTAGCGAGATACTCACATCATTGATCTCCAACCCCCTCCAATATCATTTTATTAATCCAAAACTAATCTAGGAAAGTACTTTACAAGATTATCTAATAACAATCAATACATTTTTCAAAAAATGTTTAAAATAGTATCTCAAAATAGAGAATAAACTCCAATTCAACTCCAATTTCTTATATTTAATAAATATCAAAAGAGAGACTTTCACCCTATCCAACTAAATAACCAGCGGTCAGTACAATCCGCTCCTCTACTAATCTTCTGCCGCTGCTGTCTCTCCTATAAAGACAGAAAATACATAATACTAAACTGAACTCACTAACTTTCCACAAGTATTCATAAGCACTTACAGTAGCTCTCATGAAGATCTTGTAGATGATTTCTTTTGTCACCAGCAGCCCGACAAAGGCCTTCATTTTGCCTCAACAGAGGCTTCTTCAAGAGCTCCACAAACAGCTTCGACGACCATTACAAAGACAAACTTTAGTGTCTGACGTCACGATATTTAAAGACCCTATCACTAATGAGATTACCTATCTGTTGACTCTAAAATTAACCCTATCATAACCAGCACTTCTCAAATACTCTATAGGAACGCACATTGAACTTCACAGCCCATCTTCACACAGATCATAACTGCCAAATTATCATTTCTTAAAAGAATAGTGTCCATTTGATCTTAACATTAAGCCCTTCCAGTTCTAAAGAATTTAATGTGAAAATCCATCTTTGTTCACGTTATAATAAATACTTCCCATGATCTCCACCGCGTACATTTAATGGCACATGCTCCAAAACTTTGCAGCGTAATTCTTCAAAAGAATGATCCAAGCTCCTGCAATGTGCAATAAAAATAGTTTCAACCTTTGCTTTGGACAAACTGTACTTATGTTCAGCTAAACACACTTTTAAAGGGTGTGTTGTCTTCCCAACATATAGCTTCATACAAGGGCATCTCAAGCTGTAAACTACATAAGTTGTATTACAAGTTGTTGTTCCTCTTATGTCATAAATCCTTCCCTTATTACGAAAGTTAGTATTTTCAAGCATTACATTACAAAATATACAGTGTCCACATTTAACATGCCCCGCTTGTATTTCAACATTATTATCATGTGGAACAGCGGAACATAAAAGATCCTTCATGTTACAGCTCCGGCTATAGGCTATATGCAGCTCATGTCCCGAAAGTTTAGGATGAGTCATCAATAGCCGCCATCGTTTATGAATAGAAGCTGTCAACGATCGAGACAATTTAGAATGAGTAAAAACACACGGATCTGAAGAAGTAGTCTGTGATTGCTGAGGCAGCAACAGCCACTCACAATGATTATAACGCGCTCTTTTGTAAGCTTTATGAAGTACTGAATCTGGATATCCACGTCGTTTAAATTTACTCATCAGTCTCATAGCTTGTTGTTCCAATAATGAGTCATTACTTGATAATATCAATCTTCCAGGAGGATCTTTTAATGCCTTATGAATTTTAGGCAAAATATAAAATGCTGGTAGCTTAGGAAATGGTGGAGTCAAATAGGTATTTTCTTTCTCCGTCAAATATCCTGATTGCAGAGCAGATTGTATTAAATCATTCAAAAGAACTTGTATTTCATGCATCGGTGCTGGAATCACAGGCATTGTATGAATTAAGAAAAATGGAAAATATAACGATAAAAAAAGCGGATAAAGGAGGTCCGATAGTTATCTTGAATACTTCAGATTATGGCAAAGAGGTCTACCGTCAACTTGACAATCTGAATCATTATAAATGGTTACAATCTGATCCGATGCATGAAATACAAGTTCCTTTGAATGATTTAATACAATCTGCATTGGAATCAGGCTATTTGATGGGACATGGGAAGTCTGGTGGCAGAGGAGGCGATGGCGGTGGCAGATGGGGAGGTAAAACGCAGAAACCCTTGGGCCACCCCTGATCAGGCCTCTAATTGCTGTAGCATAGGCACTCATAGTCACTATATATTCACTTGCATCTTAATCATCCAAGTTTAATAACAACAATGGTAAAGGTGCTTTGGCAAAACATGGCTGCAGCTTTATTTTGGCTATAACTTGATCCAACTTAACTATATAGTAACACTATTTGAATCTTCCAAAATTAGCATCAGACTGAACTAGACAGTATCATTCTTGTCCCTACTTAATAAATGATTAGCCAAATATTTTCATACCCCCCCCCAACACCCGACTCCTCCCCCCATCCCATGTCCATCCCCCCCCCCCCCCTCTTGTTCCTGTACTTTGGGCCTACATGCTCTGCCTTTTCCCAGGGTAGGAGGGTGGGTTTAAGTCTCCGGCTGCAACTGCTCCATGCCTGCATGCAAGAACCTGGAAAGCCTGCATGAAGAGAAGGTACTGTACTCTGTGCAAGCTCCTGCTTGTTCCTGCTCACTTTTCCTCCAGTCTTATTCCTCTGCCCCTCCTCCAACGAATCAATTGGTGAGTTCAGCAATGTTATTAGCCCACTCCCAAATTTTCCTGGGCTGGGGGAGCTGGGCTTATATATGATGGGACATATTTCTTTATCTTTCTGCCACACTTTCATGGCCTCTGACTGCATTTCTTGATACTTACGGATCTTCTTCCTTTCCACATGATTCACAGGATAATCACTTGGAACCAATACCTCTGTTATCAACGTCATTCTAGTGCTTTTCTCCCTTACCACTATGTTGAGTTTCTTCACATCCAGCTTCTTATCGGTTGGAATGAAAATGTCCCAAGTATTCAGAACCTCTTCATTTTCCATAATTCTTTTAGATTAGTGATCCCAGTGCTTTTCTGGTACAGCGATGTTGTAGTGCTTATAAAGTTTCCAATAGATGAGATTTGCCATCTTGTTGTGCCTTTCTATATAGAAATTTTGTGCCATCAAACCTTTGCAACCAGATTAGTACCCATTCCTAGATTTTCTTACAAAATCTGCATATGGCTGTTTACCAGTTTTTTCTGTAATGCACTATCCTGGGCTGGAACTATCAAGTTCTCATCCTTAGGTTTCAGTTTGCTTCTCCTTGATATGCATCTAACTTGCCAGTGCTTATGTTGTTTCCCATTTTCGTCATTTGGCTCCTTTTGACATTTCCTGAAAGATTCTCTCTTACCTATAACAACAGCCTCTCTGACCTAAACTAGATGTTGGGGGTGGCTGACTGATTAATTGGAGCAGGGGTAGGCGCTGGGAGTTGGTTGACTGGCTAGCTGGAGGGTTGTAGTCAGATGGTGACTGACTGGATTGGTGGGAGTAGGCAGGCTGGGACAAGGTGTCTGGATGATTTTGAGAATGGAAGGAGATGGTAGAAAAGAAAAGGGAGACTGGTGAGGTGGAAATGGATATAAGAGGGAGCCTGGGTGATCACAGGGAGGGAGGGGGGGGGGGCTGGATAGAGAGAGAGAGAGACAGGGTGAGGAAGGGCCTATGCATTTCTGCCAATGGCCTTCAGGGTACCTGATTTACTACAATTTTTTTCCCTAAAAAATAAAGTTACCAGATTTTTTGCAAGTAAATCTGGGACAATTATCTGAAGTGGGGAGAGGGGAAGAAAGGGAAACCATAGTTCCAGGTTTGAGCAACAGGGCGTGGAGAAGGGAAGAAGAGTCATTACTAACCCCCTCCATCCATCCCATGAAAGCAACAATATCACTTCCAAGCAGGGCCGGCCCATGCATTGTGCGAGAATGTTTTTTGCCCAGGGCCCAGCACTTCAGGGGACCCCGTGAGAACTTCATTCTGCATATGTTTTCCGTTTAAAGGGACGGCTTCAGAGGGAGCCTGGGAGACCCGAAGCCCCGGCTCACCTATGCACAGCGCCAGAGTAAAGAGCGGCATGCTTCTTCACTCCGGTAGCTGTATTCTCGTGAAGCACACTGAGGGCTGGGAAACAGGAAATGCCCTTTAACCTATCCTGGCCTTCTGTGCGCTTCACGAAAATACAGCTACCAGAGTGAAGAAACACACCGCTCTTTACTCCAGTGCTGTGCAGAGGTGAGCCGGAGGTTTGGGTCTCCCAGGCTCCTTCTGAAGCCACACAGAGAGGCACAGGGCTCTTCGGGAGGGGGGGCTGATGAAGGGACTTTGACTGGAAATGGGCTGATGGGTGCTAGAATAGGACTGGAATGGGCTGATGGGGGCTAGGATAGGATTGGAAATGGCTGATGAGGGGGCTAGGACTGGAAATGAGCTGATGAAGGGGCTTGGACTGGAAATGGGCTGATGGGAGCTAGGATAGGACTGGAAATGGCTCATGAGGGGGGCTAGCTGATAAAGGGGCTTGGACTGGAAATGGGCTGATGGGGGTTAGCACTGGAAATGGACTGATTGGGGGGGCTTGGACAGGAAATGGGCAGATGAGGGCTAGGATAGGACTGGAAATGGACTGATAGGGGCCAGCACAGGAAATGGACTGATGGGGGGCTTAGACTGGAAATGGGCTGATGGGGGGCTAAGATAGGACTGGAAATGGCTAATGAGGGGGGCTAGCTGATGAAGGGACTTGAACTGGAAATTGGATAATGGGGCTAGCATTGGAATTGGACTGATTGGGGGGGTGACTTCAACTGGAAATGACCTGATAAGGGGCTAGGATAAGAATGGAAATGGCTGATGTGAGGCTAGGACTGGGAATGAGCTGAGGAAGGTCTTAGACTGGAAATGGGCTGATGGGGGGGACCAGGTTTGGAAATGGGCTGATGAGGGGGACATGGACTGGAAATGGGCTGCTGGGGGCTAGGATAGGACTGGAAATGGTTGATATGGGGCCTAGGATTGGAAATGAGCTGATGTAGAGCTAGGATATGGCTGGAAATGGCTGATGGGGGGGGGGATAGGACTGGAAATGAGCTGATGGGGGCTAGCACTGGAAATGGACTGATTAGGGGGGGCTTGGACTGGAAATGGGCTGATGGGGGACTAGGATAGGACTAGAAATGGCTTTTGGGGGTTAGGATTGGAAATGGACTCATGTGGGGGCATGGACTGGAAATGGGCTGCACATATTTTCAGAGTAGTGACCACATTAAATATGCATATGAATGCCTATTGACAAGCATATATAAACAAAAACCCTAGGTTTATGTGCATTGTTCACCTGTAAATATAGATGGCCCCTTATAAAATGATCACCTTATAGTGTAACATGATGGTATGTTTCTTCTTTCTCTATTCACAAACTCATAAAGGCTATGTCAGGGACTGGGTGGGAAGAGACATGGTAAAGTGTCTCGGTAGGGTGGCATAGGCTATGTGGGTGGGTGGGGGCCATATGGGAGTGTCGATGAGTAGTGATTGTGCTTTGAGAGTGGAGGTGTGTAATGTGGGAATGTCTCTGGGAAATAGGATTATGGGGTGTGTGTGGCTTTTAAGGATGGGAAAGTGGGCGTGTATGTGGAGGGGGGGGGGAGGTGATGGTATTGTCTCCAGAACATGGGGTTATGGGGATGTGTGGGGGTATCTTGGTGGGGAAGTGGGAGTGTATGTGGGGGTGATGGTGGTATTGCCTCTGGCAAATGGGGTTATGGGATGTCTGTAGGTGTCGGGGTGGGGAAGTGGGAGTATACATGGGGGGGTGGCATTGTCTCTGGGCAAAGGGGTTACTGGAATGTGTGTGGGTATAGTGGTGGGGAAGTGGGAGTGTATGTGGGTGTGTGTGGTGGTATTGCCTCTGGAAAACAAGGATATGGTTATGTGTGTGGGAGTAGGGGTGGGGAAAATGGGAGTGCTTGTGTGGGGAGGTGCAGTGGTATTGTCTATGGGAAAAGGGGTTATGGGGATGGTGTGGGTACAGAGGTGGGGAAGTGGAAGTGTATGAGGGTGTGTGTGGCAGTATCACCACTGGGAAATGGGGATATGGTGATGTGTGTAGTTGTCGGATGAGGGAGTGAGAGTGTATGTGTGGGGGGGTAGGGTCGTATTATTTCTGGGAAATGGGGATATGGTGATATGTGTGGGCATAGGGATGTGGAAGTGGGAGTGTATGTGGGGTGTGGGGTGATATTGTCTCTCTGAAATGGTGATATAGTGATGTGTGTGGTTGTAGGGATGGGGGAGTGGGAGTATATATGGGGGGGGTAATGTCTCTGGGAAATGGGGATTTGGTGATGTGTGTGGGCATAGGGATGTGGAAGTGGGAGTGTATGTGGGGTGTGGGGTGATATTGTCTCTAAGAAATGGTGATATAGTGATGTGTGTGGTTGTAGGGATGGGGGAGTGGGAGTATATATGGGGGGGGTAATGTCTCTGGGAAATGGGGATTTGGTGATGTGTGTGGGTGTAGAGATGGGGAAGTGGGAGTGTATGTGGGTGTGGTATTGTCTCTGGGAAATGGGATTATGGTGATGTGGGTGGGTGTAGGGATGTGGAAGTGGAAGTGTATGTGGGGTGTGTGGTATTATTGTCTCCAAGAAATGGGGATATGGTGATATATGTGGTTGTAGGATGGGGGAGTGGGAGTGTATGTGGGGGGGTGTGGTGGTATTGTCTCTGGGAAATGGGGATATGGTAATGTGTGTTGCTATAGGGGTAGGGAAGTGTGAGTGTGTGTGATAGTATTGTCTCTGGGAAATTAGGGGTGCATGTGTGTGTGGGGGGGGGTGGTATTTAAAGAAAACATCATGGCCAACTGACAGGAAAAGAACTGTGTTTATAACAATACTGAACAAGGTGATCTGACTGTGGAAATTATCACACAATTGCTCTGATCCTACATGCCAGCAAGATCCTAGTCAAGATCATTCAGCAGAGACTACAACCATACCTGGAACGAGAACTGCCTGAAGTTCATGTAGGGTTCAGAAAAGGGCGAGGAACAAGAGACATCATCTCAGATGTGAGATGGATCCTTGAAAAGACAAATTAATATCAAAAAGTTATCTATATGTGTTTATTGACTACAGCAAGACTTTTGACTGTGTAAATTATGAGAAACTCTGGGCCACATTAAGAAGAAAAGATATACTCGAACACCTGATAGTTCTCTTGCACAACCTTTACATTGATCAGGAAACAACAGTTTGAATGGAACAAAGAGAAACAGAATGGTTTAAAATCAACAAAGGTGTACGACAAGACTGCATATTTTCCCCCTACCTATTCAATTTATATGCTGAACAAATCATCAGAATATGCTGAACAAATTATTAGAGCAGGACTTTATGAAGACAGGTTTGAAGATTGGTGGTAGAATAATCAACAACCTTTGCTATGCTGATGACACCACAATACTGGCTGAAAGTGAAGATGATCTGAAACATTTGCTTCTGAAGATCAAGAAGCATAGTTGTAAAATGGACCTGTAGTTTAACGTAAAGAAGACAAAGATCCTGAAAACTTGTAATAAGTTTATTGTTGGTGGAGAAGAAATTAAAATAGTGGACAACTTTAACCTGCTTCGATCAATAATCAATAAAGAAACAGCAAGCAGTCAAAAAATCAGATGACACATTGCTCTTGGCAGAATGGCTATGAAGGACCTAGACAAAATTCTCTAAAGCAGAGATGTCTCTCCATAAAAGATTAAACTTGTCGAAGCTATGTTATTTTCAATAACGTCATATGGACGTGAAAGTTGGACAGTGAAAAAGATAGACAGGAAGAAAATCAATGCCTTTGAATTATGGTGCTGGCAAGGAATATTGTGTATACCATGGGCTACCCAAGGAACAAACCAGTGAGTTCTAGAGGAGACCAAACCTAAGCTTTCTTTTGAAGCTCAGATGATAAGGCCTCGACTTTCATGCTTTGGACACATCATGCGAAGAGAAAGATCATTAGAGAAAGACATGATGCTTGGCAAGGTCAACATAAAAGAGGAAGACCAGCACTGAGATGGATTAATATAATAACAGCAGCTATGAATTGTATTCTATCAACTTTGAGCCATCTGAAGGAAGACCGAACACAGTTTAGGACAACTATCCAGAGGGTCACCATTAGTCAACACTGCCCGTGTTTCTTGTGAGCACATATCCTTCCGAAGCAGGGCTGTGAAAAGGATGTCAAAGCATTAGAAATAATCCAGACTAATCTATCATTAAGAAACCTTTGATTCCTCCAGAATAGCTAAACAGTTCTTGCCAGCTATAAAGAGAAAGGTTTACCCCTAAGGTACCTGTATTTTTAGCACCTACTTTTTCAGCAGGATTAATGTTTTTTGTAATTGTAGTTAGAGAAAAGGGAAAGCCAGAAAAGAAAAAAACAAACCTTAGGCTAAGTCTATCTTGTCAGTTTAAATTAAAAACCTATTGTTCTGACTGTCTTCCAAAGGATGTCTGCAGGGTGAAAGTTGAGAGTTCTTGGAGGTCTAGCTCATGGGCATTGTATAGGGAACAAAAAAGGGAAGGACCTGCCTCATTTTCTTAGGAATGAGCTTCTTTCTGAAGTTTTATTTTACAACACTGGAAGCTCATTCTGTACTAATCCAGCCCCTCCTCAATGTCTTCCTTTTTTCCACCCTCACCCCACACCACAGACAGGAGACAGATTTCAAGACATTTAAAACCATCACAAATTGTTCACAAATCGTTCAGCAACAGGCCATAAAACTGAAGCTTTGGGATTAACAATTTCCATTTTAAGCAGAACACACATTTTAAAATTTGGTGTTTTGGATTTTTTAGCCTATTCAAATTACAAAATGTTTCTTTTTTTGACCAGGGAAAAATAGAAGGAAATCTCAAAACACTAGAGGGGCATTTTTTTCTCAGCTTTTGGAACTAGTATGTTCAGAAATGCATTTGTCTTGTCCATGTGTCTCTGCTAGATTGCATGCTCCATGGAACAGTGGCTGCTTCTTACAGGAATCTGTAGAGATCTGTTCATGCCTAGTAATGCTACAGAAATGTAAAATAGTAGACATCTGGATATGATTTTTTTTTACAATTTAAAATATCAGTCTCTTTTAATCCCACAGTCTTTGTTCTTCCTGGCTCATTCTGCATGCCTGGGTGACTCAGGGTACCCTCAGGAGCCCAAGAACTCAAAGAGCACCTTATCTGAGGTATCCCATCCAATACACCGGCTAACTGGTAAGGGTCACCATGACAGCAGCTGTCATAAGAACATAAGAAATTGCCATATTGGATCACATCGAGCTCCATCAAGCCTGGAATCCTTTTTTCAACAGTGGTCAATCCAGGTCACAAGTACATGGCACGATCCCAAAAAGTAGGAAAATTCCATGCTGCTTACTTCCAGGGATAAGCAATGGCTTTTTCCAAGTTTACTTTAATAGTTTATGGACATTTCCTCCAGGCAGGGCCAGCACTACCACTAGGCAAATTAGATAGTCACCGAGGGTGCTGGTCCTTCAAGGGTGCCCATTGCTGCTGCCCCTCTCCGGGGCCGGCAGTGACGGCAATAGCCACCAATCCACAATGGAGGGCTTACTAACACACTCAGTTGCTACGTCATGGTTTCCTCCTCTTCACAATCTGCCATTTCCGTCCGCCTTCCATTGCTGCTTCAAACCAGAAGCAGCATCAGAGGAGGGCGTAAATGGCACATTGTGAGGAGGAGGAAAAGACGACACAGCGTCCAAGTGTGTTAGTAAACACTGCATCACGGTTTCGGGGCTATAGCCACCACTGCAGGCCCTTGAGAGGGGGTGGGGGGCCACAGCAGGGTAGCAGGATGGAGGGGCCTACTTAGGGTGCCTAAAATCCTTGCTCCAGTTCTGCCTCCAGGAACTTTTCCAAATATTTTTTAAACAGAGTGACACTAACTGCTTTAACACACTCTCTGGTAATCAATTGCAGAGGTTAATTATAAGCTGAGTGAAAAAATGGTTTGTTTTAAATGTACTAATTGGTAACTTCATGCCATGACATGTTCCTTAGTTTTGCACTTTTTGAAACAGGAAATAATTGATTTGAGTTTTCCCATTCCACTCCACACAAGTCGAGATTTTATCGACATCTGTCATATCTTCTCTCAGTCCTCTTATCTCCGAGCTCAAGAGCTCTAATCTCTTTAGCCTTTCCATATAGGAGAGTTGTTCCATCTCCTTTATCATTTTGGTCACCCTTCTGTGTGCCTTATCTGATTCTCTTATATCCTTTTTGAGGTGTGGAGACCAGAATTGCACACAATAACCCAAAGCACGGTTGCACCGTGGAGCAATACAGAAGTCCCATAATCCTTTTCCTGGGTGGTGACTCCTGGAGAGTAGCTCTATAAAATTCCACATAGTTAATGTGTATTTTTCTGTGCACCACTGTGCCCTATTTTCTAAAGTCAAGTATGCAAATATTTTATAAAATAGGGGCATAAATGGTTGAAAACACATGTAAAATATAGGCATGAGCATTTACACCAGCCTTATGACTGGTGTAAATGCCTGAACCTAGATTTTTTAAGAATGAATCAAATTATAGCATTTTATATCTTATGTATATTAATTTGTGCTTCACACATGCTCCGCCCATGTGCATGCCCACAATGAAAGTATGTGCGATTGGCCCAGTACACATACTTACATAACAGTGACTGCCTAACTAAAGTACACACATAAGTCATTGAAAATCCATGATTTATACACACAAATGGCATGTAACTTCCCACAGCTCCTTATAAGATCACCCCCTAATGTAGAAGCTAGCATTGTATAGCTACAATTTGGGTTAATCTTCCTTTGCTTTACACTTGTCCACATGCAATTTAATCTGACATGTGGATATCCTATCTTCTTTTGCAATTTTTTGCAACCTGCATGAAACATATCAATTTTGAAGTAATCTAAAAACATGCCCCTAAGTTTGCACATGAGGCATTGGAAGGGTATGTAACATGCCCAAGGCCACAAGACGCATCAGTGGGCTTTGAACGCTGCTTTTTTTTGTTACAGGCCACTATTCTAACAACTAAGCTACCCCTTCACTCCATATCATATATAAAGTCATCTTCAAAGGGAATCAAGGCTATCATCTGAGGTTAGAATCTCATCAGTCTGCTTTGCTTCCAACCTATTAGGAAAATTTCTCCAATACAACTTTCTGATATAGATCTATATAGGAGGGTAATATCTTTAATGAATATAATTATCCAGGAACTGTCTCAGATCAAGCGGCTGCCTTTAAGCTGGGGTGTGAAGATTCAAATCCACCAGCGGCGCCTATGACATCAATGACTAGTTCCAATGAGTGATTTCTAATTGATAACCCCCTCTTTCCCTAGTGTTTTAAGACAAATTGACAGTCTCTAATGATGTACTGGTAGACACTTATCTTGTAGGTTTTGTGCTTCTCAGAAAAACCTTTAACTTTCTCTTCTCAAAGCCTTGACTTCAGTTGTAAACAGCGTGTTGGTTGTTCCCCAACGCTTCACATTAAACGTTATCACCGCGTTTCACTCTAATTTTAGAGGTTCTTCAGGAGATGGAACATAACGCCAGGCTTTAACCAAAACGATAGCTGAAACTACGCATAACTCGAACTGTGACTCCTTGAATTTTCACTTTTGTCTAGTATTCTTCTTACAGTCCAGAGTTCCAATAAGCATTGCGTTATTATATTTCTCCGTAAGAGAGACCAAAAGTACTCTTTGCTTCCAACCTAGGCAAAGTCAAAAACAATTTAGAAATACTAATATCTGGGAAGACCTGTGTCAGGCAGCCATGAGGCAGGGGCTGTGTGAAGGAGTGCAGGCACTGCAGAGGATGTCCCTGACGTTGGAGAGGCCCTGTAAGATTGGGCATCTCAAGTGTTCCCTCAGAAGAGCTGTGTCAGGCAGCCATGAGGCGGGGGCTGTGTGAAGGAGTGCAGGCACTGTGGAGGACATCCCTGACGTTGGAGAGGCCCTGTAAGATCGGGCATCTCAAGTGTTCCCTCAGAAGAGCTGTGTCAGGCAGCCATGAGGCGGGGGCTGTGTGAAGGAGTGCAGGCACTGTGGAGGACATCCCTGATGTCAGAGAGGCCCTATAAGATTGGGCATCTCAGGTGTCCCCTCGGAAGAGCTGTGTCAGGCAGCCATGAGGCGGGGGCTGTGTGAAGGAGTGCAGGCACTGTGGAGGACATCCCTGATGTCAGAGAGGCCCTATAAGATTGGGCATCTCAGGTGTCCCCTCGGAAGAGCTGTGTCAGGCAGCCATGAGGCGGGGGCTGCGTGAAGGAGTGCAGGTGCTGCGAAGGACATTCCTGAGATCAGAGAGGCCCAATAAGATTGGGCTGTGCGCATGGCCTTTGGTGCAAGGTCATGGCAAGCCCTAAGGTGCATGCCACAAGGGGCAGGATAGGCTTCTTGGGAGCCCCTTAGGAGCATCTCAGGGACTTTCTTTGGCATTTTGCTTACTTCACATGGGGAAAAGGAAGAAGAAGGCTGTTTCCTTTGAAGTCATTGTTAGTTTGATGGATAGACAACTCATGGTGAAGGAGGTGGGAACTCCCGCAACAGGTACTGAACTTGTCATAACTTCGTATCTGGGAGCTTCTTTGAGCTCTCCAGACCACTCTCCACCTCCTCCCCCATCTGTTGAGACTCCACTTGATTTGGCAGTGTATGATCAGCCTTTACAGCAGAGTACCCCTCAGCTTTCCTCTAGTCCTTACCATGCAGTCCCATGGTTGCCCCCCTCCCATTTTAGATTCCAAGGATATTCCTGATACTCAGGTTTTGTTGGCAGATATATGGAAGTTTGTGACCCAGACAGAGAGAACTTTGGTGATCATGGTTTCTCAGCTTTGCTAATTTTCACAGGAGACTGTGGAAAGGCTGGGAAGAGTTCAGAAGATCAGTTGGATTTACTTGTTAATTAGGTACTTAAGTGTGAAACTCAGGGGCATGTTTACTAAAATCCGCAAAATAGCGCGCCGCAAAATAGCGCACGGCAACGCGGCACTGAAATGCGCAGAAACGCGTTTAAACGCCCCGCACACGTGCGTGTCACCCCCGCACAGGTACGCGGCTCACTAACGGGCCCCGTACAAGTGCGGGCCCGCAAATGTCCGATAGAGGCGTGGAACGGCGAAAGGAGGGCGGAGGAAGGCTCCGGAGGGGCGGAGGGACGGGGTCAATGGGTGGAGAGTGGGAGGGGAGAGGCTCCCCGCACAGTATCGGGCCCGAATTTGCATGTAAAAACTACCGCGAGTGAAACACTCGCGGTAGAAAGCATTTAAAGGGAAGAGAAACCATTTCCGTCAGCAATGTACAGGAAAACCGGGGAAACCAGCAAAACGTGAGCAGTGTGATATATGTGCACAGCACAAAAGTGAAAATAAAAATAGAAAATGACCACAACAGAACTATTAAAAATAGTAATTCAGCTGGGGAACAGTTATAGTGATGGGCAAATACAGAAATCACACCCAGCAAAGCTCCAGAAAAAAGAAATGAATTTTGGAAGGGTCTACTGAGAGGAGACTCTTCCAAAAAACATTTCCACGTTTTGGAGCTTTCCTGGGAGTGTTTGCTATGGTTGCCCATTAATATCACTGTTGCCCAGCGTGGTGATATTTTGTCCCACATTTCCCGTGGTCATTTCCGGGGTTTATGTGCACGTTTGTCACCAGACAGGGTGCATATGCCCACAGTAGAATTGCGTAGAGCAGGGTTTGTGACTCCATCCTGCCAGGCTTACTGCCTCCAGGGGCTGCACTGTCTCTGTGGCTAAAGTGTGGTACAGCGGACAGAGTCATTACCTCCAGGACCAGAGGGCAGAGGTTCAAAACCCAGCTGGGGCACCTGCCAGCCCAGTCCCTATATTTTACCCACCACTAAATAAAGATAGCGCAGACACCCCTGTATGCATGGGGAAAACACCCATATTTTACCCAACACCGCACACACACCACAACAATGGGCATTACCTACAGCCAAGTCCCCCAAATGCAGTCCCATACTGCCACATTGCAATCAGGTCAACTGCTTTTTCTGAGAGAAGTTCATGCCAGCATGTTGGCGGACAAGTACATGTGGTGCAGGGGGCAGTGGCTGCTAACCACAGAAGACAGAGGCCTAGCCATGTGCAGGCTGGCACAGTCCACTGCAACAGACAGGTCCTGCCGGATCCACAGTCATGGACAGTCCAGGGAATCCAACCAATCTGTGGCTACACAGTGGTGCAGTGCACACAGACAGTGCATACAAGAACAGAAGGTCACAGGTTCAAAGCCCAGCTGGGGCTACTGCCAATCCTGCCCACATATTTTTCCCACAACTAAACAGTGATAGTAAGGACACACCTTTCATGGCGGGGACATATGCAATGGTAAGACATCTATCTTTTACCCCACTGAGCACAGACACCATGAACAGGGGCAGTACCTAGAGCAGAATCACCCAAATGCAGTCCTGGTGGGCCACACACCAGTCAGGTTCCATGCTGACACTCATACAAATGCCTGTGCTGTATATCTATGCACCACCCCCATGGCATGTAGATGTAGCCCATGCATATTCATGAGGGATAGCAGGAAAACCCGAACAGTGTGATGCAAACCTGGACTGGAGTTGGGAATCTGTGCCGTAAAGCAGCAGCCATCAAGGGCAGACACACCCACACCCACAGGCCCCATTGGCCAATGTCTCCTGGAAAGGCAGAACATTGGACCGTGCATGCAGCACCCAAAACGAGCACTTGCATAACTTACCAATGTCACCCTACACCTGAGGTATACGGTACACAGCTCGGAGACGTTTGCTAGGAGCACAGGCAGGCAGTTATCCATACGTTACGTACATACTGCTAGTTGACCCCATCCAAACAATCTGTTAGGTGTTTGCGGGGCATGCTCCAGGCCTGGCCTCTGACGGTGCTTACCACCCTGGGGAGTGACCACCAGCTGTAATGCGTACCATATCCATGCCTTGCCATGCTCAGGACCGGTTTGGTGGGCAAGGCTACTTACCCCCTCAATCGTAGCACCATGATGGCAGAGGTGTGGAAGTGTGTGTCTGTCTATACAGTGGGTGTTGGCTGCAAGCCCCTTCAACAGCCCACACTGCCAGCACTGTTGCCAGTATTGGCCAGTCAATGTGCATAATGAGGTGCAAGGTACCATGGGTATAGCCAGGGCAGGGTGGTGTGGCCAGGATGCATCTGCACTGGGCATAGGGCCCTGGCAGGGACATTGGCTGGGATATTGTAGTGTCCGGCCACCACCTACACAGACAGGGTGGCCAAAGCATGTCCTTCTGGGGGATCACGCTCACCCTGACTGTGCAGTGACCACAGCATGGCTAGGCCCCCCCATAGTGCTGTATAGTAGTTCTCTCATGTGATAGATATGGGTTTCTCTTTGGGGCCCAGTCACTGATCTATCTGCTTGCTGTGTATGCAGACAGCCCAGTTCTGGGTGCATGCATCTCCATTGGGAACATGCACTATGGACTAACCAGCAGACTGTTTGTAGCTGGTAAATGTCTTGCTATAATGGCTTGCAGTGGCTGTTGGCTTACTGCAGGGGAATATCTGGTGGTGGAGTGCAGCTTACCATACCCTGGGCTTATGTCTGTCTGCTATTGTGTTATAGCTGTGTATGGAGCTGCCTGCCTTGGGGGGGGGGGTGGTGGTGGTGTTCCTCAGCAGGACTGGGGTTGATGTTGCCCTCTACAGCCACCTTTGCAGGGAGGTAGAGTGTGGATCCCTTGATGGGGACCATGTTTGCCACGGGGGGGGTGTGCCTGATGGCAGCAGACAGGGATATCCATGGTGTTTGTGCAGAAACTAGCTATCTTACACATTAACACTGCTTTGGAACGCCCGCTTGGCCTCCATCAGCCATGGCAGGTGTTGTTGACCTGGTCCTGGCCACCTCATTGCACACTCAGGGTGAGCACAGTACCCGCACGATGTAACGGTGTGTGGCTACTCTGTGCAGTAAAACACCCGGTCAGTGCCCCCTACTAGGCCAAGGTGCTGTGTGGGTGCACCCGGTCACTTCCCCCAACAGGGCCGAGGTGCTGTGGGGGTGCATTCCCCATCTTGTGTCCATCTGCGGACAGCTAATTTGCATGTGCAGTGCATCATGGGTACGGGTGGCCTAACCCTATCCTGTTGACACCAGCAGACTGTCTGTGAGGTGACGTGTAGGCTATCTGCAGCCAGCCAGGGGCCTGCTTACAGCTATGGAGCTGTAGCGCAATGGTTACATCACTGCCTGTGTAGCCAGAGGTCATGGGTTCAAACCCACAGTGGGGCCCTTTGGTAGGGCTGTCCACAGCTTTATTTTTATTTACTGTACATATGTCTATGCCGGCAAGACCACCCTCAGCTTACTATACCCATTAGGTGCCTCTGAGGGTGCTTCATAGGGCGCCCTGTAGGCCACCTTATGGTTGCCATCCCTATAGGGTGCACTATACATTATCCTGTGTCGCAACATACATGCTGCCCTATAGGGGTCATTCAAGGGTGCCTTGGCGAACAGTGCACTGTAACATGTGCCTTATGGGCCGCCGTATGTTAACATGCTGGGAGAGTGCGTTTGCTAGTAGTGATAACAAAATAAAATTATACAGCCTCCTACAGCACTCCACAACATAATACATAATGCCTCAGCAGGCATTTTTCACTGGGCATTGTGAGGAGTTGAACCCCTGATCCCTGCACCATTGGTCAGTGTTTTAACCATTGTGCTGTGGCTCTGTTCCTGTGCTTGTGCATCAGCGCGCCGCCTTGTGCCTATCAGCGCGCCGCCTTCTGCCGCCCAAGGGGACCAGTGCGCCGCCTTCTGCTGCCCAAAAATAACTGTGCGCCGCCTTATGCCGTTCCAAATTAATTTGCCTCCTAAAACAATGTTAATCATTACAGCTACTGCCTCAGCTGACCTTTGTCGTTGCACACACTGGGGGATTGAACCCATGGCCCCTGCACCATTGGTCAGTGTCTTCACCGTTGTACCACGGCTCTGTTGTTTTGTATACTCAGCAGCGCGCCACTTTGCCTTTCCACGCGCTAATGTCGACCCCCGCACATTAGCGCGACGCACACACGTCCGGTTGCTTACTACCGTTTTTTTTCTATTTTCTGCCTGAACCGCCCACTCCTTATATGGCACAGGCACACTAGCACGGCCCCGCACGTTAGGAATGTTTAGTAAACATGCCCCTCAGTGTTTTTCCCTTCAGTCAGTGCCTCCACTGTAAAGGATAGTCTAGTTATTCATAGATAATCAGAGTTTTTCAAAAATTCCCTTAAAGCAAAGAATATTAGGTTTCTCAATTTTCCTAATCATCATTTGTTGTCCCCTGAAATCTTGCTCTGTAAATACTTTAGGAAAATATTGCCTTTATCTAATGCTGATGAGATGAATTTTTCTAAAATTGGGTTATTGTGTGCCCTGGGCAGGAAAGTAACTGATGAAGCACTAGGTGAATATGATGTCTTGCAACCTCAGTCAGATTTTAACTTAACACAATTCCTAGAAGAGTCGCAGGATAACATTCCTGCCCGAGCCACTTTAGTGGTCTCTTTTCCCTCAGAGCAGGACAAGGTATCAGTGTTTAAACGTTACTTTAAAATTAAAGATGTGTTCTTTTGTAGAGCCAAAGTGCAGCTGTTTCCTGCCACACAATTGCGCAGGAAGGCCTTTTTGGCTCTTAAGCCTAGGTTGTTGGACCTCGGGGAGTCTTTCATTTTGCGTTACCCTTATGAGGGCCTAGTTTCACTTCAAGGGTCTAAATTTATTTTTCTAGACTCCTTACATTTGGAGACTTTTCTCTCAGATAGGAAGAAGCAGGGGTAATTTTGGGTGAGGTTTAGGGTGATATTAAGTATATGGTTGCTTGTATGGAGGTTTCCTCCTTGGGTTTTTTTGTATTTTGTTCTTGCATTTTTTCTCTTCCAGTGTTGTGGGCTGATGGATAAGGCTAGGTTTCTTTAATTGACACTTATGATTGTACTTTTGTTTTCTTGTCATGTTTTTTTTTTACTTGCTTTTTGTAAGTGATTTGGAAAATCTGTTAAAAAATACTAATATCCATTTTCTGTATAATGGACTGTACTGTCCACGGCACCATGGTGGTCGCATTCTGGAGGAAGATTGGTGATCTAACACATTACCTAAAATCAGGTTAAAGTTACCTCCCCTGATCAGGAGGGCATTCTGCATAGCAATCAATTCTGCAACCTGGGCAAAAAATTCAGGAAAATCAGAATTTGGAACAAAAGAATTAATTAATTCCATCTGGACACCCCCTCCACCCCCCTCCCCTCCCCAAGCTTTATGTCCATTACTACCCATCTTCCCTCCAAGTTGAAAGTCTGAGACATAGTTTGCAGTTACATAAGAGTATGTTTACTTAACAGTGGTAAAGGAGCAAGTGTTCCATTAGCAGGTGCTAACTGTGCATGTGCACACTTAGCACGTGCAAAAAGGCACTTTAGTGGGCGCTAACAGCACCAGCAGCGTTAAGTGTCCTGTGGGTGGAGAGAAGGCGTACATGGGGCGGAGAGTAGGGGTCAATGGGCGGGGAGTGGAAAGTAACAAGGCTTGCTCCCTTAACGCAGGCACCTTAATGGCAGAAACCCTAATGCAATTCAAAACCTGGTGGAAAGTATGATTTTTGAGGAGAGAGAGCCTATTTTACATCTGCAATGTGATGCACAGAGAGGGGAGCCCAAGTAAGTGATAGTAGTTCTCCATTAGCAGCAAACGCATAGTGCCCAAGTATGAAAGGGCACTATGTTGATGGTGCAAATAGGGGCAAAGGAGGTGGCACATGGGTCATGCAGTGGGGGCTGCTGGTGCACAGAGGGGACCAGGCAGCTGCCTAGATGGCACATAGGAACAGAAAACTACAAAATATGCCATCATGCACAACTCTCCTGTGACTGCTCCACATGAGCACTCATGGACAGTCCTCACTTTGCTGCCCACATCAGGAACATGCTGCCTCCACCCAGACACTGTCCTGCCACACACTGACAGTACATCTGGATACATGTCCACACCTCACAGATACTATAATATAACTTATGGCACAGTGTATGCTTTCAGGAGCATCTAGGACTGCATGCCTGTCACAGCGCCCCCCCCCCCCCACTGCTGCATCCCCTCCACTGACTCTGCTGCCGCCACCACCCACCCATGACACAGCCAACACCCACTACCAGCATCACTAGGCAGCCGCCCATCTCGCCTAGTCAACGGCACAGGCCTGCTGTACAGTCAAACATGCTCATCACATATATTGCCATATAGCCAGGCATCTGGTGAATCAACTCCATCAGCTACCAATTGTGCTTGCATCCATACCTTCTCCAGTGGCTTCCCTGCCCCCCCCCCCCTTTTCAATGTTTTAGAGGCTTTCCTGCATTAGACACAGCATGTCCTTTTACTGCTTGCTAAGTGTCCTCTACCACCCCTTAATGTCCTGTTACCGCCCTCTAGGTGTCCACTAGCACCCCTTAATGCAGCATGTCCTGTTATCGCCCGCTAGGTGTCCACTAGGATCCCTTAATGCCGGAACGCCTCTGACATGCCCAGCACACTTAGCACATAGTAACCCTTTATCGCTGCTGTTACAGCATGGAAAAGACTGCCTCTTTACTGCCGTTTAGTAAACATACCTCATAGTCTTATGAATTAAAATGGCCACACCGTTTTTCTTCCCATTCATAATAAAGTCCACTTGGAATCTGGTGACTCCCAACTTAAATGATTCTTTATAATTCAAATGTGTTTCTTGCAAATACACAATATGCAGCTGTTCTTTCCTAAGATACAACATCACCTTTTTCTTCTCAATGGTCTTTAACAATCCTCAAATCAAATTGCACTTGATTAAATCCCCAGTCTGCCATGAGATCAGCATGATGTCATTTTATTTGTAACTAGCCCTGGGCAGCAAGGAAGCCCATCCCCAGGCACAACCATTTCACAACCAGTCCAGTCAAGTTCAGGGTCCAGTCAGGGAGCTGATCCTCAGAAGCTCCAGCTGCGACATGTGGAATGTTTTATTTGGGGGTTGTACCTGCTGCACAGTGGAGGTTGCATTCCCCATGGTTTCTTAAGCAGTTATTGCACATTTGTTTTGAGGTGAGGTGGTCTAGTCTTGATTACCATCTTCTTATCCCACTCCTTATCCACTGGGCTTATCCCACTCCTTTTTGCATTCCAGCACAGTTTTTGCTTTCACCACCTCTTTCGGGAGAGCATTCCAGGCATCCACCACTCTTTCTGTGATGAAATATTTCCTGATGTTGCTTTCCATTCTACCTTCTCGCAGCCTCATATCACGTCCTCTAGTAATCCAGCTTCCCCTTATTTGAAAAAGGCTCATTTGGTGAGGTAGTAAAATCAGTTTTTCATAGATTTCAACTTATGCAGATTAAAACCTTACTTGCTACCTGATGATTTTAGATCAGTGTTACAAACAGGTGCGGGAGTCAAACATCCTCGCAGTGCTGGAGGTTTAAAGCAAGTGCTGTGATGCTGTTTGAGACCATTGCCGCCACTGCAGGTCCCAGAGAGGTGCTACAGTAGCAGCAATGGGGGTGGTGGGGGGGGGGGGTTCGGGTAAGGGAGGGAAGCACAAGGGATGAGGTTTGCCTATGGTGCTTCATCTCCTTGCACCAGCCCTGACTGTTCTGCTAGTCTATGTACCACACTTGTACACAAAAAGAGAGAGAGAGAGCGATATGAAGCTTTCACAGTGTGCACTGAAAAACAGACACACTCTCTATCAGATGGTCTTTTCTATAGAAAACGGTAACAGCCACTGCCTGCTCTTAGCTGTTCTGCTTAGTCCTGATGTAGTATATCAGTGCAAAGCAAGAGAGTTTCAAGAAGCTCATGGCTTAAAGCATTCCATCTTCTACCACCGCACACAGGGGCGGCCCAAGGTGGGTGCAGGGCCATGTGCAGAGACTCATTGTGGGGCCTCATTTGCATAATGGGCTCCCTTTGCATAAATATTTGCATAATGTTAACTTTTAGTAAACACACCTCTTAATGAATGTCTGGATAAAGAAAGACTACTGGATTTCTACATTACTATACTCCAGTGCCAACCGCCAGACACATTAGGAACTACTACAAACACTGCCCATTTAGAACCCATAGCAAACCCAACCCGCCCAGGGTGGGTGACAGGATTCCCCCACCAACAGATCCACATTCTACCTCCCTGCAACAGTGGCAGTAGAGGGAGGAGGGAGGAGGGAGGAGGGAGGGGAGGGGAGGGGAGGGGTGGGGTGGGGAGGGGGGGTGGTGGTGAAAAGCGAGGAGGAATGTGACAAAGTCTATCTACCCTTTTGATGTCTAGGACATCTGTACCTTGCGCACTCACAATCTTAAATGACAGAGGTGTAAGGCAGGGGTCTCCCAATCCAGTACTGGAGGGCCACAAACCAGTCAGGTTGGGAGGATATCTCTAATGCATATATATATATATATATCTCATGCATATTCATTAGGGCTATCCCAAAAACCTGCCAGGATTGCGGCCCTCCAGGACAGGTTTGGGGACCCCTGGGATAGACAGACACACACTCCCCACACCTATGCCAGCATTGTGCAACTCTAGAGGTGTTTGGCAGCCCTGCACACCGCACCAGTCTTGGGCACAGTACAGGCATGGCTATGGTACGCAATACTGTTGGGGTCACTCCCCAAGGTGGTAAACACTGTCAGACACCAGACCTGAAGCACACTCCACAGACATCAGAAAGGTTGCTATGATGCAGCTCATTCAGCAAATTGTGCGTAACTGAGGAATTGCTATCTGCCAGTAATCAGAGCAACCTTTTGATAGATTGTGTACCGTATTCCCAGGTTTAGGGTGGCATTGCTAAGGTATGTGAGTGTTAGTATTGGGAGATGCACACAGAGCCCAAAATCCTGCCTCTCCAGGTGGCTTTGGATAATGGAGCCTGTGGGTGCGGGTGTGTCTGCCCCTGTTGGCCGCTGCTCTAGGGCAGAGGTTCCCAACTCCGGTCCCGGTGGGCCAAACACTGTTTGGGTTTTCATGCTGTCCTTAATGAATATGTATGAGATACATCTGCATACCATGGGGGCAGTGCATAGAGATGCAGCACAGCCATATTTTTTAGAGGCAGCATGGAACCTGAATGGTGTTTGGCCCTCCAGAACTGCATTTGGGAAACTCTGCTCTAGGTAATGCACATGTTTATGGTGTCTGTGCTCCGTAGGGTAAAATGTAGGTGTTTTGGGTATGTTTACATTATCTGCACTAAAGGTTCTGTCTGTATTAGCATGTTTTAGTAGTGGGTAAAATATGAGGACTGGGTTGGCAGGAACCACAGCTGGGATTTGAACCTGTGACCTTCTGCTCCTGCATACACTGGCTGTGTGCACTGCACCACCTTGTTGCCACAGAGACAGTGCATGCCCTGGAGATACCATGACTGTTTGTCAGACAGAGCCTGTCTGTTGGAGTGAATGGCACCCACCTACACAGGGCTAGGCCACGGTCTGCTCTGGGAAGCTGCCACTGCCCCCTCCACCACCAGTACCCCTCTGCCACCATGCTGACATGCCCTTCTGCTGGTGGTGCTGGTGGTGCGCAGTCTCAGGCCATCCATTGTGCGGGTAGGCGGCTGCCTATGGTGCGGGTTCTGGGGTAGGGGACAGGTTACCTCAGGCAGGAGGGCCGGGGGTTCAATTCCCACATGGGGACAAGTAACCTCAGGCCGGAGGGACTGGGGTCTCTAGTCCCATGGGCGCTCCTTGTGGCCTTGGGCAAGCCACTTAACCCTCCATTGCCTCAGGAACACTTAGATTGTGAGCCCTGCAGAGACAAGGGAATAAAAAGTACCTGTTAGCATACATGTAAACCGCTCTGATGCGTAAGTAAAGGGCGGTATATCAAATGCCTATAACCATATAACCATAACCATAACCATAGCTATCCACGCTTCCCCCCAGCACCGCCTGCCAATGTTCCGTGCCCTTGGGGGTACCTGCTGGGTACTATCCCCTGTGACACTGTGGGAAACACACTCATGCCCATGTTGGGCCCTCATCAGTTGCTGTCTGGCTGCTCTACTGTTTCAGCATTCCTATGGGCCAGCTAGGCATCACCCTAGTCCGCACTGTGGCCCAGCTGCACCACAGCATGTTCCGCCTGCAGCCCTCTGTTTCCCCTTTTCCAGCATTTGTCCAGTTGCCCATTCCGACATGCCCGCCCTGCTGTTGCGGAACATGTGCATGCCATAGGAAACCTGTCCAATGGAGAGGGAAACCCTGCTCAGCGCAATTTCACTGTGGGCTCATTCACCTTGTATGGGGACGGAGCATAGACCCTTCCAAAATTCATATCTTTCTTTTGGAGCTTTCTTGGGAGTGTTTTATGTTGTTTCCCATTGATATCACTATTGCCCAGCTTGGTTATGTTTTTTTTTCATTTTCCTCTGTTCATTTTCAATGTTTATTTGCCCTTTTGTTCCGTGCACATGTAACACACTTATCACGTTTTGTAGGTTTCCCAGAGTTTGCTGTACATTGCTGACGTAAATGGTTTCTTTTCCCTTTAAATCAGCTCTAACGCCAGGGTTTCACTGGCGTTAGTTTTCAGCCTCGGATTTCACAGCGTTAGTATGCGGGGAGCCTCTCCCCTCCAACTCTCCGCCCATTGACCCCCTCTCTCCGCCCCTGGGGAGCCTCCTCCGCCCTCCGGGAGCCTTTCTCCACCTTCAGCGCTCATTTGCGCCGCTGCGCGCGTTATCGCGCGCTAAGGTACCTCTTCGCCCTATAAAGCGCTATTATTGCACGATAAGGTACCTTATCACGTGATAATACCGCCGCTGCTACATTAAGATGGTTTAGTAAACATGCCCCTAAGTTGCTTGTGATTCGAGTACCTAGACTTCTAGTGGTTGTGCTCAAAGTGCCAAAGTAGTCATGGACAAAGGATAGTAAATGTTTAGTCTCTTCCTCCCTTACATGAGAACTGCTGGACTCCTTTGATCAGACCAGAAGACCTAAGGTTTGGATGAAGGTGACTATGAAATTTTGAGGAAGATTTTTCTATTTCTGAAACTTTTTCTTGAGGTTCAGAAGAGTAGTTCCTGGATTTCAAGGAGAAGGTAGCCTAGGGATGGAAAAGGAGTAACATATGGTTTTGAAGTTTTTATGTCCCCATATTCCCTTGTGGCTCAAGGAACCTTTTGAGCAGACCATTTATTTGGTAGTCTGTCCACACATTCCATGGTAGCAATGCTGAAAACCTGACTTGAGAGGTGTATCCCGAGGACTGGATTGAGAACCCCAGGGCAAGAGACATACAGCTGAAGTCACAGGAGCTGTAGAGACAAAGTAAAAGTCAGTGAATAGTTATCCTCTGGGCAACAGAAAGAGTAACACATGCCTGAAGAAGATCATTGGATCAGCATTTGGTCTCTTATCGAAGACCCACACCATGCTGGTTCAATGGGCTCCTCCAATGGCATGTCATACCTTGTTCTGCCCAGAGGATAATTATTCACTGACTTCTACTTAGCCTGTGCAGCTACCATGCCTTTAGCTGTAAGGCCATAGTCTCAGCTCCTGAGGGTCATGGTTTGATCCTCAGTGAACCTGATAGGCAGACTGAATGAAATCTCCTTGGGAAAGGGCAAGGAAGAATCAAGAGCAACTTGACTTACCATGTTAAAACCCCATTCCAACCTCTCTTCCAAATCCTATGGCTGATGCCATAATGTATCCGAGAACATTGCCAGTTCTCTCTTGGATTGCAGAGGTAAGCTTTTGTTAGGAAAGCAGAGGTTTCAGAAAGAAAACTGGTGAAAATTATCAGGCTTAGAGAGAGAGGCAAAGCAAAGACACACAGAGCTCATGTAGAAAGGGGCCAGGTGCTCACCAAGGGGTATGTTTACTAAACCGTCTTAACGTGCGCCCGGCGATAGTGTGCAGGCTGCCATAAAAGGAGTGGGCGTTTCAGTCTTAAAGTAGCAAAACGGGATTATCGCGCGATAATGCGCGTTGCTGCGCACATTATCGGGCAAAACGCCGCTAAGCGCGTTAACGCGCGATAATCTTAAGTAGGCGCCCAGACATGTAAGCATAGAAGCAGAGGTGTAGCACAATGGTTAATACACTGACCGATGATACAGGGGTCATGAGTTTGATACTCTAATGTGCATAAGGCTGGCTGAGGCATCAGCTTTGACATGTAAGTATTGTTTTCTGAGGCATTTTAATTATTGCTGCCAGCAAACACACCCTCACGTGCCGTAACCTAAGGTGCCGCATAAGGCACCCTATAAGGCACTCCATAGGGCACATTATAAAGTGCACTGTCCGCCAAGGCACCCTATAATGTCCCCTATAGGGCACCCTATAAGGCGCTCCATAGGACACCATACAAGGCACCTTATATGGACTGTAACCATAAGGTGCCTCAGAAGGCGCTTTATAGTGCACCCTATAGCCCTATAAAGCGCCTTCTGAGGCACCTTATGGTTACATTACTCTGAGGGTTTTTTTGCTGGCAGCACTAATGTACATTAAAAATAGACAATGCTTCAGACAGCCCTATCAAATAACCCCACTGTGGGTTTGAACCCATAACTTCTGGCTTCACCGGCAATGAAGTAACCAGTGGGCTACAGCTCTATAACTGCCAACAAACCCCTGGCTGGCTGCAGAAGGACTGCACGTCACCACAGAAACTGTCTGCTGTGATCACCAGGATAGGGTTAACCCACCCGTACCCATGATGCACTGCACATGCAAATCAGCAGTCTACAGATGATCACAAGATGGGGTATGCACCCCCACAGCACCTCGGCCTGGTAGGGGGAACTGACCGTGTGTGTTACTGGCACAGAGTAGCTACACACCGTCACATTGTGCGGGTACTGTGCTCACCCTGAGGGTGAGGTGGGGCACCCAGCACCAGGTCCACAGCACCTTCCATGGCAGAAATAGGCCATGCTGCAGGTCCCCAGCAGTGCTAGTGTGTGAGATAGGTTGTTCCTGCAGACACACCTCGGATGCATCTGTATTTCTCAGTCAGGTTTAGCCCTTATGGAACCGTAGGCGGTTTATGCACCACCACCCAACCCACCCTCTGGGGCTGAGAGTGGGAAATAGGGTCTCCCACCAACAGATCCACATTTGACCTCCCTGCAAGGGTGGCAGTAGAGGGGACAGACACCCTACAGGGCAGTCAATGCAGCTCTGTACATATCCATAAAGCAATAGCAGACAGACATTAGGCCTGAAAATGCTCAGCTGCACCCCACCACTATCTGATATTCTCCTGCAGCAATCCTTCAGCTGCTGCACCCTGCAAGGTGATCCAGCAAGACACATACTAGCTGCAGACAATCTGCTAACTAGTCCATAGTGCATGCTCCTGGAGGAGATGCATACACACCAAGCAGATAAGTCAGTGATTACACCTCAAAAGGAAACCCATAAATATCAAATGAGAGCAATACTATATAGCACTATGGGAGAACCTAGCCATGCCGTGGTCACTGCTCAGTCAGGGTGAGAGTGATCTCCCAGCAGGACATGCTGTGGCCACCCTGTCTGTGCAGGTGGTGGCCGGGCACTACAATGTCCCAGCCATTGCCCTATGCCCTGTGCAGATGCATCCTGGCCAGGCCACCCTCTCCAGGCTATACCCATGGTACCTTGCTCCTCATTATGCACATTGGCAGGCCAATACTGGCAACAGTGCTGGCAGTGTGGGCTGTGGAGGATGTTTTCAGCCACCACACACTGGATAGACAGACACACACTCCCACACCTATGCCAGCATTGTACAACTATAGAGGTGTTTGGCAGCTCTGGCCACCGCTCCAGTCCTGGGCACAGTGCAGGCATGGCTATGGTACGCAATACCAGGGTGGTAAACACTGTCAGACACAAGACCTGTAGCACACTCCACAGACATCAGAAAGGTTGCCATGATGCAGCTCAATCAGAAAATTGTACTTAACTTCAGAATTGCTATCTGCCAATATTTATCGCAACCTTTTTATAGCTGTGTACCGTATTCTCAGGTTTAGGGTGGCATTGCTAAGGTATGCAAGTGCTAGTATTGGGAGATGCACGCAGGGCCCAACATCCTGCCTCTCCAGGAGGCATTGGATAATGGAGCCTGTGGGTGCGGGTGTGTCTGCCCCTGTTGGCTGCTGCTTTACGGCAGAGGTTCCTAACTCCAGTCCTGGTGTGCCAAACACTGTTCGGGTTTTCATGCTGTCCCTCATGAATATGCATGAGATACATCTGCATACCATGGGGGCGGCGCATAGAAATGCAGCACAGGCATCTTTATTAGAGGCTGCATGGAACCTGAATGGTGTTTGGCCCTCCAGGACTGCATTTGGGAGACTCTGCTCTAGGTAATGTGCCAGTTTATGGTGTCTGAGCTCTGTAGGGTAAAATGTAGGTGTTTTGGGCATGTTTACGTCATCTGCAATAAAGGTTCTGTCTGTATTAGCAGTGGGTAAAATATGGGGACTGGATTGGCAGGAACCACAACTGGGACTTGAACTTGTGACCTTCTGCATCTGAACATACTGGTTGTGTGAACTGCACTACTGTGTTTCCACAGAGACAGTGCATTCCCTGGTGATACCATGACTGTTTGTCTGGCAGGGCTTGTCTGTTGCAGTGCATGGCACCCACCTACACAGAGCTAGGCGATGGTCTGCTCTGGGCAGCTGCTACTGCCCCCCTCCACCACCAGTACCCCTCTGCCACCATGCTGACATGCCCTGGTGCTGGTGGTGCGGAATCTCAGGCCATCCAGTGTGCAGGTAGGCGGATGCCTATGGTGCGTATTCTGGGGTAGGGGTGCCTGCATAGATGTCCGCGCTTCCCCCCCCCCCCCAACACTGCCTGCCAATGTTCTGTGCCCTTGGAGGTACCTGCTGGGTACTATCCCCTGTAACACTGTGATAGACACACTCGTGCCCATGTTGGGCCCTGAACAATTGCTGTCTGGCTGCTGTACAGTTTCAGCATTCCTAGGTGCCACCTAGGCATCTGCCTAGTCCGCACTGTGCCCCAGCTGCACCACAGCATGTGCCGCATACAGCCCTCTGTATCCCATTTTCAAGCATCTGTCCAGTTGGCCATTCCGACATGCCCGCCCTGCTGTTGCCGCACATGTGCACACCATAGGAAACCTGTCCGATGGAGAGGAAAACCCTGCACAGCGCAATTTCACTGTGGGCTCATTCACCTTGTATGGGGATGGAGCATGGACCCATCCAGAATTCATATCCTTTTTTTGGTGCTTTCTTGGGAGTGTTTTTTGATGTTTCCCATTGAGATCACTATTGCCCAGCTTGGTTATTTTATTTTTCCATTTTCTTCTTTTCATTTTCACTGTTTATTTGCCCTTTTGTTCCGTGCACATGTATCACACTTATCACTTTTTTGTAGGTTTCCCTGGTTTTGCTGTACATTGCTGACAGAAATGGTTTCTCTTCCCTTTAAATCAGCTCTAATGCCAGGGTTTCACTGGTGTTAGTTTTCAGCCTCGGATTTCACAGCGTTAGTGTGTGGGGAGCCTCTCCCCTCCCACTCTCCACCCATTGACCCCTTCTCTCCGCCTCTGGGGAGCCTTCCTCCGCCCTCCGGGAGCCTTTCTCCGCCTTCAGCACTCGTTTGTGCCGCTGCACACAGGGTCTAACTCACGCCACATCACCCTCGCAGTGTTCCCTTTAATCTGCGCTGGGTCCTCCACCGGCATTCTCGCCGTTGGGGGGAGGGGCGGAGAGTCAATCGCCCTGCACGCCCCCCCCCCCCCCCCCCACGCCAACAGGAATATTGGTGGCGGACCCAGCGCAGCTTAGAGGGAACATTGGCTACCGGGGAGTGGCTAATTTGCAAGATGGCGGCTGTGAGGGTCTGAGCCACGATGCCTAAGCGCAAAGGCAAGTCTAGAGCTTTTCCCGCAGAGCCTATGCCTGCCATTGTGGGGCCTATGGATCGTTTTGTTAGGCTTACCGAGAATCAGATAGGGGAGATTCGAGCGGGCTTGGAAGCGCCGGCAGAGGAGACTTTGGCGTCTTCCGCCCTTGGATGTGTCTCTCTCCCTGAATGGGCGTGCACCCCCTGCTCTTCCTGGTCTTTCGGTGGTGTCCCCGATGAGTGGATCTGCAGTCCTACCAGCGGAAGGAGTGGCTGTGAATCTGGAGCGGGACTCACCAGTGGGAAGATCCAGAGGTCAGCCGTTTGAGTTCTTGGCTGCTGGCCCGGGAGAGGTTAAAACCACTGCGGTTGGTGCTTATGCTCAAGGGGTGAGCAGTGCTGACGAGTTGAAGAATTTGTCGGCGGTGGTAACCACTGAACCTTCATTTTCCTTTGGTATTTCCCATCCTGCTTCTGTGATCCTGGATAACATCTGGGAGGCAATAGTACAACTTTCTCAGGTAGTAGGCCAGCAGTTGGCTCCCCTTCTAATTTGAGGACTATTGATATTTCTTGCTATAGAACTTTGGTATATCTTTTTTTTTTCCTATGTATTATCATGCAAGTTGTATCTTTGCTGTATAAGCAGTGTTGCTTGGTTTATTGTAAAAATTTATAAATAAAAAAAAATAAAATAAAATAAAATAAAAATACATGCGGGTCTTTCGACTCCATGTTTCAGGTAGATCTGATCCCTCCCTGCTCTGACGTAGGTTTGCATCAGAGGAGGGCAGGACCAGACCAGCCAATCAAACGCGAGTCTTTGCAACTCCGCATTTGAATGGCCGGCCTGGTCCCTCCCTTCTCTGATGCAACCTACATCAGAGAGGGGAGGAAGGGATCAGATCTGTGGAAAAACCGGCATGTTTTAAAATTTAAGTCAGGTATGCTCCGCTGCTGCCAGTGCCGCCGCTGCTGAGAAAACAAAAAGTGGCAACAGCAGGCAGCGTGGGTGGAGCCGAGGTCAGCAGCCCAAATTGCACCCCTAAGCCTTTGCACCCAAATGGGTTAGTTTTCCACATATCATGACAGCAATGAACCGGATTCCTAAGCCAGGCTATTTCTCTTTTACCACTGTGTTGGGTTTCCTCGCATCCAGTTTCTTATCTGTCGGAATGAGAATGTCTCAAAGTATTATAACTTCTTCATTCTCCATAATTCTCTTAAGGTCATGAACCCAGTGCTTTTCCAGTAGAGATATTGTAGTTTCTACAAAGTTTGAATGGATGAGGCCTGCCACCTTGTAGTGCCCTTCTATATAGAAATTTTCTGCCATCGAACTTTGCAACCAGGTAAAAGATGCGTAACCATTTACAGCTGTTTCTCACAGAATTTGCATGTCTGTTTAACCAATTTACTCTATGCTTGCTGTTAATCATCTCACCTGCAATTTATCAATCTCTCATCCTTAGGTTTCACTTCACCTATCCTTAACCACTCATGTGTCTTGGTTTGATCAACAAATGACTCCTGGAGTAATGCTTTTTTATTTTCCTCTGTATGCATTTGCCACTTGTCATTTCTCATTTGCTGATCTAATTCTTTGAAGAGTTTTTTTCTTGTTTTGCAAATTCTGTTGCTTACTTCCCCCTGTATACTTGTGGATTCTCATCCATTCAAAATGCTCATAGGGAATGCCTGTCCAAGTTTGATAATGGAGACAGATTCTGGTCATTTATTTTCATGCTGCAACACTTTTCATGCATTTGGGACTGTTGATGCTGTTACATAGACCTGGAGGACTATGATGGTCACTCTCTATAAAGAATCAATTTGTATGAGGCTCTTCTTTGGATCTAGGGATGTACAGTCTTGGAATACACTGATTTTTATCCTTCTAAGCAGGATGCCTGCATGATGAAGCTCTCAGAAAACAAGTGGAGGAGCTCAAAGACAAGGTGGCAAGGCTGAGGAACATTCAAGACAGTGAGAAGTACATTAATGAGATGCTTCTTGAAACATCCAAGCTCCCCAACAGAAGTGAAGTTGGATGCCTATAGAATGAGGAAACTTGGACACGAGTCACCAGGGCTTTCAGAATCACCTGTCCAACTCCTCCAGCCCTTGAATTGAAGAACCATTATGCAGCCCTGGAAGTGGAGGAAGTGAAAGCATCCAAGGAAAGGGAAGAACCAGAGCTTCAGCAACCCAAAGTTGCAGAATCAGTCACCACAAGGAAGCGTAGAATAGAGGTGGTTGGTGACTCTCTTCTGAGGGGTACTGAGGCGTCCATCTGCCGACCAGACTTGATTCCAGAGGGGTGTGCTGTCTGCCAGGTGCCAAAATCTGAGATGTTACGGAGAGTTTACTGAGACTCATCAAGCCTACTGAATATTACCCATTGCTGCTCATCCATTTCAGCAGAAATGATACTGCCAGGTATCCCTCTGAGCATATCAAAAGTGACTTCATGGTTCTGGGACAGAGGGTGAAGCAGATAGGTACGCAGGTGGTGGATAAAGGCCAAGGGAGAGAAGCTCGCATCCTGGAAATAAATGCATGGCTGCTTGGATTGTGTCATCGAGAGCATTTTGGTTTCCTGGACCATAGGATGATGGTCCAAAGGCTGCAGAGCAGAGATGGCATCCATCTGTCCAAGAAGGGTTGATGTGTCTTCAGTAGCAGACTGGCTAACCTACTGAAGAGGGCTTTAAACTAGATTCATTGGGGATGGGTGATTAAAGCCCTCAGATAAATGAAAGCCCCAGGTATGTGAAACATTAAATGCCACTATAGAAATGGTTAATAGGGGCAACGTCTGGAAATCAGTGTGCATAAATGCTCGTAGCATGGGAAATAAGATCCCAGATGTTGAGGCTTTAATAGAAGAGGCTGGTTTGGATTTAGTGGCGGTTACGGAGACATGGTTCACGGACAACCAAGACTGGGATGCAATTATACCAGGCTATACTTTATTCAGGCAGGATAGGGTAGGAGGAAGGGGAGGAGGAGTGGCACTATATGTAAAAATAATATTACAGCTATAGAATTACAGGGTTTAGAAGGGAGAGAGGAGGCACTGTTGGTTAAACTAGAAAGAGAGAAAGAGAAATCCATTTGCATTGGCGTGATATACAGACTCCACTCACAGGGAGAAGTAGTGGACGGAGATTTAATAGAAGACATATGCAGCATTGCCAGGAAAGGGAAAGTGCTAATGAAAAGTGATTTCAATATGCCGGATGAGATTGGCATGTCCCTGTTGTGGTGTCATTTAGAAGCAAGGAGATCCTGGATTCTCTACAGAGAGAACTATTCAGGCAACTGGTAACAGACCCCACACGTGAGGGAGCCATAGTGTACTTACCAATGGGGAAAGTGTTTCTGATGTTATAGTGGGAGATCATCTTGCATCCAGTTATCACCAGATGGTGTGGTTTAGTATTAGGACTAGGGCTGATAAAATCCATTCAAAAGCGAGGGTCTTAGACTTTAGGAAAACTAACTTTGCCAAGATGGGACAATACCTCAAGGAGTCATTAGCAGGATGGGAACAGTTGGGGAATGCTGAAAAACAATGGGCAAAAATCAAAGGGGATATTTTAAGGACAATCAATCTTTTCGTTAGAAAGGTAAATAAATGTAAAAGGAAAAGGAGGCTACTATGGTTCTCAAAAGATGTAGTTGAAAAAGTGAAGAAAAAGAGGGAGGCCTTCATGAAATGGAAGAGATCACAGAGAGAGGAAGACAGGCAAAGTAGACAGGAAAGCAAAGATCTAAAAAAAGAAGAAATAGTCAATGCAATAAAATGGGGGACAAGATATTTTACAGATATGTTAGTGAGAGGAGGAAGGGCAAAAGTGGTATTGTCAGACTCAAGGGTGAAGGGAAGGAATATATAGAAGCTGATGGGGATAAAGTGGAATTGCTTAATAAATATTTCTGTTCTGTGTTCACAGATGAAGGGTGAGGCGCAAGACCTCAGAAACCATCCACAAATAGGAACAAAAACAATAGGGGATCTCAAACAATTTTCAGAAGACTGTGTTCATGAGAACTAGCTAAACTAAAAGTAGACAAAGTGCTGGGACAGGATGGGATATATCCGAGAATACTAAAGGAACTTGGGGATATTCTAGCAGCTCCACTGACTGACCTTTTCAATGCCTCTTTGGAGTCAGGAATGGTGCCAGAGGACTGGAGAGAAGCACATGTGGTCTCTTTACACAAAAGCAGAAGTAAAGATGGGGTTGAAAACTACAAGCCAGTTAGTCTAACCTCTGTGGTGAGTAAATTATTGGAAACGCTGCTGAAAGAGAAAATAGTGAGGTTTCTGGAATCCAATGGATTACAGGATCAGAGGCAGCATGGATTCACCAGAGGCAAGTCTTGTCAGACAAATCTGATTGATTTCTTTGACTGGGTGACCAGGGAGTTGGATTGAGGGAGATCCTTAGATGCGGTATACCTAAATTTCAGTAAAGTCTTTGACACCATTCCACACAGGCAACCTATCAACAAACTGAGCACCCTAAGCATGGACCCTAAAATGACTGATTGGGTTCGAAATTGGTTGAGTGGGAGTCCAACAAAGGGTACATATGAATGGAGCTCACTCTTAGGAGAGGAAGGTATACAAGTGGTATGCCATAGGGATCTGTCCTTGGTCCGATTCTTTTTAACATCGTTGTTAGTGATATTGTAGAAGGGCTGTCAGATAAGGTTTGCCTCTTTGTGGATGATACCAAAATCTGCAATACAGTAAACACCCAGGAAGGAGTCGATACCATGAGGAGGGATCTAGCTAAGCTTGAAGAATGGTCTAGAATTTGGCAGTTGAGATTTAATGCTAAAATATGCAGGATCATGCATTTGGGCTGCAAAAATCTAAAGGAGCGGTACAGTGTCGGGGGTGAAGTATTTCTTTCCACAAAAGAAGAGTGGGATCTGGGCATGATTGTGTCTGATAATCTTAAAGTAGCTAAACAGGTAAACAGGCGATGGCAAAAGCTAGAAGGATGCTTTGGTTCATAGGGAGAGGAATAGCCAGCAGAAAAAAGGAGGTGATAGTGCCTCTGTATAAGACTTTGTTGAGATTTCATTTGGAGTATTGTGTACAATTCTGGAGCTGCATCTTCAAAAGGATATAAACAGGTTGGAGTCGGTGCAGAAGGTGGCTACTAAAATGATTAGTAGTCTTCGTTATAAAGCATATGAGGACAGACTTAAGGATCTTAATATGTATACTTTAGAGGAAAGGCAGGATAGAGGAGATATGATAGAGACATTTAAATCTTTGTGTGGCATAAATACACAGGAGGAGAACCTCTTTTGATTGAAAGAAAGCTCTGCTACAAAGGAACATAGGATAATGGTGAAAGGGGATAGACTCAGGAGGAAAATGGGGAAATATTTCTTTACAGAAAGAATGGTAGATGCGTGGAATAGTCTCCCAGTGGAGGTGGTAGAGCTGAGGACAGTATCTGAATTCAAAAACCTGGGGCAAACACAGAGGATCTCTAAAGGAAAAAAGGGGATTATTGTAGTAGCTGATATGGAAGGGCAGAATAGATAGGCCATATGGTATTTTTCTGTTTCTATCTTATTCTTTGATATTAATGCAATTTTCAGCATCAGCTTCAGTCTCCTGTAATATTCTTTGATGATCTTTTCTCTGAATACTTTATATTGGATTGTTACTCCTTCTTCTATTCCTAGATATTTATATACACCTTCCTGATCAAGTTCCTTTATGTCACAGTCATCAGTTAGAGAAATGTTTTCAGTTGTCCTCAATTTTTCTTCAAGAAAAGTTGCCTTAGCACATTTGTCCAGACCAAATGTCATCCTGATGTCATCCGAAAAGCCAGATAGATTCTTTTCCACTAGATGTTGATCATTGAAACTATAGAGCTTCAACATGTCTATAAACAGTAGGTGTGACGTCACCTTTGAGTCTTTGCCAGCTTTAGGATTAAGGCTAAACCCATACCTTTAAGAGTTTATAAGTGCACTCAAAGGATTAAGTGCTATACAAAACAAGGGTGATGACAAGGAAGTATTTCTTGCTAGATCTCGATATTAGGAATGCATCTGCATACTGTAAGAGTGTGGTTTGCCACATTTTGATGGTGAATTTGATATATTCAATCAATTTAGAATTTATTTTGTACATTTCAAGGCAATTTATTATCCAGGATTCTGGGACACTATCAAAGACTTTTATGGTCAATCCGTGCTACACCAAGGGGTATGTTTACTAAACCGCAGTAAAGGAGTGTGTTAACGGCAGCAGTAAGGGGTTACCATGTGGTAAGTGTGCTGGGCGTGTGAGAGGCATTCTGGCATTAAGGGGTGGTAATGGACACTTACCATGCGATAACAGGACATTAAGGGGTGGTAGTGGACACGACACATACAAGGAAATAGAAGCGGAAACTATTAGAGGAAGAACAAGATCGGCTTTCCTAAAGCTACAAGAGTTAAAGAAAAGGTTCCAGCCTCGAATTGGAATGTTACAAGATGCTCAAGGTTCTATGTTGAATGATGCTGAGAAGATCAAGAAAAGGTGGAAGGAATATACAGAATTTTTATATGATAAAGATCAAGTGGACCAACAGCCGTTTCAAACTGTACCTTTTGATCGGGAACCATTGGTGATGAAAGAAGAAGTTGAAGCAGCATTGAAAGCCTTATCAAAGAACAAAGCACCAGGCATTGATAGCATTCCCATAGAAGTATTACAGCAATCTGATGCAGCTGTTACCGTACTTACAAGGCTCTGCCAAGAAATATGGAAGACAACATCATGGCCAACTGACTGGAAAAGATCTGTGTTTATACCAATACTAAAGAAAGGTGATCCAACTGACTGTGGAAATTATCGCACAATCGCTCTGATCCCACATGCCAGCAAGATTCTACTGAAGATTATTCAACAGATACTACAACCATACCTGGAACAAGAACTACCTGAAGTGCAAGCAGGGTTCAGGAAAGGGCGAGGAACGAGAGACATCATTGCAGATGTGAGATGGATCCTTGAAAAGACTGAAGAATACCAAAAGGATATCTATTTGTGCTTTATCGACTATAGCAAGGTTTTTGACTGTGTAAACCATGAGAAACTCTGGGTCACATTAAGAAGCACGGGTATACCAGAACACCTGATCGTACTCTTGCACAATCTGTACATTGATCAAGAAGCAACAGTTCGAATGGAACAAGTAGAAACAGAATGATTTAAAATAAGCAAAGGTGTAAGACAAGGCTGCATACTTTCCCCCTACCTGTTTAATTTATATGCAGAACAAATCATCAGAGAAGCAGGATTGTATGAAGACAACAGAGGTGTGAAGTTTGGTGGAAGACTCATCAACAACCTTCGCTATGCTGATGATACCACATTACTGGCTGAAAGTGAAGATGATCTGAAACATTTCCTTCTCACAATCAAAGAACACAGTCTCAAACTGGGCCTGCACCTTAATGTAAAGAAGACAAAGATCATGACAACTGGCATAATCAACAGGTTCATCATTGAAGGAGAAGAAATTGAAATCATGAACAACTTTAACCTACTTGGATCAACTATCAATAAAGAAGCAACAAGCAGTCACAAAATCAGACGACGCATTGCTCTTGGCAGAATGGCTATGAAAGACCTAGATAAGATTCTCAAAAGCAGAGATGTCTCTCTCCATACAAAGATTCGACTTGTTCAGGCCATGGTATTTTCAATAACATCATATGGATGTTAAAGCTGGACAGTGAAAAAGATAGACAGGAAGAAAATTGATGCCTTTGAATTATGGTGCTGGCAGCGAATACTGTGTATACCATGGACTGCCCGAAGAACAAACCAGTCGGTACTAGAGGAGATCAAACCTAAGCTTTCTTTAGAAGCTCAGATGACAAGACTTCGACTTTCATACTTTGGACACATCATGCGAAGAGAGAGATCATTAGAGAAAGACATCATGCTTGGCAAGATAGAAGGTCAACGCAAAAGAAGAAGGCCAGCAATGAGATGGATCGAGACAATAACAGCAGCTACGGGTACCAGTCTGTCAACAATGAGCTGCCTGACTCAAGACCGAACACAATTTAGGATAGCTATCCAGAGGGTCGCCATGAGTAGACTCTGACTCGACGGCACTTAACAACAACAACAACAGTGGACACTTACCGTGTGGTAATGGGACATGCTGCCGAAAGGTGTCTGGCATATACCTTGATGCAGGAAAGCCACTGAAACTCTGAAAGAAGGTCAGACAATAGGGAATCGGAAGTCTTCACTGCCGTGAGCTGACCGAGCAGCAGGGTGGATGTCCCCGCAGATATGCAAGGGCATGCCAGACCATCCCAGGGCCCGATCCTGCACCTGCAGGAATGTCTGGCTCCCATGGTGCAGAATCGGGTCCTAACAGGCCCATCCTGCTCGGGGCTGTTCAGAAGGCTTGGACATGCCCCTACTGGGGTCGGGTCCCACGTGTTTTGCTATACTCCAGGAAGCAAAGAGGCCCTTTTACTAAAGGTTAATGAGCATTAATGAATGTTAATACTCATTAACTGCCATTATGCCCATATAAATAAAAGGACTATGGGCACTTAACACATGTTAATTTCATTTACGTATATTAAAACCTTTAGTAAAAGGGACCCAAAGAAAGTATGATTATTCAAAAGACTTGTCCAGATAACTTTAAGAGTTCACCAGACAACTCTTCATGGTTAAAATCCAACTCCCTCTTCCCACTCTCCCCACCTCTCTCCCTCTTGTTGACCAAAAAAATAATTTTGCAGGCAAGTTGTAATAAGCTAAGATTTTTTTATATATTTATATTTTTATATAAGAAGAGACAGTTCTTATGAAGTTTCTGGAGGACTGATTGAACTTTGGTCATCTAGTACTGAACTTTTTATTGTGGACCTTAGAGGAGCTGTCTTTCAGATAAAGTACAAAGTCTGAGGGTGTTTCTTACCCACAGGCTTTACACCAATGTTCAAAGGGAAATTTGTGCAACTTGACTGGGAAAAAGGGCACATTCTAACCTTTATGTGGGGACATTTTCTATGAAAATATATGCACATATTTTTAGAAATCTAATAAAATATGTGAAAGTGCATTTTCTGCCCCAGACCCACCTAAGTGAATGTTTTAGAGAGAGTAATGTTATAACAGGGCACCTAGGCAGAAAAGCACATAGACACATATCTTGCATCTTTTTTGTAACACGTGCCTATGGGCCTTTATTGGTAAGCACCTGCATGGTTACCCCTCCTCCAAGGTGAGAGTCGCTCTATGCATAGATTGACAGGTAAGAAGCCAAATGTAAGTGTGTGTTTATAAAATATACACATCTTGTCTCTGTTCTGCCCATTCTTTTTCTGAGCACCTAGTTCTATGCTTATATACACCTGAGGCAATTTATAAGTAGCGACCTGAGCACATAAAATGCTGATCTATATGCTTAAGGCACTTATAAAATTACCCCCCCCCCCCCCCCCCCACCACCAGTGTTTAAGCAGCCAAAAGTTGCTGTTTTTGAACTGGGCTGGATGCGGCAGAGCAATAGAACTTTTGGCCAAGCTTGAGATCAGCCATGTGCATCTTATACTGGACTGGTAGCAGAGTTGATTCCCTGGTCATGCTGGACATAGGCTTGGAGAACACCTGTTTCTATATGAATTTGGTATTTTTTCTGCATTCACTTCGATCAAAGCATCACCTGCTGCTATCCTTAATTTGTAATGGCACTTGTCATCCAGTCAATGGACACTATTACCTTGATGGCATTGGGGAAACTGCTCCAGTCAGAAGCAGCAGTCACCATGGTTGGTCCATGGCAGAAATATGGGCAAACTTTCTATGCCCTCTTTTGATCTATGTCAGGACAGCTGCCCACTCACCCCACCCTTGTTATGCCCTTAGAATGTACAAAGTTCAACCCCCCGGAGAAAAAGTATGCAAAGCAGTTAAATCATAAAGGTCTCTTTTACTTGGACACCAGTTTCTCTGTGGAGGAGTCCTAGGAAGTGGGAGGGTTCAGAATACTGGGACACACCCACTTCAGCTAGGCTAAAAGGAGGCAGGCTTGAGTGTGAAGCGGTTGCTGGAAAACAGTAGGTCTCACCTAAAAGCTCAATATTAGCACACAACCTCACTGTACACATGTAGCATCCTAAATTCTTAGCATTCAATCTCATTGTACATATTTAATTAGTTCAGTTTGTATCCCCTTGTTATCCAAGTTGTTACTCCTGTTCTCTGTAAAGACAAACATGTTATCCAAGTTGTTACTCCTGTTCTATGTGAAGCCAAACAGTTGTTATGGTCATTTTGTTTTATGTAAACCGCGCTGATACGAAATAGTGCAGTATATAAGAAATTGTAATAAATAATAATAATAATAATAATAATAAAGCTGGAAAATGATATCACAGATTTACATAATACCTGTCCTGAGATTTATTCCAGTTGTCTTGAAACCTACAGGCAGGCAGAGAAAATTGTATGTTAAAGCTGTTGCCTCTATGAAGCAATACTTGACCTAAGAACTAATTCCAACTTGAAACTCTGTAGAGAGATGACTGTGGGGAACGATGTTGGCAAGAGGTGTGAGATAACAACCTGCCTATTCAATGCCAGGGCTATATCCAGACTCTGGCATTGACTATCTGGGTTGCTTGGATTGTTGTGAGCTAACCAGGCAGCGGTGATATACAGCTGCTGCCTGATTAGCTTCCTGTGCCTGACTATCACATATCACTAAATGGGCTGCAACTCAATATTGCCGCTGCCCGGTTAGTGAAGGGTGCCACTCCGGATCACCCCTTGCATGCCCCCATGCTAACCGGTTAGTATCGGGGTGTGTAGCACCTCTGGATATTCAGTGGCACTAACTGTGTTAATTCTGCTGAATATCCCACACAGCAGCATGTAGATGGTTTGCAGGTCTGCAGACTGTGTAAATGTCTTAGAATCTCGGGCCCAATGTTTTCGGAACAATCGTGTTATCGAATTGAAACCCTGCCTTTGAAAAGTCTATAATAGTGTCTCCTCTATTGGGTAGAGGAAAGCTTTACTACTTTCAGTCCTGTATTATAGATGTGCGGCAGCTTATTATTATGAGAAAACAGCAGCTCCTAGAAGTGCTATTAGAAATTGATTGCAAATGCACACATCTCGAATGACTAAATTATCCATCAAGTGGAACAATTAACACATTGAAATCAGTGTTAGAAATCAGTTCTATCAGAAATTATTCTGTTTGCTTGCTTCATCTTCACTTTTAGCTTGAAGCATGGCTCCCCCTACTGATTCAGTGCAAGATCATTCCTTTTATGCTGTAGTGTGGGACATGGTAAACGCTGAGGCTCAACAGATAATGTTCATGCCATCACTGGTACAAACGGGTCTTCATGTAGATTACTCGTAGAAGTGCTCCCTTGAATAGTCTGGTTTTATCCAATGCCTTCTTCCCATATGTAATCCCATAATATGGTAAGCTTAACAAAAATGAAGTATTTTATTTACAAGACAGATGATAATAGCCAATAAGAGAACTTAACCATAACGCGACATGTGGAACAGGCTTAGTTGACTATAAGCACCTTTTCTTACCATGTAAGCATATCATGGAGAATTGTATTAGTCAAGAATTAACGTCCCAGCTGAAATATATTAGAACTCTTTTCTTTGGTTTTAATGTATAAAGTTTCCCTGGAGGAGTAGCCTAGTGGTTAGCAAACTAGCATGGGAACAAAAAAAAACAGTGTTTGGTTCCCACTAACACTCCTTGTGTCCTTGGGTAAATCACTTAACCCTCCATTGCCTCAGAAAAATCCAAGTTATTAATGTTCCTGTTTAATGTACATTACCAAGTTTGAGTTACAATGTGAACTGCTTTAACTAAATGATATAGCAATATAAATAACCATGATCTGAAGCTCTGTCAGCATTTTCAGTGAGCTGTGGGTGTTGCAAGTAAGTAAAAATTTGTGGAGGAAGTTGGCAAGCAAAAATTCAAAGTGCAAAAGCAGATATTTGCACATCCATCCACATTTGTACTCAAGGCGTAATTTTATAAGAGGCATTTTACACACATACACTGGCATATACATGTGAAAATACCTTCATAAAATTGCTCTCAAAGGGGTTAACTATAAAGTTTATTCCTTCACATAAATCACGTTTTACTCCTGTTAAGGGCCTCTTATAACATTACCCCATGGCACACACATGTAAAGTACATGCTATGACAAGAAGATGTCTACCTTTAAATGATCCATGAGTAGAAGAAACTGGGGGTGGCGCCTGGGTAGAGGAATCATGAAGTATGAGCTTAGGGCCTGATATTCAGCAGCAGCGGCTAGCTGCCGCCACTGAACCTTAAAGCCGGATATTCAATGCTGGGATCCCATTCAGACCCCGGCATTGAATATCTGGATTGCCCAGATTGCTAGGAAGCTAAACACGCAGTGGCAATATTCAGCCACTGACTGGTTAGCTTCCGTGGTAAATGTTAGGCCAGCCCTGACATTTGCCGTGTGTCGATAACTAGGCAACAGCTGAATATGGCCGCTACCTGGTTCCTGATGGAGGCTGCCCCTGGCATGCCCTGATGCTAATTGCCGCTGAATATTCAGGACAAGGGCATTAGCATGGTTAGCATGTCTGAAAACCGTGTTAATCTCTTTGAACATCCCACCATAAGTTTTGCAAATATCCCTATGCGTCTACTTCAGCTACCTTTGCACCAATTCCCAAACTCATATAAATGTACACGGGTGCATTTCAGCAAGAATTTCTGAAGCTTTTGGAGGCTATTTTAAAAGGCACATAAGGGTCCATTTTAAAAGCCTTAGTTGCAATTTGGATGTCCGAAAATGTACCTGTAGCCATCCAAATAATGGAGATGTCTACAGAGCCATTTTACAAACAGTTTTTAAAGACATCTCTGGTGCAGTGACGTCTAAGTAGGTAGGGGTGTGGCAGAGGCATATTTGGAGCAGTGCAATGACTTAAATGTCCCGACTTAATTTCAGAAATGTCAGGAAGTCCTGTAACCTCATCCAATTTTAGACTGCTCCAGGAACAAATAGGCATCAGGAAAGTGCTTATTTTGGAGGGAGGAGTGGTCTAGTGGTTAGGACAAGGTACTTCAGGCCAGAGGGCTGGGCGTTCAAGTCCCACCTGGGGACAGCAATCTCAGGCCGGAGGGACTGGGATTTCTAGTCCTATAGGCGCTCCTTGTGGTCTTGGGCAAGCCACTTAACCCTCCATTGCCCATGTTCCCTGTAAGTATTAGCGTATGTGTCTCATATCCCCTCATGTTAAATGTATCCCCCAATTGACCACTTTGACCTGGTGAAAAGCAGAATATAAATACAGCTAAATAAAATAAAAATAAATTTTGGCCATAAAACATCCATAGAGTGTATAAAAGATGGCACTCCACCACCCTCTGTCCACTACACAATCACAATTAAAGCAGCAGATAGAGTTGAAACCTGGTTTCTCAGGTCCTAGCACACTGCCCTAACCATTAGACTATTCCTAGATGTTATTGGTCTGGGATACTAATCCAGAAATGTCTATGTAGACGCCCCCATAGACATCCATATCAGGCACATCCACATTTGCGAAATCACACCTGAACTGGAGGAGGAGGAGGAGTAGCCTAGTGGTTGGGGCAAGGCACCTCAGGCCAGAAGGCCAGGGGTTCAAATCCCACTAGAGGACAGCAACCCTGGGCCAGAAGGACTGGGGCCTCCAGTCCCACAGGTGCTCCCTGTGGTCTTGGGCAAGCCACCTAACCCTCCATAGCCCATGTTCCCTGTAAAATAGTTCTCTGTGTGCTGTGCTTTCCTGTCTAATCAATGTGTTTATACCTCAAAAAATTTCCTGTCATGATTTGACAATTTCCAATCTGTAATCAGATCACTGGAAGTAGCAGTATACTAAATAAATAAACTGCTTTTTGTTCAGACGTTCTGGCTTGGATGTCCCAAATTGCACTTGGACTTCAAAGATTTATTGGTTTCCAAGGTTCCAATGGAAAATTAACCTTTCTGTTTAATTATTGGAGATTTTTCTATTCTGTTGTGCTTTGAGCTGTGTTACTTGGGGGTATGGCTTCATGGCTCTTATGTGTCTTCATAAAATAGCTTCAGAATAGATACCTACATACTTGGACTTTCTGCATACCTCAATAGCAGGTGTAAAGGAACATACGTAATCTACACAAGTATACATGTAGATTAAGATATTTCATAATCAATATGCATACTTGCAAACTAGGCCTGCGCTCCACCCAGGCTGCACACCTGGCTATTCCCATTGGCAAATACTCAAATTCATGCCAACACGCACACTTGTATCTCACTCAGTATCTTATAAGAGGCCATTTACACATGTGTCTGCAAAAATGACTTTATAAAATAACCCCCTTCAAGAATAATATTTTTAACAGGCCACCTAACTAGGACAGCAGTTATATGAATGAATTATACCAATTTTCTGAGTTAAATAAGCACATACATTCCCTTTGAAAATTACTCCATAGAAAGGACACATATTGTAGACACTTATTATTTAGTGCATGACCTACTCTTTAGTATGCACAGATTTCCAAGATTAGACAAGCATATATGCATCTTTTACAAAATATACAGTTTAATACCAACCTCTTCCCAAATCCACCCCCAGAAACACCTCTGCTCAGGTCAGGTCAGATAAACATATGCAGATTCAGGCTATATGCAGACAGATTTACACGCATATAGTCCATGCGTTTTTATATAAGGATATTTCTTCATATCTGTGGAAATTCCTTTTAAAATTACCCTCCCTAACACAGATGCTATGACCAAGTATACACCCAATAAACGGGCCTATAGGATGCAAAATAATAGGGATGCACATTTGTGAGCGCTCATTCGGTTCATTTGTGCCTGATATTCCAAAAAACTGAGCTGCTAAATTAGCTTCATAAATTTGTGTCCTATTTTCAACCCAACTTATGATCCTTAGTTCAGCAGAAAATTCATCTTAATTTAGGAGTTTAACTTATATTTATAAAGTTATGCCCGGCATTCATTTGCCTAGTTTTTTAAATTTAATTTATGCCTGAAAATCAGTGCTAAGCTCTTAACTTTTCTCCTCTCCCTAAATTCCCTGTAAGTATTAGTGTATGTGTCTCATATCCCCTCGTGTTAAATGTATCCCCCAATTGTGTTATGACCACTTTGATTGAAGGATAAGGTGGTATACAAAACTGTCTAAATAAATAAATAAATGCACTTCTGTTACCATCCACTTTTTATGCACCTAAATTTAGGAGTTGTGAAATTTTGAGTATAAATTTAGGCACTCAGCCCTAGTAAATTTTCAAACTCTTAGAAATATGTTTACTAAAGAGCAGTAAGGGAGCATGTGTGCCGTTAACACAGGCTATCGGAACACTTGCTCCCTTAACACTGAAAAAAATGCTGCTTTAAGATGCGGTAAAGGTCCCGGCAACGTTAAGGACACAGGGGCAGAGAGTGGGCGTGACTTGAGGGGGAGAGGGCGATTACAGTGTGTGTTCCCATACCTTCGATTATGCAATGGATTGAAAAGTCCTCTTACACTGGGAACTCGTTTGCCAATTAAAACCTTGCGGAAAAGGTGTCTGTAGAGGGGAAAGAAACTATTTTAGCGTCAGCAATGTGATGCACTGACAAGGGAACCCAAAATAGTGATAGTAGTGCTCCATTAGCAGCAACAGCATGGTGTTCATATAGGAAAGGGCACCATGCTAATGGTGCAAATGGGGCAGAGGAGGTGGCACAGTGGTCATGCAGTGGAGGGTGGTGGTGGACATGTTGGACTAGGCGGCTGCCTGGGTGGCACAGAGGAGCATAAGAACATAAATTCATACTGTGTCATTCCAAGGTCCTCCAAGTCCACTATCCTCTGTCTGACAGTGGTCAATCAGGGACACAGGTACCTAGGTGGGTCCCAAAAGGACACCCATGGTCAAAGAGGCCTGTATTTGGCCAAGCAGCCGATCCCCAGTGTCCCCCGAATAAATGTATAATGACATTTCCTCCAGGACCGTTGTGTGCCAGTGTTTGCCAATGTATTGAATGACAAACTAGATGCCCCAATGTGTCTGAAATGCATTACACTGTGGTGGCAGTGCCTGTCCCCTAGTCCCCCCATGTTGTGATGGTGTTAATAACCGTGAACCGTTCCATGCCATTCAGTACTGTATAGACCCCTATCATATCTCTCCCAGCCATCTCACCAGCACATTGAGGAGGCCTAATCTTTGTAAGCTCTTCACACAGGGGAACCCTTCCATCCGCAGCACTATCTGTGATGTCCGTCATGATCACACAGTGACAGTGATAAAACGCAGAAATACTGCTGGTGTGGAACGGTGATGTGCCACATGGGGTGATCCAAGGGACATGCCACCCTTGGCAGAGATGCCAGTGGCTCCCCCAATGCCACTGAACCAGCTGTGGAGGAAGAGGTCAATAGTGCCTGCAGCTGTAACCCTCCAGATAGCTGGAAAATGCAGGTGTCCATGGAAATATCACAGCAGTGGTTGCCATCTTCTCCCCGAGATATATTGATGGCAGGCAGTGAAGGGGCCCCTGCATGGGCAGCTGGGGGGGGCTGCATGGCTGTCCATGTGTACCCCTGCATACCCATCCAGCCCTTGTGCGCAAGGCACCTGTAAAACTTGCATGTTTAACATGCTGGGACTGCGATCGCCACCACTGACAGTGTGTGGGCATGTCTGCATGGTGGAGTGTTGGTGGTGGCATGGGAAATGGCACCAGCCTGCAGCAGACAGAAGCCTTGTCCTGGTCATGTGTGCCATGCACATTGAGCATTTGCCAAAAGGCCAGCCAAAGGGAAGCATATCAGCAACAGGAGCTATCATCCCTATAAGGCAGCACTGTGGTGCGATGCACCCAGCTGGTGTATATGTGTTGTGATGATGCAGAGGCTTTAAGCAGAGAGAAAATGGGTTTAAAACTGCAGCTTTCCTCTAATGCACACATTAAGGCAGGCAAGGAAGGGGTTAAAGCACAAGCCCAGGGAAACTCTCTGCACAGAAAGGCAGTGAGAGAGCCACACCCCAGCTCCAGGACAAACAGAGGAGCTGACGTAAGAGGCAAGGGGGCGGAGTCAAACCGGATAGGACAGCCCAATGCTCTTAACCAGGAAGTAACAGAGAGAGTTAACGGTAGGAGTCTTGGTCTGGGAAGGAGATCGTGTGAGAGATCGAGTGAGAGAGCAAGGAGAGTTCGTGGAGGAGCAGGAGGAGTGCCTGGGAGAACAGGAAGTGTTCAGGCAGGAGACTCAGGACCTGACTCTGACCAAGAGGCAGAGAGAAGCAAAGGGTGGAGTAGCCATTGCCCGGATAGCACACGGTGCTGGGAGAGTTGCCATCCAGACTGCTGTGAGACACGGAGGTCTCTGAGACAGCAGTGGAGCAAGCTTCCTCTGAGAGAGAGAGGTCAACGCGAACCAGACAGCCAGGAGAAGCAGGTGGGAACATACTTTTATTCTTATGGGGAGAGGCTGGAACCCTTAACCAGAAGAGATAGTACATCTTCCCTAGAGTCTTCCCTAGAGGCTGTGAACAGAGGTGAGAGTTTAACCAAGTATAAAACTCTGTATGATAAGCTGCCTAAGCGTTCCAAGAGCAGGAAGCCAGATACTAGCAGAAGCTTAGGAAGCACCTCAGCTGTTCTTAATTCATCAGCTGATGGTAGCCTTCGACGAGAGAAGCAAAAGCTAGCTCACGCTGTGCCAGTGAAACAGGAGCAGTGCAAGAACAGAGACTTGTCTTTTTACCCACCTTTGCAACCCAGACGTACTAGAGGAGGAGCAAGCCATTTGAGTTCCTTTAACACCACTCTAAAGGAGGCTGCTGATTCTAGTTATAATCATATTCCACGGAGGGAGAGGAATAGAGAGTGGAAACAGCTTAGACACTATTTGGAACCATGGAAGCCTGTTGATCTGCAGTACCCTGATTTGAATCAAGAGACGTCTGACTCAGATGTTGAATCCATGCAGTTAGGTTCAACCAAATCAGATAGGTCTTATTCTGACATGGAAGCAGACTGTGCTGTATGTTGCCAAGAGTGAAGCTGTTAATAGTATTGTATAAGAGAAGTGCTGATAAGTAATTCATGCTACTGAGTTTGCACGGAGAGAAGCAGAGTTCTGCTAGAGTGAAACTCAATGTCTGTAAGCAGCTGAATATGGTTAAAGCTATGGAAGTGATTAGCTGCTACTGAAGCTGTTTGTGTATGAGAAGAAGTTGAATTAACCTTGTACATAATCTGACAACCCTGAGAAGGATCAGGTTGGACTGTATTTCATTTGGACTTTATCTTGGCTTATAAAGTATCCACCGTTTTGTTTCTGGTTAGGGGAGGTAGATGACAGAATCCTGTGCAACAAATAAAGTTTTTGTTATCACACAAAACCTTGGCTGTCTTTCGTTTGGGCCACAACTTCAGGGATACCAAGCATCAGCACTTACAAGGATAATCTGGCACATTTCCCACTCTTCCAGGCAACCGCCTATACGCTGAGAAAGGGGGTGTGACAGTGTGCAGAGGGTCACAGTTTCAGATACCTGCAGGGGTTTCTGTATTGCATCTTCTTGTGGACAAGGTTTAGTTGACAGTGCAAGTACAGCTCCAGTATGTGCAACCCCCAAGGAGGTGGCCTCCTTGATTCACATTGTCCAAGTTTTTCCCAGCCTGTTTGGAAAATGTGAATAAGATGAGGCAGAGAATTGTGAATATCGCCTCAAACAGTGCAGATTGGCCTGGGTCTGTCTCCCACAATCGTAGGGTCACTGGCTGAGATGCCATTGTCCCATCTGTTACATGCATTGACCTGGGTGGCCACTGTATGTCATGCTGAGATGGCACTCTCACTATGATCAAAAAGTGACCATGGCATAACTATGTATCCATAGTGGAATAACTTCCCTGGATGGGTTTTTTTTTGGCAGGCCCTGGGCACGGATGGGGCAGGAAGGGCCCGAGGACATTCCCCGCAGCCCGATCCTGGCCTTAGGAGGCCAGATCGGGGGTCAGGCTGCAGGGAATTCAAGTTTAAAGCCAGCAGCCGGGATCACGGCTTTACTATGGAGCCGCGGTGCCATGGCGCAGTGGCTCTATTGTAAAGCCCTGAGTGAGTTAGTCGGGCTTTTCCTGTATGTACAGGATGGGCAGAATTGCTGTCCGGGCCTGTACGTATAGGACTGCTCGCAATTCTGATCCCACAGGGCTAGACATGCCCCACGGGATCAGAATCGCGATGCCCTCTGTACATCCGACTCAAACAGGGTGTACAGAGGGCATATACGTCTGGGACACTGCATGTCCTATTACCACCCGCTAAGTATCCACTAGCACCCCTTAACACCGGAACGCCTCTAACATGCTCAGCACACTTACCCCTTATCGCTGCCGTTAACGCATGGAAAAGGTTGCTCCCTTACTGCCGTTTAGTAAACATACCCCTTAAAGTTAGGAGCATAAATCCTTTGAATACTGACCTTTATGAGGGTGATTTCATAAACTCATGCATGTATTTGGGGCCTATTTTATTAAGTAAAATATGAGCATGCTTTATAAAATAGGCACATAAATAATGCACCTAGATTCTTCAGAAATACACATAAGTTATATTATTTTATGCATGTAAAATTCCACTCCCCCTGAGGTCCACTCATGCATGCCCACACATAAAGTTCACACAATAGGACTTATATGTGTGCTTACAGAATAGTGACTAAGAAAAGCACACACATTAAGTGCCCATCCATGAATGTAAATCCTTTAAAATAGGGAGTTATGTACATAAATAGTGCATAATTTCACGTGGCTCTCTTACAATCTCAGCCACAGGAGAATAATTCTATTGTCTCATTTTTACATAGAAAAGTAGGCACCTATTTTTCTCTTCTTTATAGAATACAGTACCAGGATAAGATCCTGTCGGTGAGCAGCAGGGTCATGCAGAAATTCACCTCAGAGGACTTGTGGCCCAAGTGGGCTTGGTAGCCAACCCACCTACGGGTTATCTAGTCCAGGGCACCCCTGATTCTGGTACCTTGGAAGTCCTTAGATGCCCTTTTGGACTAATAAGATCTACTTGGTCCAGGGAGTCTTCCAGCAGCATCCTGTTTGCCCATCCACCAGCATGAAGTATGGCTGCACCTGACCTTTTCAATCTGATGAGATACACTGCCAGGGGGCAGTCTGCCAAATATAGGATTGCCTCTCTTATTGGGAAGTGCTCTCTTATTTGTCAGAATGATCCCCTAGCGGTTTGTCTCGATGCACCACCAGGGGTCAGACACCATCATTTATAAGGATGGCGGTGTTGGGAGGAGCAGGATGTGAATTATTGATCCATGAGAGGCAGGATGCCACAGCACCAGAGGTTTATTTATTTATTTATTTGAACTCATTTTTATACCGCTCCTTCCAGTGATCAGCAGCGGTTCACATTATAACATTTAACTCTGCAAAGTTAGCAGTTACATATAACAGTAATGGAAAGGGTAACATTAAATTCAATAATTCAAACTATTTACATAATAGAAGAACATATATGTTAAGACATATATGGCTAATATTAACTATATACAGAGCTTATGATGTTGTACAGTAAGAGATATTACATGCATGTGGGATTTATAATTTAATTAACTCATTGCGGATTTGAAATTTCGTATGATAATGGAGGAGTTAGGCTCCATCAAATTTGTTTATTGTATACATTTGCTTTATGTTATTTCTGGCTGATTGTAGTATTCTTGAAATAGGTGTGTTTTAAGGTTCTTTCGGAATGATTTGAGGTCTTTGTTAGCCCTTAAAGTGTCGGGGAGTTTGTTCCATTGTGTGGGTGCTAAGTATGTGAATGCTCTATTGCTAGTATTTATTTTTACCTTGCAAATAGAAATAGGAATTTGTAGTGTATTTAGATTGTGTGTACGCCTTTTTTGGTTAGGGGGTTGAGTTTTAATGAGTGTGGCAAGGTAAGATGGGGCGATATTGTGTATTAACTTGAATGTTGTAATTATTATTTTGTATCTTATGCGTGCTTGTATAGGTAGCCAGGGAAGTTCTCTTAGTATGGGTGTGATGTGGTCAGAGAATGGTACATTCATCAAAATTCGAGCCGTAACATTTTGGGCCATCTGGAGTATGTTTGTTGTTTTTTTAGGAAGTCCTTGTAAGATGCCATTACAATAGTCCAGATGTGGGGTGATGAGTGTTTGTATTACTGATCTAAAGTCTGGTAGTTCAATAATGTTGTGTAAGGGCTGTAGGGTTCTTATTTTGTAGATTGTTCTATTTAATAGTCTTAGGTGGGTTTCCATGTTAAGTGTCATATCAAGGGTGACACCTAGGTATTTTAGTTCTTGTTTAATGTTGTAAGCTGTGTTATTTAGTGTGATTGTGGGGGGGGGGGGGTGTTTAAATTCAGGGTTTTTAGAGATAAACATTACTTCTGTTTTTTTATGATTGATATTCATGTTGTTATTTTGGAGCCATAGCTGTGCTTCTTTAAGACAAGCTTCTATGTGGCTGTAATCTGGGTTACATACATCCAATTGTGTATAAAGCATTATGTAGTCCGCATATAAATGATAATCAATTTTGTATTTTTGGAATATTGTGCAGATAGGCCTTAGGTATAGGTTAAATAGCATGGCAGATAATGCCGAGCCCTGTGGAATACCTTGTGTCTGTGGGAAGGTATCGGATAGGTTTTGGTTAAAGTATACTTGTTGTAACCTATTAGATATATAGGAAGTGAACCATTTTAAGGGAGTTCCCATTATTCCTATAGATTCCAATCTCGTTAAGAGGGTCTTATGATTCACTGAATCAAAAGCTGTTGATATGTCAATGAATATTAGGACGAACATTTTCTTGCAGTTTTCAATGCCTCTATAAAGTTTGTGAAATAGTACGAGTAGAAGTATTTCTACTCCATGTGATTGTCGAAAACCATATTGATGAGCATCAAGTGCATTAGTGTTATCTATATGATCTTGTAATTGGTATTGTACGGTTTTTTCGATGATTTTGGCTATGAATGGTATACTAGATATTGGTCTGTAAGCAGATGGGTCTGCTTTGTTTAGTGATTTGTTTTTTAGTATAGGACGTATCAGGGATCGTTTTAGTTCTGCTGGCATGGATCCTTGTAGTAGGGATTGGTTTACTATGTTTAGTATTATGGGTGCAATTTCTGTTTTTGTAGTCTTGATCCAAGAAACCAGGCAAGGATCTAGAGGGGAAGTGGTAGTGTTTATGTTTGTTATTGTGTTTCGTAATTGTCTGCTATCTATTATGTGAAACTCTTCCCATAATACTGTGGAATTAGTATTTTGTGTTACCTTTTGAGATGTGTTGTTTTCGGTTTTATGGGAGGTTATTTCTTCATTAGAGTTTAATTTTTTATAGTAGTGATCTGCAAGCGCTTGTGCATTTATCGGATATTTTGTATTGACGTCTTTTGGGGGTTTGGTGAGGGATTTTACAAGCTCAAATAATTCTCTTGGCCTATTTAAAGCATTGTTTAGTTTTTTTGTGTGGTAATTCTTTTTTGCCGTGTTTATTATTTCTTTATAGGATTTGAGTAATATCAGATATTGTGCTTTGATCTCTATTGATTTCCTAGTTCTCCATTTTTTTTCCATTCTTCTGAGATCTTTCTTTGCTTTTGCTATGTCTGCTGTGTACCATGGTTCGGATTTTTTTCTTAGTTTGTTGCTTTCTTTAGGGGCGGTTTTGGGTGGTTGTTTAGAAACTGTTTCTATTCCATTGTTCCATTGTTTTATTAAGTCATCCAGATTTGAAGTTTCTTTATTTACATGGGAAAAAATCGATTTTATTAGTATTTCTTTGTCTAGGGTTTTATATATGCTTTTTTGTGCGTTGGTATTAGTTTCTATATTGTGTGATTGTTTTGGTATGTCAAATGTGAATTGTATCAGGTGGTGGTCTGACCAAGGCACCTGCGTTATATTTGGTGTTATACTTGTTACTATGTTGTTTGAATGTTTTTTGGGAAAGAATACCATGTCTAGGACATTTCCCTTGTCATGCATGGGTGTTTTGATTATTTGCTGGTATCCCATTTGATCCATGGCTTCGATGAATGTGTTAATGTGCGTATTGTTAAGTGATGCAAGGTTTAGGTCCCCTAATATCATCTGGTATTTTTTTATTGAGGTTTCACATATTGTTTCGAGAGCTGATGCTAGGGCTTCATGTTTTGTAGAAGGTGGTCTGTAAATGAGGGAAATAGCAAAGGTTTTATGCAAAGGTTCTCTCTTCTATGACTTTACTGTGCCAGGTGCCTGAGCTGGAATGCTTTGCCTTTTGGTGCTTAGTCCAGGGGTTCCCTGAGCTATGGTTGGACTGGATAGCTGCTGGGGTTAGGGTTGGGGTGAGGTGAGGTGGTCTGGGCACTGGAATGGATGACCTGGCACTACCAGGAAATATTTGTGAGGTAGAGGTCAGGGGTGGGGAGGGCTGTGGAGTCTGAAGTCCACTGGGCCACCAGGGATTTTTAATGGGCTTTTATTATTTGTCTTCGCTTATACACTGATAGGAAGGGAGACAAGAACACCCGATGCAGCAAACTGGGGCATATTACCATGGAGGTATGTGCTGTTTTTATTGCCAACATGCATTTTTTAAAACTGCAGTAATCTGCATGCATTAGTTTACTGAAATAGGAGTAAAAGATTTTTGTCAGCATCTGCATTAAAATACAGCTTATTACATTTGCTCTATTATTTGTCTACTTGGCTCATAAAGGTATGTGCCAAAAACATTTGGTTTGTACTTGTTTTAAATGATTTTTTGCTGATTTTTGGGCATTTTCTTCTTGCTTATTTGACCTATTCATTTTTTAGGCATTCATAAGTGATTTACATGCACCTTGACTTTATAGGCACCCAACAAATTGAATGCACATCCTTATTGGCTCAGTTCCTGGTGGTCTTCTTTGAGTCCTGGTTGTTTCTGGATATCACTGGTGCTAGGAAGGACTATAATGACTTGGTCTTCTATCAATTCTCATTCCTTAGATCTTTCAGTGCAGTATGTGATGGATTTGGTGCAGGCTGCCAGAGAAGCTAAAACCAGTTTCACATGCAAGACATTACTTATGGATACGCAGCCATCGGCATTCTAGAGTTTAGGGAGACTTGGGGCATGTCTGCAAAGCTGCATTAATTGTTAATGTGAGCTTGAGTGCACTAATGGCCAATGATAGCAGTTGGTGTGTGTGCTAAACAGTCAGTATGAGGCATATTCCAAGATGTGAATCCCAGCCTCTGCGTGGCTAACTCAGTCAAGGCTACTGAATGAAGCCATGGTGCCATGGCATCCAGTTGCCATGGCACCGCAGCTCCTTTCAGGAGCCACGATCACCGGCCACTGATGACTTCATTCGTTCCACACAGCCCGACCCCTTATCTGGTCTCCCAAGGCCAGAGTCGAGCTGCAGGGAATCTCGTGTGCCTCCTTCGCCCTTTGACGCGCCCCGGGCCTGCCATCCCCCACTGTCTAGGGGAACTTATTACACCTCTGAGGTGGAATAAGTTTCCCATCTACTCTGCCAGCCCAGGATGTACAGGGCCAACATCAAAATCGACCCTGTACGTCCAGGACCACAGACTGCCTACTGCCCGCCCTAACTCTGCCTCTGCACCACCCCTTGTTTGTACAGGGAAACTTGGCAGGGATGAGAAAGGCGGACGAATAACGGGAACGGACATCCCAACAGGTTGTCCATTCCTGCTATTCGTGTTACAGAATAGACCCGTATGGAGTTAATTTGGTGTTATCTGCTTAGCGCATGACAGGGAGGGAAATGGGTGGAGTAGGTGTGGAACATGAGTCTGTATGCATAGTGTGGTTAGCATGGGTGTTGAAAGCGCAGATTCACCATTGATGATACTGATAGCATTGGTGTACCTAATGCCAACTCTATGGGTGGCATTAAGTGCATCTGCATTGTCACTAGTTGGGTTAGGGTCTGAAACAGTGCGGTGTCTGCTAAAGACATGCTGTGCATGCCTCCAACAGATAGCACATGACTTCTGCATGTACTGTGCATTGATATCTACCCGAAATGCATGATACCTGCAAAACACTAGCACGTTTTAGTAAATATGTCCCTGATAGGTTCTGTCTTTGATGCAGACAGGTTCAGACTTACGGCTCTTACTGGTTACAATTCAATACGTCAAACAAAACACAGGGGCACACAATCCCTTCTCCCCAGCTAAAAAACTACTGAAAAGAGAGCAGTGCTTGCTTTCTATCTTCTGTCTCTGAAACAGGGATACGCAGATCCAAAAATAAAAACTTGGTGAGTCTTAATTTAAAAACAAAATTGTGTTTCATGTGTTTTATTTTTATTTTTGCACATATTCATCTGAATTGTATGCCTTCTATGCACACTACAGCTTTTTTGCACTTGAAAATTGATTGTATGCATGTTACTTCATAGGTATACACTGCACAAGCAATATGCAAAAGCCCAAATGAGCATGAAACGCAGATCCCTACTGACTGAGTTAAGCACACAGAGCAGATCTATCCCTGTCTGGTCTACTTTTCTTAATCACCATGATTGATTCAATCAGATAGCTCTCTCTCTCTCTCTCTCTCTCTCTCTCTCTCTCTCTCTCTCTCTCTCTCTCTCTGTCTCTTTTAGTGCTAAGCACTTTTCAGAAGCTGGCAGGAGATGTATATGGTATAGTCTAAGAGTAAACTAGTTAATTCCCCAGGTAGAGTCAGAAGTGCCGTGTATTTATTTATTTATTTGTATTTAGCTCCTCCCCTTTCAGTAGTCTATCGAGGCTCGCTCAGGTAGACTTTATCCCTGTGTTTGTTCAGCCAGCTGTTTTTTCAGCATTCACAGAAGAGGTAGATAAAGCAGCAAGATTTTCCAAATCTAGGATGGTTACATTGTTGCATACATATTATTTGGAAGCACTGTAAAGCAAGTGCATAGCACAGGGCCTCCAAGTGCCAGCACACACTCAAGCACTACTTGGTCCTGTCCAACTATTAGACAAACTAAGCAGTTGCCTGTGGTGGAAACTTCTACAGGACATTCAAAGATAAACAATCAATTTTGACAACCAAGAGGGTTATAAGGTTTAAGTCTGCCTAGGGCAAAAACACCTTGAACCAACTCTAGAGTGGCCTTGGTCCTTCCCAAAGGCATAGTCACAAGTGGGGTTGGAGGGGCCCACGCTCCTCCACTTTTAACCTGAGGCCCTTCCCTTGGATTTCCACGATTTGCAGCTGTGGTGCATACATCCCATTTATGATCTCATGGGACATGCCACCTATCAGGTTATAATGTGTATGCCACCGCTGCAAATTGGGAAGGAGGGCTTAATGGTTCCCACCATGCTGGTCACAGAATGAGCAAGTACAAAGGAAGAGCTGCCTGTTTGCCTACTGCACTCCCAATTTAACAATTGCCCTCCCCCCAAAAAATGTTCTTCTAACTATGTACCTGGTCCTGCCCCCTCCAACACAAACTTCCTGTCAGAAGGGAGCAGGTCCAGACAGAAGTTGAGCATGTGCCTATACTCAGAAGCACCACACCACAGTGCTACAGGGTGGCCCAGGCAGGGATTAATTGGCCACAGTGGCAATGGAGGAGGGTATGGAGCAGGCCCTGTTCTGCTGCCCCCTGAACTCTGCTGCCGTAGATGGATGCCTAGTTTGCCTGGTGGTGGGCCCAGCCTTCTATACTGTTACTATCTTAGTAGCATGTCCTCTTGGGAAGAGGGGGGCACAAATATCTAAGGCAGCCTTTGTTTTTCCCTTTTGGAAAAGGAGATATTAAACTGTCAAGCCAAAGATGAACAATAATAGTGAAAGGAAAATGAAATATTTCTATTGAAGAAAACAGCTAAAAAGGGATTAAAACTTAATAAAACCATATTAGAGTTGATTCCCAAAATATTTTGGCATATCAAAGGTTTAATCTCAAGGTGAATCGTAAAATACTGAGCAAATATAAAACTAGACAAAAAAGGGATGCAGAGGGGATCTAAGAAATCATGATCTACTGAGCCTGACTTTGCTTGTAGGCAGGGCTGGTGCTAGCAGGTAAGCTGGGTAAGCAAAGCAGGGGATGCCATTCTTCAAGGGTGCCAAAATCTTAGCGAGCAAGTCATTGTCGTCCCATAGGACAGGCTGCTCCTGCAGGCATAAAAAAATGCTATAGCAGTGATCATGGCCTTCTTCACTTCTGTGTCCCACGGGAGGGACTTGACTGCTGGCCAAAAACTGAACTGCTGGATGTGATCCCTTCGGTCCGCAGGACAGGCTGCTCCTGTGCTCACAACATCACTGCTGGCTTCACTTCTTCAAGCTACAGGAGCAGCCTGTCCCATGGGCCGAAGGAATCACATCCAGCAGTTCAGTATTTGGCCCACGGGACAGGCTGCTCCTGTGGACTGCAGAGATGAAGAAGGTGATGATTGCTGCTAGCATTACTTATGCCTGCAGGAGCAGCCTGTCCCGTGGACTGAAGGGATCACAGCCAGCAGCTTTGTGCCAGTGGAACTGGTTGCTCCTATGGGACACAAAAGTGAACAAGGAAGCAACCATGGCCAGCAGTGATGTTATGGGCCCGCAGGAGCAACCTATCCTGCGGACTAAAGGTATCACAGCTGGCAGGTCTGCTTTTAGTCCTGTGGGCCAAAGAGAAGCAGCATGCTGCAGGGAAAGGACTGGGACTAGAGACACACAGGAGGTAGGATGCAGTTTAAAGAGGCAGTGGGTTTGTGCTGGAAAGATGAAGGGAGAGCAAGGGATTAGAATACCAGGGAGACGGGAGGGAGAAAAGGTCAGAAGCTATGCAGAGAACAGATGGCATACGCAGATGACATCCTCATATACATGCCGTTTAATACTGACCAACCAGTGTTCACACCAATAATTAATTGTTTTGGTGCAATAGCCGAATGGCTGTTGACACAAAACTTAAGAATAAATCACAGCAAAACTGATGTATTATTTGTCACAAGAAATCGCAAGTTCATACCCCCTCCGTCGCTGCTAATCAATAACATAGAACTGACGTCAAAACCCACTATCCGATACCTCGGCATCACATTGGATCAACACCTAGATATGACAACGCATGTGAAGAATGTGACAAAGAGGATATATCATAAGATCAGAACGCTACGCCACCTCCGACCACTACTTGACTATACTGATTATCGTTCAATATTCCAGGCTCTAGTCATCCCACACCTAGATTTTGCGAATATCATCCTCCATGGCCTCTCTCAATCAACCTTAAATCCACTTCGTCTGGCTATGAACGCAGCTGCAAGAGTCCTCTCTGGGTCACCAAGAGCTGCTCACATAACGCCGATCATGAAGGACCTACACTGGTTACCATTACAAGCCAGACCTACATATAAGTCACTAGTTCTGACCTTCAAGGCCATGAATAACTACCCTCCGACACCAATTAGCAAACTAATACATAACACTCTCGAAAACAGAAACAGAAGGACCACTGCTATGAATACCTTAATAGTTCCCAAGATGATGACATCATGTACTAAAGCTACATCGAACAGAGCTTTCTCTTTATTTGCACCCCTGAACTGGAATTTACTTCCTCACGAAATTCGTTGTATCAAAAACCTTTTACAATTCAGGAAAGCCGTGAAGCATCACTTATTCACAAAATTCTACCCAGAAGTGACCTCGCATGTTCACTCAAACAACAGACCTCCAACTTGCACTAAACACCATATTACCTTAATTCTACCAGAAAATGGTTAAGCTCCACGATAGCTCCACACCCTCTCTGTTGATTCGCGCCTCCTACATAAATTACGCAGATAATCTCCACTTGAGCTAACATATTTATATAGTAAAAACATATACATATATGATGTTGACTGTACATAGTTTTCCCTGTTAATCCATGTTATATATTCCCATGTTCTATGTAAACTCAATGTTACTTGCATACATTGTTGTATATTTTGTTCAATGTACACCGCACTGATCTTAATAGCGCGGTATAGAAGAAATGTTAAATAAATAATAAAATAAATAAATAACAGAGTGGGGGAGACAATAGGTCAGGGTCTGCACGGAGGGGTGTAAAAACATAAGGAGTTGGAAGCTGAAGAGCAGGGAGAAAACAGCACAACCAATATGTGCAAAGAGATGCAGACCCCTCACCCTCACCCAACCCCCACCAGAAGATACATAGGTACCCCAGCCCCACAGCACACAAACATGCATACAGAGGCACCCCAATCCCACAGCGCACACACACACACACCCCTGAGAAGCACAGAATGTTCACACACAGGCACCTGAGACACATGTACTCAAACCCACAGACACAAAGGCACCTGCCCCATGCAGCATAAACACACACAGGTACTCCACCCCCACAAGATACTCACACATGGCGGCAGACACCCTATAGACATACACATACTCCCACACCTGGTGCAAATATAGAGGTTTTTGGCAGCCCTGGCCGCCACACCAGTCCTGGGCACAGTGCAGGCATGGCTATGGTACGCAATACTGTTGGGGTCACTCACCGGGGTGGTAAATACTGTCAGAAGCAATAACTGAAACACACTCCACAGATATCAGAAAGGTTCCTATGATGCAGCTCTGTCAACAAATTGTGTTTAACTTAGAATTTGTTATCTGCCATTAATCATAGCAACCTTTTGATATATGTGGAATGTCTTCCCAAGTTTGGGACGGCATTGCTAAGGTATGCAGGTGCTAGTATTGGGAGATGCTGCTCCACGCAGGGCCCAACAGCCTGACTCTCCATGAGGCTTTGGATAGTGGAGCCTGTGGGTGTGGGTGTTTGTGCCCCTGTTGGCAGCTGCTCTAGGGCAGAGGTTCCCAACTCCGGTCCTGGTGGGCCAAACACTGTTCAGGTTTTCATGCTGTCCCTAATAAATATGCATGAGATACATTTGCATACAATGAGGGCGGTGTATACAAATGCAGCACAGGCATATTTATTAGGGAAAGCATGACACCTGAATGGTGTTTGGCCCTCCAGGACTACAGTTGGGAAACTCTGTTCTAGGAATTGCACATGTTTATGGTGTCTGTGATCTGTAGGGTAAAATATAGGTGTTTCAGGCATGTTTATTTTATCTACAATAAAGGTTCTGTCTTTATTACCATGGTTTAGTACTGGGTAAAATATGGGGACAAGGTTGGCAGGAGCCACAGCTGGGATGTGAACTCATGACCTTTTGTATTGAGCACACTGACTGTGTGTACTGCACCAAACTGTTGCCAGAGGGGGAGGTTATTCCCTGGGTATACCATGACTGTTCGTCAGACAGGCTTTGTTTGTTGCAGTGGACAGCACCCACCTAAACAGGGCTTGGCTGTGGTCTGCAGTGGGCAGATGCCACTGTCCCCTCTGCCACCAGCACCCCTCCGCCACCATGCTGACATGCCCTTCTGCCGATGGTACTGGTGGTGCGCAGTCCCAGGCCATCCAGTGTGCCGGTAGGCAGCTGCCTATGGTGCGTGATATGGGGAAGAGGTGCCTGCATAGACATCAATCCTTCCCCCCGGCACCACCTGCCAATGTTATGTGCCCTTTGGAGTATTGCTGGGTACTATCCCCTGGGACAATGTGGGACACACACTCGTGGCCATGTTTGGCCTTGGTCAGTTGCTGTCCTGCTGGTTTTCCGCTTCCATATTCCTATGTGTCACCTAGGCATCTGCCTAGCCCACCCTGTGCCCCAGCTGCCACACTTCATGTCCCGCCTGCAGCCCCCTGTATCCCATTTGCAGCCTCACCATAGTGCCCTCTCATACTTGGGCACTATGATGTTGCTGCACATGTATCATTACTATAACTTTTCTTGGTTTCCCTGTTTTTGCTGCATATTGCTGACTGGAATGGTCTCTCTCCCCTGCAAATGTGCCTCTAGCGTGAGGTTTTCACTGGTGCTAAATTTCAGACCTTCATTTCACGGCATTAGTGTGCATGGGGCCTCTCCCCGCCCACTCTCCGCCCATTGACCCCTTATCTCTGCCCCTAGGGAGCCTTACTCTGCCCTCTGGGGAGCCTTACTCCACCCACTGCGCACCTTAATGCTGCAAGAGACGTTATCGCACGATACTTGATGTTCTCGCATGGTAATGCGCCATTATTGTGCGATAACATCACGTATCACGCAATAACATCGCAGCTGCGCCGTTAGCGCCGTTTAGTAAACATACCCCCTAGTGCAGGGGTAGGGAACCCTGGTCCTGGAGAGCCGCAGACCAGTCAGGTTTTTGGGATATCCCTAATGAATATGCATGAGATATATATGCATTAGAGATATCCTGCCAACCTGACTGGTTTGTGGCCCTCCAGGGCTGGATTTGGAGACCCCTGCCTTACACCTCTGTCATTTAAGATTGTGAGTGGGCAAGGTGCAGATGTCCTAGATATCGAAAGGGTATATAGAATGTGTCACATTCCTCCTCGATTCTCACCACCACCAAAAAGTTTTCTAATAGACAATATTTTGGTGGTGGTGAGAAGTGAGGAGGAATGTGACACATTCTATCTAACCTTTTTGATGTCTTGGACATCTGCACCTTGCCCACTCACAATCTTAAATGACAGAGGTGTAAGGCAGGGGTCTCCAAATCCAGCCCTGGAGGGCCACAAACCAGTCAGGTTGGCAGGATATCTCTAATGCATATATATCTCATGCATATTCATTAGGGATATCCCGAAAAGCTGACTGGTCTGCGGCTCTCCAGGACCAGGGTTCCCTACCCCTGCCCTAGTGGTTCGACCATTGACATGGACTATAAGAGACCAGGGTTTGATTCCCACTAGCACTCCTTGTGGCCTTGGGCAAGTCACTTAACCTTCCATTGCCTCAGAAGAATCCAAGTTATCAATGTCCCTGTTTAATGTACATTAAATTACCAAGGGGTATGTTTACTAAACTGTCTTAATGTTACCAGCGTTAGTTGCAGTCTTACTGTGATGAATTCCATATAAGGTACTGGGCGTTCTAGTCTTAAGGTAGCATTTCAGGTTATCGCATGATAAAGTCCGATAGAGGGAGCCGTGGCACGTTAACGAGCATTAGCCTTAATTAGGCGTGCTGACCTGGAAATACAGCAACAGAGGTGTAGCACAATGGATAATACTTGACTGATGAAACAGCGGTCATGAGTTTGATCCCCCAGTGGGCTTAATGAGTAAGGCTGTCTTAGGCATTACCCTTTACTTTAAATCAGTGCTGTCTGAGGCATTTTCTTTTTTAATTTAAATTAGTGCTGCCAGCCAACACACCCTCACAGTGCCATAACCTAAGATGCCGCATAAGGTGCCATATAAGGCACTCCAGAGGGCACATTATAAAGTGCTCTGTCCGCCAAGGCACCTTATAATGTTCCCTATAGGGAGCCTTATAAGGCACCTTATGAGGCACCTTAAGGTTACAGCACTGTGAGAGTGTTTTTGCTGGCAGCACTAATTTAAATTAAAAAAGGAAATGCCTCAGACAGCCTTATCAAATAACACCACTGTGGGATCAAACCCATGACCTCTGCCTCCACCGTCAGTGAAGTAACCAGTGGACTATATCTCTATAAATACTAACAAACCCCAGGCCGGCTACAGAAGAACTGCAGGTCACTACAAAAACTGCTGTGGTTATCAGGATAGGGTAAACCCACCCGTACCCATGATGCACTGCACATGCAGATCAGCAGTCTATAGATGATCACATGATGGGGTATGCACCCCCACAGCACCTCGGCCTGGTAGGGGGAACTGACCATGTGTGTTACTGGCACAGAGTAGCTACAGACCATCACATTGTGTGGGTACTGTGCTCACCATGAGGGCGAGGTGGGGCGCCCAGCACCAGGTCCGCAGCACCTGCCTTAGCTATGCTGTAGGTCGTCATCAGTACCACTATGTGGTAGGTAGTCCTTGCAGATGCATCTACGATACACCTGTGTCCATCTATATTTCCCCAGTCACATCTAGCCCTTGTGGACTATAATGCACCCAGAATAGTGCATATCCTGTGTGGGTGCTATGGTCACATGATTTAAGTGAAGTGGGGGTGGTTGGACCCATAGGCAGATTACGTAGCACCACCCAACCCACCCTCTGGGGCTCAGAGTGGGGGAACAGGTTCTCCCACCAACAGATCTACATTCTATATCCCTGCAATGGTGGCAGCAGAAGGGACCATCAACCCCAGTCCTGCTGGGCAACAGGCATCCCTCCAGGGCAGTCAATGCAGATCTGTACACATCCATAAGGCAATGGCAGACAGACAGCAGGCCTGGAAATGCTCAGCTGCCCCCCCCCCCCCACTATCTGACATTCTCCAGCAGAGGGCACAGTCAGTTTCCAGCCACGGCACCCTGCAAGGTGTTCCAGCCATACACATACTAACTGCAGACAGTCTGCTAGCTAGTCCATGCTCCTGGAGGAGATGCATGCACACACACCAAGCAGACAAGTCAGTGATTGGGCCCCAGAAAAGAAAACCCATAAATATCACTTGAGAGAAGCACTGTGGGTGAACCTAGCCATGCCGTGGTCACTGCTCAGTCAGGGTGAGAGTGACCTCCCAGCAGGTCATGCTGTGGCTACCCTGTCCATGCAGGTGGTGGCCGGGCACTACAATGTCCCAGCCATTGCCCTATACCCTGTGTAGATGCATCCTGTCCGGACCATACCCAGAGTACCTTGCTCCTCATTATGCACATTGGCAGGCTAACACTAGAAACAGTGCAAGCAGTGAGGGCTCAGTAAGGTGTAGGCAGCCACAACACACTGGATAGACAGACACACACTCCCACACCTATGCCAGCATTGTGCAAATATAGAAGCTTTTGGCAGCCCTGGCCACCACACCAGTCCTGGGCACAGTGCAGGCATGGCTATGGTACGCAATACTGTTGGGGTCACTCCCAGGGGTGGTAAACACTGTCAGAAACCAAAACTGAAACACACTCCACAGATATCAGAAAGGTTGCTATGATGCAGCTCTATCAGCAAATTGTGCTTAACTTAGGAATTGCTATCTGCCATTAATCATAACAACCTTTTGATACATGTGTAACATATTCCCAAGTTTAGGGCGGCATTGCTAAGGTATGCAAGTGCTAGTATTGGGAGATGCTGCTGCGTGCAGGGCCCAACAGCCTGATTCTCCATGAGGCTTTGGATAGTGGAGCCTGTGGGTGTGGGTGTTTATGTCCCTGTTGGCCGCTGCTCAAGGGCAGAGGTTCACAACTCTGGTCCAGGTGGGCCGAACACTGTCCAGGTTTTCATGTTGTCCCTAATGAATATGCATGAGATACATTTGCATACAATGGGGACAGCGCATACTAATGCAGCACAGGCATATTTATTAGGGACAGCATGAAACCAGAATGGTGTTTGGCCCTCCAGGACTGTAGTTGGGAAACTCAGCTCTAGGGATTGCACATGTTTATGGTGTCTGTGCTCTGTAGGGTAAAATATAGGCATTTCAGGCATGTTTATTTTATCTGCAATAAAGGTTCAGTCTTTATTACCATGGTTTAGTACTGGGTAGAATATGGGGACAAGGTTGGCAGGAGCCACAGCTGGGACTTGAACTTGTGAACTTTTGTTCCTGAACACACTGGCTGTGTGTACTGCACCACACTCTTGCCACAGGAGGATGAGGTGATAAAAGCAGTTAGTGCATCTGGGTTTAAAAACAGGTTTGTCCAAGTTCCTCGAGAAAGTCAATAGATTGTTATTAAGATGGATTTGGGGAAAGCCACTGCTATCCCTGGGTGTAAGCAGCATGGAAGCTGTGGTGAATGCTAAGAGGCAGGACTCATTCCCCAAGCTGATGTCAGCAGTTCTGACAGTCGATGATGGCAACATTAATGTGAGAACCAGAAACTTGGCTGGATTTTGAGATTTCTTTGAAAGCGCTGCTTTGCTGCTGCCTGTTAGAGCTGCTGCAACTGTAAGACATGCACAGACTTTGAAGACATTGTAGCCAGGCTGGCCAAAAGTGGAAAGATCACTCCATGGCCTACCATGAGAGCCAGCGGTGGTGCTCCTTGTAATGGACAAACAGTGATGTTAATTTAGCCACAAGCTTCAAGCCCTGTGCTACGGTATGCATATGTCTGACTCCCCCCACTCACTCTGTTCTCTGTGGGACATAAAGGGAAAAGCACCCTAACAGTGTGCCACAAGAGGAAGGTCTGATGTGTTTGGTGCCCTTCAGCAAACCTGAAACAAGTTGGAAAGTGCAGACTTTATAGTGTACCCAAATGGTGGATTTCCCTCACTCACAGGATCTGACATACGGTGGCTTCATCTGTGTGTACATAGAAAGTGTCTGAGGGTTTTGCACACATGTATGTGTGTGTCCTTGGGTGTGTGTATATTTTCTGTGTGTCATAGAGCTGCTGGAGGCTACATATGCACATGTGTGTGTATCTGGGTGCCATGGTGCAGTATGGGGTGCTTACTGAGCCCGCACTGCTTGCACTATTTCCAGTGTTAGCCTGCCAATGTGCATAATGAGGAGCAAGGTACTGTGGGTATGGCCCGGACAGGGTGGCCTGGACAGGATGCATCTGCACAGGGCATAGAGCAATGGCTCGGACATTGTAGTGCCCGACCACCACCTGCACGGACAGGGTGGCCACAGCATGTTATGCTGGGAGGTCACTCTCACCCTGACTGAGTAGTGACCACGGCATGGCTAGGTTCCCCCATAGTGCTTGTACACTATTTTTCTTAAGTGATATTTATGGCTTCCATTTTCTGGGGCCTAATCACTGATATACCTGCTTGGTGTGTGTGCACAGTTCCTCCAGAAACATGCACTATGTACTAGCTAGCAGACTGTCTGCAGCTAGCATGTATATGGTGGGAACAGGGTGGAGACTGACCATGCTCTATGCTGGTGAATGTCAGATAGTGATGGGGGGCAGCTGAGTTTTCCAGCATTCTGCCATTGCCTTATGAGATGTATACAGATCTGCATTGACTGTCCTGTAGGGTGCCTGTTCCCCAGCAGGAGTGGGGTTGATAGTCTCCTCTACTGCCACCATTGCAGAAATGTAGAATGCAGATCTGTTAGTGGGAGATCCTGAGCCATGGAGGAGGGAGGAGGGAGGAGGGAGGAGGGAGGGGAGGTGCTACATAATCTGCTTTTGGGTCCAAACACCCCTTTTCACTTATAAAATGTGACCATAGCACCGACACAGGGTATGCACTATTCTGGATGCATCACAGTCCACAAGGGCTAGACATGACTAGGAAATATAGATGGACACAGGTGTATCCTAGGTGTGTTTGCAAGGACTACCTATCACACGCTGGCACTGATAAGGACCTGCAGCATAGCCTATATCAGCCAAACCAGGTGCTGCGGACCTGGTGCTGGGTGCCCCACCTCACCCTCAGGGTGAGCACAGGACCCACACAATGTCACGGTCTGTAGCTACTCTGTGCCAGTAACACACATGGTCAGTTCCCCCTACCAGGCCGAAGTGCTGTGGGGGTGCATACACCACAGCAGACAGTTTGTGTGGTAATCTGCAGTCTTTCTGTAGCCAGCCAGGGGTGTGTTAGCAGCTGTAGAGATGTAGCCCACTGGAGTGTCTTATAGGGCGGCACCTTATGTTACAGCACTGATTTAACTTAAAAAAGGAAATGCCTCAGACATCACTGATTTAGATTAAATGGAACTGCCTCAGACAGCCTTCTTACATAACACCACTGCAGGATCAAACCCATTACCTTTGCCTCCACAGTCATTGCAGTAACCAGTGGGCTACATCTTTATAGATTCTAACACTGCACTGGCATGAACTTAGGGTTAATGTGCGTTAACGTGCCACGGCGCCCACTATCACGTGATACAGATTCTTGCTACCTTGCCACTGGAACGCCCACTCCTTATATGGCATTCTTCACATTATCGCTGCAACTAGCGCCGGTAACATTAAGATGGTTTAGTAAATATACCCCTAGGTTACTCCTCCTGAACATGCAGATAAGGGTGAGCTAGCTGAGAAAGTATAGTTGGATTTTGAAAAGGCACTCAATAAAGACCCTCATAAGAGACTTGAGAAAATAAAATAATGATGGAATGGGAGGCAGTGTCTTATTGTGGATTGGTAACTGGTTAAAAGATAGGAAAGAGAGAGTAGGACTAAATGGAAAGTTTTTTCAGAGACAAGATTCTGGTCTTACCCAACATGGCATTTCATACATTCTTATGCACTCGAAAAAATACCCAGCATGGTCATGCCTACATCAAGAGTACATTCGCCTAAAACTTCAAAAATGTTAATTTAATTGAATTTAAAATGACATTTGCGGTACACTTCTTTCAAAATGGATTCAAAGCAGATTACAATAATGACATTAAATAGACCAGTAGATTAAGTTGTAAACGCCTTATTAACATTCATTTCTCTCTGTACCTGAACCAGATTTATACCTTATTATTCTAATCCATTTGATTAAATAATATTACTAGAATCAGCGGCCCGATGACACTCATGCTAATAACCTTCAGTTATACAGGATAAGCAATTTCATTCTACCAATGTAGGATAATTATAAGTCAAAGCTCCATAAATGAGAACAATCATGTTTTAAGTGTTTTTTTCCTAAATAAAATATGGTTTACCTTCCCTCTCTGGGCTGATGGCAATTTACTCCATTCCATAGACCCCATTCCCATAAGCATCCGACTTCTAGTACATGCTGACCAAGGGAAAGTCCAAATGAATTTAAATCTCTGATCTTAAGGAGTGTGTGGGCACATATACAGTAAGTGTGGGCCAATAACTCCCTGATCAGTGCCCCCTCCTCTGGTTCCTTTGCCCAGTGGATGTGATGTTCCACAGACCTGTGGAGCTGTTGTGGGCTCCCAATGGTCTATGGCCTTCGGTTCTCTGAAAGCTGGCGTGCTCTGGTTGAGAAATGATTGGGGGTTTTCACTCATATGATAAAATTTTCACAAAAAACAATTGCTGTTTAATTTGTCAATGTAACAATAATAGTTGATCATTGCTTGCAACAAACAGTGACAAGTAAAGCAGCAATTTTTTTTTGTGAAAATGTTATATTTTTATTTTATTTACATTCTCTTATATACCGCGCTATTCTGCATCAGTGCGGTTTACATTGAACAAACTGAAATTACATTGAACAGGGAATTATAACTTGGAGATAACTATTTTACAGGGAACATGAGCTATGGAGGGTTAAGTGGCTTGCCCAAGACCACAAGGAGCACCTGTGGGACTAGAAACCCCAGTCCTTCCGGCCCAAGGTTGCTGTCCTCTAGTGGGATTTGAACCCCTGACCTTCCGGCCTGAAGCCGGAAGGTCAGGGGTTCAAATCCCCTGACCTTGAGTGAAAAACGTAAAGATAAAAATTTGGTATGTTTTTTGAAATACATTTTTTCTATAACTTATAAAAAAGAGGAGTGTTTTTCTAGATCAATGATGCTTACGATAAAGCACATTTACATATGATGGGGCAATAGTCAGACATTTCTACACAAGTAGATGCAGGTGATTATTGTCCCCCAAAGGGGATAATCTGCTATAAAGAGCACAACTTCCCTATCACTTTCTAATTAAAGTGTAGGACATGCATTTAGGATGTCAGCTAGGGATGAATTATGTACATACGAGCTTCTGAATTCCTCTCAAAATACCATGTAACTTTAAACCAGAATCAAATTAATATTTGAGAAGATATTTTGTAGCCAACAAACTCCCAGCTGGGAAAACATATGTTAACTATAGCACGACAAATAATCACTGAGGCAAAGAATGAGTCACCAGAGGGACACAGAAAGAGGTGAAAGAGGTTTTATATGTTCATAAGAAGAATGCCAGTAGAAAAATAAATCTCACAGCAGTCATCTGAATGGCTCCTTGCCCTAAGTAATATAAACCAGTCTGCCATAAGGGAACTGGAGAACCACAATACACAGATAATGCTCAGGCAGATAAAAACAGATCCTCCGATGGACAGAAAAAGAAAATATACACAGAGGCCTCTGCTGTTGGTGTTGTGTTACACTCGGTTGGGCTTTCACTTCTTTTAAGTTTTAGATCTTTTTTTTCATAACCTTCAACACTAGCCCTTCTCAGGGATGCTCTACAATGAATGACTAAAAGGCATCTATTTTAACTGCTAGAGAGAACCCTTAACCCTTTTCACAAGTTAGCCTAACACTTTGCTCTCTAGTAATTGACAAAGACAACTGTGACAAGGAGGATCATAGCACTATAATGTATTTCTTGTCTGGATGATATGGGTGCAATTTCCGAACTGTCTCTTTTGCTGCAAAGTCTGTGGCTTACTCTTTGCATCAGATTTCATGGAGAAAGTACATTGGAAACTGCAGTGAGGACCAGTGGTGTACCAAGGGTGGGACAGTGGATACGGCCCAACTTGGCTGCTGGCCGGGTGGGAGGGTGGACTGCCACCCAGTCCACAGAGACAGCATGGCAAACTTATGTTTAAGCTGGCTTTGACACAATACCTCATGCTCCAGGGGTCTGCCGCACTTCCCTCCTGCCCGAAGTCTCATGAATCACGAGATGTCAAGTGGGACGGAAGAGTAGCTGGCCCCTGGAGCGTGATGCACTGCGGCAAAACCAGCTTAAATGTGCACTGAGAGCCTTGCTGGGAGTGGAGAGGGGGGTGCATCACGGTGCGCAGTGCCGCAACACACAGGGGGTGCTGGCAGCATGGGGGGGGGAGCCTGCCCCAGATACAGAGGGGGCTGGAAACACCACTGGTGAAGACAAAGGACCTGATATTTTATGTGACCAAAATTCTTGTGAAAAATAGTATATGCTGATTTGACAGTGGGGGGGGGGGGGGGGTATTTTATAAGCTCTATTTGTGCTTTGGACATCTGAAAATGGGCACACAGATGTTAAAAAAACAAACAAACCCAGAAATGTCCCCACAGAAATTTTAGAAGCTGGTTCTATAGATGTCCCCAGTGAAAGGACATCTAAATTGTGAAGGGGCATGACCCGGGGCATTCCAGCAAGTTGGATGTGTGCCCCTGATTTCAGAAATGGCGAGCGTGTCCCTAACCACGAGAAGGCTCTTCTATGTCTATTCTTCTTCCAGGGCCTGAATAGGCATCAGAAAAGTTCCTTGGGAGGAATAGAAACATAGAAACATGATGGCAGAAAAAGACCACATGGCCTATCTAGCCTGCTCTTCCATATCACCTACTACAAGAGTCACCTTTTTTTCCTTTAGAGAGACTCTGTGTTTGTTCCATGCTTTTTTGAATTCAGATACCGTCCTCATCTCTACCACCTCCACTGAAGACTATTCCACGCATCTATCACTCTTTCTATAAAGAAATATTTCCCCCATATTACTCCTGAATCTATCCCCTTTCACCCTAATCCTATGTCCCTTTGTAGCAGAGCTTGCTTTCAATCAAGAGGCTCTCCTCCTGTGCATTTATGTCATGGAGAGATTTAAGTGTCTCTATCATATCTCCTCTATCCTGCCTTTCCTCTAAAGTATACATATTAAAGTTCGTAAGTCTGTCCTCATATGCTTTATAATGAAGACCATTAACCATTTTAGTAGCCACACTCTGAACCAACTCCAACCTGTTTATGTGGTCTCCAGAACTGTACAAATACTCCAGATGAGGTCCCACCACTGACTTATACAGAGGCACTATCACCTCCTTTCTTCTGTTGGCAATTCCTCTCCCTATGTACCAAGTATCCTTCCAGCTTTCGCCATCACCTTTTCTTCCTGTTTAGCTACTTCGAGATCATCAGACACAATCATGCCTAGGCCTTGTTCTTCTTTCGTGGACAGAAGTACATCACCCCTTATACTGTACCACTCCCTTGGATTGCTGCAGCCCAAATGCATGACCCTACATTTTTTAGCATTAAATCTCAGCTGCCAAATTCAGTTCTAGACCATTCTTCAAGCTTAGCTAGATCCCACTTCATGTTATCGACACCTTCCTAGGGTATCTATTCTTTTGCAATATTTGGTATCATCCGCAAAGAGGCAAACCTTACTCGACAGCCCTTCCGCAATATCACTAACAAAGATGTTAAAAAGAATCAGATCAAGAACAGATCCCTGCAGCACTCCACTGGTAACCTCCTTCTTCTCAGAGTGAGCTTCATTACCTGTACCCTTTGTCACCTCCCAATCAGTCCATCCCAAGGGTGCTTAGTTTGTTTATTAGTCGTCTGTGCGGAATAGTGTCAAATGCTTTACTGAAATCTAAATACACCACATCTAGGGCTCTCCCTCGGCCAAACTCCCTGGTCACCCAGTCAAAGAAATCATTCAGATTTGTCTGACAAGACCTGCCCCTGTGAATCCATGCTGCCTCGGATCCTGCAATCCGTTGGACTCCAGAAACCTCACTATTTTCTCTTTCAGCAGCACTTCCAATAATTCACTCACCACTGAGGTTAAACTAATCGGCCTGTAATTTTCAACCACATCCTTACTTCCACTTTTGTGTAAAGGGACCACATGTGCCTCTCTCCAGTCCTCTGGCACCATCCCTGACTACAAAGAGGCATTGAAAAGATCAGTCAGTGGAGCTGCTAGAACGTCCCCAAGTTCCTTCAGTATTTTTGGATGTATCCCATCTGGTCACATCATTTTGCCCACTTTTAGTTTAGCTGGTTCCTCACGAACACAGTACTCTGAAAATTGTTTGAGATGCCCCTCACTTTTGTTCCTGTTGTGGGTTTTGTCTGAGGTCCTGCTTTCGGCCCTTGATCTGTGAACACACAACAGAAATATTTGTTAAGCAATTCCACTTTATCCTCATCAGCTTGTACATATTCCTCCCCCTTCACCCTTGAGTCTACTATAAAATACTACTTTTGCCCTTTCTCCTCGAACTAACATATCTGAAAAATGTCTTATCCCGCTATTTTATTGTATTGGCTATTTCTTCTTCTTTTTGTACCTTTGCTTTCCTGACTACTTTGTCAGCATGTCTAAGTTTTTCCAAATACAGATGCTTGTCTTCCTCTCTCTGTGGTCTCATGCATTTCATGAAGGCCTCCCTCTTTTTCTTCACTTTTTCAGCTACCTCTTTTGAGAGCCATAGTGGTTTCCTTTTCCTTTTCCTTTTATTTACCATTCTAACAAAAAGGTTGGTTACCTTTAAAATAGCCCCTTTCAGTTTTGCCACTGTTTTTCTACATTCCCTAGCTGTTCCCATCCTGCTAACGACTCCTTGAGGTATTGTCCCATCTTGGCAAAGTTAGTTTTAATAAAGTCTAAGGGGTATGTTTACTAAACACCGTTGCTGTGCGGGTTCCCGTTAGTGTGCTGGTGCCATATAAGGAGTGGGTGGGCCAGGTAGAAAAAAGCAAAAAACCGGACCGTACGTGTGTGCGTCGCGCTAATGTGTGGGGCCCACATTAGCGCGTGGGAAGGTTAAGTGGGGCGCTGCTGCAAAACCAAACAACGGTGAAGACACCGACCAATGGTGCAGGGGCCAGGGGTTCAAACCCCCATTGCGCTCAACAAAAAAGACCAGCTGAGGCAGCAACATTTATGGGCATAAGTGGTTAGGAGGCATATTAATTTTGGGCGGCAGAAGGCAGCGCACTGTTATTTTTATTACGGCATGAGACGGCGCACTGTTTAGTGTGGGCGGCAGATGGCGGTGCATTGTTAAGTTTGGGCGGCAGAAGGCGGTGCGCTGATAAATGTGGGCAACAGAAGGCTGCGCGCTGATGTGTGAGGGGGCAGTCCAATAGTGGGAGGGATAAGTGGCGCGCTGATGTGCAAATAACAGGAACAGAGCCATAGCACAATGGTTAAGACACTGACCACTCGTGCAGGGATCGTGGGTTCAATTCCCCACAGTGCCCATTGAAGACAGCTGGCAGAGGCATTATTTTAGGGGCATTTCCATGTTGTGCGGCATAAGGCGGCGCGCTGTTAATTTAGTGCGCCACAAGATGGCGCGCTGATGGCTACAAGGCTGCGCGCGGATGCACAAACACAGTAACAGAGCCACAGCACAATGTTTAAGACACTGACCAATGGTGCAGGGGCCAGGGGTTCAACCCCTCACAGTGCCCAGTGAACAAGGCTGGCTGGGGTAGTATGTATCATGGTGAGGAGTGCTGTAGGAGGCCTTCCATTTATATTTTATTTCCCACCACTAGTAAACCCGCTCTCACAGTGTGTTAACATACGGATGCCCGTAAGGCACATGTTACAGTGCACTGTCCGCCAAGGCACCCTAGAATGTCCCCTATAGGGCACCATGTATGTTGCGACACAGGATAATGTATAGTGCACCCTATATGGATGGCAACCATAAGGTGGCCTATAGGGTGCCCTAAAAAGCACCCTCAGAGGCACCTAATGGGTATAGTAAGCTGTGTGTGGTTTTGCCGGAATAGACATATGTACAGTAAATAAAAATAAAGCTGTGGACAGCCCTATCAAAGGGCCCCACTGTAGGTTTGAACCCATGACCTCTGGCTGTACAGGGAGTGACGTAACCATTGGGCTACAGCTCTATAGCTGACAGCAAGCCCCTGGCTGGCTGCAGAGAGCCTGCACATCACCCCACAGACAGTCTGCTGTTGTAGACAGGATAGGGTTAGGCCACCCGTACCCATGATGCACTGCACATGCAAATCAGCTGTCCACAGATGCACACAAGATGGGGAATGCACCCCAACAGCTACCCGGCCTGGTAGGGGGAATTGTCCATGTGCACCCACACAGTACCTCGGCCTGGTAGGGGGTCCTGAGCGGGTGGACTACCAGCAAAGAGTAGCTACACACCGTCACATTGTGCGGGTACTGTGCTCACCCTGAGGGTGTGATGTGGCGGCCAGGACAAGGTCCACAACACCAGCCATGACTGGATGAGGCCATGACAGAGCTCCAAAACAGTACTAACCTCTGAGATAGGAAGGTGCTGCAGAAACATGTTGGATATCTCTGTCTCTCTCAGTTAGTAGAAACCCCATGGACCCCCTAGGTGGTCAAAGTACACCCCCCCCCCCCCTTGCACCAATGGCAGTAGAGTGGACCATCAAACCCCAGTCCTGCTGGGGAACAGACACCCTACAGGGCAGTCCAAGCAGCTCCACACACATAACACAATATTAGACAGACTTTAGGCCTGGATATCCAAAGATGCACCCCAGCACTATCTGATATTCACCTGCAGCAAGCCATCAGCCGCTGCATCCTGCAAGGCACTCCATCAAGACACATACCAGCTGTGAACAGTCTGCTGGTTAACCCTGATGGAAATGCATGCACCCAAAACTGGGGTGGCAGCACACACAAGCAGAGAGGTCTGTGAGGAGGCCCCAACAGGAAACCCATATATATCACAAAAGAGAAACACAATACAGCACTATGGGGGTGCCTAGCCATGCTGTCATCACTGCACACTCAGGGTGAGAGTGCTCCCCCAGCAGCACATACAGAGGTCACCCTGTCTGTGTAGGTGGTGGCCTGGCACTACAATGTCACAGCCAGTGCCCTATGCCCTGTGCAGATGCATCCTGGCCAGCCCACCATGTCTGACCTATACCCATGGTACCTTGCTGCTCATTATGCACATTGGCAGGCCAATACTGGCAGTAGTGCTGGCAGTGTGGGTTGGGGAAGGTGTTTGCAGCCAACACACACTGTATAGACAGACACACACTCCCACACCTATGCCAGCATTGTGCTAATATTGAGGGGGTGATCAGCCTTGGCCACCACACCAGTCCTGGGCACGGCACAGGCATGGATATGGTATGCAGTACTGCTGGGGGTCACTCCCTAGGGTGGTGAATACCGTCAGAGGCCAGGCCTGGAGCACGCACCGCAGACACCAAACAGATTGTTTGGATGGGGTCAACTAGCAGTATGTGCGTAACGTAGGGATATCTATCAGCCTGTACTCTTAGCAAACGTTTCAGAGCTGTGTACCTCAGGTGTAGGGTGACATTGCTAAGGTATGCAGGTGCTGGTATTGTGAGATGCACGCAGGGTCCAATGTTCTGCCTCTACAGGAGACATTGGCCAATGGGGCCTGTGGGTGTGGGTGTGTCTGCCCCTGTTGGCTGCTGCTTTACGGCAGCGCTTCCCCACTCCAGCACAGTTTTGCATCACACTGTTCGGGTCTTCCTGCTGTCCCTCATGAATATGCATGAGCTACATCTACATGCCGTGGGGGTGGTGCATAGATATACAGCACAGGCATTTGTATGAGTGGCAGCATGGAACCTGACTGGTGTGTGGCCCACCAGGACTGCATTTGGGGGATTCTGCTGTAGGTTCTGCCCCTGTTCATGGTGTCTGTGCTCAGTGGGGTAAAAGATAGATGTATTACCATTGCATATGTCCTCGTCACGAAAGGTGTGTCCTTACTGTCACTGTTTATTTGTGGGGAAAATATGTGGGTGGGATTGCTGGTAGCCCCAGCTGGTCTTTGAACCTGTGACCCTCTGTTCTTGCATGCACTGTCTGTGTGCACTGCACCACTGTGTAGCCACAGCTTGGCTGAATTCCCTGGATAGTCCATGACTGTGGATCCGGCAGGGCCTGTCTGTCCATGTGCAGACTGTGCCAGCCTGCACATGGCTAGGCCTCTGTCTTCTGTCGCTAGCAGCCACTGCCCCCCGCACCACATGTACTCGTCCGCCAACATGCTGGCATGAGCTTCTCCCATAAAAAGCAGGTGACCTGATTGGAATGTGGCAGTACGGGACTGCATTTGGGGTACTTGGCTGTGGGTAATGCCCATTGTTGTGGTGTGTGTGTGTGTTGTTGGGTAAAATATGGGTGTTTTCCCCATGCTTATGTCCCCTGCAATACAGGGGTGTCTGCGCTATCTGTGTTTAGTGGTGGGTAAAATATAGGGACTGGGCTGGCAAGTGCCCCAGCTGGGCTTTGAACCTCTGACCCTAGAGGTACTGACTCTGTCTGCTGCACCACACTATGGCCACATAGACAGTGCAGCCCCTGGAGGTAGCAAGCCTGGCAGGATGGAGTCACAAACCCTGCTCTACGCAAATGTACTGTGGGCATATGCACCCTGTCTGGTGACAAACGTGCACATAAACCCCGGAAATGACCACGGGAAATGGGTGATAAAATATCACCACGCTGGGCAACAGTGATATTAATGGGCAACCATAGCAAACACTCCCAGGAAAGCTCCACAAAAGGAAATGTTTTTTGGAAGAGTCTCTGCTCCGTAAACCCTTCCAAAATTCATTTCTTTTTTCTGGAGCTTTGCTGGGTGTGTTTTCTGTATTTGCCCATCACTATAACTGTTCCCCAGCTGAATTACTATTTTTACTAGTTCTGTTGTGGTCATTTTCTATTTTTATTTGCACTTTTGTGCTGTGCACATGTATCACACTGCTCACGTTTTGCTGGTGTCCCCGGTTTTCCTGTACATTGCTGACGGAAATGGTTTCTCTTCCCTTTAAATGCTTTCTACCGCGAGTGTTTCCCTCGCGGTAGTTTTTACATGCAAATTCGGGCCCAATACTGTGCGGGGAGCCTCTCCCCTCCCACTCTCCACCAATTTACCCCGTCCCTCCGCCCCTCTGGAGCCTTCCTCCGCCCTCCTTTAGCCGTTCCACGCCTCTATCGGACATTTGCGGGCCCGCACTTGTACGGGGCCCGTTAGTGTGCCGCGTACCTGTGTGGGGGTGACACGCACGTGTGCGGGGCATTTAAACGCGTTTATGCGCATTTCAATGCCGCGTTTCCGTGCGCTATTTTGCGGCGCGCACATTTCCGGTTTTTAGTAAACATCCCCCTAAGACCCTCGCTTTGAATGGATTTTATCAGCCCTAGTCCTAATACTGAACAACACCATCTGATAATCTACTACTACTACTACTACTACTCAGCATTTATATTTATATTATATTTATTTATACCAGTCGTACGCAGCACTGTACAGTATAGACATGTAAGAGACAGTCCCTGCTAATCACTGGATGCGAGATGATCTCCCACTATAACATCAGAAATACTTTCACCATTGGTAAGCACCAGGGCCGGATTTACCTATACGCCATGTACGCCATGGCGTAGGGCCCACAGCTGGCAGGGGCCCACAAAAAAAGAAGAAGTTAATTTTTTTTAAATAAAATAAAAAAAAAAAGCTGCTGGCTGCCGCCGCGGGGCCCCCTCTGCTGCCGCGGCAGCACCGACTGACCCGGGGGGCCCCCTCTACAAGCTAAATCCGTCGGGTCGGGTCGGGTCGGGTCGGGTCATTCCTTCCTCCCTCTCTCCCTCCGTGCAGGCTGTTCCTTCCTCCAACTCTCCCTCCGTGCAGGCTGTTCCTTCCTCCAACTCTCCCTCCATGCAGGCTGTTCCTTCCTCCAACTCTCCCTCCGTGCAGGCTGTTCCTTCCTCCCTCTCTCCCTCCATGCAGGCTGAATCTGTTAAGCCGGCAGGGGCTGATGGGAAATTTCCCATCAGCCCCTGCGGGCTTAACAGAGGCGCGACGGAGACACTCTCCCTTCGCGCCTCTCACAGCGTGCACGGAGGGAGGGAGGAAGGAACGACCCGACCCGACCCCACGGATTTAGCTTGTTGGGGGGGCCCCCGGGGGTCTGTGGGTGGGGCCGGGGCAGCCGGGGGGGCCCCGCGGCGGCAGCCAGATTGTTTTTTTTTTAATTTACATTTTACTTTTGGCCGAGGGGGGTGGGGGGGTAGGACTGGTAATGGGCTATTGGGGGGGGGGGCTGGGACTGGAAATGGGCTGGTGGGGGTTAAGGCTAGAGGTGGGTTGATGGGGTTAAGACTGGTAATGGACTGTGGGCTGTTGGGGGGGCTAAGAACTGGCAATGGGCTTTGGCGGGGGCTTAAGACTGGTAATGGGCTGTGGGCTGATGGGGGCTGTCTGGTAATGGGCTATGGGGGGCCTAGGACTGGAAAGGGGCTGGGGGTTAAGACTGGAGGTGGGCTGATGGGGTTAGGACTGGTAATGGGCTTTGGGGGGGGTTAAGACTGGTAATGGGCTGTGGGCTGATGGGGGCTGTCTGGGAATGGACTATGGGGGGCCTAGGACTGGATAGGGGCTGGGGGGTTAAGACTGGAGGGGGGCTGATGGGGTTAGGACGGGTAATAGGCGTTGGGGGGGGGTTAAGACGGGTAATGGGCTTGGGGGGGTTTAAGAAGGGTAATGGGCTGTGGGCTGTTGGGGGCTGTCTGGAAATGGGGAAGGGGGGGATGGGAATGGAAATGGGCTGGGGGGGTTAAAACTGGAGGTGGGCTGATGGGGTTAGGACTGGTAATGGGCTGTGGGCTATGGGGGGCTGACTGGAAATGGGTTGATGGGGTTAGGACTGGAAGTGGGCTGATGGGGGGTTAGGACTGGTAATGGGTTATAGGGGGGGGGCTTAAACTGAAAATGGGTTGATGGGGGGTTAGGACTGTAAGTGGGTTGATGGGGGGCTAGGACTGGTATTGGGTTGGGGGTTGCTAGGACTGGAAATGGGCTGATGGGTGGCTAGGACTGGAAATGGGCTGATGCAGGGACTAGAAGGGAATGGATGCTGGGTGAGGCTGGAACTAGAAGGGAGCTGATGTTGGGGGAGGATTAGAATGGGATGGGGCTGGAAGAGTAAAATGGAGAAGGGAAAAATATTTTGTGTGGGAGGGATAAAAAATCTACAATTGGCCGGGTATTGGGAGAGTAAGTGGGGATTGAGGATGGAGGGGTAAAATTTGAGTGGATGAAATAGGAATGAGGAAAGAGCAAAAGGAGAAAGATTAGTATGTTAAAGCAGATGTAGAGAGAGAATGGAAAAAATCTAGAAGAGAGAAGAAAGGACAAATGGACAGCAGACGATGGAGAGTTAGCAGAAGACACGAAGAAACCAGAAGAAAGTGGTTGGAGCAATTGCAGCTGAAAAAAATGCACAAAAGGTAGAAAAATATCTCTTTATTTTGAATTTATTAATTGGAATATGTCAGCTCTGGTAAATGTGCCTCATTAACGTCTGCGCTTTGTTTAGTACAAGAGCAAATTAATGTATAGTTTTATTTCTACAGTGTTGTACTTTCCAAGTTTGGCTTTTGGGATTCCCAGTTTAATTATTGTCTTCCTGTTTCTAAATTATGATTACTTGTTTGATGGTCTATGTTCTGCATGTGTAACTGAGCTGAGGTGTTCTGTTTTATATAATTCCTATTTGACATTGCCACTTGTTCTCTTTCCCCAGTAGGTCATGTATTGTTGTTCTCTGAAATGTATTGGTTTAATATTTGCAGTGTTGCCTTTTGATTGGTAGGGTATGGTGCTTTGTGAGTCCTGGTAGTGCTGTTAGGATACGGCGGGTTTACTATGGGTTCTAAATGGGCAGTGTTTGTAGTAGTTCCTAATGTGTCTGGCAGTTGGCACTGGATTATAGTAATGTAGAAATCTTTTAGTCTTTCTTTATCCATACACGCATTAAGAGGCACGTTTACTAAAAGTTAGTATATGGTAACATTATGCAAATATTTATGCAAATGAGGCCCCTTATGCAAATGAGGCCCCGCACCCCCCTTGGGCCGCCCCTGCTGGGGGCCCACAATTTTTGTTGGCGTAGGGCCTCACTCAAGGTAAATCCGGCCCTGGTAAGCACTAAGTCCAGTATGGCCCCCTCAAATGTGGGTTCTGTTAACAGTTGCCTGAATACTTCTTCCTGTAATGAATCCAGGATCTCCTTGCTTCTAGATGACACCGCAACAGCGATGCGCCAATCAACATCCGGCATACTGAAATGCCCTATCAGTAGCATTTCTCCTTTCCTGGCAATGCTGCGTATGGCTGCTATTAAATCTCTGTCCACGTCTTCTCCCTGTGATGGAGGTCTGTATATCATGCCAATGCTAATGGATTTCTCTTTCCCTCTTTCTAGTTTAACCCACACTACCTCCTCTCTCCCTTTTAAGCTCCGTATTTTCTTAGCTTAATATTATTTTTTACATATAGTGCCATTCCTCCTCCCCTTCTTCTCACCCTATCCTTTCTGAATAACGTATAGTCTGGTATAGTTATATCCCAGTCATGGTTGTCTATGAAACATGTCTCTCTAACTGCCAATAAATCCAAGTCAGCCTCTCCCATAAAAGCCTCAACATCTGGGATCTTATTTCCCATGCTACGGGCATTTATGGACACTGCCTTCCAGATGTTGCCCCTTTTTACCTATTTCTATAAAGGGATTTAATGTTTCACTTACCTGGGGGTTTTCTTCACCCATCCCCAATGAATCTAGTTTAAAGCCCTCTTCAATAGGTTAGCCAGTCTGCTTCTCAAATTGTGCTACACAAAACTAAAGATGGTCACTTTTTCAGAGCAAATAGTTCTTTCAATTAATTTTTGTTCCACTCTGACAGTATCATGAAGATATAATGTGATTTATGCACAGAACAAAATTATTAGAAAAATACTAACATAATAAATAAGCAACAGGTCTCAGACTTATCCGGGCAAATATGTTCAGACTTTTACTCAATTTACTGAACTTATGCCCTAATTGCATCAACGATCTCTACAATGTTGCTTGATGGAAAATAATTTGTAAATGATGTAAAACAGTGCTTAGCTTTCAATGCAGTCCCCAACGCCAACCTCAGTGCTTAACCTGCGTTTCACTATATCAGTTTCCTCAGGGGTTCTTTTTTTGAAAGCACTGATGACAAAACTAAAGAACACGCATGTTAATCACATTCTCTTCAAAACATACAAATTTCATCACTAGATTCATCTTATACCTACAGAAACAGCCTTTTCTCAAAACGTTTGCCTACATTAAGCAGATCCTCTCTCCCAAAGGTTCCGTTGAATATTTCTCTTTTGAGCCCGCCGGCAGTTATGTAATATATTGCATTCAATGCCCATGTGGGTTAATTTATGTAGGGAAAACAATTTGAGTTTTTAGAGTTTTGGAGTGGAGGAGTAGCCTAGTGGTTGGGGCAAGGTACTTCAGACCAGAAGGTCAGTGGTTTAAATCCCACTAGAGGACAGCAACCTTGGGCCAAAAGGACTGGGGTTTCTAGTCCCACAGGTGCTCCTTGTGGTCTTGGGCAAGCCACTTAACCCTCCATAGCCCATGTTCCCTGTAAAATAGTTATCTCCAAGTTATAATACCCTGTTCAATGTAATTTCAGTTTGTTCAATGTAAACCATACTGATGCAGAATAGCACGGTATATAAGAGAATGTAAATAAATAAATAGAGTACAAATGAATGAACATAAAAGTAGATTGAAATGTTAGAAATGGGAGGCACCTATTGTTGATCATTGTATACAATTTAATCATCGGTTTGCGGAACTTCAATGTTTTTGCATTGAACATATTGGTTTAGGTTCTAATGGGAAATCGCAAGAACAAACTCTTTTATTCCATGAATAATGGTGGATAAACAATCTGTAATCGGTTGCACCGGAAGGGTTAAATGCCCAAATAGAGTGGGAAGCTTGCGCATGAAGAAGAGATGTACCACACCAGCTTTCTAAGTGGAAAATATATAATTGTTAGAGATAAGAAGTGATATCAAGCTGGGTTTGGTGCCTCCACACAACAGTGGCGTCGGGTTTAAAAACACCATAGCCGTTTCTCTACAAGGTAGTGATAGAAATGATTGTTTAAAATGATCGATTAATTGCAATACAGGTTAAAAAAAATTTTATCATTTGGGTGTTCATTGGAAAAAATATCTTCTTTTATTGGTTATAAATTGAGCACACATACAGGAGATACCGACAATACTATGACCTATGCTGTTTGAAGACATTTTAAAGAAGAGAAAATTTTGTTATGTTTCCTGAAAGGTTGCAGGACAAAACAGAAGTCTTGTAGATAGTATAAAAGGGAAAGGCCTTAGGCATTCCCGAGAGCTGAATAATCATGGAGAAGTTATTTTTTGGAGAGCTGCACCTTTAAGAAGACAACTTTAAACCTTGAGCCATAGGGGAATAAATAGACAGCCCGCATGTGCGGCGTTTTTTGGGAAGCCGGTGGGCTCGAAAGAGAAATATTCAACAGAACCTTTGGGAGAGAGGATCTGCTTAATGTAGGCAAACATTTTGAGAAAAGGCTGTTTCTGTAGATATAAGATGAATCTAGTGATGAAATTTGTATGTTTCGAAGAGAATGTGATTAACATGCGTGTTCTTTATTTTTGTCATCAGTACTATCAAAAAAAGAACCCCCTGAGGAAACTGATGCAGTGAAACGCAGGTTAAGCACTGGCGTTAGGGACTGCATTGAAAGCTAAGCACTGTTTTACATCATTTACAAATTATTTTCCATCAAGCAACATTGTAGAGGTCGTTGATGCAATTAGGGCATAAGTTCAGTAAATTGAGTAAAAGTCTGAACATATTTGCCCGGATAAGTCTGAGACCTGTTGCTTATTTATTATGTTAGTATTTTTCTAATAATTTTGTTCTGAGCATGAATCACATTATATCTTCATGATACTGTCAGAGTGGAACAAAAATTAATAGTCTGCTTCTGAGGACATGTCAACCCTTCTTGGACAGATGAAGGTATTCTCATATCCCCTATACTTTCCATGATGACAAAGATAATTTCAGGGAAACAAGGACACTTGTTTTGAGTTTGGCACGCTAATGCACATCCAACATACATTCAGCATAGGATAGACACCCCAGCTGCAAGTATTTTAGCGGGGACATCTATGAACTGCTTGTGCAGTTGTCCATTTTGAGGATGTCCAAGTTGCTAAAATTGGGTCAAAATGTAAACATCCCTGCCAGCTTATTTGGATGTTTTGCCCTGGATGCCCCATGGATGTCCTTTCTAAAATGCCACTTCATGTGCACTATGGAATCCTGCACACATAGGGGCCCTTTTACTAAAGGGTGCTATGGTGTTGTACCTAATGCAGCAAAAGCACTGAAATGATGGTGCAACACTACTATGTTAATTGTCAGGGACATGGAAGACATTTCACTGGCAATTAACACAGAGCCGTGTCCCATAGCGTGTGTGGTCTTAGCGTGGGTGCACCTAGTGGCACCTATTTAGGTAATATTAGGCGATCCCATGCTAATGCAGTTAGCACATGATGTGACTCCTGTACTAACTGCACAGAACACACCATGCCCATACTCTGCCCCTACACACCCACTTGTGACCTTAATGTGAGTTAGACAGGGTGGGAATAGTCTCATGCCAACTGTCATGGCTCGGCATTGACAACACACGTCCCAATATGCATTCAGTGTGTGCCAGAACATGCGTTGTCAGCTAACGCTCTTTAGTAAAAGAGCACCATACTTTTAGCCAGACTGAAAGAAACAGGGCTATTTACTGACTGTTCCAATACTGAATCACTCGTAGCTCTGCCAGTGCACTTCTTGATGGGTTTTCTGTTTTCTCTAAGTTGGTGCAACACTTGCATGGAATTTGATTATGATAAGCACAGCAGTACCATGCCAAACTGACTAACAAGTAGCCATCTCCACCCATGTGGTCCAATATCTCTCCTTTTCTCTTTCCTACCCCCCCCCCCCCTCTCAGTCCATCATCCCTCCCACTCTCTTTCTCTCTCCCTTCCTGTGCCCCTAATTCTTATTTTTATGTTTATTCATCATGGTTGCAACAGTAATTTACAACTGTTACATCTCACTGTCCCCATAGCCTTCCCTTTGCTGTGCCCATCCCCTTTCAGAAACAGGAAGTTGAGTCAGAGGAAGCATGACATGGCAGAGGGGAGACCCGGGACCAGTCAGAGATAGCCGTTGAAACTGTGGCTCCTACTGCATTGGATAAAGGCAATGCTTTAGGAAAAATAAAGAGCAGGAGATGATGGACTGTAAGAAAGGGAGGTTAAATAAAGAAAGAGAGATTTTGGACTGTGGCAGCACTGTTAGCATGCAATAAATAATACCCGGAGTCAGTTCAAGGATCCAAGCCAAGTTTAATGTGCACATGGCCCAAGCATCAAAGGACTGAGCAATGGCGAACAGGAGCAACTTCCTTATATACAAGCTTCACAGTTTGATACAGGCAGACTTTCTATTGGTCCCAACGCCCCCTGCACCTATCCAATCGGGGACCCTCACTGGGCTATTGCTCCCTGTTCACCCTTCTCAGACTAGTCTAACAAAGGCACAGTTCTATGTTATGACTACACTTCTACTGCAAGGTCATATCTAGCTTGAGGAATGCAACAGTATCCATTTAGTATGGAAGTATTGTGCAAGCTTTGTCATAAACTGATTTTTCTTACTTTTAATTCTTTACTCTAACAACAGGAAGGTGGGGGTTAGAATCCAGGCCTATCTTACAGGCCTTCCACATCTATATAGGCCATCGCCTACCACATTCCCCCCTTTGATTATTCTCACCCGCGAATTAGAAAGGGTGGGAATTAAATCACATATTATACTTATGTAACAGCATCATCTTGGGGTATATAGGGTAATATTGTCACATAGCCAACACTTTAGTTGCTGTCTGCCGCTTCACAGTGCTATCAATAACTGAGGTTACAGTGCGCAAGCAAAGGGATAGGAGACATAGGAGAAACAAGCACACAGCCAATATTAATAATACAACTAACACATGAGTTTTCAGGTCACCCAGTCCTGAAAACATGGAACCAAACCATCCATCAAGCTCCAGTCCACGCCATTTCTTGCTTCTGCATCTGTTCAGCTCTGTCTTCGACAACTTGGCTTTCATTATCAATCTGCAAGCAACGGTTAATTAAATTCAATTTTCCATATACACCACCTTCAGCTGCTAACAAATAATCCAGTGCTAAACAATGTTCAGGAGCGTTTACACCTGACCATCAGGACGTCTTTCTAGTGGTGGCATTATAAAACCTCTGGCTTAGACGAGTAAAGCACAGTTACTTACCTGTAACAGGTGATCTCTGGGAACAGCAGGAATAAGTCTTCACATATGGGTATCGTTGGTACCGACGGAGCCTGCGCGGGAACGCTCCCCAGTGTCCAGTAAGAAAGCTTTTGGGAGCATCCCACAGCACCTGCGCGCTGTCTTCCCGCCTTTCCCAACCGCCTCTCTCCAGTTCGAGTTTTAAAGCTGAGACAAAGAGAGAGAGAGGAAAGGAAAGATAGATAGATAGATAGATACAACTCCTAGGGGAGGTGGGTGGGTTGTGAAGACTTATTCCTGCTGTTCTCAGAGATCACCTGTTACAGGTAAGTAACTGTGCTATCTCCAGGAACAAGCAGGAATGAGTCTTCACATATGGGGACTCCCTAGCTGCAGATGCCAGGGGAAGACCCCAGGTTGTGTGTCCTTGAAAAGGACTCTACCTCCCCCCATGGATCTCTGGCATCCAACCAGGGTAGGTGGGTAGGAGTTGATTAGGAATGGAACAGGTGTTTGAGAACAGCCTGACCAAACGAGGCATCCCGGCGGGAGTCCTTGTCCAAACAGTAATGGGCTGTGAAGGTATGAATCGAGGCCCAGGTGGCCGCTCGACAGATTTGGTCGATGGACACAGAGTTTAGATGAGCCATTGAGGCTGCCATGGCTCTCACATTGTGAGCTGTGACATGGCCCTCCAGAGAAAGGTTCCTACTCTGGTAGGCAAAATAAATACACTGAGCAATCCAGTTGGACAGTGTTCTCTTAGAAACTGGAAGTCCTAAATGGGAAGGATCAAAAGCAACAAAGAGTTGAGAAGACTTTCTATGTTGCTGTGTTCTTTGTAAGTAAAAGGTGAGAGCTCTTTTACAATCCAAAGTATGCAGATTCCTCTCTGCACTTGATGCATGAGGTCCTGGAAAAAAGACAGGCAAGTATACCTCCTGGTTCAGATGAAAAGGCGAGACCACTTTGGGCATAAAGTGTGGATTGGTCCTGAGGACTACCTTATCATGATGGAACCTTGTATAAGGAGGATTAGCCACCACGTCTCGCAACTCACTGATGCGACGTGCTGAGGTGACTGCAATGAGAAAGATAACCTTCCAAGAAAGAAATTTCAAGGAGGTGGTGGCTAAAGGTTCAAAGGGTGGCTTCATAAGCTGGCCAAGAACCAGATTTAAGTCCCATGCCACTGGAGGTGGTCTAATGGGAGGTTTAGTTAAAAGAAGGCCTCTCATAAATCTTGCTATAAGAGGATGAGAGGAAACAGGCTGTCCATTGAGAGGCTTGAGGGAAGCTGCAATAGCACTCAAATGGACTCTTCGTTTTGAGGCCTGCATGGGAAAGATGCAGAAGATACTCTAGTAAAGAATTCAAAGGTATTGCAAGAGGGTTAAGACCCTTCTCTGAACAGCAAATGGTAAATCCTTTCCATTTGAAAGCATAGGAACCTCTAGTGGAAGGCTTTCTAGAAGCATGAATAATATCTCTGACTTGCTGAGAGAGATGGAAAACTTGAAGGTCTAGGCCTTCAGCAACCAGGCCCTGAGATGGAGAGACTGGGGGTTTGGGTGCCACAACGTTCCATTTTCCTGGGAGAGAAGATCTGGAGCAGAGCCCAACTCCAGGGATGGAGCTTGAGAGAGATGCAGAAGTAGAGGGTACCACACTTGGCATGGCCAATGTGGTGCTATGAGGATCATAGAACCCCAGTCTCTCTGAAGCTTGAACAGTGTTTTGGGAATTAGGGGAATGGGTGGAAAGGCATAAAGGAAGTCTTGACCCCAGTGAAGGAGGAAGGCATCTTTGGCCTGAACTCCCTGACATGGAATCCTAGAACAGAACCGGGGAAGTTTGGCATTCCACAGACTTGCAAATAGGTCTATGTCCGGGGTTCCCCAAATTCGAAAAATCCTGGCTACCTGGTCCCTGTGGAGGGACCATTCGTGTGGAAGCAGAACTCGACTGAGTCTGTCTGCCCAAGAGTTTTGAACGCCTGGAAGATATACAGCCATAAGATGAATCTGATGCTCTCTGGCGAAGGCCCACAGTCGCAAAGCTTCGTTGCAAAGCGACAGAGAGCCAGTCCCTCCCTGCTTGTTTACATAGAACATGGCTACTTGATTGTCCGTGTGGATGAGGACTGTCCTGTAGCTGAGCAGGGAGTGGAACACTCTGAGAGCTAAGAAAATTGCTCTGAGTTCCAAGAGATTTATGTGTAGTGAAGTCTCCTGTGGAGACCAGATGCCCTGGGTGGAGAGATCTTGCAGATGAGCTCCCCAGCCCATTGGAGAGGCATCTGTTGCAAGGGTTGCTTGGGGAAGTGACTGTTGAAAAGGGGACCCCAGCAACAGGTTTTGAGAGGACTTCCACCACTGGAGAGACCAAAAGAGGCGACTGGAGTTTGCTATTTTGTCTGACAGGCAACCTGATGCCTGAGTCCATTGGGTGGACAAAGTACATTGAGCTGCCCTCATGTGAAGGCGAGCGTATGGAACCACATGCACAGTGGATGCCATGTGGCCTAAGAGTTGTAACATTTCCCGAGCAGTTAAAAGGAATGCTTTAACTGTATTTGGGAGGCTAACTGCACCAAGTGTAGGCAACGGGCCTGAGGAAGATAGGCCCTTGCAGTTGTGGTATCCAACAAAGCCCCTATAAACTCGAGGGACTGAGTAGGGGTGAGACTGGATTTTGGGATGTTTATTACTAGTCCCAAATATTGAAGGACACGCATTGTGCAGGTTAGACAAGTCTTGGCCTCTGCTTGAGATGGAGCTCGAATGAGCCAGTCATCCAGATATGGGAAGACGAATATTCCTAGAGTGCGTAGAAATGCAGCTACTACTGCCATGCATTTCGTGAACACCCTTGGTGCAGAAGCCAGACCAAAAGGAAGCACCCTGTATTGGTAGTGCTTTCCTTGAAAAAGGAACCGAAGGAACCTTCTGTGTGTTGGATGGATGAGGACATGGGTGTACGCATCCTTGAGATCTAGAGAACAAAGCCAGTCCTGACTCTGAAGGTCAGAGCACCGAGAGAAATCATCTTGAATTTCTCTTTGAATAGAAACTTGTTCAATTCTCTGAGATCTAATATGGGTCTGTAGCCCCCTGTTTTCTTTGGAATAAGAAAATAAGGGGAGTAGAACCCTGAGCCCTGTTGAAGAAGAGGTACTTATTCTATTGCCCCTTGGGCAAGAAGGGTGGCAATCTCCTGACCCAGAAGGTTGAGGAGAGATGTTGGAGAATTGAACTGTTTCACCATGGTGTGAGGAGGAAGGTTTAAGAAATAAAGCTTGTACCCTTCCCTTATGATGGAGAGGGTCCATTGCTCTGCTGTGATTTGTTCCCATCTGGGAGCAAAGTAAGCCAACCTTCCTGGAATGGTGAGGGGCTCTGGTTCTTCCAGAGTTAGAAAGGCTAAGTTCTCTAGTTGCAAGTCAAAGGCCCTGAGGAGGCTGAGGCTGCTGGGCCGTGGAAGGCCTAGCAGCCTTTGACTTGGCCTGTTTAGGTGTTTGCTGACGTTTTGCAGCAAAACGACCTGCAGAAGATGCCTGCTGACCATAAGCAGGATAATATCTTCCCTTTTTAGAAAAAGATGTCTTTTTGAACAATCTTTTCTTAGCAGGAGCAGAGGTGGACTTTGAAAGTCGATCCAAAGCAGAGTTCTCAGCATCCATCTGAGTGGCCTTTGCTTGCCAATCCTTGCCAAAAAGGTTTTCACCTGTACAAGGAAGATTTTCCAATTCATCTTGGACCCAGAGTTCCAAATCAGAAGCTTGTAGCCAAGCAATTCTGCATGCACCTATGGCAATAGCCGAGGCTCTGCTTACACATTCAAAAGAGTCAAAGGCTGCATGGTTGGAAAATTTGGAAACATCCTGGACATGTTTGAGCCAAGTGAGAAACTCCTGCCTTTTATCTTCTGAAATAAAAGGGGTCAAAGTCTGCAGATGATCTGTGACTTCTTTTAGAAACATCCCTATATAGAGACTATAGGAGTTGATTCTGGCAGCTAGCATAGAAGCTTGAAAAACCCTACGGCCAAAAGCATCTAGGGTCCTACATTCACGTCCTGGAGGATTAGATAAGTGTCTTTTTGCACTCTTTATCTTCCTCATGGCAGACTCTACCACAATAGAGTGGTGAGGAAGCTGAGTCTTATGAAAGCCAGGACAAGGAGGGATACGATACATGGTGTCTAGCCTGCGAGAATGTGGAGAGGTGGTAAGAAGTGTCTTCCACATGCTCAACATGAGATCATACAAAATCTCATGAATAGGTAAAGTAGCTGCCTCTTTAGGAGCTTTAGGATATTGCAAAATATCCAGCTGCTTGGCTCTAGGCTCTGACTCAGGGGCCACTGTGATGGAGAGGCCCCTAGCCACTTCCCTAATGAAGTCTTGAAAAGACAAGTCTTCTGGAGGAGACATTCTTCGTTTAGGAGAAGAAGACTCCTGAGGAAGAAGTATCGATGCCTTGACAGATCCTTCAGACTCTTCAGAGTCTTCGGAGGAATCGAAATATCGCCTGTCTGGATGCTCCTGTAAAGCCCGATATGCGTACCGAGTGGGATCGACATCGGGAGTAACCGGTACCGGATCTGTACCGATGGGCATCATAGGACAGGGTACCGTTGCAGTCAACACCGAAGCCGATGTCGATGCAATCGATACCAGCACCGGGAATGATGCCGGTGCCGGAGCCGGTACCGGCAACGGGGGTTGTTGCGGTACCGGAGGCGTCGCAGCCTGCATGAATGCCGTCAGGGTGCGCTGCATGGTCAGAATCTTCTGATCCATCGACGCCACCAAAGTCTGGATGTCAGTACCAGTGGGAGCCACCGGTACCCCAGAACACGGCAACAGGTGATCGGTCGAGGCCGAGCCATCGATGTCAACCTGTAACCCCATAGACAATGCTTTGGAAGCCGGAACGTCCCGCCGGGGTAATTTTGCTGGTGCGGAATCCTCGAGGACAAGCCCGGAGGCATCTTGATGCTTAGAGGGAGATTTGCCCTTTGAGGACCGGCCAGATTTATGCTTGGTTACCTGAGATCCATGGGAGGAAGAAGAAGCCCTGGAAGACGTCAATGCCACCGAAGCTGCATCAAAGGGAAACAGGGTACTGAGATTGGCTGCTCGGTTCTGCCGACCTATTTTAGACATCATGGTACAGGACACACAATCCGTGATGGAATGGTCAGGACCCAAACACTTTAGACACCAATCATGGGTGTCAGTGACAGAAATAGTACCGCCACATTTTGTGCACTTTTTAAACCCGGAGGCGGGCTTCTCCATGAGGAGAAAAATTTTTAGGCCTAAGGCCCAAAAACTGAAAATGCACAGTGAAGAAAGTATAAGTTTTTTTGTTTTTTTTTAAAGAAAGAAAAGACCGGCGGTACCGGTCCGACATCGAAGAAGGCAGACGCGACACAAAAGAATAAAGAAAAAATAAAGAACTTCTTCTGCGGTGACAGGAACACGACCTGCTGGCTCCGAGGAAAAGAAGAACTGGAGAGAGGCGGTTGGGAAAGGCGGGAAGGCAGCGCGCAGGCACTGTGGGATGCTCCCAAAAGCTTTCTTACTGGACGCTGGGGAGCGTTCCCGCACAGGCTCCGTCGGCACCGACGATACCCATATGTGAAGACCTATTCCTGCTTGTTCCTGGAGATTCTTTATTCCAGTCTGAGTAGTAGTGATGCAGGCTGCACAAGGGGGGAGAGTAAGGGTTGTAGATTCTTAGTCTCTTACAGTAGTGGTTGTCGTCGCAAAGTGAGCCGCAATGGAGTTTCAGGGTCATTTACGCATTTACGGAAGTTCAATGACCAAGTACAGGAGCGGCTGCTGGCTTTACTCGACTGTGATGGATCCAAGGTTCAAGCTCTGCAACTTTAACTGCTGTTGGGGTTATTAAGGTCCCTTTCAATGCAGTGTCCTTCTCCGCTCTGTGATCCACACCGAGACCCCAGGCTTGAGAGGATGTAGAGGTTGATGGGCATCTGAAGCCTCTGCAAAACAGAACTTAAAACCAACAGTTCTTGCCTAGTAATTTCAGATCCAATCTGTTTCATATCTCCTTTTGTTCCTTGTACCATAGGCGGGGGTCGCCTATACAGAATCTCAAAAGGGGAAACTCCTAAAAACGTAGTAGGGGCTAAACATATCCTGAGAAGGGCTATAGGAAGAACTCAGAACTGGAGCTACTTCAGGTGAACTTCTTGGCAAAGGTTAGATAACTGAGGGCCAGAGCTGTGGACTCAACTACCAGATCAAGGGTCACCACTGCATATCCGGCACAACAATGTCCATTAATGATGATAGGGCTGCTTCCATCTACAAAGAAAGTCCATTCAGGGTTCTCCAAAGGAACAGCAGTCAAATCCAGGCGACTTGAGAATACAGTGTCCATAGTTTCTAGACAGTCATGATCAGGAGGGGTCAAGACCAACTGGTAACAACACAGCAGGATTCAGAGCTTGACTGACCAGCAATTGTACAACATACTTGGATACTACAACATCTGTGAATGCGTGAGCCAAAAACTTCCTTTGTGTTCCATGAGGGTCAGAACAAAGTGCAGTACAGTAACTTGAAGATTTTGTCCCAGGGTGAGCTTGTCAGCTTTGCTCGCTAGGAGGGCTGTAGCTGCAACAGCTCTCAAACAAGGGGGCCAGCCTTTTGCAACTACATCCAATTGTTTTGACAGATAGGCTACTGGCCATTGCCCAGATCCAAGCGATTGAGTCAACACTCCTAGAACAGTTCCTTGTGACTCCTGGACTGAAAGGTATTCTGGACATCTGGTAGACCCAGAGCTGGTGCTAACATCACATCAGAGCGGTTTTTCAAAGATCGAAAAGCTGCATCCCATTCAAGTCCCCATTCCAATGGAGACTTTTCCATTCCTTTGATAGCGTGATACAAGGGTTTTGCTAGCGGCGCGAAGTGGGGGATCCATATACGACAGTACCCTGCGGCACCCAAGAAGGCTCTCACTTGCCTCCTGGTGGCTGGAGTGGGAATACTGCATACAGCTTCTTTGTGTTCTGGTCCCAGGCGTCGAATTCCGCTGGACAACTAGAATCCCAGATATTTAACTTGTTTGACATAATCGCGGTTTGGCTCTTGAGACTTTGTATCCAGCCTCATTAAAAGGTGCAAGAGTTTATTGGTGGCTTGTAGACATTCACTGTTTGGAGTTGGTGGTCATTCACATACTGAAGAAGAACCCTGTGTCCTGGGTTCACATAGTAGCTTGAAATATCCTGATTTAAAGCAGCACTGAAAAGAGTGGGTGAAACCTTGAGTTCTTGGGGTAATCAAGTCCAGGTGCATTGGCCCCGCCTTCCTGTTGTAGGGTCTTGCCATTCAAAAGCAAACACAAGTTGACTGGTAGGGGCTAGGTGTATACAGAAGAAGGCCTCTTTCAGGTTCAGGACAGTGAAATGAGTAACCTCTGGTACTGGGCGGTAATCCCCTGTCCCAGGTTTCTTGACTGGGAGAAGGGGGGTGTTCCAAGGTGACTGGCACTCCTTGAGAAGTCCATACTTCAGCAGTTTCATTAAATGGCAGTGGATACCCTCAATGGCTGGTCGGGGAAGAGGATACTGCTTCACATGCACTGGTTCATCTCCTAGCTTGAGGGTGATGATAACAGGGGCTATGTTCTTCGCTAAGCCAGGTGGATATCTTCTGCCCATACTGCAGGTGGAGCTGAGAGGTTGGTGGGTATTCAGGAGCTAATTGTCTTGGCTGGAGACGTACTATAGAACCGCTACTCTTCTTCTCGGGAAACAGTCAGCATCATCAATCCATTTCTCCCCCTTCAGCAAAGGGTATCTGTGCCTAGAGCTTAGCAAGCATATCTCGGCCCAAAAGTGGAATAGGGCATTCAGGCATATACAGGAACTGGTGTGCTATTTTCTGTCTTCCTAGTTCACACATGCGGTTCTGCGGGAAAGGTTTAGTGGCCCAGTAGCTCTGACAATGGTGATGCATTGAGAAAACAAAGGGGCTACTGGCTTTAGTATTTTGCTCCTGTATCCCCCATAAAGTCCATATATTGGTCCCCTATTTTCAGACTGACCATAGGCTCCTGGGGTGAACTTGGAGTCCGGTCTGGCCTAGTCTTCATCCATGTCAGAGCCTGTTGCAACTGCCACTCCCTCAATAGCTTCTTCCCTCTCTTGCTGGAACACTGTGCTCAGTTTATTCTTCCATGACTCTGAAATCAAGTACTCCCTCCTCCCCTCCTGGGGGTGGAGTCAAGATACGGGCATGCACTTCTCCAGTGTCCTTCTTCTCTGCACTGATTTGCACCCAGAGGGGACTAATCATTTTCACGACCCCTTCCACTTTCCTCTGCTCTTTCAATTAGGAAAACCTCCTCCACATCGTTCAACCAAAGCGGCTGCAAGAAGAACTGCTTTCATTGCTATTTTGCATTCACTTTCTCTGTCACATCCATTATCATAATTCACATACTTCCTGAGCAACTTCCATTAACTGTCATGCCCGCAAATCCATCCAGTTTCTGCATTGTCCGGTTTATAGCTCTTTGGGACTGACTGACAAAAACTGCATTTACCATAAGCAAATTCTCCTGGGCTGCTGGATCGCATGGGGTATATAGTGAGGGCTGCCTGCAATATTTGGATTCCACCTGGGGCCATCAAGGCTGATGGGTCTGCATAATACTGTTCATTAGGTCCATCAAATCCTAAGGTTTCTCAGTGTAGGAGGCATAATGCAGTTTTCAGTTCAGTAAATCAGTGGTGGAAAAAGACACATAAACAAGGCTGGTCAGCTGGCTGGGATCTCGGGCGCTGGCTGTGACCCTGAACTGGCAAATGAATGCCCGCTTATAAACGGACACTTTTTCTTTTTCCCTTCACAAACATTTAACATAGGAGAACTGATCAGGGAACGTTTTTGCACAATCTGATGAACACGGTAAAATTCCTAGTCATACACTTCAACAGAATCTGCCCCTTCCCCCACATCACGACGTACTTGTCTACAGACAGAGGGGGTGGGCTGCATTTCCCTGTGGACTGAGACTTTAAAAGACCCTTTCAAAACACAGTACACATCTTACAGTTCGGGAAAGACAGGCATTATCTTAACACGATAAACAGTAGGTCTCTCTCCTGGCTCTCAAAGCAGCCATAAATCACTAGACAAAGCGGCTGTAAACACTAAATAAATCATAGTCCTATCAGGGGTCTTAACCTCCACTTCGTAGGTCAAAGGGGAAACAAAAGCAGTCTCATTAAGTTCTCTATCATTTCTTTTTGACCATTGTTTGCTAACGACTGGAACATAAAAAACACAAGACAATGCATTGAGGAACTCGAACGGGGTTAATAACATTCCTATCAAGTGATATATAATACATGACCATAGCAGAAGGAACATCACTATTAAAACATATTGAATAAAACAGGTACAATTTTCCTGAAATAAGCACAAATTAACCCAGCTGCAGAGCGTAGAATAATTGAAACCTTCAAAGCGTTAAGTAAAGGATACATTCCTGTCTTTGTCTCTGGGCTGTGTGACAGACACGCCCTCTTTGCTCTCTACTTTCAAGAGAGAGACTCATGCTCAGTGAGACAGCTGCCTTTGTAAAAGACTCCTGAGTTGATTCTTTAATACTTTTCCTTAATCGGTAAAAACAACAGACACCAAACACTTTCTCCTTTCTCGCGACCTGCACTAGTCAGGAGGCAGCACCTCGCTTGGTCTGTATGCAAGGCCTCTCATGCACACACGCAGACATTCAAGACAGAATAAAATCCGGACGTTCCCAAAAAACCTGACTGACTAACTGACTGACTGAATGGGGGGTTGGGTGGGTTCAATCTCTGCTTATACCTTTAAGACTTTCTGAGACTTACTAGGACCTCCCCGAGAGAGGTGATCAGACTCTCAAGCGCTTATTCCAGACTTATTAGCAGAACAGTTCTACTCACCGGATCATGGGTTGAATCCTGGACTCCCCTCGAGGTTCGAGGTGTAGGCCGGCCGGAACAGGCAACCTGTGGAGGCAAGGAGGAGCCCTCCCCGATACAAGAGGATGGGTGGCGCCGAAGGCTCTCCTGCAATCAGCCAGGGGCAGCTCCAGGTCAGACAAAACCTTTTGAGACGAGAAGTCGTGGTATATTTACGTGAATACCATCACACTACTCACACTTCCCGGTCAGGGAACCAAGACATGTGGCAGCACTGATAGCATGCAATAAATAATACCCGGAGTCAGTTCAAGAATCCAAGCCAAGTTTAATGTGCACATGGCCCGAGCATCAAAGGACTGAGCAATGGCGAACAGGAACAACTTCCTTATATACAAGCTTCACAGTTTGATACAGGCAGACTTTCTATTGGTCCCAACGCCCCCTGCACCTATCCAATCGGGGACCCTCACTGGGCTATTGCTCCCTGTTCACCCTTCTCAGACTAGTCTAACAAAGGCACAGTTCTATGTTATGACTACACTTCTACTGCAAGGTCATATCTAGCTCGAGGAATGCAACAGTATCCATTTAGTATGGAAGTATTGTGCAAGCTTTGTCATAAACTGATTTTTCTTACTTTTAATTCTTTACTCTAACAACAGGAAGGTGAGGGTTAGAATCCAGGCCTATCTTACAGGCCTTCCACATCTATATAGGCCATCGCCTACCACAGGACCACAGGGGGTGAGGGGTTGGCGAGAGAGGTGGTGGTAAACGGTGATTGCTGGAAATGTGACAAGTAACGAGCACTGAGTCTCATTACCGTTACCAAATCTCACCAAAATATAACTTTGTTTCTTTCTTTCATTACAAATATGAAATGTAACTCATTATGTTATAAGTTCCCTAAATTTGTAATGATTATTATGATGTTACAATAATTTTGCTACTATCGATCACTGGACACCAAGCCTACATTGTTGAGATGCAACAGCTAGACTCCTTATCCCTGGGCTTGTATTGAATTGGGGGAGATTGAACCTTTGTATGACATGGTCTTCTTCCTTGGACTGCACAAAATCTTCAGACACACCTCAAAGTCCACTGTGCAGGCCAGTCTACACAATTTACTGCTGTAATTTTTTTTCTTCAAAGTGAGAAGGGAAGCTCAAACAGAATTTTCTAACAAAATACTGAAGGACAATCAGAATCTTCTCTCTTTTCCCATCTTTGCCTTCCCTGACTGGACCTGCAGTCAGCTTTCTTTCTGGTGTCTCTCCTTGGCTCCATAGCTTCCTTGAGCTTTTCCTATTCTCTTTTTATTTCTCTTCTTCTTTAATCTGTAGGTTCCTTTCAGGATGGTCTGGCAACTCATCTCTCCTAGAGATTCTACATTCCACTTGAGTTTGGGAATTTAGCACCCCCAGCTTTCACTTCCTTGCTTCTGGAACTCATACTTTCAACTTTCACTTGAATGCATGGACCTCCTGGGTGCTTCTTGTCCCTGAGGCTCACAGGGCACCTTTCTAACATCACAGACTCTCTTCAAGCCTGCCAAGCTCCAGATGGGTAGGATTAGGACACCTAATACCTCTTTCTCAGGGGCTATTTTACACACTCTTACTATCTCACACTTAGAGCACATTCCCTTTAAAAATTCACACTTTACTCTTCCCCAAAATGCAGATCCTGTAGGGGATTACACGCCAGTCATCACAGTTCAGACACATCCAGTCTGGTTTGGAACAAATGCTGTCATTCACCAAACAGGAGCCTCTTCTAATTCACCATTAGAGAAACTAATGGGGGCAATGGGGGAATGGCATTCTTCCTACATGTCATTATGCTGTTTAGTGTCAGGTTTATGACATTTTTATTTTTTCATTTGCCCATGAAAAGCAGAGACTGAGTGCCAAGAAAGAGACAGGCAGCATTATTTCTGTCTTAATGGCAGAAGTGAGTTTTAAAAATCTTTCAGATTTTGAGCCTTTAGAGCCAGAGAGACTGACTACATAGAGAGAAATAGCATAGACATCAGAGACAAGAAGAACCCAAAGAGTGCACAGATGAGATAGAAAGGCAGATTCAGGAGCCATCTACTACTGCTGCTAAAACTTACTATTTCTAAAGCACTACCAGGCACAGGAGTGGAGGAGTAGCCTAATGGTTAGAGCAACTGCCTAGAACCCAGAAGATCAAGGGTTTAAGTCCCACTGGCACTCCTTGTGACCTTGGGCAAGTCACTTTACCATCCATTGCCTTGGAAGAAAAAGCTGGCAATCTACCTCCAGTGATACATTACCAAGAAAACCCAGAGGTAGCTGGGTTGCTAGGAGTCAGCAGCGCAAATAGCACCCTTTAGTAAACATACCCCTAAGAGTAGGGTTTGAAAAAAATCAACTTTTACTGGGGACAACAGACAGGACGTCTGCAGGGCTCCATGGAAAAAAGAAGACTGAGGTAAGATGACACTTTTAGGCAGGAAGGTGACCGCGCATGCATGGTCTTATTCCCAGACTTTGAAAGCTGGGGAGTGAGCCTGCATGGGCTCCATCAATGCTGACATCAGCCATATGTAATGACTGACTTACTGCTTAATCCTAGAGAATGAAGTACGTCAGTGTACAAAGAAAGAGCAGGACCTGGGAGTGATCATAACAGCTGATCTTAAAGTGGCCAAACAGGTAGAAAAGGCAACGGAAAAGCCAGAAGGATGCTTGGAAGCATGGGGAGAGAAATGGCCAGCAGAAAAAAGGAGGTAATAGTTCCTTTGTACAAGTATCTTGTGAGACCTCATTTGGAGTAAAGTGTACAATTCTGGAATCCATGTCTTCAGAAGGATTTAAACAGGATAGAGTTTGTCCACAGGTGGCTGCTAAAATGGTCAGTGGCCTTTGTGATAAAGCATATGGAGATAGACTTAAAGATCTCAATATGTATATTTTGGAGGCAAAGTGGGAGGGGGTGATATGATAGAGACCTTTAAATAGCTCCTTGAAATAAATGTACAGTGGGTGGCCTCTTCTAGTTCAAAAGGAAACTCTGGAATGAGGAGTCATAAAATGAAGATGGAAGGGGTTAGATTTAGAAGTAATCCGAGGAAATATTTCTTTACAGAAAGAGTGATAGATGCATGGAGCAGCCTTCTAATGGAGTGGCGGAGATGACAACTGTATCCAAATTCAAAAAAGCTTGGCCAAATACAGAGAATATCTGAAGAAGGGATTCTAGAACTTAGTAGATGGGTAGAATGGATCAGCTGTATGGTCTTTATCTGCTATTGCTTTTTCTGTTTCTATGTAAACCCTGCAAAAAAGATATTCAAAATCTATATTGCAAATGTATGAAACAAAAACAGCCCTAGCTCCTGGTTTCAAACTTCAACAATGCTATCTATAATAAGAAAGCACCGATACTGCTACTGGAGGAAAACTAGAGCAAGCAGGACTGCCAAAGAGACTACACACTTTAGCCACACATAGAGAACACGGACAGACCCTTAGCTAATAACGACAAGAGACCACACTTAGAAACAAATACTGAGGCAAAAGCTGAAATGGAAACCCCAAAAAGGTAGACTCTATGAGCAGTGCAGTACTGGAAAAAGAGAAACAGAAATGCATTTCCTCCTGTTCTGAGCAAAATACAAAAATAGAAGAGATGCATATTTTCCAAAGATAACACATTCAAATCCTTAAACATTTACAATAAAATATTTTTCTTTTGTACCTTTTTCTTCTGGGCATCTTATTTTTCTAATCAGGTTGGTCTTTTATTCCCACTTTCCTTTTGTCTCCCCCCCCCCCCCCCCCGTGTTCTCTCTCTCCCTTGTCTTCCCTTACTTTTCTACATCTCTCCAACACTGATCTTCCCTTTCATCTTTTTTCTCCATTTTTCTCTCTTCTCTTCCTCTCCATTCAAGGTTAGGTTTTAGCCCTCATTCTCCCTTTCTCTCCCCCTCCAATCCTCAGTATCCTATTTCCATCCCCTCCCCAGTTCCCTCACGGTCCCCTGTCTCTCTCCTTTCCCTGCTTCTTACTCCCCTCTACTTTTCCCTCACCCCCTAGTCCCCATTTCCATTCTTTGTACTTACTCCTTCCCAAACCCTCATCTATTTTTCTCTGACCCTTATTCCCTCATCAGCCCCAGCTCCTTCCCTGCCACTCAACCTCTTCTAGCATCCAGTCCCCCCTTTCAACTTCTTCCCAGTCCAATTTTCACATTCTTTCACACTTTCCACAATACCTTGTCTCTTTACACTTTCTTAACCCTTTTCTAGTCCCCCTCAGATCCTTTACACCATCTCTTCACCCCTCCTTCTAGACACTCTTCTCCCTTCTCAAACCCTCCCTCCATCTCAAGGGGACCATCTTTTCAAATCCAGAATTAGCAATGCCATTTCTTCTCAATATCTTTATGAGAAATACTGCTAAAGATTTAGGAGAAAAAGTTTACCTTTTTGTGGGTAGCATGAATATCTGCAACAGAGCAGACATCTTAGAGAGTGTAAACAATATGAAGCAATCTACAAAAAGTGGAAGACAGATCAAATGCTTGATAGTCAAGCTTTAATAAGAAGAAATGCAGTGATCATCTGGGGTGCAGAGATCCAAAAGAACTGCATAGTTTGGGGGAGGGTTCAGGATAGAAATGCTGAGGTTCATGGGCTAGGAGAAAAGCCTTGGGGTGATAGTGTTTGATCTCATGGTAGTAAAACAAAGTAATAAGGTAGTAATCAAAGCCAGAGGGATGCTGGGCTACAAAGTGAAGCATAACCAGAAGAAAAAAGGAGGTGGATGGATCATCGGTGAGGTGCCAGCTGGAATATGGCGTATAGTTTTACAGACTGTATCTCAGTGTAATGATCCCTTCAGGACACTTATCATTCCAGCATGAAGAGTGTGAAGGACCATTCCTATTTTTTTTCAACAGCAGTTGCATATCATCTTGGTGTAATGTCCCCCGGTAGGATGGCTGCTTTGATTCAGCCTGGCCCATATATAACCCCAATGCTCAGGATGTGAGAGGATGGTAGTTGGCTCTTTTGGTTTTTGATCTGTGTAGGTTGTCTTGAGTTGTTTGTTTGTTGGAATTCTATGTACATGGACCTGTCTTGGGTCCCTTTTATTTTGTGTCCAGTGTGCATCTACATGTGAAGAGTGAGAGCCAGTCAGACTACTCATCCCTGTGCCTGACTGTAAAAGAGAGATTGAAGTACTAGAGAGGAGTGAGCCTGCAGTACTAGAGGGGACTTTGCCTGCTGGAGATGAATATGATGGGAAGTCTTCTTCCAAGTGCTAAAGAAAGGAAGGAAAGAGAAGAGAATTAGGATCCTAGTGAAGAGAAATAAAGATTTTGGTCTGCTAAGTGCCTTAGGGGCCCAATAAGGAACTCTTCTGCTTACAGAAGGATAGCCAAGTACAGTTGTGGCCAACATTATTGGAACCCTTGCAATTCAACCTCTTAATGTCCTTATCTACTAAAAAAAGCCAGTGAAATTGCTTTGCACACACATTTGACACATAAAAGAATAAAATAAAACAGGATCAATTACAAAAGGAAATAGTATAAAAACTGGGACATTGCCAGGACATAATTATTGGTGAATTCCAAAAGATATACGTCCAAATGTCAGAATGATGAAAGGAGATACATCCAAATGATAAACTTCATCCTACAGAAAAACATTAGTAGGTGCTATACATATAAATGAAGAATCATGGGGAGAAAAAGAATCTCGGAACCAATGAACATCCAGGTCCAGGTCTGCAACAGTAGCCTTGGGCCAAGCTCAGGAACATCACTGATCCTAAAAAACTCCCATTCATCAAGCTTCTTTACATTAATTCTATTATTAAAGATTTCATCAGTGATTTTCATCAATGATTTTCTTTATTTTCTGATCCATTCATTACAAAAGCGCACTTTAACCAAGCACAGTTTCCACATTGCTTGTATTGGGATAAGCAGTGGATTTCCAGGGTCCCCTTTAATAATAGTTTATGGACCTTTCCTCCAGGAACTTGTCCAAACCTTTTTTAAACCCAGCTATACTCATAGCTTTTACTACATCCTCCGGTAATGAATTCCAGAGTTTGATTACGTTTTTGAGTGAAAAAATATTTTCCCTTATTAGTCTTATATGGGTTACACTTTAGTCTCATTGCACGTGCCCTAGTCTTTCTACATTTTGATGGTGTAAACAATCAATGTTAACCCATTCCATTCCCTGGTCAGGACTGTGTGGGCATAGGAGGGAAGATCCCTGTGCCCTAACAACAATTATCCATACTCCAGATATTTCACCAGTCTCGCAGCTCTCATTGATTCTGGCCTGAGTAGAGATGTAGGCTGCATGGGACAATCCGGGGAATGTTGGCACTACATCAATCATGTCTCCCAGTACCAGGCACAACAGATGTATGGACCATTAGATGATTTTATTCTATTTATTTATTTGACCAGTTTTCTATACTGCCTTATCCTTCAATCAAAGTGATTTACATTATGCAATCACTACAAACAGGTACTGGATACATTCCCTTGTCCCCAAAGGGCTCACAATCTATGAGGGATAAAAGAGGCACTAAGAGGGGACAAGGCCATAGTAGAGAGACTGCATGAATTCTTTGCAGAATGAACTATTTGAGGAAGATGTAGGGATGTTACCCATGACTGAAATGCTATTTAAATGTGATGTTGCAGAATAATTGAAAGAAATATTGATACACCGGGAAGATGCATTACAACTATTTGATAAACTGGAGTAGCAAATCATCTGGACTGGATGGTATACATCCAAAGGTATTGAAAGAACTGAAATATGAGATTGCAGACCTACTATTAGTAATCTGTGAACTATCATTAAAATCATCTGTAATACCTGAAGATTGGAGGATAGCCAATATAACCCCAATTTTTAAAAAGGGTTCTGGGGTGATCCGGGAATCTACAGATCGGTGAGCTTGACATCAGTACTGAGAAAATTGATAGAAACCATTATAAAGAACAAAATTACTGATCATGTAGATAGTCATGGCTTTATGGGTTACAGCCAACATGGCTTTAGCCAAGGAAGGTCTTGTCTTATTAATCTGTTATGTTTTTTGAAGGTGTGAATAAACAGGTAGACAAAAGCGATTTGGTTGATATAATGTTTCTGGATTTTCAGAAAGCTTCTGGCAAGGTCCCTCATGAGAGACTCTTTGCAAAATTAAAAAGTCATGTGATGGGAGACAGTGTACTATTGTGGATAAGGAACTGGTTAAAAGATAGAAAGCAGAAGGTAGGGCTAAATGGCCAATTTTCCCAATGGAGAAAGGTGAATAGTGGAGTATCCCTGGGATCTGAGCTGGGTCCGCTGCTCTTTAACATATTCGTAAATGACCTGGAAATGGGAATAACGAATGAGGTAATCAAATTTCTAGGACACAAAATTATTCAAAGTTGTTAAAACCCATGAGGATTGTGAAAAATTGCAAGAGGACCTTGATAAATTGGAAGACTGAGCATCCAAATGGCAGATGAAATTTAATGTGAACTAGTGCAAAGTTATGCACCTAGGAAAGAACAACCCAAACTATGGTTACACTCAGGAAAAATATTTAGGTTTCATCTTGGATAACATGTTGACACCCTCCACCCAGTATGTAGCAGCGGCCCAGAAAGCAAATAGAATGCTAGGTATCATAAGGAAAGGAATGGAGAATAAAACAAAGGATATTATAATGCCTCTGTATCATTCCATGGTGCGACCGCACCTTGAATATTGGCTGAAGTTCTGGTCGCCATATCTTAAAAAGGAGATAGTGTTATTAGAAAAGGTACAGAGAAGAGCCACCAAAATGGTAAAGGGGATGGAAGGATACCCCTATGAAGAGAGGCTAAAAAGGTTAGGGCTCTTCAACCTGGAAAAGAGACGGCTGAGGGGAGATATTATAGAGGTCTATAAATTAATGAATGGAGTGGAACGGGTAAACGTAGATCAATTGTTTACACCATCAAAATATAGAAAGACTAGAGGACATGCAATAAAGCTACAGTGTAACTATTTAAGACTAATAAGAGAAAATATTTTTTCACTCAACGTGTAATCAAACGCTGGAATTCGTTATCGGGGGATATAGTAAAAGCTGTTAGTGTAGCTAGGTTTAAAAAAGGTTTGGACAAGAGCGTGCTGTTTTTCCTTTATCCATTTACCTGAGCCGTGAGTGGAGCCTTCTGTGCCGTGCCGGTGTTCACCTGGGACCACGTGACTAGAGCGGGCTATAAGATCCAGCCCCCATCGCAGAGTTTCTCTGAGCGTGCTGTTTTTCCTTTATCCATTTACCTGAGCCGTGAGTGGAGCCTTCTGTGCCGTGCCGGTGTGCACCTGGGACCACGTGACCAGAGCGGGCTATAAGATCCAGCCCCCATCGCAGAGTTTCTCTGAGCGTGCTGTTTTTCCTTTATCCATTTACCTGAGCCGTGAGTGGAGCCTTCTGTGCCGTGCCGGTGTGCACCTGGGACCACGTGACCAGAGCGGGCTATAAGATCCAGCCCCCACCGTGGGCGCGTACCCGAGGGCACGTGCTCCGAAGGGGCGTGTCCAAAGGGGCACACCCCTTTGGAGCCCCTTCGGAGCACTGAGGAGCTGAGAGCCTTGGACTGTTAACATCTAGATGGGGAAGAGGAAGAAGAAAGTCCTTCCTTCTGCTATGTCCACAGGTAAAGCGGTTAAGGTCGTTGGTCCCTTGGACTCTCATTTTAAGTCCGAGGTTCCTCCTCCTGCTGCTGAGATGTCTGATTCGTCGGTCTCTGTAAGTCCTGGTTCTCTTGATGTTACTCCTCTTCCACGTAGGGTTTGTACCCCACCCAGCGAAGAACCTCAGATAAAGGGTACGATCCCCCCTCATAATGTTGATGGGGGAACTCTCCCTAATTCGGTTACACTTCCTGACTCTTTTTTGACTTTGGTTGCTCCTATTGCTACAATGCCTCGTCCTTTTGAGTATACATATACCCCCGATGAACTTAAGCCTCCTAAAAAAGTATCGCTTTTAGATATTTGGCAGATCGTTTCCCGAACTGAATTATCACTGAAATCCTCTCTACTGCAGCTATCTAAATTTACTTCTGAGACTGTTGTTATCCTTACTGAACATCAGGATAGAATTGTTTCTCTTGAATCTCAGGCAAAAAAATTAGCGGGTCAGATTTTGTCGACGCAAGGGGTCCTGACTTCATCAGTTCAGGACTCACTGCTTTTACATCGTCGTGATGAAATGTTAGAGAATGTCTTACGTGTAAAAAACCTTCGTTTATTAAATTTCCCCCGCACTCATTTTCTTTCTCCAACTATTCTGTTTTTTAAGTATCTGAAAGATGTCCTTAAGATTTCGGATCCGGACTCTATTCCTTTGTCTAAAATATATTATTTACCCTCCGGGATTAAAGTAAGTCCGGCTTCGGAATCTGAGGCTGTTAATGTGGATGCGGGGGAAATGGATCGTCTTTCTATCCAGAGCTTGGCTTTATCTACTTACTTAGAGACCTCAATAGAAGAGATTCCTGTGCGTGCTACGTTATTAGTTTCTTTTTCTTTGGAGAAAAATATGGATGGGATTTTTCAGGCTTACTTTAATCATCGTCGTGATAATTTTTTTTGTCAAATGATACAAATGTTTCCGGATGTTTGTCGAACTACTCAACTGAAGAGGAAAGCTTTCCTTGCATTGCGCCCTCGGGTGCTTGCAATGGGAGCTTCTTTCGTACTTAAGTATCCCTGTAAATGCCTTGTGTCTTTTCAGGGTAATTCATTTACCTTCTTTGATTCCTCACAATTGGAGACCTTTTTACATAAGTCTGGATGATGGTATTGTTATGTTTCTTTTTTAATTTTCTTGGTTTTTGCTAAGTAAAAGGGGTTTTCATGTTTAGTCTCTCTGCTCTATGCTCAGGATTGTTTTTTTCTTCTGTTTTGACACGCTCCAATTTGTGGACTAGATCATGATATATTGTTTGTTGTTTTCATATTGTTGGATATTATTTGTATTACCTGAGATTTTCCAAATAAAAGAATTTAAACTTAAAAAAAAAAAAAGGTTTGGACAAGTTCCTGGAGGAAAGGTCCATAAACCATTATTAAAGGGGACCCGGGAAATCTACTGCTTGCCCCAATACAAGTATTGTGGAACCTATGTCTTTTGGGGAAACTGCTAGGTACTTGAACCTTGGTCTTAAGTTTTTATATTCTTATGTATTGCTGTCCTATCACACTGCCAACAATATGTGATCTAATTAGAGCACCCTATGTAAAATAATCCAGAATGAATCAGCATAGGTTCCCTATGGCTAAATGTCAAAACATATCCCTGTCAATAATAGAGACCTTCTGAATAAGGGCAATCAGAAGTACAAACAGCACTAATACATGCTCAACAGCAACACCATTGTCCCACAAAATGTGCATTATGGGCATGCATTAGTGCTGTTTGTATTGTTGAATGTCCTTATTCTGAGGGTCCCTTATCACTGACAGTGATATGTTTTGGCATTTAGCTATAGTGAACCCTCTCTGAGTTGGACTGCCCAATCACACTGGCACCTAATAACGCTGTAGTCATCCATAAGGGCCAGTTACGGGCCAAGGTTTTCATGTCCCCCCTAAATTGCAGATGAGCACACCAGATCTACCTGTGCACCCCTCAAACCACACACACACACGCACGCATTCTCACTTTCTGTCAGAAAAATATGATTCTGCCCAAAAGATGCCCTGAATCTATACATAACACCTATGACATAACATAATCGCATTGGGTATCAGGACTACAAATACGATTTCCATTTCTCACCCAAAAAGGAATCCTTTCCCTGCTCACACCTATACTATCCCTGCATCAACAGTCCCATTTTTCAGACCCATGGGAATTGTTAGGGTCCTATAGATTGGTTCCTTTAGAGCAAACAGCAGATAGGTGCATAGCCTGAATAAACACTATTGCTCTTCTTAATATTTCTGTAAGGGTGTTTAGGAATGTTTCTTCACCTTACAAGATTCCCTCACCTCTGCTCCCGGTACATTAAGACTGCATCTTGTATTTTTCTGGACTACAATCACACCAGTTCAAAACTTACTTGTCACAACCATTCTTCTCTATGGAACGCATTGCAGAGCACAGCAGAATATTTTCTAAATCCAAACCTTATACCACATTTCAGCAGAAATAACGTGGACTTAACACGTACACGGACCTTTCCTGGATACACTTTATTACGTCTCCGTGGCTGTCCATGCCCCCATTCTGCCCTCTCCTGCCCATGTTCTGAGATCCCATGCTAGTGCCGTGGATGTGCATGCCAGCATTGTTTCAGAATGCAGTTGGGGATGTTTTCGGCACATAAACATCTCCACCGCATGTACACACCCCTTATTTGTGTTCTGGATTGACCCTCATAGTTAAACGGAATGCCCACAGTCTACCCTCACTTTGCCTTGGCGCTGTCTATCCTGTAATGATTTTCAGCAGCACAGAGTAATAGCTACAACCCTAAACAAAGGCAGGTATTGCTGTACCTGCTTATAGCCCTGTAACTCATGGTTTACGCCTAGGCTCGGAATATCTAGCTTTGCATAGTCTGCATTTGTACTCTCACTGCATGCAATGTTTATGACACATTTATACACTCTGGGCATAGTTTTCAACTATCTGTAATTTGCAATCTAACATTCTTTGGTGAGCTGCCCCTATTGCCGTAGTTAGATAGGCAGTGGTTATATACATAATTCTATATACTCCGCATGTAAAGTTGGTACCAATAGGGATAGGCCTTGCTCACCCAGTATGGAAACAAGAGGGTACCTAATATACTTTTCCTGCCTGATAGTTATACTCACTAATTTCTTTGTTCAACTCACACCCTAACACCATCATTCAACAACAAAATATCCCCATAATACATAGCTGTGTACATTCCTTTTACACCTCACTTACACACTTGAACAGATCTAGATTCCACCATGCCAATATCATACACATCAAGCCTCAAATACCATACACACTCAACAATGAACTAGACAGATCTACAGTTATTAATTACTGTCTGTTCAATGCACGCTCCGTAAGGAACAAGATACCTGTTATAACAAACCTTATTAGAGATAGCCAGCCTAGCATTGTCTGTATTACTGGCTGACAGACACTGACTCTGTGTTATCCAACCAGCTAAATATTCCTGGATATGATCCATTGCTTTACCCAAGAATTATTAAGAAAGGAGGCAGTGTGCTCACAATTATAAAATGGGAGCTTAAAGCCTCACGAACCCTGACAAAAAACATTGAAGGCATGGATATCCTAATCCTTGAAAATAAGCAACTATCTATCTGTCTTCTATACAGGTCCACCGTCCCCCAATCCTGAGAGCCTAGTCATGATTATAGAAACTGTCTGTAGTGCCTCATTGAAAAAGCCTGTAATTCTATTAGGGGACTTCAACCTACCTTCAGTACACAACACCCATTAACATTCCTTAACTGCATGTCTGACATGGAATATGAACAAATTGTCCAGGTACCTACTCACCATAAAGACAATAATCTGGATCTAATCTTTCTACCCAGCAAGCTCTGCCAGCACTACTTATATGTTCCTCCTAAAGCAAGGCTGGTACCATGGTCCAACCACTTCCTAATAGATTTCAGCCTCCCCTCATATGTACCATGTACTTCATCAGAAAATAAGATCCCTCACACCAAGCGGTTCAGACCATTTAAGAAAGTAAGTTTCTTAGAAGAAATCCTTCCCTGAATTGACTCAACATCCTTTGATGTAGAAGACTCAGCAAAAAACTGGAATGCTACATTATCAAAGGCATCCTCCGCCTCAAACCTCTACTACTTTAATAAGCAAAGGTATTCTGAGAATTGGTATTCATAGGATCTTAAGAAAATTAAAAGATCTTTGAGGAGGATCGAGCATAGATGGAGAGCCACAAGATCTAATGAAGAAAAAACACTTTGGGGTATGTTTACTAAACTGCGTTAGTGCAATTCGCGTTAGGAGCCACGGTAGTGAAAGAAACCCCAAATAAGGACATGGGCGGTACATCGTTACCACTACCGCTCATTAGAAAAATTAACGAGTGTTACCGGGTGCCGTGCCGCGTTACTGCGCGTTAATCGTAAGAAGACGTACAGACACAAAGCACTGAAACAGAGCTGTAGCACAATGGTTACGGTACTGACCGCTGTTACAGGCAGCATGGGTTCGAGCCCCCAGTGTGCCTAACGCAAAAGGCTGTCTCAGGCATCATCCTGTACATTACAGAAGGAAAGAGGAGGCATGTTTTTCGTTACGCTGAGTATTGGTGTCAGAAAAACACCCTCGGAGTGTGCCTAGCCACGTACGTTGGTGCATGCATTGGTACGTGCGTAGCTGCGCGCGTACATTCGTGCGTGGGTACGTGTGTTTCTACGTGCGTGGGTACATGTTTGTTTACGTGCGTGGGTACGTGTGTTTTTACCAGTGTGGGCATCTTATATTACAGACTTTGTAGGGTGTCCTGCACCTATGCATTATGCTAACAGATGTACGTGTGATGGCCTATGGTTTAGCAGAGCCTGTGAGCAGGTGCTGGTGTTTCACAGGGTTGGATTGGGCCAGTCACACCCATGATGCACTGCACATGCAAATCAGCTGTCCACAGATACACACCATGGGGAATGCACCCCCACAGCACCTCGGCCTGGTAGGGGGAACTGACCATGTGCACCCCCACAGCACCTCGGCCTGATAGGGGGTACCGACCGTGTGTTGTACTGGCACAGAGTAGCTACACACCGTCACTTTGTGCGGGTACTGTGCTCACCCTGAGGGTGCAGTGAGGCGCCCAGCACTAGGTCCACAGCACCGTCCATGGCTGAAAGAGAGCATGGCACAGGTCCAAAGCAGTGTTACTGTGGGAGATAGATAGTTTCTGCAGGAACACCTTGGATATCTCTGTCTGTTTCAGTCAGGTGTAGCCCCCATGCACCACCACACCCCTCCCCCAGGGCAGCAAACAGGGTCTCCTATCAAAAGATCCGCAGTCTACCTCCCTGCAATAGAGGGGAACATGAACCCTAGTCCTGCTGGGGAATAGACACACCACAGGGCAGTCAATGCAGCTCTGTACACAGCCATAACACAATAGCAGACAGACATTAGGCCTGGATATGGTATACTGCACCCCACCACTATCTGATATTCCCCTGGTGCAAGCCATCAGCCACTGCACCCTGCAAGCCACTCCATCACAACACCTACCAGCTGCAAACAGTCTGCTAGTGCCCAGTGGAGATGCCTGCACCCAGAACTGGGATGTCAGCATACACAACAAGCAGATACATCAGTGACTGAACCCCAAAAGAAAACCCATATTTATCACATGAGAGTAATACTAGATAGCACTATGGGAGTGCCTAGCCATGCTGTGGTCACTGCACAGTCAGGGTGAGAGTGATCTCTCAGCAGGATATACTGAGGTCACCCTGTCTGTGTAGGTGGTGGCCAGGCACCACAATGTGCCTGTCACTGCCCTATGCCCTGTGCAGATGCACCCTGGCCAGGCCACCCTGTCCGGCCTATACCCATGGTACCTTGCTCCTCATTATGCACATTGGCAGCCCAATACTGGCAACAGTGCTGGCAGTGTGGGCTGTTGAAGGTGTTTGCAGCCACCACACACTGGATAGACAGACAGCCACCCCCACACCTATGCCAGCATTGTGCTACTATAGAGGTGGTCAGCATCCATACCCACCACACCAGTCCTGGGCATAGTACAGGCATGGATATGGTACACAAGACTGTTGAGGGGTCACTCCCCAGGGTGGTGAACACTGTCAGAGACCAGACCTGCAGCACACACCGCAGACATCAGAATGATTGTTATGGTGGAGCTCAATGAGCAAAATGTGCTTAACGTAGGAATTGATATCTGCCAGTTATCAGAGGAAACGTTTGATAGCTGTGTACCATATACCCAGGTGTAGGGTGGCATTGCTAAGGTATGCAACTGCTAGTATTGGCAGATACAGGCAGGGCCCAATGTCTTGCCTCTCCAGCTGGCATTGGCCAATGGGGCCTGTGGGTGTGGGTGTGGCCCTGTTGGCTGCTGCTTTACGGCAGAGTTCCCCAACTCCAGTCCTGGTGTTCCAAACACTGTTCGGGTTTTCATGCTGTCCCTCATAAATATGCATGAGCTACATCTGCATACCATGGGGGTGGTGCATAGCTATGCAGCACAGGCATCTTTATTAGAGGCAGCATGACACCTGAATGGTGTGGGGCCCTCCAGGACTGCATTTGCGGGACTCTGCTTTAGATAATGTGCCTGTTTCTGGTGTCTGTGTTTGGTGTGGTAAAATATAGGCCTTGCGTATGTTCTCTGCACTAAAGGAGTGTCTCTACTATCACTGTTTAGTGGTGGGTAAAACTATGGGGACTGGGTTGGCAGGAGCCCCAGCTGGGATTTGAGCCTGTGACCCTCTGGTCTTACAGGCACTGGCTGTGTCTGTTGCACCACACTGTGTCCACAGAGACAGTGCAGTTCCTGGAGTTAGTTAAACCGGCCTGACGAGTCAGAAACCCTGCTCTGCAACAGGTTTACTGTGGCCTCATTTACCTTGTATGCAGACAAAGGTGCACATAAACCTCAGAAAAGACCTCACAAAAGGGGCACACACCCATAACCAAGCTGGGCAACAATGATATTATTGGGAAACATTACACCACACACCCAGGACAGCTCCATTACAATGTAATGCTCTTTGAAAGGGTCTGCGGAGCGTAGACCCTTCCACACATCATTTCCTTTTATTTTGGTGCTTTCCAGGGAGTGTTGTTCCTTGTTGCCCATTGCTATCACTTGCCCAGCTGAATTCTGCTTTTTAAAATGTTTCTTGTGGTCATTTTTAACGTTTTATGTGAAATTTTGTTCTGTGCACATGTATCACACTGCTCACGTTTTGTGGGTTTCCCCGGTTTTTCTGTACATTGCTGACGGAAATGGTTTCTCTTCCCTTTAAATGCCTTTAACGACAGGTTTTCATTCGCGTTGGAATTGAGCTCTGAAATACAGCGCGTTAGTATGAGGGGAGCTTCTCCCCGCCCACTCTCCGCCCATTGACCCCTTCTCTCCGCCCACTCTCCACCTTCTGCGCTGTTTTAACGCGCCGCGGAGGTTTACGATCGTTAACTACGGTTAACGCGCGTAGTATGCCGTTAACGGTCATTAGCGCGTCGGTACGCGCGTTATACGGCAACTACGGTCGTTAACGTCGTATAACGCGCGTTAGTCACGTTTAACGCACTTTAGTAAACATCCCCCTTTATATGAACACACTCAAACATTACAAAGACTCCATCAACAACAAAAAAGAAGGAACACCACACCAAAATTCTTACCAACTCACTCAACAGGCCCAGGGAATTGCTTGAAATTGTCAAATCACTCACTAAGACAACTGTTTTTTGTATCTTAATGTCCCACTGGATGAGCATCAATATGGCTTTAGGCAATATCATGGGGTAGAGACACATCTAATAGCACTCATAGATAAGCTGACCAGAGGCATTGATAACTCTCAGAAGGCATTTATTCTTATTTTCCTGGATGTTGCCTCTGCATTTGACTGCCTCAGTCATAGTCTCCTTCTCACACATAGCAATGTGTTCCAGTGGTTCCAATCATACCTCACTAAGCAAACCCAGCAGGTCAAGATTGGACAACAGACCTCCAACATATATGAAGAAGAGCAATGTGTACCCCAAGGATCTGCCCTCTCAGCCCTTCTGTTCAACTTACACCTTCAGCCTATATGCAACCTATTCAAGAAATTTAATGTAGGATATCATATATATGCAGATGATATAATGTTATATCTCCTCATTAATATATCAGATCCCTTACCACTTCAAATTAGGTCCTGCTTTAGTGAAAAGACACAATGGTTAAGCTCGCAAATCCTTAATATAAATTATAAAAAGTCTGAAGTCCTATATGTCACCAGGAACCAAGCATTTATTCCACCCCCCACAATCCAGCTCCAAGAAGCTGAACTAAAAGTGAAAAACGAAGTCAAATACCTTGGGGTAATCCTCGATCAGTCACTGAGCATGGTTTCACACATAAAACATGCCATCAACTCAATTTACTATAACCTTAGAATGCTACAATAGTTGAGACCACTACTATTGAGTTATGATTACACATCTGTTCTCCAAGCTATAGTCACTCCAGAGATCAAATTTTGTAATAGCATACTCCATGGACTCCCAAAACAAACCCTATATCAACTTCAAATGGCCCAGAATGTTGCAGCATGGATAATTTATAAGGCCCACAAGTTACTGACCACATCATACCCATATTGTATAATCTTCATCCTATTTATATCTTATCCTACTTAGGATTTACCAGTCCTAAGTAGAATAAGATATAAATCACTAATGATTACCTTTAAAATACTCAGGAATACAGCCCCATCATACTTATCCACATTAATCAACATACAGTCCGGCGATAGACTACAAAGAAATCACAACCAGAACATCAGAACAGTAACTAGTGACTCTCGAAAGACTAATAGATCCGGAAGTAATAGAGCTTTCTCCTATTTTGCACCTTTTCTCTGGAACTCTCTTCCAGACAATCTAAGATCCATTAAGGACCTGCAAACATGCCGGAAGGAAATCAAGACATTTCTATTCCTTGAAGATTTTAGGGACCCACCGGAGCAGAACATAATACTATCAACTTAACATCAGCATCACAAAGCCTACCTCCCACAATGCAATATCAGTCTATACCATTGAACTGGTTATGAATACAACCTCCCTTTTATCTATGTTATCTGTAAATAGGTATATTGTACATATGTTACGAACAATTATTTTGTAAATTCTTTTGTCACCTTGAGATTGTCTTTGGTTATAATGTTATAGTTACGTTCTATGTAACATGTTTTGTTTCATTGTAAACAGCCTTTGATCACAGGAAAGAGTGGTATAGAAAAAGGTCACAAATAAATAAATAAATAAACCTGCATGGATTGGCAGTTACATTCCAAATCAACCTACTCGGCAGTTTTGATGGGCCAATTCGATCATTATCTGCTATTATCTACTATGTTATTATCTTGCTAAAGAGATTACCAAGTTTGTTTACAGATATATAATACAATGATACAATTCCATACAATTAAATATACAGTAACAAATAAAAACAAATCTCACTCCACCTACACAAAATAACCCAACCCTACTCTTTTTCTATTGCCTCAAACCCTGTGTTCTGTTAGTTTCAATTTGGTCCTTTCAAAACAACCATGTCACAGAAGTAGAATCACCTATCCCCTATATATCTGATAATAAGATGACAGTCTCCCAAAATAACTACTAAATTAAGAGGCAGGACAAGTCGCATGACTCTGTGGCACAATGCAGAGCCAAGCAACTGTTCCCTGTAAGTATTAGTGTATATGGCTCATATCCCCTCGTGTTAAATGTATCCCCCAATTGTGCTGTGACCATTTTGATTGAAGAATAAGGTGGTATACAAAACTGTCAAAATAAATAAATACATAAATAAATAAAAGCAACTGGAATATAATAACCTGATAAATGAGCGCAAACAGCAGCACCATACCAACCTAATCATGAAATCTGTCAACAAACCAAGGGAACTCTAACATTGTCCAGAAGCTCACTAAAGACACCACCCAGCACTGTACACACCATCTTGACCCACAGGAATTTACAGATTACATAAAATCAAAAAACGCCAGCCATACATGCTCCCCCCAACCGCAAACAGATAACCATGAAATGGGAGAGCCACAACAGACCTGGGAGGACTTCAGCATACCATCAAAACATCAAGTAGAGGACATAATGAATGGACTCAACACAACAACTTCACCATTGGACCCATGCCCAGTGTCTTGGCTCAAAGCCACCAGAAGCCAGCTCTCTCATCACATTCACAAAATCATAAAGGAATCCCTCCAACAAGGATATATGCTGCAATCCTTGAAGCAAGCCATGATATGACCGATACTTAAACACAGTGCGCTAAGCCCCTCTGAACCAAAATCATACCGTCCGATCTTCAGCCTACCATTCCTTGCCAAGATCATTGAAAAAACAGTGCAAAGACAACTTCAGGACCACATTGACATGAGTGCCCCACTTGACATCCACCAGCATGGCTTTAAACCCCAGCACAATGTGGAAACACTACTCACATCCCTCTTTGACAATCTACTAAGAGGAATAGATAACATAAAGTACGGATTCCTGTTAGTGTTCATGGACATCATGGCAGCCTTTGATACTGTGTCCCACACCAGGTTACTGCAACACCTGCAGCAGATAGGAGTATGCAAGAATACCCTGAACTGGTTTACCTCATACTTGAAAGACCGAACGCAGCAAGTCAAATGCACCCAAAAGAAATCTCTGCAGTTCCCCGTTACACAAGGGATACCACAAGGATCAGCTCTGTCATCAATACTCTTTAATATATACATCCAACCCTTATGCAACATCATGAAACGCCACAAACTTCACTATCACCTCTATGCTGACAACATCAAGGTGTATGCGCCAATCAACCTACAAGTACCTGACACCACAACAATAACCAGATGCATTGAAGACATGAGTGTCTGGCTCTCAGCTAATAACCTGATGGTCAACTATGATAAAAAAGAGGCACCAGGCACCCCACTTTTATTCTGCCACAAACCACCAACATTCTAGACAAACCAATAGCGGTCAAGGATGAAGTTAAGTACCTGGGTATTACAATGGACAGAGCCCTGAACCTGAAATCTCACATAGCCAAAACCGCAAACAAGGGCTATCTATGTTTAAGAACCATCATAAAGCTCAAACCAATACTCCACCAAGACCACTTCCACACAATGTGCCAAGCACTCATCACACCTCTGCTTGATTACGGAAATTCGTTGTATCAAGGCCTCCCCCAGCAGACCCTACACCCACTCCAAATGGTACAAAACACTACAGCACGCATCATTACGGACACTGCAAGAACTGAGCACATCACCCCCCGTCTTACAGCAGCTGCACTGGCTCCCTATGATGGCCAGGGATCAAAACAATCATGATCATCTTTAAAATCTTCCACCATCAATCGGCAGATGCACTCCAAGATATCATAACAAAGGATATCAGCAATAGACCAAGAAGAACCAATAATGACAACAGGATCGGCACACCTGCATGATATCACAAGACAAAACAAGCAACCTCAAGAAGAGCTCCTTTGCTAATGGTGTCCATGCTCTGGAACTCCCTATCGATGGATCTGAGGGCCATGAATGATTCCATAGACTGCCGCAAGGCCCTCAAAACCCTACTCTTCACAGAAACCTATGAACAGACAACCAAAAAACTCCATCCGAACAGTAATGCAATGAACAGTAATGCAACTACCTCAATACAACTACCTCCAACCCGAACAGTAATGCAACTACCTCAATACAACTACCTCCACCATCTCAATACGTACCCCAACTAAACCTATAAGTTCAATGAATAATATGGTTAAGTACCCTCATGTATAATTTATAAAGTACAGTGTATAGTGTACAGTGCATAATGTATAATGTCTTTATAATGTACAATGTATAATGTCGTTAATTACTCTCATGTTAAATGTAACCCTCCAATTGTGATGTGACCACTTTGATTGTAGGATAAGGTGGTATACAAATACGTCTAAATAAAGAAATAAATAAGTCACAATAACCTGCTTTCAATCAAATAGATTATTCCACCAGCTTGGCACCATGACTGAAAAAGCTTGTATTCTCATATGAGTTTCTCGAAAAAACTTCACTGTGGGACTTTCCAGTTTTGAATCCTGTGAGGAACGCAGTTCTGTTTTGATAGACATCACTTACATGTTCTAGACAGATAACCTAACCCATTAGGCCTTGACATACACAAAATGTCAACATTAGAACTTAGCACTTGATACCAGCAGCCAGCATAGTTCATCAACAAAGAAATGGCTTTCTCCCTCCTCGATCTGCACAATACCATTTGCAACCAGAGTCTGAACTGACCATAGTTTATGCAGCTGCTTTTCTGATAGGCATTACAGTGGTCAATTTGGGAGATAATGAAGTAAATTATCACATTTTTATGGGCTTCCTTATCGTAAACATTGGAAATGAGGGTGCCACTATACATGCAGGAAGATCCACTTAGGCCTTTCAGACTAGAAGGCCATCTGTTTAGTTTCTTCGTAAGTCTTAATTGAAAATAGGATTTTATATGCTGTATATTGTAGCTGCCCTGAAATACACCTGACTCAGAGATTGAATCAGGGGCCTTCGGTATGGCAACATACATCATTGCGACTGAGCCACCAACCTGACCCATATAGAGCATTCTTTAAAATAAATAAGCTAGCAATTATCTTATCAATCCTTTTTATTCGAGAGCTGAGATTATATAACTATAATACTGTGTTTATCTTAATGTCACAGTTCTAAATTTTTTCACTGTATTAAGTTAAAAGGCTTTAACCACTAATGTCATTATAAACTAACGCAAGACTTCTATGATTAGGTTTAGTTGCAGCAAATGTTCTGTTAAAGACTGAGGAGGTGTCTTGACGTATTAAGTTTATTATTGTAAGAACATTCTTAAGGTTTATGTGTCCAGTTTGACCTCACTGTACCCATATCTTTCCCATCCTAACACTAGGCACTCATTAAGGGATTAAAGATGTTATTATAATAATGTTTGGTACACAGAAAACGAGGAGGTCCAGCTGTTTTTCACTTTCTATCTAATCAGCAGGACCTCCTTTTGCTTTATGTTTGCATTTGAGATATTAGGGCAGTTGTTTCACAGGGGGATCATTTAGAGAAAGGAAATGACAAAAGGCCAGTGCAATGTGCTAATGAACGGCTATGAGGTCAGGAACTGCTGACCATGGATTCCAGGACTCCAACAGTGTACAAAACAACTCTTTCATCATGGGTCAAAGTAAATGATCAAAGCTGTCCAATTATTTGTCATCAGAATTCCTAAAAAAGAAAAAGTTATTTTGTCGCAAACTCTTCTAACATTTTGGTTGCCTGGCATCTTATTGTTGTTCCGTAACTGAGAAAAAAATACATACTTTGCACTGTGCCTGAAAAATCAGAAGGACAATTAGGATATGTTTACTAAACCGTCTTAATGTTACCGGCGTTAGTTGCAGTCTTACTGTGACGAATGCCATATAAGGTAGTGGGTGTTCCGGTCTTAAGGTAGCATTTCGGGTTATCGTGCGATAGAGTCCGTTATCGCGTGATAGAGGGAGCCATGGCACGTTAATGCGCATTAGCCTTAATTAGGCATGATGACCAGCAATCACAACAGCAGAGGTGTAGCACACTGGTTAATACATTAACGGCTGATACAGTGGTCATTAGTTTGATCCCCCAGTGGGCTCAGTTAAAAGGCTGTCTGAGGCAATCCCTTTTCCTGCCTGTAACAGTCAGACACATCCCAACAATTTGCACTGCCAGCCAAAAAAGCCTCATCCCAGTGCCACAACCTAATGCACCTTTTAGGGCACACCATAAGGCACATAATAAAGCAGCACGTCATCCAAGGCAGGTCATAATGTGCCCCAGAGGGTGGCAGGAAAGGTTGTCACCCTCCAAGGCAGCATATAAGGCACCCCATAAGCTGGCCAAACCTAAGGTGCTGTGAAAGATGCCCCAGGAATGCCAAGGTGACACAGGAGAGGGTGCCCAGGGACACAAAGGTGCCCCAAAGTCACAAACATGAAATGTATGGCTCAAACACAGATGTAACCATAACACTGCACAGAGCACCAAGGAAAGGCAATGAACAAGTGATGGAAGGAAGTAGATGACGGAACTCATGGACCAGCCAAATCTGCGTGCAGCCCATGTGCAGCAGGTAAAGTGGACAAACATATCGGGGGCAACTGTATAGATGTACAGGGTGATGGTAATGTACAGTGCAACAATGACAGTGTGTGGCAGAGGATGGGGATACATGTCCACCAGAGGAGGTAGAGATGGCAGGATAAGTGCAATGACAGGAGGACAGAGGAGAGCAGTGCCATGCAGAGCAGACACAGAAGAGGCAAGCATGAAGAGCCGCAATGCAGAAAAGTGTGCCAGTGCAGGACATGGGGTAGCAGCCTGCACATTAGGGCAGGACGCCACACAGCTGGCACACACACATAGACGGACAGAAGGATGGATGGCAACAGTGATGAGGGTATAATGTGGCGGCAGAACAGATCTGCACAGATATGACTGTTACACAAATGAAAAGTAGTTGTGTAGTACAGCAATAAAAAAAGAGGGAACAAAGAGGACTTGAACCCATGACCTCTGTGACTGAAGTCATTGCATTAACCCTTATGCTACATCAGTATGGGGGCTATCATACCAATGGCTGGCTACAGAAAGAGTGCACGTCACCATAAAACTGTCTGCTGTGGCTACCAGGATAGGATAGAACAGGGGTGGGCACCTCCGGTCCTGGAGGGCCGCAGACCAGTCAGGTTTTCGGGATATCCCTAATGAACATGCATGAGATATATATGCATTAGAGATATCCTGCCAACCTGACTGGTTTGTGGCCCTCCAGGGCTGGATTTGGAGACCCCTGCCTTACACCTCTGTCATTTAAGATCGTGCGTGGACAAGGTATAGATGTCCTAGACATCGAAAGGGTATATAGAATGTGTCACATTCCTCCTCGATTCTCACCACCACCAAAAAGTTGTCTAATAGACAATTTTTTGGTGGTGGTGAGAAGTGAGGAGGACTGTGACAAATTCTATCTAACATTTTTGATGTCTTGGACATCTGCACCTTGTCCACTCACAATCTTAAATGACAGAGGTGTAAGGCAGGGGTCTCCAGATCCAGCCCTGCAGGGCCACAAACCAGTCAGGTTGGCAGGATATCTCTAATGCATATATATCTCATGCATATTCATTAGAGATATCCCGAAAACCTGACTGGTCTGCGGCCCTCCAGGACCAGGTTTGCCCACCCCTGGGAGAGAACCAACAGTACCCATAATGCAATTCACATGCAGAACAGCAGTCTGCATCTGCTCACCAGATGGGGTATGCACCTCTAAAGCATGTCAACTTGGTAGGGGGGAATGACTGTGCGTGTTACTGGCACAGAGTACGCAAAGGTCATGCCAATGTGTGTGTTCTGTGCTCACCCTGAGGGTAAGGTGGAGTGGCCAGCACCAGGTCCACAGTACCCGGGTTGGTTGAGGAGGGCTGTGCTGCAGGTTTCCATTAGTGCTAGTGTGTGGCAGGTATTTGTGTATATTTGTAATTGCCAGTCATATCTGGCCCTTGTGGACCATGATGTACACAACATAGTATATATCCACTATGCTTCCTATGGTCACCTGTTTAATGAGCAGGGGTTTGTCAGGGCTCACATGGCGACAATGTACTTAGCAAACTGCCCTCTCTAGGTCAGGGTGGAGGACAAGATCTGCCCCCAACAGACCCATACTATCACCCTTTGCAAGGGTGGCAGTGGAAATACATGAGGACAGGCTGTGGGACCAGCAACCCCAGTCCTGGTGGCAAACAGACAGCTGCTGAAGATCTGCACTTGGGACAGGACCACTGGCAGATAGATAATGGGCCCAATCAGCTCAGCTGCCCCCCACTACAATCTGACATTCACCAGCAGAGAGCAGTCAGTGTGCACCTGCTGCACCCTACAAGGAGGTGCAGCCAAACAGATACTAACTGCAGACACGCTGCTAGTTAGTACATAGTGCATGTTCCTGGAAGAACTGTGTGCACCCAAAACTGGTACATCAGCACATGCAGGTATGTCAGTGATTGAGCCCCCAAAAAAGAGAACCCATAAATATCACTTGAAAGAAATGCTGTATAGCACTATGGGGGAACCTAGCCATGCCGTGGTCACTGCTCAGTCAGGGTGAGAGCGACCTCCCAGAATAACATGCTGTGGCCACCCTGTCCGAGCAGGTGGTGGTTGGGCACTACAATGTCCCAGCCATTGCCATATACCCTGTGCAGATGCATCCTGCCCAGGCCACCCTGTCCGGGTCATACCCACAGTACCTTGCTCCTCATTATGCACCGCATTGGCAGGCTAATACTGGAAACAGTGCAAGCAATGTGGGCTCAGTAAGATGTAGGCAGCCACAACACACTGGATAGACAGACACACACTCCCACACCTATGCCAGCATTGTCAAAAAATAGAGGTTTGTGGCAACCCTGGCCGCCACACCAGTCCTGGGCACAGTGCGGGCATTGCTATGGTACTCAATACTGTTAGGGTCACTCCCTGAGGTGGCAAACACTGTCAGAATCAATAACTGAAACACACTCCACAGATATCAGAAAGGTTGCTATGATGAATCTCTATCAACAAATTGTGTTTAACTTAGGATTTGTTAGCTGACATTAATCATAGCAACCTTTTGATATATGTGGAACGTGTTCCCAAGTTTAGGACGGCATTGCTAAGGTATGCAGGTGCCAGTATTGGGAGATGCTGCTCTGCACAGGGCCCAACAGCCTGACTCTCCATGAGGCTTTGGATAGTGGAGCCTGTGGGTATGGGTGTTTATGCCCCTGTTGGCCGCTGCTCTAGGGCAGAGGTTCCCAACTCCAGTCCTGGTGGGCCAAACACTGTTCAGGTTTTCATGCTGTCCCTAATGAATATGCATGAGATACATTTGCATACAATGGGGGCGGCGCATACAAATGCAGCACAGGCATATTTATTAGGGACAGCTACAGTCCCTTTAAGAAGGTTTTCCAGAGCATCAGGCCACTTGTTAGTTGCAAAGTTCAACGCAAGCTGTGTTATTCAATTTGCATAACAATGAAGTTATTTGCATGTATTTGCATGCTTTGCATCTCATTATTATGCAATGCATATTATAGAAATATAGAAGCATGGAAAAGGATGGCAGATAAAAATCATATGGCCTTTTAACATCTTTGTTAGTGAAATAGCGGAAGGGCTGTCGGGTAAGGTTTGACTCTTTGCGGATGATACCAAAATCTGCAATAGAGTAGACGCCCAGAAAGGTGTAGATAACATGAGGAGGGATCTAGCTAAGCTTGAAGAATGGTCTAGAATTTGGCAGCTGGGATTTAATGTTAAAAAATGTAAGGTCATGAATTTGGACTGCAGCAATCCAAGGGAGCAATATAGTATAGGGGGTGAAGTACAATAAAGAAGAGCGGGACCTAAACATGGTTGTGTCTGATGATCTTAAAGTAGCTAAACAGGTAGAAAAGGTGACGGCAAAAGCTAGAAGGATGCTTGGGTGCATACGGAGAGGAATGGCTAGCAGAAAAAAGGAGGTAATAGTGCCTCTGTATAAGTCTTTGGTGCGACCTCATTTGGAGTACAGTGTGCAATTCTGGAGACCGCACCTTCAAAAGGATGTGAACAGGATGGAGTCGGTGCAGAGGGTGGCTACTAAAATGGTTAGTGGTCTTCATTATAAAGCATATGAGGACATACTTAAGGATTTTAATATGTACACCTTAGAGGAAAGGCGGGATAGAGGTGATATGATTGAGATGTTTAAATACCTCCATGGCATAAATATTCAGGGGGAGAGCCTCTTTCAATTGAAAGCAAGTTCTGCTACGAGGGGACATGGGATGAGGGTGAAGGAGGATAAATTCAGGAGTGATATGCAGAAATATTTCTTTACGGAAAGAGTGGTGGATCCGTGGAATAGTCTCCCAGTGGAGGTGGTAGAGATGAGGACAGTAACTGAATTCAAAAAAGCATGGGACAAACACAGAGGATCTCTAAATGAAAAATTGGGACTGTTGTAGTTGTTGATATGGAAAGACAGACTAGATAGGCCATGTGGTGTTTTTCTGTTGTCATATTTCTATGTTTCTATGTTTCTATCCAGCTTCCCCATCCATAAGAACTTTTAAGTTCTACGATCCCTTTCTCTCCTTCAGAGATTCTCTGTATTTGTAGCCTGAATTCAGATACAGTTCTTGTCTCCACCTCCTCCAATGGGAAGCTGTTCCACACATGCATACCCCTTTCCATAAAGAAATATTTCCTCAGATTACTCATGAAGCTATCCCTTTCACCTTCATCCTATAGCCCACTCCGCATTCCAGAGCTTCCTTTCAATTGAAAGAGGATGACCTCCTGTGCATTTACCACAGGTGGGGGGAGTGTGGTGGGGGGTGGGGGAGGGGGTGGGGTGGGGGGGTTTTGGACCCATAGGCAGATGATGTACCACCACACATCCTACCCTCAGGGTGGGAAACAGGATCTCCCACCAACAGATCCACATTCTATCTCCCTGCAATGGTGGCAGTAGAGGGGACCATCAACCCCAGTCCTGCTGGGGAACAGACACCCTACGGGGCAGTCAATGCAAATCTGTACACATCCATAACGCAATAGCAGACAGCAGGCCTGGAAATGCTCAGCTGCTCCCCACCACTATCTACATTCTCCAGCAGCAAGCCTCCAGCCACTGCACCCTGCAAGGTGCTCCAACAAGACACATACTAGCTGCAGACCATGCTGTGGCCACCCTGTCCGTGCAGGTGGTGGCCGGGCACTACAATGTCCAAGTCATTGCCCTATGTTCTGTACAGATGAATCCAGGCCAGGCCACTCTATCCAGGCTATTCCCACAGTACCTTGCTCCTCATTATGCACATTGGCAGGCCAATACTGGCAGCAGTGCTAGCAGTGTGGGCTGTGGAGGGTGTTGGCAGCCACCACACATTTATTTTATTTATTTATTTAACAGTATTTCTAGACCGTCTTATAGTAAAATCAAGGCGGTATCACAACAATACAATCAAGGGTGTGAGGGGATAGACAGACACACACTCCCCACACCTATGCCAGCATTGTGCAACTATAGAGGTGTTTGGCAGCCCTGGCCACCGCACCAGTCCTGGGCACAGTGCAGGCATGGCTATGGTACGCAATACTGTTGGGGTCACTCCCCAGGGTGGTAAACACTGTCAGACACAAGACATGTAGCACACTCCACAGACATCAGAAAGGTTGCTATGATGCAGCTCATTCAGAAAATTGCACCGAACTTCGGAATTGCTATCTGCCACTAATCATAACAACCTTTTGATAGCTGTGTACCGTATTCCCAGGCTTAGGGTGGCATTGCTAAGGTATGCAAGTGCTAGTATTGGGAGATGCACGCAGGGCCCAACATCCTGCCTCTCCAGGAGGCATTGGATAATGGAACCTGTGGGTGCGGGTGTGTTTGCCCCTGTTGGCCGCTGCTTTAGGGCAGAGGTTCCCGACTCCAGTCCTGGTGGGCCAGATACTGTTCGGGTTTTCATGCTGTCCCTCATGAATATGCATGAGATACATCTGCATACCATGGGGGCGACACATAGAAATGCAGCACAGGTATCTTTATTAGAGACAGCATGGAACCTGAATGGTGTTTGGCCCTCCAGGACTGCATTTGGGAGACTCTGCTCTACGTAATGTGCATGTTTATGGTAGCTGTGCTCTGTAGGGTAAAATGTAGGTGTTTTTGGGCATGTTTACATCATCTGCAATAAAGGTTCTGTCTTAATTAGCATGTTTTAGTAGTGGGTAAAATATGGGGACTGGGTTGGTAGGAACCACAGCTGGGACTTGAACCTGTGACTTTCTGCTTCTGAACACACTGGTGGTGTGCACTGCACCACCATGTAGCCACAGAGCCAGTGCATTCCCTGCTGATACCATGACTGTTCGTCAGACAGGGCCTGTCTGTTGCAGTGCATGGTACCCACCTACACAGGGCTAGGCCACGGTCTGCTCTGGGCAGCTGCCACTGCCCCCTCCACCACCAGTATCCCTCTTTCACCATGCTGACATGCCCTCCTGCTGGTGGTGCTGGTGGTGTGCAGTCTCAGGTCCTCCAGTGTGCAGGTAGGCAGCTGCCTATGGTGCACGTTCTGGGGTAGGGGTGCCTGCCTAGCTCTCCACGCTTCCCCCCAGCACCGCCTGCCAATGTTCCGTGCCATTGGGGGGACCTGCTGGGTACTATCCCCTGTGACACCGTGGGAAGCACACTCGTGCCCATGTTGGGCCCTCAGCAGTTACTGTCTGACTGCTCTACTGTTTCAGCATTCCTATGGGCCAGCTAGGCATCACCCTAGTCCTCACTGTGGGCCAGCTGCACCGTGTCCCCTTTTCCAGCATCTGTCCAGTTGCCTGTTCTGACATGCCCGCCCTGCTGTTGCAGAACATGTGCATGCCATAGAAAACCTGGCCAATGGGGTGGGAAACCCTGCTCAGCGCAATTTCACTGTGGACTCATTCACCTTGTATGGGGACGGAGCATAGACCCTTCCAAAATTCATATCTTTTTTTTTGGAGCTTTCTTGGGAGTGTTTTTTTATGTTTCCCACTGATATCACTATTGCCCAGCTTGGTTATGTTTTTTTTTACATTTTCTTCTGTTCATTTTCACTGTTTATTTGCCCTTTTGTTCCGTGCACATGTATCACACTTATCACTTTTTGTAGGTTTCCCTGGTTTTGCTGTACATTGCGGACGTAAATGGTTTCTTTTCCCTTTAAATCTTCTCTAACGCCAGGGTTTCACTGGCGTTAGTTTTGAGCCTCGGATTTCACAGCATTAGTGTGTGAGGAGCCTCTCCCCTCTCACTCTCCGCCCATTGACCCTCTCTCTCCGCCCCTGGGGAGCCTTCCTCCGCCCTCCGGGAGCCTTTCTCCGTCTTCAGCGCTCGTTTGCGCCGCTGTGCGCATTATCGTACACTAAGGTACCTGTGCACCCGATAAAGCACCATTATTGCATGATAAGGTACCTTATCGCGCAATAATGTCGCAGAGTGCACATTAAGACAATTTAGTAAACATACCCCTAAATTCCTGCTGTTCCCAGAGATCACCTGTTAAGGTGAGTAACTACGCTATCTCCAGGAACAAGCAGGAATGTAGTCTTCACATATGGGGACTCCCTAGCTGAAGATGCCGGGAAGATGGCCCCAGAAAGCTGCCACCTATAGTGAGGTAGGCCATGCTTCCTCCCATTGATCTCTGGCATCCTACCAGGGTTGGTGGGTCGGAGTTGGATTAAGTCTAAAAGAGATGTTGAAGAACAGCCTGGCCAAAGAAGGCATCCTGATGGGAGGCTTTATCTAGACAGTAGTAGGCAGTAAAGGTGTGCACCAAAGCCCAGGTGGCTACTCGACAGATGTCATCGACAGACACAGAGTGAAGGTTAGCCATAGAGGCTGCCATGGCTCTCGCATTATGTGCTGTGACATGGCCTTGAAGAGGAAGACTCTTACTCTCATAAGTAAAAGATATGCATTGCGCAATCCATTTAGATAGAGTTCTTTTGGAGACTGGAAGTCCCAAATGACTAGAATCAAAAGCAACAAAAAGTTGAGAAGACTTTCTATGATGTTGTGTTCTTTGTAAGTAAAAAGCCAAGGCTCTTTTACAGTCCAAAGTATGAAGGTTCCTTTCCGCATTAGAGGCATGAGGCCTCGGAAAGAATACAGGAAGGTAAATTGATTGATTTAAATGAAAAGGTGAAACCACCTTTGGCATAAAATGTGGATGAGTTCTGAGAACAACCTTATAATGGTGAAACCTTGTATAAAGGGATCAGCCACTAAAGCTTGCAATTCACTAATGCGATGTGCAGAGGTGATTGCAATTAGGAAGATGACCTTCCAGGATAAAAACTTTAGGGTTACAGTGGCTAAAGGTTCAAAGGGCGGTTTAATGAGCTGTCCGAGAACTAGATTTAAATCCCAGGCCACCGGTGGTGGCCTGATGTGAGGCTTTGTTAATAGAAGACCTCTCATAAATCTTGCTATGAGTAATGCAATGTGTGCCTTTGAGTCAGTCCTGACTCCTGGCGACCCAGAAGCTCCTGGGCTTTCTTGGCAGTGTCACTGGAAGTAGATTGCCAGCTATGAGTGGATGAGAGGAAATTGGTTGTCCATTTAGAGGCTTATAGGAAGCTGCAATTGCACTAAGATGGACTCTTACTGAATTTGTCTTTAGACCAGGATTTGATAAATGAAGTAGGTAGGTAGTCTAGTACCGATTCCAAAGGTATCACAAGGGGGTTTAAGCCCTTTTGAGAACACCATATAGTAAAACGTTTCCACTTGAAGGCATAAGAATGTCTTGTGGAAGGTTTTCTGGAAGCCTGAAGGACATCCTTTACCTGTTGGGAAAGGTTAAGATCCTGCAGGTCTAGGCTTTCAGCAACCAGGCCCTGAGTTGCAGGGACTGGGGATTCAGGTGTCATAGCATCCCGTTCTCTTGAGAGAGAAGGTCTGGAGCACACCCTAACTCCATAGGTGCAGCTTCAGAGAGATGTAGAAACAGGGGATACCATGTTTGTCGTGGCCACAGTGGCGCTATGAGGATCATACGACCTCTGTCTCTCTGAAGCTTGAAGAGTGTTTTGGGGATGAGGGGAATGGGTGGGAAGGCATAGAGGAAGTCCTGACCCCAGTGAAGGAGGAAGGCATCCCTTGCCTGGCAATTGTGAGCTGGAATTCTGGAACAGAACCGGGGAAGTTTGGCATTCAGTGGACTTGCAAAGAGGTCTATGTCTGGGTTCCCAGATGTGAAATATCTTTATCACCTGGTCTAGGTGGAGAGACTATTCGTGAGGCAGCAGTACTCGGCTGAGTTTGTCTGCCCAAAGGTTTTGAATGCCTGGAAGATATACCACGAGAAGGTGAATTTGATGCTCTCTGGCGAGGGCCCATATTCGTAAAGCTTTGTTGCATAATGACAGAGAGCCTGTTCCGCCCTGCTTGTTCACATAGAACATGGCTACTTGATTGTCTGTTTGGAATAGAACTGTCTTGTAGCTGAGCTGGGCATGGAATACTCAAAGAGCTAGATAAATTGCTCTGAGTTCTAGGAGGTTTATGTGAAGACAAGCCTCCTGTGGAGTCCAGGTACCCTGGGTGGAGAGATGGTGCAGGTGTGCTCACCATCCCACCTGTGAGGCATCTGTTGTTAGGGTGGCCTGGAATGGGGGTTGTTGGAAAGGAGACCCCACTAAAAGATTCTCCAGTGATTTCCACCATTGTAGGGACAAGATCAGTCATTTCGAGTTTGATATCTTGTCCAGCAGATGTCCTGTTGCCTGTGTCCACTGTGTGGATATTGTCCACTGGGTTGCTCACATGTGGCGGCGAGTATAGGGAACTACATGAACTATGGATGCCATATGTCCCAGTAATTGCAGCAGTTCTCGAGCAGTTAGGGAGGACTTTCCCACTGCTTGAGAAGCTAGTTGCATTATGCGAAGACAGCGGGGCTGTGGGAGGAAATCCCTTGACTGTCTGGTATCCAAACAAGCTCCTATGAAATCCAGAGTCTGAGAAGGAACAAGTTGGGATTTTGGGAAGTTTATTACCAATCCCAAGTATTGGAGAATTCGGATTGTGCGAGACAGTGCAGAGCTGGCTTCTGGAATCATGGGGGCTCAAATGAGCCAGTCGTCCAAGTAAGGGAAGATGAATATCCCTAGGCTTCGCAGGAATGCAGCTACTACTGCCATGCATTTCGTGAATACTCTTGGTGCCGAAGCCAGACCAAAAAGAAGAACCCTGTATTGGAGGTGTTTTCCCTTGAAAAGGAATCGTAAGAATTTCCTGTGATCTGGATGGATCAGAATATGAGTATATGCATCCTTTAGATCTAGAGAGCAAAGCCAATCCTGACTTTGAAGGTACGGCAGAAGAGTTCCCAGAGAAATCATTTTGAACTTTTCTCGTAACATATATTTGTTCAATTCTCTGAGATCTAGAATGGGTCTGTGTCCTCCTGTTTTCTTTGGAATAAGAAAATAGGGGAGTAGAACCCTGTACCCTGTTGATCCAGTAGATTGTCTGGAGAGGTTTGGGAATTGAACTGTCTTACGATTGTAGGAGGGGGCATGCTGTGAAAATGAAGCTTGTACCCCTCCCCTACAATGGACAGAGTCCAATTTTCTGCTGTTATTTGGTGCCATCTGTTGACAAAATGACACAACCTGCCTGGAATGTTTAGGGGTTCTGGACCCTTCAGAGGCAGGAAAGCTAAGCTCTCTAGGAAGGAGTCAAAGCCCTTGAGGGGGCTGAGCCTGTGGAGCTGGTTGAGCTCTCGGGCCTTTTGGCTTCTTTTGTTGTCTGGATTGTTGCTGTTGTCCCTTTTGGGCAACTTGACCCTGAGCTTGCCCTTGCTGGGTATAGGATGAATAAAACTTCCTCTTTTTGCTGAAAAAGGGTTTTTTATAGGGTTTCTTTTTGGCTGGAGTGGCTGTAGATTTTGACAATCTGTCTAAAGTGAGATTGTCAGTATCTATCTCATTAGCCTTTTCCTGCCAATTCTTGCCAAAGAGGTTTTCTCCTGTGCAAGGGATGTTTCCTAATTTGTCCTGTACCCAAGTCTCCAAGTCTGATGCCTGAAGCCAGGCAATCTGACGTGCACCAATGGCAATAGCAGAAGTTCTGCTGATGCATTCAAAGCAGTCAAAGGCTGCATGATTTACAAACTTGGAAACATCTTGAGCATGCTTAACAAGAGTAAGGAAGTCTTGTCGTTTGTCATCAGGGAGAAGGGGGCTCATAAGCTCCAAGTCTCCTGTGACATCTTTGAGGAACATTCCCATATATAAAATATATGAGCTGGTCCTAGCTGAAAGCATGGAAGCCTGAAATGTTTGACGCCCAAAAGCGTCAAGAGTCCTGCATTCACGACCTGCAGGATTGGATGCATGTCTTTTTGCACTTTTCATCCTATGCATGACTGATTCCACTTCCATTGAATGGTGTGGCAGCTGAGTCTTTTGAAAACCAGGACATGGTGGAACTCGATACATGGTATCGAGTCTCCTAGAATGAGGAGATGTGGTCAGTGGTGTTTCCCACATTCTGAGATGGGCAGGGTAGCTGCCTCTTTGGGAGCCTTAGGGTATTGGAGTATTTCCAATTCATTTGCTCTAGGTTCTTTTTCAGGAGCTACGGTGATTGATAGTCCTCGGGCCACATCACAAATAAAATCCTGAAAAGACATGTCCTCCGGAGGAGACATTCTGCACTGAGGAGAACAGGAGTCTTCCGGAAGAAGTACTCTGGTACCGACGGAGTTATCCGAGTCATCGGAATCAGAAGATTCGAAGCATCTCTGATCCCGATGTTCATGCAAAGCACGGTATCGGTATCGATCGAAGTCGGCACCGAGTTGGTCCGGTATCGATCTGTCGATGCCTGAAAAAGTCGGCATGGGCAGAATTCCCACTGGGGCTGGTACTGTCTGTGCTGGTACCAGCACCGGTATCGGTGTCGGTACCGGTGCCCGTTGAACCGTTGGTAGTGGTGTCAACGGTACCGCAGTTGTAAGGAGAGCTGCAAGACTGCATTCAATAGCGAGGAATCTCTGGTCTATCGACGCTGCCGATGCCTGGGTGTCGGTACCGGTAGAAGCGGCCGGAACCCCTGAGCATGGCACCAGTAGTTCTGCCGAGGTAGAGGTCTCGAGAACAACCTGAGCCCCGTTAGTGCTTTGGAGGCTGAAGCCTCCTGCCGGGGCTGTTTTGCCGGTATAGTTTCCTCAAGGGCAATGCCAATGGCTTCTCGATGCTTGGAAGGAGATCTACCCTTTGAGGACTGGCTCTTATGTTTAGTTACCTGAGATCCATGGAAGGAAGACGAGGCTCTGGAAGACGTCGACGCAATGGACATCGCATCTGAAGAAAATAGGGTACCGAGTTTTGAAGCCCGGTTCTGTCTTCCTCTTTTAGTCTTCCCCATACAAGAGGAACATTCCAAAGGAGAATGGTCAGGGCCTAAACATTTGAGACACCAGTCTTGGGTGTCGGTGACGGAAATGGTACCGCCATACTTAGTACATTTTTTAAAACCACTAGCTGTTTTTTCCATTTTTTTAGGAAAATGGGGCCTAATGCCAAAAATGGTGCCTAGCACCAAAAAGAAAACGTTTCTGAAGAGAAACACTTCAGATAGAATTTTTTTTTTTTTTTTAAAAGAAGAAGACAAGAGAACTGGCGGTACCGGTAGGAGTTGAGCGGAGGCAGGCACGACCACAAGAAATACAAATTTAAAGAAGAAATTTTCTGCGGTGAATGGGTATGTGACCTGTCAGCTCTGCGGAAAATGAAGAACTGAAGAGGGACAGCTGGAAAGGTGGGAAGGCAGCGTGCATGTGCTGAGGGATGCTCCCAAAAGCGTTCCTATTGGATGCTGAGGAGCGTTCCCGCGCAGGCTCCGTCGGTACTGACGATACCCATATGTGAAGACTACATTCCTGCTTGTTCCTGGAGATCAGCATGGTCCATCTAGTCTGCACAATAATGTGGCTAGAGTTACACCTGCTGCTTTATGCAGGCTACTCCTCTCTATTTTTGAAATGCAAAAGTATTTTGGTTTTCTTTGATTCCATCCTCTTGCTATGTAGGGATCCTCTATGTCTGGAATTTGAAAACAATCCTACTTCTGCTCTGCACACGTTTTATTGTTTAGTCTGTGAATATTCCATATGAATGAATAATTATACTCTATCAGACTGATATTCAAAAGCAATTATGCATTGACAAATGAGATTAGGGAGGGAATGAATAATATCAGGATATTCAAATTGCTACATGTTCAGATATTAGCTCTATATTTGTGGGCCATGTTAGGTGAGGAGTGAGGGCAAACTAGAAAAGTATCCATATAGTTGGGAAATTCAGCCCTAAATAAGTTATATGTTTAGTTTAGGTCTGTCAAATTGCAGGCCTCAACTAAAGAATGCTGGTTTGGTCATGCACTATCCGTATATTCACAATTGCTACCTACTGTATATGGATAGTGACACTGAATACTGTATATGGATTAAGTTAAATGGCAGCACCAGCATTTAACTTAATCCCATGCTAGCTTAAAATGAACCCCTATTTGCACAGCTCATATGACAAAACTGGTCCCAAGGCAATAGGGGAGGTGCAAAAGCAAGAGTTGGTTCAAGATATCAAAAATAACTTGAGCAGGCTCTGGGAACAGTACAGTATAGGGGATGAAGTACTTCTGTGCACTAAAAGAGAATGGGACCTGGAATGGGACCTGATGAACTGAAAGTAGTCAAACAGGCAGAAAAGGTGACAGCAAGAGCCAGAGGGAGAGCAATGGCCTGCAAGAAAAGGGAGGTGATAATCCTCCTTATACGAGATTCTCTGGAGTGCTATATACATACAGTACAGGAGATCACACCTTCAAGAAATTATAAACAGAGGGTCAATATTTAATAGGACTTATCCAATTAACAACACTTACTGACTGGATAAATTCCTCTGAGAAAACTGTATTCAGCAGTACTATCTAGGCGGTGTTGCTGAAACTCTCCATAGTCCTCTTTGGCACTATCTGGATGTTGCGAGGTGCTCTGAGGGTGAAGCCAGGGTGGAGATGTGAGCTTTCCGGATAGTGGCAATTTTCAGCACCGCTAACCATATAACTATCCTAGTAACTTAAGATAACAAAAAAACTGTCCCAAATACTCTCCGGATAGCAGCTGAATAGTGCTGGGCTGGCTACTCACTCCTTTAACCGGATATTTAGCAACAACCGCTATCCAGAATTCTTTACTGGTGACAGTGGTGTTTTAACAAAATGCTGAGCACTGCAGATTCAGTATCAGCCTGAGAATAAAATCAGTCCTGAGGGCAGCTACTAAAATGATCAGTGGTCGTTATCATAAAGTATAGTGGAACAGACTTAAAGCTCTAAATAAACAGGGATCTTTTTGAGGGGGTATTCCGTGTACTGAACACCGGCACTTTTTTCATTGCCTGCTAAAGTTGCACATGTAAATTATAAACTTTATATATATTCCTTGCAAATTTAGGCAGAGGCATTTATGCCAGCATTTTCAGCCATTTACACTAGTATTTTATAAAGTCAAATATGCATTATTTGACTTCATAAAATGGACATGAAATAAGAACCTAAAAATGCATGTTAACAAGGCAAGAATTTATAAAATTGCCCTCTCTTGTTAGACGTCTAAGTGGTACGACCCCTGGAAGTCCCCAAATCCAGTCACCTTTTTGCACAGATAATTTAACCATGTAACAGTTTATAAATCAAAAATTATCCATTCTTGTGTGGTCTGCACCATCACTGACCACCTAAGCACTTTTGAATATCAACTCATTTATCTCTTAATTCACTTTTTACATTCAACTTTCTTGGACTGATGCAGAAATACAAATTCCCACTGTTTGGATGCTTTCACACATATAACTTTTGTCCTGGATTTGTGCTAAAGTATGAAAGGTAAAACTCAAAGTAGTATAAAACTGGAGAGGATATCGTTGACATAGGAATCTTGTTAAAGTCCATGAACTACAGGAAAAAATAACCTTTTGAGAAAAGTTAGACAAGACTTGGACCATGCTGCATTTTTGCTTAGGCATCCAGGTAGCAAGACTCCTTTATCCTTAACAAAATTTCTAATTCTGTCACCTGTTAATGATGCATTATCGGAGGGCAAAAGGTACAGTACTTAAATTCTATTATCATTTAATCATTCTGCAAGGCTCTGAAGCCTTAAAGAAGGCTGTATTAGACTCAGTGAAGCAGGGTATCTGTGCTGCTTGTCACCGCCACATGTTAATCAAGAAACTGTAATTGGTGAGAGCATTAATGATTACAAATCACTCCCAGAGTTCATCCTGAGACCATAATAAATGATTTACCTCTCAAAAATTACAGCACCTCTCATTTTTCTGGAAGACTCTCTTGTCAAGTAACTCAAGGGTGGCTGCATTTGATGAAGACAAATGATCTATCTCAAATGAGCCAGATATGTCCCTCTGCTTAATGACTCACTAATCTAGAGCAAGGATTTAATCAGAACTCTGCATCTGTCACGGTTGGTCACTGGAGTTATGTAATTGGAGCCAGGTGCTAACTCCAATTTAAATGAAATGTCTGGTTAATAAGGATAGCTTACGACGCAGAAGTTATACACACCCATATCCTCTTGAGATAATTTCTGAGGCATTTAAATGGCTTAATTTTTCATGATTGCTCATTTTTTTTAAACGTCATGTCAGAGTTATAGTATATGTTTGGCAGAAAAACTGGATGGTGCTAAACGTTTCAGGTAACCTAAGGGTGCTTTAAAGGAATATATTAATATTTTCCTAAGTCAGGAAATGAAGACAGAGTTACTGTAATTTGCCATCTGGTTATATATGCACTAAGCCAAGAAAGGAGTGAGAATTTGTTGACCCTTCACACCTGCCATTTTACATCATTAAGAGGACGATTCACTAAAAATTATTTTCCCATTCTGTCTGTGTGAAAAAAACCTTGATGAACTTGGCCCTAAATGTTGTTGACTTCTGCAATCACATAGTTGCAATATACCTCCAAATTTCACTCAGGAGCACGCAGAAGTCAGTAATTCCTGTAGTTTCACTGAAAATGCTTCTGGGCACTTGATTTAGATGAAATGATACTTGAAATCTATTAAAAATTCGTAAATACCTTGCATTCATAGTAAGTGCTTCTTTCTCGTGAATTTCACAGCTGCCTTAATTTTCGAAGGGCAACTTGAAATATCTTGGCATTAAGCAACTTGATTGTTCAGTGTTTTCCATTATAATATATATTAAATGGTCTTGTCAGGCTCCTAGTGCTATGACAGGAAATGCTATTGGGGTATGAGAGCTGCTAAATGTTACATGGATGGTAACAAAATTATGCCATGGAAGTTAAGTAATGTTACTGTGGCTAATGAATTTAAGAGGTGTAGCTGTGAATTCCAAGAGTATGTTGTAGAGATAAAATTTTTATAATCATACATTTTGATGACACAAGTTTATTTTTGATGAAGTTTTGGAAGGTTAATGGAAGGAAGGAGTTCTTTGGGTCACTGATGTGCTGGGGATGAACGGTGGCCAGAGTTTGTTTACCTACTAAGTCCACATTCTAGCCCGATGGTTCTGAGCCCCGTTTTTTCCTTGCCTCATTATGATTTTTTTATATTTTGAATGCTGAATTTTGAGTCTGCTGTGACTAATGGAGTGTTATTTATGAGGTGCTGAGTAGTCATTTTCACTCCGGAAGTGACCAGAAGATTTATTGTATAGGAAATGCTATTGTATAGGGAAGGGAGGTTATAAATCAAATGGAAGTGGGCAGGAAAATGGAGGCTGGGAGAGATCAGTCAAGAGTGCAGTCAAAATGCAAGAAGCTATTCTACAGCAAAGAAGTTTAGGGGGCATAAACTCTAAAGTGGTAGCTTTAGTGCCACGAGATTACCACTAGGGATCAGAGCCATCATTTTGATCCCATATGGCAAGAGGGCTGGGAGCACAGCGGGATCACTGTACCATCAAGGATATCCCTGGTAAATGGTGGGGAGGATTGGGGTGGTCAGAGGAGGATTGGATGATGCTCTCAGAAGGGGGTATATATGCGATTGGGGGTTGGGGTTGCAATCAGGAAAATTGAAAGTCTACTCAAGAGGTTGTGGTACTTCACTAGTGATCATACTTTTGTTTTTGTAAGCTGGTGCTCACATAAAATACCTCTGCAGATAGCACATGTGCATCCTGGGCCTGTGCAGTAAACATGTTCCTCATGTGTTAAATGCAGGGCATTTGCTGACCATGGCCCCCAGTCATTAGCACACAGGCTTTGTATTTACTGCATGTTAATTTTTATAACAAACATGCGGAAGTGAAAACGTTTGCCACATATTAGTAAACAGGCCCCTAATATAACTGCAATACTATTACTTTTAAGAACTATTTCTTGCCTTATATTCTGATAAACAGAGCAAATGCAAAGTCATCTGTTTTAGTGTTTCACACTGCCCATCATTTTACATAAACTATAGTAATATCATTATACTGTCATTTGTAATATAATGACAGTGCAAAAACATATGTTCAATCACCCTAAAAGGGTCTCCATTGCAAGCTAGGTAATACTGCATGGCTATGAATACAAGATCTTTGCCTGAGAGTTCTTAAAGGGGTTTTGTTTTTCATTTGTTTTTCATTTTTAATAGCTAATTCTTTTTCTATTGTATTACAAAAGGCACATTTTTTGTGTTCCTGGGTAAAGCTATTTTTCTGTTGTCAGAGTTCTTTTTTTTTTCTCTAGCCTTCAGGTTCAAAGAGGTAAGCAAGCTCTTTGAAGTCACTAACCTTATCAGTCACTCACCAAGTCATTCAATTAGCTCATCTATTCTGGGCATGGGATACACTTCTAGCTTAGAAGCATTTAAGAATCAAGATGATAGGTGACGACGAGTCACTAATTGGCTCTTCTATAGATCCCAGTTTAAGCATCCCTTCCAGCTCCTTGGTGGCCTGTTATCGAGCCTGCGGAATCCAGTAGAGTCATTGCCGGATAACCACTCCAGGATCAGTAAGAAGAAATTAGACCTTACCTGCTAATTGTCTTTCCTTGAGATCTCTCTGGGACAGTCCAGGGATAATAGGGTTGTCAATCCCTTCCAGCAGCTGAGGACTGAATTCCAAAGATTTGATGACAACCTAACTGGCTCCCTCTAGTGACCAAACCTCAGTCTACTCCTGTCAAAGTTGGTTATGAACAAATTGCACCTCTCCTGAAAATTCACCTTAGCCACTTCCCCGCGAGAGCCTACCTAAAACATATGAAGCTCCTTTTCGTTTTGTTTTGTTTTCATTTTTTTTTTTTTTAATATATAACTCCCGAAACTCATCGGGAGCCCCATAGTTCAAAACGTACTTGTCTCCTTGGAACGGACACCCGCCAAAGGAAAGTACTAACGCTGCTTTGCTTAGACATGCACCGGCCAACGCCAATGCCCCTCATGCCCCTGATGACATGGGCAGCTGACGTATCCTTTCGTGGATGAACAGAACACTGTAACCCTGCAAATGATGTGGGTGGGCCCTGGACTGGCCCGGAGAGATCTCAAGGAAAGACAATTAGCAGGTATGGTCTAATTTCTTCTTCCTCTTCGTCTCTCCTGGCCAGTCCAGAGATAGTAGGGAAGTACCAAAGCAGTACCTAACCGAGGGAGGGACCCGCTAGGCCCGCCACATTGGCTGAAGCCCCCACATTTGCGTCCCCTCTGGCCTGAACATCCAGCCTATAATTCTTCGCAAACGTGTGAAGCGATGACCAAGTAGCCACCCTTAAGATGTCCACCGGAGGCACCAATGCCAACTCAGCCCACGAAGCCGCCTGGCTCCGCGTGGAATGAGCACGCAGTCCCATCGGAGGAGCACGACCGCTGGCTTGATACGCCGCTGAGATAGCATGTGTTACCCACCGGGCAATCGAGGCTTTGGAGGCCGCTTCCCCCTTCCTCGGCCCTCCAAACAGCATGAACAATCTGTCTGTCCATCGAAAAGGCTTTGTTCTCTGCAGGCATCTCTGAAGTACTCTCCCGAGATCCAACCTTCTCAGAGTGGAATCAATGGGCTGAGCCCCCTGGCCCTGAAAGGTTGGTAAAGAAATAGGCTGATTTATATGAAACCGGGATACCACCTTCGGAAGAAAAAAGGAAACCGGCCGTAGCGTTACTTTCTTATCTGTAAATTGGATAAACGGCTCTCTACAGGAAAGCGCTTGGAGGTCCGAGATCCTCCGTGCCGAACATAACGCCACCAGGAACGCGGTCTTCCATGAACAATCTCTCAGCGTCACTCCACTCGCCGGCTCAAAGGGAGGCCTCGCTAAAGCTTCTAGAAGCAGGTTCAAATCCCAAGGAGGAACCACTGGCCTGACCGGGGGACGCAGATTCTTAACTGCCCTGAAAAATCTCAGAATATCCGGATGCCCGGACAAGAAAACCCCCCGAACTTTGCCCCTAAAACACGTTAGCGCCGCTAACTGAACCTTTAGGGTACTTAGGGCTAACCCTTTCTCTAAGCCATCCTGTAGAAATGACAACACCTCAGACACCAAGGCGCTGCCGGAGATGAGGCCCCGCTATGCACACCAGCGCTCAAAAATACGCCACACTCGAATATAGGCCAGTGACGTGGAGCGCTGCCGGGCCCTTAACATTGTGGCTACAACCACAGATGAATAACCTCTACGACGTAACCTTTCCCTTTCAAGAGCCAAGCCGTAAGCAAGAAGCAATCCATGTTCAGCATCAGAAGAGGACCCTGGCACAAGAGGTTTATCCGGCCGGGAAGCCTCCAGGGGCTGTCCGCTAGAAGACGCACTAGGTCTGCATACCACACCCTCCTGGGCCAGTCTGGAGCGATGAGAATCACCTGACCTTTGTGGCCCTCTATCCTCCGAATGACCCTCCCGATCATTGGCCATGGAAGAAAAACATAGAGGAGCACCCCCAACGGCCATGGCTGTGCCAAGCCATCGAGACCCTCCGACATGCGCTCCCTGCGCCTGCTGAAAAACCGAGCGGCCTTGGCATTGTCGAAGGTGGCCATCAGGTCCATAACCGGCTGCCCCCAGTGCAGCGTGAGCTCATGAAAGACCGCTGCATTCAGCTCCCACTCTCCTGGGTCTAACCTGTGTCGACTGAGATAATCGGCCTGAACATTGTCTCGACCCGCGACATGAGCTGCTGACAAGGCTGCCAAGTGATATTCCGCCCAGCTCATTAACCTCTGACTCTCCTCCAGTAGGGCAGCACTGCCTGTTCCACCTTGCCGATTGATATAAGACACCGCCACCGCATTGTCCGAGAAAACACGGACCACCTTGCCCCGCACAAGATGGAGAAACTGCTGAAGAGCGAGAAACACCGCCCTGAGCTCTAAGAGATTGATGGACGATTCCCGCAGCTGCAGCGGCCAGAACCCCTGCGCCATGTGAGAGAGACAATGCGCCCCCCAGCCCGCTAGGCTGGCATCTGTGGTGACGAGTACCCAATCCGGCTGTGCCAGAGGGACTCCCGCTTGCAAGTGGCCGGGCTCCAACCACCGCAAGCTGTCACTGACCGACTGCGAGTAAGGCAACTTCCAATTCAGCGGATGGTCCTGAGGTGACCACCTCGCTAACAATGCCTGCTGAAGCAGAGGCATATGTGCTCTCGCCCAGGGCACCAAATCCAAGGCAGCCGCCATGGACCCTAGAAGCTGTAAGTAACGCCACGCCGTTGGCGCTCGTAAGCGGAGAAAAGCTGACACGAGCTAGAATCTTTTCCACTCTGTCCTCTGGAAGAAACACAGCTCCCAGCTTTGTGTCGAACACCGCTCCGAGGTAAAGGAGCCTCTGCACTGGTTGCAAGTGACTTTTGGCTTGGTTCACCACCCAACCGAGCAGCTCCAGAAAACTCACCACTCGCGCCGTAGCCGCAATGGACTCTGACATGGACGGCGCCCGATTCAACCAATCGTTTAGGTACGGATGCACCAGAATGCCCTCTTTCCACAGGGCTGCTGCCACCACTACCATGACTTTCGTGAACATACGAGGTGCCATCGCCAGACCAAACGGTAATGCCTGGAATTGAAAATGCCCCTGAGGCACCGCAAAACGCAAAAACGTTTGATGCTCTGGCCAAATAGGGATGTGAAGGTAGGCCTCCGTCAAATCTATGGACGAGAGCACCTACCCCGGCAGCACTGACCGAATGACGGACCGCAGGGTCTCCATCCAAAAATGCGAAACTCTTAAACAGCGGTTTACATGCTTGAGATCTAAAATAGGCCGAAAAGACCCTTCTTTTTTGGGTACCACGAAATAAATTGAGTATCGACCTAATCCTAATTGGTCTCAAGGAACTGGCACCACCGCCTGAAGTTGCAGCAACCGCTGAAGAGTTGCGGAAACTGCTTTCCTCTTTTCCGCAGACCCACATGGAGACACCACGAAAGCGTCCGCTAATGGACAAGCAAACTCGAGAGCATAACCTTCGCAAATAATTTCCAGAACCCACTGGTCTGCCGTTATGGTGGCCCAGACGGAAAGGAAGCCGTGCAAATGACCTCCCACTGGAAGTTCCATCTGGGCCAGCATCGTTTCATTGCTGCTTTTTACTGGGGTTCTGCTGGGCTCCGAAATAGCCCCTACCGAACCCCCAAGCTCATCGAAAGGACTGCCCCCTTGAAATGAAGCGCCCTCTCTGGTAGGGGTTAAAACGAGAACCCCCGGAACCTACGAAACTCTCGGGACTGCCGGCTGGGCAGCAAGTTAGGTTTCTGGCCTTTTGGGCGGACCTCCGGAAGCCTACCACCTTTGGAGTCTCTGAGATCCTTCACAATCTTTTCCAGCGCTGTGCCAAAAAGCAGTGACCCCTTGTATGGCAGTTTACTAAGGCGAGCCTTAGAAGACGCATTCGCCGCCCAATTCCTCAGCCAGAGGAATCTTCTAGCAGCAATCACCGAAGCCATGGACTTTGCTGAGATCCTTACTAGATCATAAAAGGTATCTGCGAGGTAAGCCGCCGCCGATTCCAGCTTTGCGCCCTCCGAGGAAGCGCTATCTTCGCCTTCCACTCGAGCCTCACCTTGGATCCAACGAATGAAGGCTCTGGAGACATAAGCTCCACAAATTGCCGCTCGTAAGCTAGAGCGCTAGAGTCAAAGGCCTGTTTTAGCAGTGTCTCTAATTTTCTATCCTACAAATCTTTAAGGGCTGCCCCGCCCTCAACTGGGATCGTTGTTCTTTGTTACCACAGCCACTAAGGCATCAACCTTGGGCATCTTCAGCAAGTCCTGCTAGGTACTATGACCTAGATTGGCCACTGTTGGAAACAGGATACTGGGCTTGATGGACCTTGGTCTGACCCAGTATGGCATATCTTATGTTCTTATGTTCTCTTGCGGCAACGGATAAAGCCGACCGATGGCCCGCGCTCCCTGCAAAGTGGCCTCCGGACATTCCCATTCGGACTGCACCATCTGTTTGATCACTCGGTGCACCGGGAAACACCTCTGTTCCACTTTAAAACCCTGGTGCAGAGGATCTTCAAAAGGCGCCTCCTGAGACTTTGGGAGAACAATATTTAAAGCTGTGCGCGAATGAGCAATAAGGGCCCCTAATTATTCCTTCCGAAAAACCCTAAACAAATTAGGATCTTCACCGAGACTCAGCTCACTATCCTCCAACTCCTCTGTCCAGTGATCGAAGCCTGAGTCAGAGAGGATTTCCCCTTCCTCAGCACTCTGAACAGCTGGAGCCTATTGACTGAAGCTTTCAGTCCCTGTTCCAGCCCCCAATACCGCGGTGGATGACCCCTCCGCTGGATCTAGGGGAGAAATCTCCTTTTTCTGGTCAACTGCCTGAATGGGGAGGGAAGCAGCGCTGCTATCTTGTTGCACTTTAAGACAATAAGCCTTATGTAGGGATGTTATCGCTTGATAATGGCGCTTTACCATGCGAGAATGTCACGTATCGCACGATAATGTCTGCGGCGGCGTTAAGGTGCGCAGAGGGTGAGTAAGGCTCTCCAGGGGCGGAGATGAGGGGTCAATGGGCGGTGAGAGGGCAGGGAGAGGCCCAATGCACACTAACGCTGTGAAATGAAGGTCTGAAAATTAGCACCAGTGAAAACCTCGCGCTAGAGGCACATTTGCAGGAGAGAGAAACCATTTCAGTCAGCAAAGCCAGGGAAACCAAGAAAAGTGATAGTAGTGGTACATGTGCAGGAACCAAAAAGGCAAACAAACATATTAAATGACCAGAACCACATTTGAAATCCCCATAACCAAGCTGGCCAATAGTGATACTAATGATAAACATAAAGCAACACTACTGACAAAGCGTAAAAAGGAAGATATCATGTTTGGAAGGGGCTATGCTCTGTCCCCCTACAAAGTGAATGATCCCACAGTGAAATAGCGGTGATTAGGGTTTTGTCATTTATATTGGGAAGGTTTGTTATGCTGTGGTCCATCTGGGGCACAGTGTGGACTAGGCAGATGCCTAGGTGGCACATAGGAATGCCAAAACTGTAAAGCAGCAAAACAGAAACTGACAAGGGTCCAACATGGGCACGAATGTGTGTCCCACAGTGTCACAGGGGATATTACCCAGCAGGTACCCCCAAGGGCACATAACATTGGAAGGTGGTGCCGGGGGGAAGTGTGCATGTCCATGTAGGCACCCCTACCCGAGAACCCACACCATAGGCAGCTGCCTACCATCACACTGGATGGCCTGGGATTGCGCACCACCAGCACCACTGGCATAAGGGCATGTCAGCATAGTGGCGGAGGGTTGCTGGTGGTGGAGGGAGCAGTGGCATCTGCCCACAGCAGACCAAGGCCAAGCCCTGTTTAGGTGGGTGCCGTGCGGTGCGACAGACAAGGTCTGTCTAACGAACACTAATGGTAGCCCCAGGGAATGCTTTGCCTCTGTGGCAAGAGTTTGGTGCAGTACACACAGCCAGTGTGTTCAAGGGCAGAAGGTCACAGGTTCAAGCCCCAGCTGTGGCTCCTGCAAACCATGTCCCTATATTTTACCGAGTACTAAACCGTGGTAATAAAGATGGAACTGTTATTGCAGATTAAATAAACAAGCCATAAACGCCTATATTTTACCCTACAGGGCACAGACACCATAAACATGTGCAATTCCTAGAGCAGAGTTTCCCAACTGCAGTCCTGAGGGCCAAACACCATTCAGGTGTCATGCTGTCCCTAATAAATATGCCTGTGCTACAATTGTATGCAATGCCCCCATTGTATGCAAATGTATCTCATGCATATTCATTAGGGACAGCATGAAAACCTGAACCATGTTTGGACCACCAGGACTGGAGTTGGGAAACTCAGCCCTAGAGCAGCGGCCAACAGGGACATAAACACCCACACCCACAGGCTCCACTATCCAAAGCCTCATGGAGAGTCAGGCTATTGGGCCCTGCGTGGAGTAGTATCTCCCAATACTAGCACTTGCATACCTTAGCAATGCTGCCCTAAACTTGGGAACACGTTACACATATATCAAAAGGTTGCTATGAGTAATGGCAGATAACAAATCCTAAGTTAAACACAATTTATTGACCGAGCTGCATCACAGCAACCTTTCTGATATCTGTGGAGTATGTTTCAGTTTTGGTTTCTGACAGCGTTTACCACCCCGGGGAGTGACCCCAACAGTATTGCGTACCATAGCCATGCCTGCACTGTGCCCAGGACTTGTGTGGTGGCCAGGGCTACCAAAAATCTCTATATTTGCACAATGCTGGCATAGGTGTGGGAGTGTGTGTATGTCTATCCAGTGTGTTGTGGCTGCCTACACCTTACTGAGCCCACACGGCTTGCACTGTTTCCAGTGTTAGACTGCCAATGTGCATAATGAGGAGCAAGGTACTGTGGGTATGGCCCAGACAGGGTGGCCTGGGCAGGATGCATCTGCACAGGGCATAGGGCAATGGCTGGGTCATTGTAGTGCCCAACCACCACCTGCACGGACAGGGTGGCCACAGCATGTTATGCTGGGGAGTCACTCTCACCCTGACTGAGCAGTGACCACGGCATGGCTAGGTTCCCCCATAGTGCTATGCAGTATTTTTCTCAAGTGATATTTATGGGTTTTCTTTTCTGGGGCCTAATCACCGACATACTTGCTTTGTGTGTGCATACATGCGTGCATGCATCCCATTTTTGGGTGCACACAGTTCCTCCAGGAACATGCACTATGTACTAGCTAGCAGCCTGTCTGCAGTTAATATGTGTATGGCTGAACCACCTTGCAGGGTGCAGTGGGTGACTGTGCCCTCTGATAGTGAATGTCAGATAGTGGTGGGGGGGCAGCTGAGCTGAGCTTTTCCAGCATTCTGCCTGTCTGCCCTTGCCTTATTGATGCGTACAGATCTGCATTGACTGCCCTGTAGTGTGCCTGTTCCCCAGCAGGACTGGGCTTGATGGTCCTTTCTACTGCCTACATTGCAGAGATGTGCAATGTGGATCTGTTGGTGGGAGATCCTGTTCCCCCATCCTCAGCCTCAGAGGGCAGGTTGGGTGGCACTACATAATCCGCTTTGGGGTCCAAACACCCCCCTTCACTTATAACATGTGACCATGGCACCCACACATGATATGCACTAGTCTGGGTGCATCATAGTCCACAAAGGCTATATGTGACTGGGAAATACAGATGGACACAGGTGTAGCCTAGGTGTCTGCAAGGACTACCTATCACAAACTGGCACTGATGGCAACCTGCAGCATAGCCTACCTCGGTAAACCCAGGTGTTGCGGACCTGGTGCTGGGCGCCCCATCTTACCCTCAGGGTGAGCATAGGACCCGCACAATTTCACGGTCCTGGTGTCAGGGTACCTGCATCTGTTTTATTCTCACAGCTCTGCCCTAACTCCAGGAGGCCCTGGACCTGATTACGGAGGTTTATTATAGATCCTGGTGTCAGGGTAACTGCATCAGTTGGGGTTTCACAGCTCTGCCCTAACCCCAGGAGGCCCTGGACCTGATTACAGTGGTCCAGTATAGATCCTGGTGTTACGTTAAGTGCATCAGTTGGGGCTTCACAGCTCTGCCCTAACCCCAGGAGGCCCTGGACCTGATTACAGTGGTCCAGTATAGATCCTGGTGTTATGTTAAGTGCATCAGTTGGCGTTTCACAGCTCTGCCCTAACCCCAGGAGGCCCTGGACCTGATTACAGAGGTCCATTAGAGATTCTGGTGTCAGGGTACCTGCATCTGTTTCATTCTGACAGCTCTGCCCTAACTCCAGGAGGCCCTGGACCTGATTACAGAGGTTTATTATAGATCCTGGTGTCAGGGTAACTGCATCAGTTGGGGTTTCACAGCTCTGCCCTAAACCCAGGAGGCCCTGGACCTGATTACAGAGGTCTATTATAAATCCTGGTGTCAGGGTAACTGCATCAGTTTATTTATTTATTTATTTATTCTTTTCTTCTATACCGCCCCTTCCAGAGATCAAGGGCGGTTTACAGAGAACAGTTTAACAGTTTTTATATACTTTTACATGGAACAGTAATTTGTAACTATGTACAGGTAACATTGCATGCAGCTGTGTCCAATAACTATTTACAATGAACAGTAATCAATTATTACAAAGAACAATAGACATTAAACATATATTACAGACGGACTTGTGTGCGTTCTGGAAGTTATTTTCTTTTCTTACGTAATACATAAAGGGGGCTAATAGCGGTGGTTCTGTTTGAATTAGTCGCATGCGTGTTCAGGAGGTTGGTGGGAGTGTTTCTGTGACTGCTGGGGTTTTACTTGGGGTTTCACAGCTCTGCCCTAACTCCAGGAGGCCCTGGACCTGATTACAGAGGTCAATTAGAGATCCTGGTGTCAGGGTACCTGCATCTGTTTCATTCTCACAGCTCTGCCCTAACTCTAGGAGGCCCTGGACCTGATTACAGAGGTCTATTATAAATCCTGGTGTCAAGGTAACTGCATCAGTGGGGTTTCATAGCTCTGCTCTAACTCCGGGAGGCCCTGGACCTGATTACAGAGGTCTATAGCCCAGCTAGGTGTGCATGCTCCTGTTGCAATTGGCCACAAATGCCCTATTCACAGGAGGCCCTAGTTGTGTCCACACAGGTAGAGTAAACATCCTGGTGTTATGGTAGTGGCTCCTGGTGATGTGTTCAGGGCCACCCAATCCCCGCGTGACACCAGAACACATCATACATGTTCCAATACAGATATCATGGTGGCATGGCGTGTGTGTCTGCGGATGTGTGTAGGTCATGCAAACACACAGGTGTGTGCCGGACCCCACAGGGGTCAAGAAACACCTCCCCTGTAGACCAGCATACCTACCCCACACATGGCATGGTGCTGCCATGTAATGCAAGGAGAGCATAGGATCTGGATAAGGGTGGTCCAGGGAGTTGCCCAAATGACACGTAGGTGGCACCCCACACATGCCCAGACCCACAGCCACACATGCAGGTGGCGCTGGCAACAGGTAGTAGAGGACCCACTGGCATGAGCAGCAGCAGCACCCTGCTGCATGCAGTGATGTGTGATATGCTCCCACAATCCACCTTAATCCCACTCCAACTTGCGATGAACGCCGCAGCGAGAGTTCTACACGGTGTACCCAGAAGCAAGCACATGACACCCATCCTGAAACAGCTGCACTGGCTCCCGATTCACGGCAGAATCACATTCAAGACCCTACTACTGACATTCAAGGCCATCAATGGGCTCTCATCTGCTTCCCTCACGGAACATATCCACACCATACCCCCCAACAGGTCCAGAAGATCTGCAGCAGTCAATACACTGAAAGTCCCAAAGGCGATAACCCAATACACCCAATCAACAGCAAACAGGGCTTTCAAGTTCTGTGTGCCCAGATGCTGGAACGCCCTACCACCCACCATCCGGGCAATTCCTGACCTAACCCAGTTTAGGAAGTCATTGAAGCACCATCTCTTCTTCAAGTACTACCCGGAAGCCAACACACGAACAACCCCCTCCCCATCCTAGTACAGCAACAGCAACATACAGGCATTCCAACCTCAACTCAGTCTACCTCCGATATGACTTAAACATGATGCCTATGTGTAAATAGTTCCCCCCTGTTAGCCAAGTTTTTAATACATGTTCTCTGTAAACACAGAGCGGCTTGCCGCCCTGTTGTGAGTTTATGTTCCATGTAAACCACACTGATGCCGAATAGCGTGGTATATAAGAGACTATAAATAAATAAATAAATAAATATGCATTGGGCACCCACCAGAGATATCTGGCCCTTAATGTTCCCACCCATTGCATTCCCACCCAGGTGGAGGACTTACGGAAAAAGGGACGAGAGTTGCGGCTGCATTGCCCGGTTGTCCTCGAGTGGCTACAAAGGAGGGTGCTGCAGCAACATGGTGTTGAGTGTTGCGGCCCCTGCAGCGCAGTACAGCATGTCACAGTAGGCCAAAGGCCTGTGGGAGGCCACACTATGTTTATGTGGTGTTGTAATTGCATAATGGTGTGCTAATGACTGTCTTCCCTTACAGAAGCTGCTGCTGCTGGTGAGGGGACATCAATCTCAGGGCCCCCCACAACACGCCCCACAGCTGCAGTCCAGCCAGTCGAGGAGGAGGAGGAGGAGGCAGAGGAGGAGGAGGCGTAGGAGGAGGAGGCAGAGGAGGAGGCGGCAGAGGAGGAGGAGGCGGCAGAGGCGGAAGAGGATGACGGGGACATGGAGGGGGTAGAGGGTGGGGTGGGGCAGGAGGGAAGGGATGGTGAGAGTGTGTGTGATGTTTTGGGGGGTGAGGAGGAGGAGGAGAGTGGGGAAGGTAGCGTGGATGGGTGGGAGGTGCCGGGGGGAGGAGGGTGGTGTGGAGGGGGGAGGGGGGGAGGGAACACAGGACAGTACAGGGCACTGTGGGTCCCTGCCAGCTGCCGCATGTGTGTGGTGACGGTGCCCGTCTAGGTGTAGCTACACCACCCATTGCCACAGACAGGGCCCACGCACATGCCACCACACAGACACCTGGCACCTTGTGTGTATGTGGTGGCAGGTGCATCCAGGACCTGCATGTGGCAATGGATGGTGTGCTGCAATGCCAGCGGGCCCAGGACCGCACCATCCGGTGGCTGGCAGGTGCCATTCAGTGGATGGCTGCCAAGATGCAGCGTGTGGCTGGTATGGGCGGTGCATCTCGACAGCTATCCCCTGATGGGCGTCCCAGGAGCGTGTGATGGTCCCTGTGGTGCCCATACACATGCCCTGTGCTGTCCTGTCTCCTGGGACCCAACATGTGGGCTTTTGTATACAATACTTGCTGTAAATATGTTTTTAAATACAGTTGGGTTACTACATCACAATGGTCATGTGTCTCCCTTACAGACAGACTGTTTACGTGAGCATTGGACATGTGTGTAGACCCCTATGTGTATGTGTGGTAGACACAGGTAACATACATGGACCGTCTCCACACTCAGGTGTGGGGACTGGCCATGTGTGTAGGCGTCTGTGATCCCTGGTGCCCCTGTGATGTACCGCTATGCTGTATGTCCCAGCAGCTATGGTCACATGCATGCTGCCTGTGATGTGTAGGCTGCATATCTGATGCATCATACTCATAGGAGGATAACTTTAACTTTAACTTTAATTTTATTCCATACTTGATAGACCGCTTACATTAAAAACATTAAAGCGGTGTACAAACAAAATAAAAAGGCAGCACTGCAAACTACGGAAAAGGAACGCCAAAAATAATAGGAAAGAAAGAAAAGCACAGCAACTGTACAAACAATAATAAATAACAATTAGACATGGGCACGAGTTAAAACAATAGGCAGTATCAAAACATAAGTTAAAACAATAGAATTAAAACAATAAAAATTTATACAATAATAAGCAATAAAAACAACCACCAGTTGACAATATACAAACAGCAACCAATAATTAACAGCAATAAATAAGCAAAGCACACAGACAGTACCACTTGACAAAGACAAGCAGAGGGGGGGGGGGGGGGGCGAGACCAACTAGGCTAGGACAAAACAGTAACCAGGGACGGTATCTGGGAGGGAAAAAACAGGAGAAATCAGGGGGGGAGATCAAACACTTTTTGAAACAGGTGAGTCTTGAGAGCGGATTTAAACTGTGGGTAAGAAGACTCTAACCGGAGAGATGAAGGCAAGGCATTCCATAACCAAGGTCCAAGAAAAAAGAAAGCAGCGTGACAGGTCTTCTCTAAATGAGCATGAGATGGGGACGGTAAAACCAAACGATTAGCGTGAAGGGAGCGAAGCTGACGGTAGGGCGTGTGAAGGGAGATTAAATCAGCCAGGTATAGAGGGTTATTGGTATAGAGTGCACGATGAATAAGGATCAGAAGTTTGTAATGAAACCTAACACGGAGGGGCAGCCAGTGGAGTCGAATGAGAATGGGAGTGATGTGATCAGAGCGGCGAGTGTGAAGGTGATAATACGGGCGGCGGTATTTTGAATGAGCTGTAATCGTTGAAGTTGATACTTAGGGAGATTGGCCAGAAAAATATTACAGTAATCGAGGCGGCTAATAACAAGAGCAAGGGCAAGAGTGACCAGGGACCCAAGGGGGAGAATCGAGCGAACGGCCCGGAGACGACGAAGAATGGCGAAAGAGCGCCTGACCAGAGAAGAAATATGATCATGGAAAGAGAGAGAAGAGTCAAGAATCACCCCGAGATACCGAAAAGAAGACACCAAAGGGACAGGGACAGAGTCAATCGTAGGTGCAACTGATGGACATGACCCAGAAAGCAAAACCCACATAGCAGTGGACTTAGATGGGTTTAGACGGAGGAGGTGCTGTGAAAGCCAGGAAGCCACGTGGGAAAGGCAAGCATTGAAAGAAGAAAGATCCAGGAAAAGTGGAGAGGTGTGAAAGAGCAAAATAATGTCATCTGCATAGACATAACAGGATACAGGATATTGCTGTAGTACCAGGAGCAGAGGGGCCAGAAAAATATTAAACAACAGAGGGGACAAAACAGAACCTTGAGGGACACCGCAAGTAAGGGGAAAGGAGCTAGAAGACCTACCATTTAAAGTAACAGAAAAGGAGCGGATAGTGAGAAAAGAACGAAACCAAAGAAGAACTGCACCACGTAACCCCACCTCAGCAAGACGAGTGAGAAGAAGAGTGTGATCAATTAAATCAAAAGCCGCAGATAAGTCGAGAGAAACCAAAAGAGTGAGATCACCACGATCATGTGCAACATGTATTTCATTTAGAACAGCAAGAAGGACAGTTTCGGTGCTATGGCCCTGGCGAAAGCCGACCTGACGGGGATGAAGTGTGTTTGTGGCTTCAACATGAGAAGACAACTGATGGAATGCAAATCGTTCAAGAAGTTTGGCCAGGAAGGGAAGGTTTGAAACAGGGTGCCAGTTGGCAAGAACAGAGGGATCAAGGGAAGGTTGCTTTAAGAGAGGATGGACAACAGCCAATTTCCAAGGGGAGGGGAACAAACCAGAGGAGAAACTTGTGTTAATGATAGTAGTGATAATAGGGTCCAGCTGTAGAGAGGGTTCAGACAGCCAACGGGAAGGGATAGGATCAAGGGAACATGTAGTCTTACGGGAAGTGGACAACGTCGAGAAAATTTCAGCAGGGAGGATCGGATGAAAAGAGGACCATGTATGGGTAAGAGCCCGATTAGGCATAGCGGAGGGCGACAACAGTGCATGATCAGTGGCAACTGAGTTATAAGGGGAAGTAGGTGGCGAGGGTGGGGGTGGAGGGGGTGTAGGAAAGGAGGCACGAAGGTCATGAACTTTCTGAGAAAAGAAGGTAGCCAGCGAATGGGGGTCTGGAGACTGAGTAACCATGGCGCGTGAGGAACTAGTGGATGGGAGTTTATGTAGAATCTGAAAGAGTTGGCGAGAAGAATTCACTGCATCATTAATTTCAGCCTCGTAATAGGCCCGCTTGGCAGATTGAATAGCCAAACGGTAAGCAGCGTAAAGCTGTTTGAAACGAATGTATAGATCAGGCGAAGGGTGGCGAGACCAACAGCGCTGCACCTGGCGGAGTTGGGCCCGTTGGAACTGTAGAGCAGGATGGAACCAAGAGGAATGCCCAGGGTTGGGCAGACGGGGGCAAGGACAAAGTGGCGCTAGCTGGTCCAGAGCATCCCTTATGAGGGAGTCCCAAAGGGAGGCCTGGCTGTCGGGAGACAGTGATGCAAAATCTGAAGGAAAAACCGAGGGAGCAGGGGGAAAGGAGCACAGCATATCGGGGGTTAGACGACGACGGGGAGGAGGGGGTGAAGAGGACACCAGAGAGGAAGGCGTCGGAAGGGGAGAGAAAGTAACTGAAAATAAGATACAACGATGGTCAGACCAAGGGATATCCATCAAAGAAGGGGGGGAAATCTGAGCTGCCAACGCGGGAGAGGATACTACGAGGTCCAAAGTGTGACCAGCAAGATGAGTAGGACCCGTGACATGCTGGTGAAAAGCGATATCGTGAAAGAAATTCAAAAAAGCAAAGTCCCTTGGCCGACTGGGGTTATCAGCGTGAATATTAAAATCACCTAGGATGATAAGATCCGGAAACCGCAGAACAGTATCAGAAAGGAACTGAAGAATTCCCTCCCAACGCTCAGTAGAGAGGGAAGGTGGAAGGTAAAGAAGAAGAAAATAGAGTGAAGGGAAAGGCTAGCAGTAGGTATGTGGCAGGAAGGATAAGATGGACTGCTGTACCCAGGAGCTGCCCAGGGGGATAGCTGGTGAGGCCAAGACAAGTGGATGTTGGTCTGGAGGGGGATCAGCGGCTCACTACAGACGCAGGGGGAGAGTGAACAACTGACTGTAGCTAGTTACCTATGCCTGCCTGTGTTTTCCACAATCATCTGTGGCTAAACAGCCACGTAGGCCCTGGTGTGGGTCAGAGGGAATGGCACACATGTGGGTGGAGCAATGGAGAGGATATGGGGTGTGAGAGAGTGACAGATCCATAAAACATACATGTACCACCATAAACATATTACTGCTTGACCGGAGAGGTAGGGTATACCCCCACACATAGGTAGAAGGGTGCACACATGGCATGGTGCATGGCACACAGGGCATGGTATAACGTATGTGCGTTGATTGGTGGTAGTGCATACACCCCACCCCTAAGGGAAATGGGGAGGCACATGTGACCAGAGTGACAATATGGGGGACAGGATACTCAGGGGAGTACAGTGGCAAACACCGGAGACATGCACATAGGTATAATCAGGTTTAGACATCTTTATTGGCACACAGTGACCTGTTCCCCACAATCACGACCTGCGTGGCCACCCACATCCACGGTGACCATGGCCCAAGCCACACCGTTGTTCTGGTTCCGCTGGTGCTGCCTCTGGGGCTGGGGCTGGCTGCTGGGAACGCCCAGCCATAGCCTCCTGGGCATATGCAATCCACAGTAGTGCCGCTGCCATCACCTCAGCTGTGCCACGTAGCTGGCTCACCTCCTCCCGAATGCCCATCAGAGCCTGACAAGTGGCTGTGGGTGAAACACAAGGTGATGTGTGAGACATGTGCTGCACCCCCCACCATGACTCACGCACATGTCTGGCGTTTCCCAACAGACCGGTCCGCAGAGCAATCTGCATGCTATGGCTAGCAACGCAGTACCATGTTTACATTTGTGTGTCCCATGATCCATCCTCAGGCCAGGAAATGATCCTGCTGAGGGGTTGTGGAAATCACAGATATGACACATAGTACTGTGTTGCAGTTCATTGTGTCACTGCTGTATATGCGCACTGGTCGTATGGGATAGGTTGTATAATGTGGGGATTCATGGCACACAGATAGATATCTGGGGGGTGCTGTTCACTCTAAACCTGATGCACAGTACTGAGTACCCCGACTATCTATGCTATGTACCACAACTCAGGGAGAGGAGTCCAGCGAGTAAGCTGTATAGGTGATCTGGGGTAGGTGTGTACCACTGTACGTCTCCATGGGGTATTTGGTGGTGAATAGTAGGTGGATGTATGAGCTCATTAACATGATGACACCAGACGGCACATGCTACAAGGGGGGGGGGAGTGCACATGGCACACACCCCCACTACACATACAAAACTATGTGCTATGGTGTAATATTATTAGGGGGCACGTGGAATGTCATTGTGGATGTTAGGTCAACCCCCAGGGGGCTTATTGTGTTTTCTGTTACCCACTTTCCGCATCGTGCCTTGATGAGGCAGTATGAGCCCGCAGCTTTGCAAGGATGACATCCATGCTGGTGTGTGGGGTGCGTGATGTCCCCAGCGCCTGCATTGTGTGGCAACTCCCCTCCGACTCTGCATCCTCCACAGTCCGTGTGCTGCTGCTACTGGCCCCCATTTGTGCGTCGGCATCCGCTGCCCTGTCCTCTGCCTTGGGCACCACATTGCTTCCTGGGGTCTCCCTGCCAGTGCTCTCTGCGTCCCCAGACTCGCCGGCCTCTGGCCCCTCGGTATCCTCTGGCGCCGGCACATCCCCCTCCTCATATGTCTTCATGGCCTGGATGTCACCTGGGGGGTAGAAAAGGGTGCACAGCAAGGATGAGTTAGTGCAGGTCACATATCTACACCTGTGTAGTACATCCCCGCCAACAGCAATGTGGTGTCCGCCTGTACCTGATGTTACTGCACCTACAATGGGGACAGCACATGTGCGTACAGTGTGCTGTATCTGATAGGGGGGATGGGTGGCCTTTCACACTGGTGGAGCCGTGTCACATTTGCTGTTATGTTGGGGGGATGGGGTTGCGACTGGTGGGCCCACTATATACAGCACTAGATATGCATTGTGCATGTGACCTTGGATGTGGGCTCAGAGCTACATGTGGCCAGGGTGCATGTGGGAGCCCTGAGTGGGATTGTGGCCTGTCATTGTGTGTGTGAGTGATGTGTATGCATTGGCCTGAATCATATGGATGGCAGGTGTTGCAGCATTTGTCCAGGTCAGCCAGACGTGTGTGGGGACTGCCGCTTTGGTAGCCACTGTGCGGTGTGTGTGGACAGCTATCACATACTCGGTGTGTGTGGTGGGTTGTTTCGGGGGATGGGTGGAGTGATGCTGGGCATGTCGTTGCACTGTGGGTGGGGGTCATGGGAATGTGTCTGTGGCACTGCAGTACCTGTATAGATGATGGCCCCAGGTGGTGTGGGGTCTTGGCTAGGTGCAGTTGGTATGGCTGTAGCAATGTGCACCCCAATGTCTTGTGAGGGTGGGTGAGGGATCCCCACTGTATGTTGGCCAATGACAGAGTGTGATGTGTTGGACATCTGTGTGATGTGGTCATTGGGGTTCATTTGCGTCTACCTCGCCATCACAGTGTGATAGGCCTTCCTCTGTCACTGGTCTGGGATATGTCCCTGGACAGGTAATCTCATACACATGTCATAGCTGTTATAGGTGGTGTGTGGGGGTCCCCCCAGGTCAATGTTTTCTGACCTAGTTGTATGTCCCTCCTGTCTGTGTCCCCCTGTCATATAGTGGTGTGTGCCTGGCTGCAGATGTATGCTGTTCTGTGTGACCTATATGCCAGGTACGAATAGCTGCTACATGTGCTGGGTTCATAGGGTGGAGGGTGTTGGGCCCCCCCCTGTATGAACGGTCATCCGGCCCACTCATGCGCAGTGAAGGGGGGGTGGCACTCCGCCTGGCTGGGGGACTGCCCCCCCCCCCGGTTCTGTACACCTGTGCAGTGCTCTATGACATCCAGGACTGTGGCTGTCATGCACGTAGCCCCAGGTACCTGTCACACCCACCCTGTACCTACACAGCCATGCTTTACTGGATATGTGGCCCCCAGTTGCCTGTGCTAGGGAACACGTGCTCTCAGGACATAGGCCCCCACCTTCCCGTCCATAGCTGGCATGTGCTGGGCTGTGAGCTGTACGTGTGCAGCATATCTCTGACCTATCTGCCTGTGGATGGGCGGTGTCCAGTGCTTCAGGCAGTCCACGCAGGTAGATGGGGCCAAGACGGTCTGCGAGTTCCTGCTCCAGGGGTGTCAGGGTTGGGTCAAAGGGCCCACCACCTCCAGTGCCCATGGCATGTCGCCTCTCTGCCACCATGTGTGCACAGACACCACGCTTAATGTCATTAAATCTTTTCCTCAGGCTATCCAGGTCCCTGGATGGCCCCCCTGCCTGGGCTATGGCCTCCTGGATCTCCTCCCACACATGTATCCGTGTGCCCACAGTGGTGCTTGTGCTCAGCCGGCCGTAGAGCACCTCATACCACTCCAAAACACTGGCCAGCAGGATGTTGTTTTCCTGCTGGCTGAATCTAACAGCCCTCCTCCGTTCCTCAGCTGGCACCGGTATACACCTACGTTTGTTGCTGGGTGGCCCCTGGATGGGCTGCGACACACCTGATGGGCCCGCAGCCACCACCACAGGACCACCTCTCCCTGGCGGCTCTGTGTCCCACTAAACATGTGTCTCACCCTCCTCCCCCCCTGCCATGTCCTGCCGCTCCATCTCACTGCCCTCTGTGCCCTCTCCCTCCCTGTCACACATCGTTACCCCTCCTGTTCTTCCCCTGCTCCCCCCTCCCCTGCCCCTCGGCTCCTCTGCTCCACCTCACGCCTGCACCTCACCTCACCTCCCCTCCTCTCCCTGCCGCCTGCTCCTCAGATCACCTCCTGTTTCTCTTGCCTGCTCCTCGCCTCCCCTCCTCTCTCTCTCTCTCCAGTCCTCCGCAACATACCTCTCCTCACCTACTATAGTCCTGATCTCACCGTCGCCTGCTCTACAACTCGCCTTCTGTCTCCATCGCCTACACAAACCCCTCAGCGTGTACCATGTGTGCATGTGTATTTATGTATTTTTCTACTTGTGCGCATACTTGCGTGCGTTGCGCATGCGCAGCAGTGCGAGCGTGGAGACTGCACGCATTGCGCATGCGCAGGGGAAATGCAGGAGGTGCATGCCCGGGACCCATGTGATGAGTGCCGATCCACGCATGTGATGTAAGGCTGGCTGAATGCGCGTAATGGCATGCAGCACATGCACACATCTCATGCTCACACACACGCACAGTGCATGTGCAACGTGGTGTCCCCGTGCACGCACCTTCCACATCTCCCCTGTGCATGTGCAATGCATGCAGCCCCACACTTGTGCCACTGCACATGTGCAACACATGCAGCCCCATGCTTGTGCCATTGCACATGCACAATGCGCGCAGCCCCATGCTTGCACTGCTGCACATGTGCAACATGCACAAGGACACGCACACGTAAAAAAACCACATAGCTACACATGCACATGTGGTACACACTGAGGGGTTTGTGTAGGCGAGGGAGACAAGGTGTGCGGTGTTGGTTGTTGGTGAAGCAAGGGAAGTGTCAGAGGCAGGTTTGGTGTGGAGAGTGGCTGGGTTGGTGAGTGCTGGTGGAGTTGTGTGGCTGGGATGGTGACTGCTGGGTGAGGTGAGTGTCTGAGTTTGAGTGAATTAGAGGAGTTGAGGGGGGTGGAGTTTATGGCGGGCTTTGTGGTTGCTGCATGTGCAGTGGGAGGTGAGCAGGGGCTGCGGCTGCCTGACGGGGGAGATGGTGTCCATGGGGCTGAGGCACAGGGCATGGGTTTAGTCCCGCTGCAACACAGACCTGCAGCTGTGGGGGCAGGCCAGGCAGGGGCTGTGCCGGCATGGCGCAGGAGGCGTGCGGAGTTGCAGGCTCACCAGCCTCGCCTCTACAGGCCCAGGGCCCAGCTACAGGGTATGCGTGAGGACCAGGTCATCTCCCTCTACTGCCTGAGCATGGGGGCTATTAGGGAACTCTATGAGGATCTAAGACCTGACCTCGAGCCTCTGACTGTTCGGTCACATGCCATACCGGGTTTGGTCAAGCTCCTTGGTGCCCTACATTTCTTTGCCTCTGGCTGTTTCCAGTCATTTGTGGCCGCAGTGGGTGGCATGAGCCGCCCAACCTTCTCGCGCTGTCTCCAACAGGTACTGCATACCATGATCAGCCGGGTGGGGAATTACATTGCCATTCCCAACACTAGGCAACAGTGGGGGACCCTGAACCAGGCCTTTGAGGTGTTTGCTGGGATATCACATGTGATGGGAGCTATTAATTGCACACATGTTGCCCTGGTCCCGCCCAGAGACAGGAAGGTAATGTTCCGCAACTGCAAATACTACCAGTCCCTGAATGTTCAGGTTGTATTTGATGCAAATATACATATTCTGAATGTGGTCCCTAGGTTTGCAGGGTCCACCCATGACTCCTATATCCTGCATCACTCAGCACTATTCAGACAATTTGAGGCAGGACAGTATGAGGACTGTATACTGCTGGGTGTGTATTTCTCATCTCTGACATGCACATGGTGATCCTATGACTAACCGTATGTGCACATGTCTGTCTTTGAGGTGTATCCTTAGATGTGTGTGTGTCTCATCTGTCTTTGTGTGATCTAAAGTTGGAGGGGTGGGTAGTGCCCTCCAGCTCTACCTTGATACGGTGCTGTGTGATGATGGTAGAATGGACGCTAGCATTTGTGTTGTGGTTACAGATTATGTGATTGCAATCTGTACACCTACCCCTTATTTTGTGTGTCATAACTACCCACGCTGATGCATAGTTGTGGTGTCCCATCATGTGCTGTCATATGTTTCTGTCAGGATGTTTTGTGCATTTGTTTTGCACGTACATACTTGTGTCCATTTGGGTGGACATCAGCTCCTGCTTTAACGTTCCACATTTCTTTCTGCAGGTGATGCAGGATATGGGTGCCACCCCTGGTTGCTGACCCCTGTGCATCAACCATGGACATGTGCAGAGTGGCGGTACAATGAGGCCCATGCCTCCAGCCACTCCATCATAGAGCGCACCTTTGGCATTTTAAAGAGTCACTTCAGGTGTTTGGATAGGACAGGCGGGGTCTTACAATACAAACCACAGACTGTGGCAGAGATCATTATAGCCTGTTGCATCCTGCACAACATTGCTCTCAGGCACCATATCCCTGTCCAAATTAATGAGGATCTGGAGGATGATCCTACGTGCCCTCCTGTATGTGGCCATGGTGACACATATGAGGGCACAGCAGTCAGGCGGCAGGTGATTGAGGAGGTCTTCTCATGTAAGTACTGCATATGTTGCCACATACATTTGTTTAGATATGTGTGTACTACTACTACTAGTGGACATGTGTATCCAAATAGCAGTAAGATGCAACACTGCACTGACATGTAACAGACACTGTCTGGCCATCCCAGCTTACAATCTAATCATGACTGAAACGCAGAAGATGTGAGCAGGGCACAACAGTGGGTGGAGATGGATTATGTGTGTCGGGAGTAATAGGCTTGTGGGAGGTGGTAAGCTGTCATACATGATTTGTGGCTGATTGGGATAGGGGCTGTTGTACAGCCACAGGTAGTTAGTTTGAGACTTTGGCTGCAGCAAGGTGAAAGGCATGTAGTATTTGGTCAACAGTAGGAGAGCAGCCTATAGATGGGACCAGTTGCCTAAACGTGTGTGTTTCACATTTTGTAATATGAGCTGATTGATTGGTTGGTATGCTCTGCTGAGCAGGGACTGTGTGTTAGTTGTTTCTGTATAGTGCTTCATGTGATACTTAGCACTATATACATGCTCAGTAGTAGTTGGATTACTGGTATTTGAGATCAATAAGGGAAGTTGCTGCAACACCACAGTGTGCCTGTATGTATAGGTCAGCACGTAGCCTTGACATGGATGCGGAGATGGATAGGGAACCTGTGAGGTGTCCTGACAGGGGGAATATTATTGTCATTATTGTGTGGCTGTAGAATAGCCATGCAGTGCAGTGTTGCATATTTTCAGGCAGACAGAGATGATTCAAGGCCAGATCAGCAAGGTGTAGGTTACAGTAGGCAAGCCGGGAGCTGATTAGGGGGGGGGGGGGGGATTTGGGTTTTAGTTGTGTTTTCAGGGAGGAATGGGTAAATATAGCTGATGACATCTAGACATAAACCACAAGCCTCAACTACAAGCTGGGTATGTGTGTAGAGGAGAAGAGTGCAGTCCAAGACAACACCTACATTGCGGACCCTAGAGAAAGGAAGTTATGGCCACACACACAAAGACACTCTGATGGGAGGGGAGGGTTTAGGTGCACATATAGGATATCCATGCTTTGCCATTATCAATTTCACACAGTGGGATGACATGCAGCCATAAATGTCAGGTGGCAAGCAGACATCAGGATGTGGTTTAGCAGACATAACTCAGGCATCGAGAGATATATTTGCAACTCATCAGCACACAGCTGGTAATGTAAGTCAAGGTATGAGATAGACACACCAAGGAAATGTATATCGACAGAGGATAAGGAAGGAGCCCCTGGATATTTCCCTGTGTTACAGGAACTGACAGCGGGGTAACAGAGGACATTGAGACACCAGAACACACACTGAAGGGGCAGTGGGAGCGATATGGGTGACACGGGATAGTACTGCAGCCTTAGAGCCGAGCAGGGACACGGTAGCGAGGAGACAGTTCTGTTCCACATTTTTTATGGCAGCGGAAAGGTGAGGAAGGGGACAGACAGAGTACGGAACCTTGTAGTTTGCCACACACACTTCAGTGATAACTTTAACATGAAATGAATCTGTATAGTGTGGTGGGGAACAGTCAGTCTGTAAAGGATCTTGGGGGGTGTCTGCGAGCTGAGGATATGAAGGTGCAGTGTGTGTTGTACAGCTACAACATGACATAGGTATGTTTCTCTTGTGTTTCTCAATCCACAGGACATACTTGGTGACCCTCCTGGTGCTATGGTGCATTGGCAGCTGACGCCATCCAACATGCAGTAGTCTGGGGTAGGTGTACCTACAGCTACTTTGTCTGTGACGACAGTCAGGGGGAGCACATGTCTGCAGTGATCTGTCATATTGTACATATGTTGTTATTCACCTCTTTGTCCTGCACCCCCATACCCCATATGTTGCTGTTGGCACACATATCCACATGTGTTCCTGGCCAGTTCGTCTTCTCCAACACTGTCTCTGGGACATGTCCAAAAGAGCTGCGTGTGCGTGCAGGTCCTAGGTGTTTGGGTGGTGGGCTGCTTGTACACCCTTCCTTGACATTGTAGCATCAGCCAACAGCAGTGTATCATTACATTTGACAAGCCTTTATCTCCACTAATCTCCAATTGTGCACATACAGGCCGTATGCTACTGCTGGCACACTCACCTTAGCATACTGTGTGGGTGGGTGTTTTTGGGTTGGCTGTGTGATGATACAGCGTGCAGGCATTTTGCATTATCATGTGGTATGAGGGGTCTGTACACCTGGGGAATGGTGATGACTGTGCTATCTCTACCTTACTGCTGTTTATCTTGTGAACATTGTGGACATTTGTTGTGTGCTGTGAGCTGACCTATCTCTTGTGTGCTGACAGACCACTGAGCAACAGTATTTTTATATCACAGATATCGCCATAATGTGGACATGCATCAACAGTGGCTGGGCATGGGGACATGGTGATTCTGCACATTTCGATGACATCTTCTCTCTTCACTGTGACATGTTGTGGCCTTTGAGAGCCTCAGGGGATCCCAAACAGACACTTGATGCAAACACATGGTAGGTTGCACCTTTGGTCTTTTGTGAATGACATCAGCCTTTACATGTTAATGATTTACTGTTTGTTTCATGGATATTTCATGTTGGGTCTCTGTACACTAATGCTGATGCGCATGGGGTGAAGCTGTGAAACACCTGTATAACATGGGCATGGACCATATGTGACACCCTCGTCTGTGGTTCCAATTCCAAATGTCCACAACATGCACTGTGTTCTGTGTTGTGATCATGTTATTTTTGCCTGTCTGACATTTCATTACGTACATATTGATGTTTGACTCTATGCAATTTGGGCTGATGTTGCAAGAAGCATACCAATACATTGTTTATCCTCTTCTGACACAGGGCAGAGGACACACAAAGCACATCTACTACAGTGCATATGGCATCACCATCACCCACCTGTTGGAGGACACAACAACACCATGGAACTATCCTGGGAAATGGTGCCATAGGATGTTTGACCTCTGCGAGTGGAACACATGCCTAGGATGGACAGTATTATTATTGGACTGCTACTTTGGGCATGACAGGCCTGTCCAACATACCGTTGCTGCCGTGATCTGGCTGGGTGTCATGTTCATTGCAGGAGACACACATGACCTTTCCAGTACTGTGGCATATTGGGATGTCACACTTGACTATGCATGCCCAGGGTTTCAAGGACAGTCTTACCATGACTTGTTGGATTGCAGACACCCTTTACACTGGGACACTGTGTACTGGTCCTCACATGTGCAGCAGGGACTGACCTTGTCGCTGTATGTTGTACATCCTTCTGACATTGTGTTGTTGTGTTTTGCCCATGTGTGTGACATGGAACACAAGATACGCTCATCTGTTTGGTTCAACACGAGCATACAGTCATGTGTATGGCACAGAGGGAGCAATGGAGAGGTCCTCTTGTCCATGTCCACCTACCCTACACTTGTACATGACACAGTATTTGCCACCACACCACTTTACTGCACACCAACATCTTGGATTGATGTTTGCACTCACCAAGGGTGTTACAGTGTACACGGTGCATGTGCATGTGACTGACTATGTTGATGCAACACAGCATGTGGCAATATGGCTTCTGTGTGGGTTACCGTAACATGTTTGACCTTTCTTTCCATCTCTATATACAGGTTATTGTGTTTGTTTACTGTACAGATGTGACGCTCTGCATTGATTTACAAACCTAGCATTGCATGTCTATACAGTCCTATTTATCCCCTGAGGTAACGACACTCACATTGCCCTGTTATATTTGGAGTGTGGCAGTGTGAGTGTCCATTTTCTTCCTTCATTTGTGCATTCCATGTACCGTGATATATGTGTACAGACACTGTATCCACACCAACCAGTGCAGGGGACCTTCTGCTTAGTGTTATCTCTGCTTGTTTCTGCGGTTTGCTTCATTTGAATTCTCTGTGTTCATGTGCCTCTGCTACTTGTTAGCATATCCTCATTGTGCATTTGATGATTGTTTTGGGTTACATTGTTGCTGCTTTGATTCCTATATCAGGCATTATGTGACAGCTGTAACATATATTTTGATATCTGTGTTTACACTTTCTTAATTTTAACAACATATGCTGTTTCATTTGTGTGCCTCCTGTTTTGGCAGACAGATATGTTTTTATGAACAGATCATGACTGATGTGTGTTGGGCACTCATCATGCACCTCCTACTGTCTACATGCACACATATGTAACCAATGCATTTGGGGCATGCAGCAGCATGTGGGGGGGGGGGCTAATGTATACTGCACACCATGCACCTAATACACATTATCTCTCCTGCCCATCATCTGTAGACGGGCCAGTGCCTTTTTGTAACATGTGGGTTGCTGCCCTGCAAAATGTGTTTTCAAATTTTCCCCTGTTATCCACTCACCTTGATATTATGATAGGCGGTATCTACACTATCTGTGATGATTAACCAAAATAAAAATATGTGTTGGACGTACATTTGTCTCTGCTGCTGCTTGATCACACTGACATACGTATTTAGTGATTTCCTGGTCATATAAATGGCCCACCTGTGCTCACATCCTTGTACGGTGCCAGCTGTCTATCTGCCAGCCGTTTGCCACATCACTGAGTGTTACAGTGCACACATGCACACATTCTCTTTGAGGTAATATTTTTGCATTGTGCTTGCTGTGGTTGTTTGGGATAGTGGTTACAGACATGTGTTGTAACACCATAGGTTTCAGGTTTGAACCACACATGGGGTTTACTTATTTTTTCTGTTGTGCTAACCTGACCATGAGCTACCTGCAGGTTCATCACCTATGCACACAACCTTCCATCTCTTCACTGTACATCAAAGTGTGCCCTCTGTGCTGCCTATCCATCACATATTAGCTGTTACATATGTCTCTTTCTTTGTAGCATTTACTTGGCAGTCCACTTGGGGGATTGGCATTGCTGTGGTTCAGCTGGTCTGTGACACACCTGTTTACAGGTTCAATTCTCACATGCTCCTGTTCTGTTCCATATTTTGCCCTGCTCCACAGAGTATCCCCTGCCGCCCTTTGGGTTTAGGTTCTTTCCTCTTTTGCATGCTGTATCCACTGCATAACATTTCATTATGTGTGTGCATGTAGTTATATGTGGCTCTGGTCCCAATTACAGACTGTGATCTGATCTGTACACACCAGATCTGCATATGCATTCCATTCTGGTTACTTTTGGAGGTTTGCCTATCCTGGCAGACAGCAGGCGTCTTGTGTGATGCCCTGCAGTATTCTTGTATGCAGCCTTTGCTAATGACCTCATGTTGGTGGTGTGGCCTACCGGTTTGTGCATTGACATTTGTGCTAATGGTCATAGGTTTGATTCCTCTCTGTTCTCTTTCATTTGTATGCCTGTCCTGCACAGCTACTTTTCATTCCTTTAACAGTCATATCTGTGCAGATCTGTGCTGTTAGCACATTGTACCCTTATCACAGTTGCCAACCATCCTTCTGTCCGTCTATGTGTGTCTGCCAGCTGTGTGCCGTCCTGCCCTGATGTGCAAGCTGCTACCCGATGTCCTGCACTGATACACGTTTTTGCATTGCAGCTCTTCCTGGTTGCCTCTCCTGTGTGTGCTCTGCATGGCATTGCTACTCCTCTGTCCTCCTATCATTGCACCTATCCTGCCACCTCTACCTCCTCTGCTGGACATGACTTCCCATCCTCTGCCACACACAGTCATTGTTGCATGGTGCATTATCATCACCCTGTGCATCACTACAGCTGCCCCTGATATGTTTGTCCATTTTTCCAACTGCCACATGGGCTGGACGCAGATTTGTCTGGTCCATCAGCTCAGATCTAATTCCTTCCATCACTTGTGCATTGTCTTTCCTTGGTGCTCTGTGCAGTGTTAGAGTTACATCTGTGTTTGGCCCATACCTTTCTTGCTTTTCAACTTGGGGGACCTTACTGCCCTTGGCCAACATTTCTTGAGTCACCTATACATCCTTGGGGCATCTTTAGTCACATCTTAGATTCAGCCAGCTTATGGGGCACCTAATATTGTGCCTTGGGAGTTGACAACCTTTCGATGTGCCCTCTGGGGCACATTATAACCCACCTTGGCTGTTGTGGTGGTTTAGGATGTGCCTTCTGGTGCGCCCTAAAAGGTGCATTAGGTTATGGCACTCGGGTGCCGGTATTTTTAGCTGGCAGCACAGATTGTTGGACTGTTTCAAGCAGGAAAAGGAGTTGCCTTGGTCACCCTTATTCATTACACCCACTGGGGGATTGAACTCATGACTCCTGTTTTAGCAGTCATTGTATTAACCAGTGTGCTACACCTCTGCTGCTGCAGTTGCAGGTCAGCATGCAAAGTTAAGGTTAACGCGCGGTAACGTGCACGGCTCCCTCTATCGTGCGATAACAGACACGGCGCACTTTATCGCGCAATAACCCGTGATTGCTACCTTAAGACCAGAATGCCCACTCCTTATATGGCATTCTTCACTAGCGCCGGTAACATTAAGGCGGTTTAATAAACATACCCCTAAAACTCTATCTCATGATTGGAAGGTGTGGTGCATGGTTGCCCGATTGTAGCACCTGGCCTGCTCGGCTTGGGATTTTTCCAAACTGAGTTTGGCCACCTCTTCATCTTTCCTCAGCCAGTCTTGTATTTGTATAATGTACTTCACCAAATTATGTTCAGCATGGGGTTCTTCCTACGTTTCCCTTACCATGTCTAATATGTCTCTTGGCCGTCTTCTGAAGAGTAACTCAAAAGGCAAAAACTCCATGGAACTCTGAGGTATCTCACAGATAGCAAACATCAAACAGGGTAGGAAAATGTCCCAATTCTTCCCATCCTCCTGCACAAACATTTTTAACATCTGTTTCAGAGACTTATTGAACCACTCAATGAGGCCATCAGTCTGTGGGTGATATATTGACGTTCGCAGCATCTTGACCTTCACCAAGGCACACACTTGCTTCATCACCTTGAGTACAAAGGATGTTCCTTGATCTGTGAGGATCTCATTGGGTATTCCCACCCACAAAAATACTTCTCAGAGGGCATTCGCAATCATAGTAATCTTCATATTCCTTAGAGCAATGGCTTCTGGGTATTGGGTAGTGGAGTCCAGTATAACAAAAAAATACTTCTTGCCTCAGGTGGTTCACTCCAAGGGTCCTACAGATCCATGGTCACTCTTTCAAATGGGATTTCAATGTTGGGCATAGGCACTAGAGGGGCAGGTTGGACTCTGGCAGGCTTATGAAGTTGGCAGGTGGGGCATGATTGACAATATAACTGTACCTATTCATGGACCTGGGCCAGAAAAGTCAGGCCAAAACACTCTCTAGTGTTTTCTCCACCCCCAGGTATTCCCCTAATAAATGGCTATGGGCCAACGATAACACCTGCTCATGATAGGGCCAGGGAACTATCAGTTCTACCTCTTCCCCCTCTAGAGCACCCTTGGATACTCTGCATAATAAATCTTCCTTTAGCACAAAATAGGGAAAGGTTCTTGCAGGGGACTCTCCATTACACACTGTGATAAGGAAGCTTATCATAGCTCAGGAAGGAGCTATAGAAAAGGTGAAGTGACTCTGAACAAGCAACCTGTCAGTTCTGGTAGAAATAAGAAAACAGAATTTTCTTATAAAAGACTACCAGTCCCAGAATGCACCAGGTTTCCACCAGCCATTAGAGGAGCTGAAGTGGGGAAACGTGTGTTCAATCAGGAGGGCTATGAGGTAATCCCTAAGCACTCATCTCAAAGGGCAGGGCCTGATTCAGCACAGCTGCGCTGTGTTAGGGAGGAGCACTCATCTAGGCAAAATAAAGGTAGAGTTTATTCTACAGAGAATTATCCTGAGAATCAGCTTGAGCTTGATCATCTTCATCATCAGGAGGATCATCAGAAGCAGAAGCCAAACCGGACGGACAGAGAGGGAAAGAAACCCTTTGGAAGAAAGAGGAGAAAAGCCTTTGAGAGGTCTAGAAGAGTCCAGAGCAGTACGTATACTGGGAGGTATTCCAAGGGCCAGCATACACCATTGGACTGGGGAAAGCCAGAGGAATGGTGCTGCAGAGCTAGGAATCTCCAGACGGTACCTGTGAGAGAGACGGCTGCACGTGGAAGGGACCCTAAGACCCGTGCCAGAAGGTATGTGAAGAGAGATCCAGTGTCCAGGGATCTGGGTTGGAAGGCTGGACATAAGAACTGGACTACATACTGGCCAGTCTATATAGAGAGGAACTCTAACAGCAATGGAAGCTCAGGTATGAACACTGATCTATGCCCTAGCTATAACCTTGAAAGACAGCAGGGAAACAAGTATTCTCCTGAAAGTGCTCCATTGGGAGATTCATCTGTGCCAATCCATGATATTGAACCCATGCTTGTTGAAGAAGAGGGGGTGATAGCAGATGAAGAATCTGTTTACATGGACTGCTCTCTGTCTAAACTCATTTGGTGATTTTCTGTTATAAAGTACAGCAACCATCACAAAGAAGTACAAACTTGTTCTTTAATCTACTCAGAAAAGCTCCTGTGTAGGATTTCTAGCCACGCAGTAGAAAGCAAGCCAGCTAAGGGGTTTCAGCTGGATAACTGCTAGCAATTGAGCCTTACCTAATTGCTTGTGAGCTAGGAGAGAATCACTTCTGAATCTATGTGGGAAGATATAAGAAGTTTACCTGAAAAGAACAGTTTTTTTCTTTCTTTGTAGCTTTTGCTTTGCTTGCCTGACAAGTTTAAATGTTGTTTTCCTGATTTTGGTTTTTTTTCAAGTTTAACACTGAAAGCAAGTAACCTGATTTATGTGCTACCAAGCATATCTGTGTTGGGAGAAATAACCCCATAAATAAATATCTTATTGGCTTTACCCAAAAGCACAACTAATTATTGTGAGCAGCTGTGTCTGGTGTGAATGAACTGCATTGCCCACAATCCCTTGCAAATCATATAGATATATGCACTTGCCAAGACTGTGAAGATTCTCACCCAGGCAGCCGTCTGACAACACTGGAACCCTATTCACCTCCAAAACCCACTATTCGGCATATTTAAGGGACTCATCCTCTTGCTGGGCCCTCCTGAAGCTCCCTGGGTCTTCCCCTAGCCCCCACTCTGGGAAAGGGAAAATTGTATTTGGGTCACTAAAACTGAGCCCTGAGCTATCCCCAAGGGTTTGTTCCATAGTCTGTCCCTCTTTGATACCTCTCCTATAGCTGCCCCCAGATTCTCTTTGTAGTGTAGCTTTTCCTAGTGATGCCTACTCTGGGATTTAGCAGGCTTGGGATTCTTGACATAAAGAATTGGGTCTTCTATGGGGAAAATCTCTGGGAAATCTTCCTGATCCAATTTAGTGGAGCCATCAGTTACCTGGGCCCATATTGCTCCCGATGTTTGGGTAATCTCAGCTGATCACCACTGGATATGGGAGCCAGGACAGCACTACAATCTCGAACGTGGCTTGTCCTGCTGGAGTCTTAAGTGAAACCTGTGGCTTTGGATACTGCCTCTGGTCTCCATGTAAAAAGGCCAGTGTTACCGTCTTTGCATAGTCAATTTGAAATCGGGTTACGGTTTCCCAGTGAATGAGGGTACACAGACTCCCAGAGTCTATCAAGGCCTGGAGGCGGGTTCCCTTGAGGTCTATTAGAATCACAGTGCCCTGAGGTGGGGAATGTCCATAAAAGTGCAGGTGTGAAGGGTGGTTAAGCTGACATCCATGGGTTTTTCTGTACCCAGGGGACATTCTTGAGCAAAGTGTCCCAGGGCTCCACACCTAAAACAGGTGAAGGGAGCATGGTTGGGGCCATAACCATGCCTAGGAGGTGACTTAGGGGGTCAGAACATGGGAGACAGCATCCGTTCCGACTTCTCATTCTGCCTTCCTGAGCTAATGGGTGAATTCTTCCACTTCTCACTGTCTGCTTCAATGACCGACTGGGCTTCCTTATACCCCTCAGCTATCTCTAATGCACTCTCCAGTGTAAGCTTGAGGTGCTGACATACCCACTGTTTCATCAGGGCGGTCAAACTCTCCAAAAATTGCTCCATTAGCACAATCTTGGCTACTCTGGCCCAGTCTTTCCTTCTGGTTGCAGTCACTTCCATGCAAGCTTCTTCAATCAGCAGAGGAACCTTCAAAGGCTTTCATCTGGAACCCTCTTTTCTGAATCGCTGGTGGTAGGCCTCTGGTATTGTGATAAGGAAGCTTATCATAGCTCAGGTAGGAGCTATAGAAAAGATGATGTGACTCTGAACAAGCAACCTGTCAGTTCTGGTAGAAGTAAGAAAACAGAGTTTTCACATAAAAGACTACCAGTCCCAGAATGCACCAGGTTTCCAGCAGCCATGAGAGGGGCTGAAGTGAGAAAATGTGTGTGCAATCAAGAGAGCTATGAGGTAATCCCTAAGCACTCATCTCAAAGGGCAGGACCTGATTCAACACAGCTGCGCTGTGTTAGGGAGGAGCACACATTAGAACAGAATAAGAATAGAGCTTATTCTTCAGATAACAGCTTCAGGAAGAGATACAGCTACAGAGACAGCTTTAGACACAGATACAGCAACGGCTACAAGCTCAAGCACCAGTATCACCTGGAGAAACAGAAGCCAAGCCAAGCGGATAGAGAAAGAAGGAAACTCTCTGGAAGGAAGAGAAGAAAGCCCATTGGATGGTCTGGGAGAGTCCAAGGCAGTACCTATACTGGGAGGTATTCCAAATGCCAGCAGAGTCCATTGGACTGGAATCAGCCAGAGGAATGGAATGGCAGAGATAGGAATCACCAGTGGCTACCTGGAAGAGAGAAGACTGCACGTGGAAGGGACTTTCAGACCAAGGCCAGAAGGTATGTGAGAGGAGATCCAGTGTCCAGGGATCAAGATTGGAAGGCTGGACATCAGAATTGGATTACATACTGGCCAGGCTATACAGAGAGGAATTATGATAGCAGGAGAGGCTCAGGTATGAACACTGATCCAGACCCTATCTATAATAGAGAATGGCAGCAAGGGAATAAGCATTCTCATGATAGTGCCTTAATGAAAGACTCGTCTGTGCCAATGTATGATAGTGACCCTATGCTGATTGATGAAGGGGGAGATACAGCAGATGAAACTATTTACATGGACTGTTCTCTATCTAAATGCTATTGCTAGCTTTCTGTGAGCAAACACATCAGCCATCACAAAGAAACCTAACTTTGTTCTTTATTTCCACTGCAAACAGCTCTTAAAGCAGGATTTGGGTTCACACAGTAGCAGCCAGCCAGCTAAAGGCTTTCAGCTGGTCAATTGATAGTAATTAAAGCTGCACCTGATTGTGTGTGTGAGCAAGGGAGAATCACTGCTGGGATCTGCGTGGAAAATAAGCAGAAGTTAACCTAACAAACAAAGTTTATTCATTTCTTTGTGCCTTTGTATTTGGTAATTATTTGCTAAGAAAACATTAGCTAATTGCCTGACAAGTTGAAGGTTGTTTTCTGATTTGCTTTGTGACTTTATGTTATCCATTTAAACACTGCAAGCAAGTAACCTCATTTATATTGCTACCAAGCATATTTGTGCTGGGTGAATTAAACCCCATCAATAAAAGAAGTATTTTATTGGCCTTACCACTCGTTTCACAACTCAATTATTGTCTTCAGCTGTGTTTGGGAGTGAAAGAACTACATTACCCACAATACCTTGCAAGAATCATATGAATATATGCATCGTCAAGATTGTGTAAGTTCTCACCCTAGGCAGCCGTCTGACAGTATATACAGTCAGTCTATTCCAATATGGCAGCCTTGACAGCTGCATATGTAGCTTGCCCATCAGGGTTGGCATCCTGAATTGCAGCAAATTCCCTAGGTAAGTAGACCAAGTTGCCTCCGGCCACCCTGCCATGTGGACAGTTTGTTCAAAGTTCACCAAAAAATGGTCAGGTTCATTTTCTGCTGTGATTTTCAGTAGCGTTTGTGCTGGAGGGTAGAGTAGCAGTCCCTGTAAGACTGAGCCAGGGAACTCCTCTGTAACTCCTCTTGCACCTAAATAAGCTCTTGTTGCTGTTGGTGTTGCTGTTGATACTGTTGCTGTTGCTTTTAATATTGTTGATGTTGCTGCTGACCTTCTGCCAGAATCTGGAGGAGTCGCTCCATCCTGGCTTGTTACTGTTCTCTTACAACACCACCACAGCTTCCTCTTCTGCAGCTGAGTTAACCCTGCAGTATTCCAGCTTCAATAAACTTTCAGTGGTCTCTGGTGGCCAAAACAAAATCTGCTTGTCTGGCACTGACTAAACCTCTACATCCAGACAATATGCAGCATCATAAAAGAACACAAGATAAAATACACAATCTATGCTGACGACATAATGATATACACACCAATCACCCCAACAACCCAGACTAAACCAAGATAACAGAGTGTCTCATGCACATGAACAGCTGGTTTCAAGACAACAACCTGACCATAAACTACAGCAAGACTTAGGCACTAATCATCACACGAAACTCCAACTTTATACCTCTACTCAACATCAAGATAGACAACACAACCATACCTATACAACCAGAATTGAAATACCTCGGAGTGACAATAGACAAAGAACTGAACCTTCAGTCCCACATCAGCAGAACCACCAAAAATGCATACCACAAGATGAGACTAGTCCAACGCCTCAAGCCCCTTCTCTCCCAGGAACACTTCCGCACAGTCTGTCAGGCACTAATAACCCCAATCCTAGACTTCTGCAACCCAATCTATCTTGGCCTAACAAAACAGACAATCAGGCCACTGCAACTGGTGCAAAACACAGCAGCACGCATAATAGCTGGCACCACAAGACAAGAACACATCACACCCACTCTAAAAGATCTCCACTGGCTACCAATCAGCTCCCGCATCAGATACAAGACAGTCATAAACATATTCAAAATCAAACAACAGTTATCAGCTTTCAGCCTACAACCACTCATACAACCTGACAGCAGCACAAGACCGAGGAGGAGAGGCACTCCAACTGCGTCAACACACCAAAGGACTTCACCAAGGTATGCAAGGACACCGAAAAACGAGCCCTATCAAAAGCAGCACCAACAATTTGGAATGCCCTCCCCGATGAACTACGGTCAACAACAGACATTAAGGACTTCAGGAAACTGCTCAAGACGACCCTCTTCATAGAGCACTATGGTGACATCAATTAAACTGTGCAACAGACAGTACCACAGCCCAACTACCCTCCCTTCTCGACACGTATATAGTATTGAAGTAAAGCCCTGATGTACATAGCATTGTATATAGCACATGTTGTAAATAGCTCACCAAGAATCAACGACACTCTACACACACACGCATTCACTGTTTGATGCATGCACACATTAGACACAATATTTTATCAATTGTTTGCAGTGTAGACTGCCTTGATTACAGGAGAAAGTGGTATAGAAATCTGTTTAAATAAATAATAAATAAAAATACCTTCTTCAAGCTCCCTAAATAGGGTGAGGCTAATCCTCTTAGCTCATACAAACAACAAAATCCTGACCTGCTGTAGAGGTCCAGCCATGGAAGGATGTGTATTTGTCCTCAGTCACATGGTTAGAGGAAATCCCCAAGCTACCACTATATGTGGTAGTGTGGCATGCAATGGGAAGGGGTTTTCTTTAAAACACAGGCCAGACAGCAGTTCAAAGAAAACAAAAGCAGTTTTTGTTCTGTCCCAGCTTGTTAAACTTTCATAAAGCAAAACCCAGAGCAGACAGCAGTTCAGGGAAAACAAAATCAGGATACTTCTGTCCCAGCCTGTTAAACCTTCACAAGCTGGTTGTTCCGGCCCTTCATCTAGCCCCAGTTAAAGTTCCTATCTCAGAACTCCTCTGCACAGCTTGCTTTGGAAGGATTCCTGGCTCCACGGGCCTCTCTCCCTCCTGCAGCCTGCTGGGTTCTTAAGCTTTCCTTGTGAATCACACTGTCCCTGAACTCTGAGCTGCAGACTCTCTTGAAGGGGACTGTTGATAGTCACTTTGGAGAGGGATGGGTAACATTCTATAGAGCCCATCACAATGAGTAGAATCTCTCCTGAGGTAGATAGACACATTTTAAGTATGTGCACAGGGACACTTTTTCAGTTCATTTTTGGTTCATCTGGCCTTTTCCCCCAGTTTTCAGACCTTTTCTGATTTGTTTTACACATTCATGTAAAACATTTTAACACAAAAATATTTTTAATGTGTGTTAGTTGACTTAATGCACATTAATTCATAGATACAGTAAATCAAGATAGTGTGCACTAAATCTTTTAAGGCATACCAATGAATCTAACATGTGCTTGCCTATCCCTAACAGATTTTGATGTACTGGGGAGTCTAAGTTGCTGTAAATGTCCTTATATTCATCAATATCACACTCAAGATTACAAATATGAGAGGATGCTAAATTCAAATATATCAAAAGGTGGGAGTGCCGATAATTCTGAGGGAGTGCTGATAGCAAAAGCTACGTCTGCTGGTGGGTAAGCAGAACTTGTGAGAATGCTTTACTTGAAATTTGTGCGTTTTACAGCTTGAAAAGAAGATGAAAAATGATTTCCTTTTATGTGCATGTTTTTGAAATTTTTAAATAAATTGTGAGTTAGATTGATTCTGTGCATAGAATTGCACATTTACTAGGCCAAATAGTATTTGAAGAAAAGAGTTTGCAAAAGAATTTTATCTTGCAAGAACAGTGATTACTGGTGCTTGATTCCCATCCTCCCTCCCACCAACCCTAGGCATTTTGGGGCTGATTTCATAAGGAACGCACAGAATGTTATGTGCTATTTACATGTACAAGTCCCTATTTTAAAGGATTTACACATGTGAATACGTGCTTGCATGCTTTAGGCAGTGACTATTCTTTAAGCACACACATGTCCAATTACATATACTTTCATTGTGTGTGAGCATAAGGGCGGAGCTTGGGTGAAGCATTGGCAGAGCATAACTTTATACACATAAAGTATAAAACTATGAGTTGCATTCGTTTCTGAACTATCTAGGTGCAGGTACTTACACCTGCTCTAGATTAGGCGTAACTGATGCGGGAACATTGAGGTATATCATTATGCCTCTGTTTTATAAAGTAAAGTACACACATATGTCACTTTCTAAAATAGGCCCTAAAATGCATGTAAACTGTGCAGGAGTTTATAAAAACATCCTCTTTATTTGATTTATAAGTCTTTACTCATATTAAGAAGTGAGAGGGAAGTTTTTTCACAAGAGTCAACTATGGATTAAATTAGGAATATGTGTTTGTTAGTGAGCATTTGGGTTATTAGTGGGCTTTAAAAAATTTAATGTATGCTAAATGGATTTAGTGTACATTAACCTATGAATAATTTTATTTATTTAACATTTCTTCCATACTGCTTTTCAGTTTATCAAGGTGGATTACACAGAACACAAAATCTGGGCTCATTGAAGAGTGAACAGTAAACGATAACAATATTAGTATGTAACTGGGTTTAAACTATATACATTAGAGTGTCATTGCACTAACCAAAGAATGTCAGTAGAGAATGGGGATGTGGGTTACATTGATGAATAGACTGTGGGGTGGAGGAGCATCATGTGTTAGGTATCGGAACCAAAGTATTCATGGAATAAAAAGGTCTTTAGCTTTTTACGGACCTGCGCCTAGCGATTGGCTCCAACCCCCTTCTGCGATTGGCTCCGGCTCCCCCCTGCGCCGTCGAGGTTGGTTCCAGCCCCTGCTGCACCGTCCCGTTCCATGACCACAAAGCTGATAGTGCTCCTGCTCTGCGCTGACGTCGGAGCAGACAAAATGCTAAAGAGAACTACTGTTGGCATTCACTATATCAGGGCAGAGCAGGTTTCTCCCTGGCAATACTGGAGGCCTGAACACAACAGATAGAGAAATCCCTCTCAGCACATGTTCTCACTTGCCTTCCTCGATGCATAATGGCAGAATTATGAATTACTCGTAGGTCCTCCTGCTTGCCAGAAAGAGGAACTGTAAAACACCAGTGCGTTTCCATCTGCACTCCCTCTCTGACTCACTTGAGCCCGGCAACGGCGTGCCGCCTTTGAGTTCGGCACCAGGATACCCTCTGCATGGCACTGATCAGGACGGGGGCGAGCATGCTCCTGACTGGAGATCCAGGACCAGCTGCCCTTACAAGGAGAGTCCGCCTGGCATTGCCTGTGGCCGAACGTGGTGAAGGAGGTCAGCGGCAGCGGCGGCCATAGGTTCAGCGGTAAAATCAGCCTCTCCCCCCACCTCCTACAACCGAGCATCACCCAGGTCCTAAGGTGACCTGTTCATCAAGGGAAAATTCTCCCTCTGCCGCAGGACTGTTGCCCCAAACCTCTCTGTCCTGCATGTGTCTTATGGCAATGGACTGCCTGCCCTGAACAGCAACTAGTGAAAGAAATCCCTAAACAGAGCTGTAGCACAATGGTAATACACTGACCTGTGATACAGGGGTCATGAGCTTGATTCCCGAGTGGACCTGATGAATAATAATATTCTACTACCGAGGGGAAGCTCTTGCAGAGGGGGAAACCTTGCAGGGTGCAATAGCTACCATGGGACATTCCTGCTGGGCCTTGGGCAGGATGGAGTGGAGGAATAGCCTAAGGTTTCGAACTCTGCCTTGGCAACAAGAAACCAAGCTTGATTCCGCCACACTCCATTAAGACCATCACCGCGCGGGCGGCAATGAGAGGAAGACCCTTGGCATCAGTGCGGTCAACCCCTGTTATCTGAAAACAGGCCTTTGGCAATGACCCAGCCGCCATTCATCTCAGACAGTGTCAAACTAAAGCAGCCTTTCCGCTGTCTGCATGTCCACAGGCATTGGCCCTCCACGTGGAAATCCTGGCTCTGGGATCTCGCCCTTATGAGCAGTCTTGACCCTTATCAGTGCTGGTGTCAGGCACAAACAGGGCCTAACCACAGCCTGCACCTTTCAAAAAAAAAAAAAGGGGGACCCTGCGCCAAAACCAGTAGCCAATAGGATACAGGCCGCACCCACGCCGGTATGAGCCAGCAGAGCGCAGTAGCCTTACCCCGGTGCAACCACTGGGGTCTCTCTTCATCCGGCATAGCAGCCCAGCTGCATACCCGGCCTCCATACGACATACCTCCACTACCAGTGGAGGAATGGCCTAGTGATTGGCACATCTTTCAGCTCCGACAGGTAGACCTCGGGTGGATCACCTAATTTCCCGGGAAGTTGCAGCACTATGCTACGTCCTGGTCACTTACGGTCGAGGGACCAGGTGTCTTACCGTGGCCCTTGTTGCAGAGTAGGCCACAGAGCATACTCGCCAGCCCAAACTATTAGAACACCTGATCTCCCCCAAATAGCCTGTGCTGGGCCGACTTCCTTCACACTCTGCAGTAAAAAAAAAAATATATATATATATATTATTTATATATATATATATATATATATATATATATATATGGGGAGTGTGAGACAACTACCAGACTGGTCAAGCCACATTCCATCAGGCCCACATTACCGGCATTATTGCTTCACGAGAGGTATGAAGCTACTTAGGACACCCGCCTGTGACTATGTCATGACTCCCGGGCCCAAGCGTGGGCTCAGCACCTCGCAGGCCCGCGACTGCGGCACCTTTCTTATTACGCGACAACCTACCACTTAACAAAGAAGGAGGCGATAGGGCACAAACAGTGCCATCTGCTGGCCGGGCCCCACAGAGCTAACCACGATGGATCTCTTCCTTGGAGACCCGATTGACCGAGGGCCGCCTCTAGAGTGGCGACAGCGCGGCACAATACATACAGGCCGGGGTGTTCAGGCAAGTCTCAAAGGCTCTCATCAATAGAGGCTCTCACCACTGTCGACTGAACAACAGCCTCCCTCAGACAAAGGCGGCCGCTCGAGGACCTGGGAATGGCACATGCCCTCTCCCACTTGCCTACCAGCAGGTCACTAATTAGTCACAATGGCCTACCCTGACCAAGCGAAACCTGTCCCATAACGAGAAAACCTTCTGACGGTCATGCCAACTACGGGTAAGCAGCCCCCCCCCCCCTTGGGGATCCTTTTGCCATGAACTTCTGCCACCAAGGCATTGAGGAGCCAACATGGCTACGGTATGGCGCCGCGCACACGGCCAGGTGCCTCTTAGGGTACTTGGGAGGGAGTGCCATAGTGTGGAACCATATATTGAGAAGGATCTCTGGTAAGTTGTTTGGTTGCTTGTTGTTTTGTGTATTGGGATGCTGAGCAAGTTCTGGTTTTGCTGTTTTCTTTTTCTTGTGCTTGGGAGCTTCAGAATAACTTTACGGAGGCAGTCTGTAGCTTGGTTATGAATGGACTTATAAATGATCATGATTGCTTTGTATTTGATGCGTGCCTGTGTAGTTTTTTGAGCACTGGGGTGATGTGTTCAGGTCTTGGTGTTGCTGTTATCAGTCTGGCTGCAGTGTTTTGAGCTAACTGGAGGAGATAGAGGGCATGTTTTGGGAGGCCTTGGAGGATGGAGTTGCAGTAGTACAGCTGAGGGCTGATAATGGTTTGACATACTTTATGGAAGTGGTTGAGGTCCAGGAGTGGGCGAAGGTTATGTAGTGTCTTTATCTTGTAGTACAGTGGACGTGATATTCTTTATGCGAGCCTGCATGTTCAGTTGTTGATCTAGGGTGACTCCAAAGACTTTAACCGGGAGGATGACCTTGCTTATTGTGATTGTTTCTGGGGTGAGAAGGAGGGATTTCTAGAGATAAACATGGCTTCAGCCTTTTTATAATTTAGAGAGAAGTTGTCTTTTTGACATTCTGCCATAGCATCAAAGCAAGCATGTATAGGAGTGTAGTCTGGTTGGTTATGGAGATGGGGGTGTAGAACATCAGGTCATCTGCATAAATGTGGTACAGCATATTGTGTCTTTGGAAGATATTGAAGATTGGTGGGATATACAAGTTGAAGAGCATGAATGAGAAGGATGATCCTTGGAGTATTCCTTGTTGTTGAATGATCTAGCTGTCTTGACTCTTATGCTGACTTGTGTGCGTTCAGTCAAGCAAGAAGGAACCAGGTCAAAGTGATGCTGCTTGTGCCTAGGTCTATTGGCATTCCTAGAGCATATTGTACTTTACGTTGATTAGCATGTTAAAAATATTTTTTAATGTGCATTAAAAATTTTTTAATAAAACAAATGTGTGAAATGAATCAAAATAAAATCTGAAAATTGTGAACAAAGTTCAAATGAACCCAAAACAAAATGTTTGCCCTGTGTACATCCATAATAATTTATATCCACAAGTGAGTAGCCCTGATGTTTGCAACAGACTAATTGTAGTCCGTTTATAGGTCTTTGACAAACTAAATAAACCAAAATGAAATTACATTAAGTTGGATTAAGTATCCTCACACCCAAATAACTTTAAATAACTTTATCAATTCAACAACATTAAGATACATACAGCAGTCCAGCAGTAAGATGAAGGCTATCAAGTCTTTTGCACTCAGTGCCATATGTATGATTAACTACCAGTTGGTGAGAAATTGTATCTCTCAGTACATGCAAAAAGAGCTCCTAGCTCATGGAGAATTAGGGGTATGTTTATTAAACCGTCTTAATGTAGCAGCGCCGACGTTATCGCGCAATATGTAATGTTATCGCATGATAATATTGAGCGATAACATCACGTATCGCGTGATAACGTCGGCAGCAGCGTTAAGGCACACTAACGCTGTGAAAGCTGGGTCTGAAGGGTGGAGTAAGGCTCCCCAGAGGGCAGAGATAGGGGTCAATGGGCGGAGAGTGGGTGGGGAGAGGCTCCATGCACACTAACGCCATGAAATGAATGTCTGAAAATTAGCGCCAATGAAAACCTTGCACTAGAGGCACATTTGCAGGAGAGAGAAACAATTTCAGTCAGCAATGTACAGCAAAGGCAGGGAAACACAGAAGTGATAGTAGTGATACATGTGCAGGAACCATAAAGGCAAATAAACATATAAAATGACCAAAACCACACTTGAAATCCCAATAACCAAGCTGGCCAATAGTGATATTAATGATAAACATAAAGCAACACTACTGACAAAGCGTAAAAAGGAAGATATCATGTTTGGAAGGGTCTATGCTCTGTCCCCCTACAAAGTGAATGATCCCACATTGAAATAGCGGTGATCAGGGTTTTTGTTGTTTATATTGGGCAGGTTTGTTAGGGCGTGCACATGTGCAGCAACAGCAGAGTGGGCATGTAGGAAAGGGCAACTGTACTGATGCTGTAAATGGGATACAGGGGGCTGCAGGTGGCACATGCTGTGGTCCAGCTGGGTCACAGTGCGGACTAGGCAGATGCCTAGGTGGCACATAGGAATGCCAAAACTGTAAAGCAGCAAGACAGCAACTGACGAGGGTCCAACATGGGCACGAGTGTGTGCCCACAGTGTCACAGGGGATATTACCCAGCAGGTACCCCAAAGGCACATAACACTGGCAGGCGGTGCTGGGGGGAAGCGCGCATGTCCATGTAGGCACCCCTACCCAACAACCCACACCATAGACAGCTGCCTACCGGCACACTGGATGGCCTGGGACTGCGCACTACCAGCACCACCGGCATAAGGGCATGTCAGCATGGTGGCGGAGGGGTGCTGGTGGCAGAGGGGGCAGTGGCATCTGCCCACAGCAGACCATAGCCAAGCCCCGTTTAGGTGGGTACCGTGCACTGCAACAAACAAGGTCTGTCTGATGAACAGTCATGGCATCCCCAGGGAATGATCTGCCCCTGTGGCAACAGTTTGGTGCAATACACACAGCCAGTGTGTTCAAGAGCAGAATGTCACAAGTCCCAGCTGTGGCTCCTGCCAACCCTGTCCTCATATTTTACCCAGTACTAAACCATGGTAATAAAGATGGAACTTTTATTGCAGATAAAATAAACATGCCTGAAACGCCTATATTTTACCCTACAGAGCACAGACACCATAAACATATGCAATCCCTAGAGCACAGTTTCCCAACTGCAGTCCTGGAAAGCCAAACACCATTCAGGTTTCATGCTGTCCCTAATAAATATGCCTGTGCTGCATTTGTATGCGCCGCCCCCATTGTATGCAAATGTATCTCATCCATATTCATTAGGGACAGCATGAAAACCTGAACAGTGTTTGGCCCACCAGGACCAGAGTTGGGAAACTCAGCCCTAAAGCAGAGGCCAACTGGGGTACAAACACCCACACCCACAGGCTCCACTATCCAAAGCCTCATGGAGAGTCAGGCTGTCGGGCCCTGCGCGGAGCAGCATCTCCCAGTACTGGCACCTGCATACCTTAGCAATACCGTCCTAAACTTGGGAACACGTTCCACATATATCAAAAGGTTGCTATGATTAATCTCAGATAACTAATCCTAAGTTAAACACGATTTGTTGATAGAGATTCATCATAGCAACCTTTCTGATATCTGTGGAGTGTGTTTCAGTTATTGATTCTGACAGTGTTTACCACCCCGGGGAGTGACCCCAACAGTTCTGTGTATCATAGCAATGCCTGCACCGTGCCCAGGACTGGTGTGGCGGCCAGGGCTGCCACAAACCTCTATATTTGCACAATGCTGGCATAGGTGTGGGAGTGTTTGTCTGTCTATCCGGTGTGTTGTGGCTGCCTACACCTTACTGAGCCCACACTGCTTGCACTGTTTCCAGTGTTAGCCTGCCAATGTGCATAATGAGGAGCAAGGTACTGTGGGTATGGCCCGGACAGGGTGGCCTGGGCAGGATGCATCTGCACAGGGTATAGGGCAATGGCTGGGACATTGTAGTGCCGACCACCACCTGCATGGACAGGGTGGCCACAGCATGTCATGCTGGGAGGTCACTCTCACTCTGACTGAGCAGTGACCACGGCATGGCTAGGTTCCCCCACAGTGCTATGCAGCATTTCTCTCAAGTGATATTTATGGGTTCTTTATTCTAGGGCTCAATCACTGATGTACCTGCTTGGTGTGTGTGTGTGTGTGTGTGTGTGTGTTCACATTCCATTTTTGGGTGTACATAGTCTTTCCAGGAACATGCACTATGTACTAGCCAGCAGACTGTCTGCAGTTAGCAGGGTGCAGTGGGTGGAGACTGACTGACTGTGCTTTCTGCTGGTGAATGTCAGATAGTGGTGGGGGGCAGCTGAGCTTCTCCAGCATTCTGCCTGTCTGCCATTGCCTTATGTGATGTGTACAGATCTGCATTGACTGCCCTGTAGGATGCCCGTTCCCCAGCAGGACTGGGGTTGATGGTCCTGTCTACTGCCACCATTGCAGAGATGTACAATATGGATCGGTTGGTGGGAGATCCTGTCCCCCCACCCTAAGCCACAGAGGTGGGTTGGGTGGTGCTACATAATCCGCTTTTGGGTCCAAGCACCTCCCTTCACCTATAACATGTGACCATGGCACCCACACAGGATATGCACTATTCTGGGTGCATCATAGTCGACAGGGGCTTGATGTGACTGGGAAATACAGACGGACACAGGTGTATCCTAGGTGTGTCTGCAAGGACTACCTAGCACTAGCACTGATGGGTACCTGCAGCATAGCCTATCTCAGCCAAGCCAGGTGCTGCGGACCTGGTGCTGGGTGCCCCACATCACCCTCAGGGTAAGCACAGGACCCGCACAATGTCATGATCTGTAGCTACTCTGTGCCAGTAACACACACGGTCAGTTCCCCCTATGAGGCCTAGGTGCTGTGGGGGTGCATATCCCATTATGTGATCAGCTGTAGACTCCTGATCTGCATGTGCAGTGCATCATGGGTACAGATGGGTTTATCCTATCCTGGTAACCACAGCAGACAGTTTGTGTGGTGACCTGCAGTCTTTCTGTAGCCAGCCAGCAGTGTGGTAGTAGCTATAGAGATGTAGCCTACTGGTTACTTCAATGACTGTAGAGGCAGAGGTCATGGGTTCAATCCTGCAGTGGTGTACTCTTAAGAAGGCTGTCTGAGGCATTTTCTTTTAATTTAAATCAGTGCTGCCAGCAGAAACACCCTCACAGTGCTGTAGCCTAAGGTGCCTCATAGGCACCCTCTAGGGCGCCCTGTAAGGCGCTCTAAAAGGTGCCCTGTAAAGTGCCCTATAAGGCGCCCTATGCAGTGCCCTATAAGGTACATTATAGAGTGCCTTGGCAGACAGGGCACTTTATAATGTAACCTATGGGGCGCCTTATAGGGAACCTTAGGTTACGGCACTGTGAGGGTGTTTTTGCTGGCAGCACTGATTTAAATGAAAAGAAAATGCCTCAGACAGCTGTTTTAGATTACACCACTGCAGGATCAAACCCATGACCTCTGCTTGCACAGTCATTGCAGTAACCAGTGGGCTACAATGTTATAACTTCTAACACTACGCTGGCATGTACTTAGGGTTAATGTGCGTTAACGTGCCATGGCGCCCACTATCGCGCGATGCATATTCTTGCTACCTCAAGACTGGAACGCCCACTCTTTATATGGCATTCTTCACATTATTGCTGCAACTAGCGCCAGTAACATTAGGACGGTTTAGTAAACATACCCCTTAGTCTGTTCTCTAGAGGCTAGTGTCAGACTTGAAGGAGCAAAGGAAAACACAAACGTATAGAGAGGAGACCTTCAGGGACATAGAAGAGAGGTTCCACATTCAGCCTGGCAGCCCTGAGTTGCCTTTGAGGATCAAGGTCACTAAAATCAAAACGTTACCTTGACATGATAAGAAGCAATACTGTAATTAGAACCTGCTCTACAAGTGTTGCAGTATCTTCTCACACTGAGGAGGTATCTCCAGGGGTTTATGCCAAGGAGGCAAAGTTAGGCCTGCCATTGTAGTTGTAATTTCAACTATTAGAAATGTAGGTAGCTTGGGGTAGGAGTTGGGGTGTGAGGATCCCGTGCTAATTTGCCGACCTGGCAGAGCTGATGCAAGGATATGAAGCACCCTAGGCAACCCCTCATTCCTACTGCCTCCCTGCTCCAGCTGCCACTGCCACCCATCTCTGGGACCTGCAGTGGCAATACAATAAAACATCAAAGCAGCACTTACCCAGAGCCTCTAAGGCTGTGTGCTGTTGGTGCTGCATTCTCATCAGCCAGTCCCACCCCCTCTGATGCAGACTTCCTGTTTGCATGGCGGTGGAACCCACAGGTCAGAGCACGGTGCCAAGTTCAGAGGTTCTGGGTAAGCGCTGCATTACTATTTTATTGTCATTGCCACCACTGCAAGTCCCAGAGAGGAGCAGCAATGATAGCAAGGGCAAGAAAGGGCCGCACTGTAAAGGCTGGTGCTCTAGGCAACCCTCTAGTTCACCTTATGGTAGCAATGGCCCTCAGGGCCGGATTTACCTTGAGTGAGGCCCTACGCCAACAAAAATTGTGGGCCCCCAGAAAAGATAAAAACGAGCAGGCCGGATCAGCTGCGCGCTGTTGGCCCTGACGTCATAATTAAACTGGGAATCCCAAAAGCCAAACTTGGAATGTACAACACTGTGGAAATAAAACTATACATTAATTTGCTCTTGTACTAAACAAAGCGCAGACGTTAATGATGCACATTTACCAGAGCTGACATATTCCAATTAATAAATTCAAAATAAAGAGATTTTTCTACCTTTTGTGCATTTTTTTTTCAGCTGCAATTGCTCCAGCCACTTTCTTCTGGTTTCTTCGTGTCAGCCCACCTCCAGTCTTAACCCCCCCAGCCCATTTCCAGTCCCAGCCCCCCCCCCCCCCCATCGGCTCAAGTAAACTTTAATAAAAAAAAATAAAACGCTGGCTGCTGCCCACAGCTGGCAAGGGCCCACAAAAATTAAACAAATTGTTAGCTTTTTTAAAAATTAAATTAAAAAAAAAAAACGCTGGCTGCTGCCGCGGCAGCATGGACTGTCCCGCGGGGCCCCCTCTGCCCGGCTGAATGGCTGAATCCCTCCCTCCCCGACGGCTGAGCCCCTCCGTGCCGGCTTTGAGAGGCGCGAAGGGAGAGTGTCTCCCTCGCGTCTCTGTTAAGCCCGCAGGGGCAGATGGGAAATTTCCCATCTGCCCCTGCAGATGGATAAAGCTAACCTAAGAGAAAAGGCTTAAGGAGCCGCGGAGGTTCTACCTCCATTTGTTTTCCATTGATGTGCTCAGAAAACCCCATGGAATGAAATGCATGCCACCCGCTCATAGAGACACAAATGTCAGTGCATCAGTCAGTGCGCTCAAGAACGTTTGGTGAAGGCTTAATTAATTCATACCAGGTGCCATATTTTCCTGTCTTACAAAGACTGGGAGCTTGCTTACTGCCCTTTGGAAGTTTAACCTTTGCATTTCCTTATGCGCACTTAAAGTGAGAGTCTAGCTTTCTATGCCGAATCAACCATGCATTTATCATACGGCGAGAGAGACAGAGCCGGTGCTTCCAAGATGTCTCATGCTACGCACTGGGTAGAATATGTTAAACTTTTGCTTTTCTGTCCCACGGGAGCATACCAGCTTCACCTGCCTGAGAAATGTTCAAATCGCTTAAAAAAAAAACAACAACCGTGGGTGATTAAAGAGTTACCCGAGCCCTCGGCTTCTCGGAGTTGAAAGATCAGGTTTCCAGAAGCGGAATCCCCTTTGCAGCTCTGTAAGTCCCCAGTTGCCTCTCACACGCCGCACACACTCGCAGCGCGATGAGTGACTCGGGCTGATCCCGGGGACGCCTCAGTCAGAGGCAAACGACCCCTTTTCAACACCCAGGAAGGATCAGGAAATTTCCCATCTGCCCCTGCGGGCTTAACAGAGACGCGAGGGAGACACTCTCCCTTCGCGCCTCTCAAAGCCGGCATGGAGGGGCTCAGCCGTCGGGGAGGGAGGGAGGGATTCAGCCGGGCAGAGGGGGCCCCGTGGGACAGTCCATGCTGCCGCGGCAGCAGGCAGCATTTTTTTTTTTAAATTTAATTTTTAAAAAAGCTAACCATTTGTTTAATTTTTGTGGGCCCTTGCCAGCTGTGGGCCCTACGCCACGGCATAACTGGCGTATAGGTAAATCCGGCCCTGCTGGCCCTGCTACCAGCTACTAAGGTGTCAGACTTCAAGCATCACTTAGGGTTTTAGAGAGGGCTAGGGAGGAGCCAGCTGCCATGGAACATGTAGGTATAACCAACAGAGGAAGTACAACAGAATGCTTCTGAAAGTCAAACTGAGGATTCTAGGTATGAAATTGAAATTCAGAAACTCTGAAGTAGCATGGTTGGAGGCTAATAGCACACGGTAACAATGTGTGGTGAGGCTAAGGCACGGTAGTAGCGCCTTCAAACAGAGCACACATTATCAAGTCCTTGAGCTGACACTGAGACAGGAGTGTCAAGCAGGAATGCCAACCATTTCCATTTTTGCACAGTGCACCAATGAGAGTGTAGGCGTGCATGTGTGTGTGCATGTGTGTATGGCTCCCCTTTCTCCTGTGGCTTTCTGTACTGCACTTTGGTTCACATTGTCCGAGTTTTTCTCAGCCTGTTTGGAAAATGTGAATAAGGCAAGGCAGAGGATTGTGGGTATCACCTGAAACAGCGCAAATTGGTCTGGGTGTATATGCCACAGTGGTAGGGTCACTGGCTGAGACACTATTGTGCCCATCTGCCACATGCATTGCCTGTGTGGCTACTATATGTCATGCTGAGATGGCACTCTCATTATGGCCAAAATGTGACCATGACACGGCTATGTATCCGCATAGAGCTATTATAATGTCTGTTTCCAGTAATGCGGATGTATCCTCTGTCTGGGGAGGCGAATCACTGAGCAAACGGTTGGGTGTCAATGCTGACTATCCCAAGGGAGGGTGCTCATGGTCACACTATGCATATGCCATGCATGCTGACCAGTAGACCAACCGCTGTTGGTTTATGCTTGGCTGACACAGCCCAGTGAAGGGCAGTCTTACTGCCAGTGCTGTAGTCAATTGTTAGTCTTCAGTGGTTGGGGCAACAGTGGTTCATGGCCTACTCACTGGTATCCTGGCAGGACAGTAGCAGCAGCAGCAGCCCTATGCCAGCCTATATGTCCTCCCACTGCAGTGGCTGTCCATGGCAGCAGCATATTAACTGCACTGTTATTGGAGGATTAGTGTCCAACATGGTCAGAACACAGGACTGAGCTGTTGCTGTCACTGTCACCTACAGCATGCAGGAAACAAGGAGAAAAGCATAACACCCTAGCAGTGATATGGACCTGAAGCACGGCTAGAAAAGATCATCTCTAACAGTGCAGGTTCAGTGCACTAGGTGCTGGGCACCCCTCCTCACCCTCAGGGTGACAGCTGAAGCCGCTCTGCAGCACGGCTTGCTGTTATGTGCATTTAGGACACACAGTCAGTGTGTCTTACTGAGCTGATATGCTGGATCAGTGCATTCTCCATTGAGTTTTCAGCTGCAGACTGCTGTTTTGCATGTGCAGTGCCTCATGCATTATGGAGGGCCCAACCTATACCGGCACAGACAGCAAACAGTTTGATCAGAGATCTTCAGGCTCTACACATTTGTGTAGAGCTGTATAGAGGTGTAGCCTACTGGTTGGTGCACTGTCTCCAGGGTCAAAGGTTCAGAGTTTAGTTCCCACTTATTTGTTTTGTGCCTAGGTGTGTTTTCCCACCTCGCACAGTCCTGGCTCTGCTGTGACCTGCAGACAATCGTTCTTCTACATTTCTATGCGTTATGGACATACATTGCCAACATGGCATTGGACATCTGTGAGCATGGCTTTAGTGGCTCTGCCACAGCACATTGCAGCGGGTCAGTGCTGCATATGCAACAAATGTTTGGATCAACTGGAATGGATGCATTTTCGGTTTTGCCATCATTGTGACCTCCCAGCTTTACATAAAGAGGATATATCTCATACTGTACATTCGGGCACCTAACACTCGTTGCAAAGCCATACCCTGCACTATTCTGACATCATTACTTGTCCGACATGGGGCAAATGGGTTCATCTTGTCCCTTTCTATCATGCCACTCTGTCGGGTGTATTGTCTTGCAGTTGCACAGGCTGAGGCACCAGTCCCACCTGCACAAATGGTGTTTCATGTACCCAATGGCACTGCTACTTTTGGTTCACACACACCAAATGCTTTTGGCCTGTATGATCTCATACATCCACCCACCACACACATTGTAAACTTTCTGCTTGGGAAATCCATGGCATAGCCTTGCACCCACCATGTGACCGTTAAGGTGATTCATGGTGTTGCAGCTTACTGGCAGTAAGCTGTCCCACAATGGCCATCAGAGGTCTTTTGCAGCAGTTACCCATATCATGCACACCTCTCTTGTGTCTGCTCCACATGAGCACTCATGGACAAACTCCTTTTGCTGTCCACATCAGGAACATGCTGCCTCCATCTAGACACTGTCCTGGCCTATAGCATGCCACACACTGACAGTACATCTGGATACATGTCCACACCTCACAGAAACTATAATGTTGCTTGTGGCATGGTGTATGCTTTTAGGAGCATGTAGGACTGCATGCCTATCACAGCACCACCTGAACTGCTTTTTCTTCAGACATTCTGGCTTGGATGTCATATGTAAAATGTCACTTCATATGTCTGCTAAAGTTACACCTGCTACAGAGATAGGCTCAGGCATAGGCTAATCAGAAACAAAGAAAACTGAAGCACTTTAGGAATCACAGACCCATGAGGTAATACTTAAGTAGTGCCTAAGTTGAGAGCATTTTGATCTTCAGCTACATTAGTAAGGGGTTCAATGTTTTTTATTCATCTGGATAAACTCCCTGGAGAAGGAGGAGGAGGAGGAGGTGGAGTCCTGGCAAAGGGGCTCAGTGAAATCCCAGAAGAGGGAGAGGTGAGTAACATAGTAGACACAGTCAAAGTCAAGACATTTCCACTGCCTACTAGAATAAGATGTCTGTCCATAGGGCCACTCACTTTGTAGCTGTGGTTGCCATCATCTAGTGATTATGATAGGCGAAAGATAAATAGAAATAAATTAAATGAAATCTTCAGATCCTTCTTGCCTTTATCCTTTCTCTTTCTCATCTTAATAAAAAAAAGTTTCCTAGCTCCAAACCCCCAAATAGGCACAGAAGAGGCACCAAAAGGCTGTCCCCCTTTGGTCATGAGCCTCTTTGATCAACTGAAAATTTAAAGTACAGTGACTCCAATGATATCACGGGAGGCAGAACTTCCTCTCAATGCCAAAGTTTCCAGCTGATTCAGGGATTCCTAGAATACGATGTTCGCTAGAACTTGCCCTGGTTATGACTTCCTCCTCTCCCACCAGATGCTGTAGGCAGCTGAAATTTAAAGTCTAGTGATGCCAATGACATCATGGGAAGGGACTTCCTCTTGGTGTCTAAGGCCCCAGCTGATTCAAGAATTTCCAGGCTCAAAGGTTCGCTGTAGCTCACCCTAGGTATGATGACTCCCTCTTCTCCCACCAGATGCCACGAGAAGCTGAAGATTTAAAGTTCAGTGATGCCAATCACATCACAGGAAGCAGGACTTCCTCCTGATGCCAAAGGCCTCAGCTTGTTCAGGGATTCTCAATCTCTGGCAGGGGCTGTACTAGGGCTCCTGGCATCTCCCTGCAACCTATAGATCAGTTCCCCCCCCCCCCCTCATTATATTTATCTCAATGTGTGGCTGTAGTTGCACCTGTGGTATTTTGCCATGTTGAAGAATGGTAACTGCAGGGGAATGTACCTGTCTTTCTGCAGTTAGCCTACAGCCCCACCTTGGTAATGTGGCCCATATGTGTTACTAGCATGAAGCTTAGGAAACATGCTACTAAATAAGAGGAGCTCAATAGCACCAATGCAGCACCTCACACTTCCACAAAAGAACTTGGCGGCCCCAACACAGCATTTCCCATCTTCACAAAAACAAGAGAAGCTTTGTGACCCACAACACAACATCTTCCAGTCCAACACTAAAAGGGGCTTGGCAACCCCAACATAACGCCTGAAACTGCATAGTGGACCAGCATGGTGTTAGTGTAAGAACATAAGAACATACGATATGCCATACTGGATCAGACCAAGGTCCATCAAGTCCAGAATCCTGTTTAAAACAGTGGCCAATCCGGGCCACAAGTACCTAACAGGTTCCCAAAAAGGCATACAGGTTCCACAATGCTTGTACTGGGGTAGCAGTGGATTTCCCAGGTCCTTTTTAATAATGGTTTATGGACTTTTCCACCAGGAACTTGTCCAAACCTTTTTAAAACCCAGCTACACTAACAGCTTTTACTACATCCTCCGGTAATGAATTCCAGAGTCTAAATACACGGTGAGTGGAAATAATTTATCTTACTAATCTTAAATGGGTTATGTTGTAGCTTCATTGTGTGTCCTCTAGTCTTTCTATTTTTGATGGCATAAACAATTGATCTTAGTTTATCCCTTTCCACTCATTCATTAATTTATAGACCTCTATCATATGTCCCCTCAGCCGTCTCTTTTCCAACCTTTTAAGCCTTTCCTCATAGGGGTATCCTTCCATCCCTTTTACCATTTTGGTGGCTCTTCTCTGTACCTTTTCTAATTCTCCTGTATCCTTTTTAAGATATGGCGACCAGAATTGTACACAATATTCAAGGTACGGTCGCACCATGGAACGATACAGAGGCATTATAATATCCATTGTTTTATTCTCCATTCCTTTCCTTATGATTCCTAGCATTCTATTTGCTTTCTTGGCAACCGCTGCACACTGGGCAGAGGGTTTCAACATCTTATCCACAATGACGCCTAAATCTTTTTCCTGGGTGGTGGTTCCTAATGTGGAACCTTGCATCATGTAACCATAGCTTGGGGTGTTCTTTCCTAGGTGCATAACTTTGCACTTGTCCACATTAAATTTCATCTACCATTTGAACATCCAGTCTTCCATTTTATCAAGATCCTCTTGCAATTTTTCAGAATCCTCTTGTGTTTTAACAACTGAATAATTTTGTATCATCTGAAAATTTGATTGCCTCACTCGTTATTCCCATTTTCAGGTCATTTATGAGTATTTTAAAAAGCAGCAGACCCAGTAGAGATTCCTGGGGTACTCCACTATTAACCTTTCTCTACTGAGAAAATTGGCCATTCAGCCCTACCTCTGCTTTCTATCTTTAACCAATTCCTGATCCACAATAGTACACTGACTCCTATTCCATGACTTTTTAATTTGGCCAAGAGTCTCTCATGAGGGACCTTTCCAAAGGCTTTCTGAAAATCTGAAACTATATCAACTGGCTTACCTTTATCTACCTATTTATTCATACCTTCAAGAAAATATAACAGATTAGTAAGACAAGACCTTCCTTGGCTAAAGCCATGTTGGCTTTCTCCCATTAAATCATAACTATCTACATGTTCATTAATTTTGTTCTTTATAATGGTTTCTACCATTTTTCCTTGTACTGACGTCAAGCTCACTGGTCTGTAGTTTCCTGGAACACTCCTGGAACCCTTTTTAAAAATTGGTGTTACATTGGCTATTTGCCAGTCTTCAGGCACTTCAGATGATTTTAATGATAATTCGCAGATTACTAAGGGGTATGTTTACTAAGCAGTCTTAACGTGCCCCCGGCGATAGTGTGCAGGATACCATAAAAGGAGTGGGCGTTCCGGTCTAAACGTAGCAAACCAGGATTATCGCGTGATAACGAGCACCGCGCACATTATCGGGCGATGGATTGAGCTATGCACGTTAACGCACGTTAATCTTAAGTAGGTGCGCTGACATATAAACAGAGCAGTAGAGGTGTAGCACAATGGTTAATACACTGACTGATAGTACAGGGATCATAGGTTTGATCCCCCAGTGTGCCTAATGAATAAGGCTAGCTGAGGCATTACCCTTTACATTTAAGCAGCACTTAGTGAGGCATTTTAGTTTTATTTTAATTAGTGCTGCCAGAAAACACACCTTCACAGTGTCGTAACCTAAGGTGCCGCGTAAGGCACCCTATAAGGCACTTCAGAGGGCACATTATAAAGTGCACTGTCCGTCAAGGCACCCTATAATGTCCCCTATAGGGCGCCTTATAAGGTGCTTTATAGGGCGCCTTATAAGATGCTTTATAAGGCACTTTATGGGGCGCCTTAAGGTTACAGCACTGACAGGGTGTTTTTGCTGGCAGCATTAATTTACATTAAAAATAGACAATGCCTTGGACAGCCCTATCAAATAACCCCACTGTGGGATCAAACCCATGACCTCTGTCTCCACAAGCAGTGAAGTAACCAGTGGACTACATTTCTGTTGCTATTAACACACCCCTGGCTGGCTACAGAGGGACTGCAGGTCACCACACAAACTGTCTGCTGTGGCTAACAGGATAGGGTTAACCCACCCGTACCCATGATGCACTGCACATGCAGATCAGCAGTCTACAGCTGATCACAAGATGGGGTATGCACCCCCACAGCACCTCGGCCTGGTAGGGGGAACTGACCGTGTGTGTTACTGGCACAGAGTAGCTACAGACCGTCACATTGTGCAGGTACTGTGCTCACCCTGAGGGTGAGGTGGGGTGCCGAGCACCAGGTCCGCAGCACCTGGCTTAGTTGAGCTGGCTATGCTGCAGGTCACCATCAGTGCCAGTGTGTGATTAGGTAGTCCTTGCAGACACACCTAGGATACACTTGTGTCAATCTGTATTTCCCAGTGTAGTCCTTGTGGACTATGATGCACCCAGAATAGTGCACATTCTGTGTGGGTACTATGGTCACATGATTTAAGTGACTGTGGGGGTGGTGTTTGGACCCATAGGTGGATTGTGTAGTACCACCCAACCTGCCCTCTGGGGCTCAGGATCTCCTACCAACAGATCCACATTCTACATCCCTGCAATGGTGGCAGTAGAGGGGACCATCAACCCCAATGCTGCTGGGGAACAGACACCCTACAGCACAGTCAATGCAGATCTGGACATATCCATAAAGCAATAGTAGACAGACAGTAGGCCTGGAAATGCTCAGCTGCCCCCCACCACTATCTGACATTCTCCAGCAGCAAGCACAGGGAGTCTCCAGCCGCTGCACCCTGCAAGGTGTTCCAGCCATACACATGCTAACTACAGACAGTTTGCTAGCTGGTCCATAGTGCATGCTCCTGGAGGAGATGTGAGCACACCCACCAAGCAGATAAGTCAGTGATTAGGCCCCAGAAGGAGAACCCATACATATTACTTGAGAGAAATGCTATACAGCACTATGGGGAAACCTAGCCATGCCGTGGTCACTGCTCAATCAGGGTGAGAGTGACCTCCCAGCAGGACATGTTGTGGCCACCCTGTCCGTGCAGGTGGTGGCTGGGCACTACAATGTCCCAGCCATTGCCCTATGCTCTGTGCAGATGCATCCTGCTCAGGCCGCCCTGTCTGGGCTATACCCACGGTACCTTGCTCCTCATTATGCACATTGGCAGGCTAACACTGGCAACAGTGCAAGCAGTGTGGGCTGAGGAAGGTGTTGGCAGCCACCACACACTGGATAGACAGACATACCCTCCCACACCTATGCCAGCATTGTGCAACTATAGAGGCTTTTGGCAGCCCTGGCCACTGCACCAGTCCTGGGCACAGTGCAGGCATAGCTGTGGTATTCAATACTGTTGGGGTCACTCCCCAAGGTGGTAAACACTGTCAGACAGCAGACCTGAAACACACTCCACAGACATCAGAGAGGTTGCTATGATACAGCTCAACGAGCAGATTGTGCTTAACCTAGGGTTTGCTATCTGCCAGTAATCATAGCAACCTTTTGATATATGTGTACCATATTCCCAGGTTTAGGGTGGCAATGCTATGGTATGCAAGTGCTAGTATTGGGAGATGGTGCTGCACGCAGGGCCCAACATCCTGCCTCTCCAGGAGGCTTTGGATAATGGCGCCTGTGGGTGCGAGTGTTTCTGCCCCTGTTGGCCGCTGCTCTAGGGCAGAGGTTCCCAACTCCAGTCCTGGTGGGCCAAACACTGTTCGGGTTTTCATGCTGTCCCTAATGAATATGCATGGATACATCTGCATACCATGGGGGCGGTGCATAGAAATGCAGCATAGGCAACTTTATTAGAGACAGCATGATGCCTGAATGGAGTTTGTTCCTCCAGGATTGCATTTGGGAAACTCTGCTCTAGCTATTGCACATGTCTATGGTGTCTCTGCTCTGTAGGTTAAAATATAGGCATTTCAGGCATGTTTATGTTATCTGCAATAATACGCTATAGGGCATAACTGGCTTTAAGATAGTTTGTAAAGTGGAGTTAAGGTAAGAACAGCAGTCTTTACCAAGTTTATAAATACAACATCTTAATCGTGTTTAGTTACACTTGTTATTGCTGTACCTTTTTGTAGATAGTGCTGATTTAAAAGTGCACACCCCCTGAAGAAGAGCTGAAACGCATGGATGGTACCTGGAAGGTGGCGTTGGGGACATTGCAAATATTGTTTGGCATAAGCACAAGCTTTCCGAATTTCAAACATTGGATCAAATATTAAAATAAGTTCCGATCATTATTAAACTACAGCACTTTGTAGAAGATTAAGAACCGCGTTCATCGTCATTGATGCTACAAGAGTAAGCGACCTTTGGGTATGTTACCCTGAGTATTGCTATTCTCAGTCTGAGACCATTGGTTCTATATATAATTCACTTTCTGTGAGTATTTTCTACTTCGGATAGTTGTAGTAGAGTGAAATCTGGAGAATCTTACATGTATAGAGGGATACATTTTTATTATATTGTCAGTCCCATTAGACCATGACTGAGTAATTTCGTTCTTTATGATGGTTTCTACCATTTTTACCAGTGCTGACGTCAGGCTCACCGGTCTGTAATTTCCCGGATCACCCCTGGAACCCTTTTTAAAAATTGCGGTTACATTGGCGATCCTCCAATCTTCAGGTATTACAGATGATTTGAATGAAAATTCACAGATTACTAATAGCAGGTCTGCAATCTCATATTTCAGTTCTTTCAACACCTTTGGATGTATACCATCCGGCCCAGGTGATTTGCTACTCTTCAGTTTATCTAATAGTTGTAATACATCTTCCCGATATATCAATATTTCCTTCAATTCTTCCGCACCTTTAAATACCACTTCAGTCATGGGTAACATCCCTACATCTTCCTCAGTAAAGACCGAAGCAAAGAATTCATTCAGTCTCTCCGCTATCGCCTTGTCGCCTCTTAGTGCCCTTTTAACCCCTCTATCATCTAATAGACCAACTGACTCTATCACAGGTTTTTTGCTACGAATGTACTTGAAAAAGTCTTTATTTCAAATTTTTGCTTCCGCAGCAAGCTTCTTCTCAAATTCTCCTTTGACTGCCTTATCAATACCTTGCATTTGACTTGCCAGTGCTTGTGCTGTTTCCAGGTTTCGTCATTTGGCTCTTTTTTCCATTTCCTGAAAGATGCTTTTTTGGCAGCAACAGCCTCTCTGACCTCACCTTTAAACCATGCTGGCAGTTTTTTGGACTTCCTTCCACTTTTCTTAAAGCGTGGAATACAGCTGGTCTGGGCTTCCAAGATAGTAGTTTTCAACAACACCCAAGCTTCATGTAAGTCTTTAACCTTTGCAACTGCTCCTTTTAGTTTTTTCTTAACTATTTTCCTCATTTTATCATAGTCTCCCTTTCGAAAGTTAAAAGGTAGTACTGTGCATTTCCTTACTATCCCTCCTCCACTAATTAAATCAAACGCGATCATGCTATGATCACTATTGCCAAGTGGCCCCAACACCCTTATCTCTTGCACTAGGTCTAATATGGCTTCCCCTCTGGTCGGTTCATGAACCAGCTGCTCCAAGAAGCAGTCATTTATTTCATCTAGGAACTTTATCTCAATAGCATGTCCTGCTGTGACACTGACCCAGTCGATACCGGGGTAATTGAAATCACCCATTATTATTACTGCGCTGTAACTTTTGTTAGCTTCCTTGATTTCTTTGAGCATTTCATCATCCATTTGTTCATTCTGGCCAGGCAGTCGATAGTACACCCCCACTGCCATCGCCTTCCCCTTTTTACATGGAATTTCAATCCATAGAAATTCTACAGCAAATTTTGTTTCCTGCAAAACTTTAATCCTTTCTGACTCAATGCCCTCTCTAACATAGCCAATATCAAAAAGTCAAAACAGAAAAAGCCAGAAAATCAGCATATTAAACCTCAGTGAGCTAACAAAAACCAAAAAATCGTAAGGGAAAATCCAAATTTTTTAATGTCGGGATCCGCGGACAAGAGCTGGGGAGAGGAGAAACCCCCCACTCAGTGTCAGCAGAGACCTTTTATTTATTTTATCAAAACCCTAACAAATAAACTCAGTAGTGAAAATCACTTATCTGATAAAAAACCAAACGGGCAGCAAAACTCCAGACAGCGACATGCATGTTTCGAGCCGCCAAGGCTCTGTATCAAGCTGGTTTCAAAATGTGCACGCCCTGAAAAACGCTGAACACTTCCGGCGATTTAAATACCCAGACGTAGTTCAAATGGCTGCCGACACATACGTAAGCGTTACGTCAGACCGGTAATAATGAGGACAAAATCTGCCAATGCAGAGCAATTAAAGCAAGCTCCAACAGTCACATTCCAAATTCAAGCCAAAGGGGGACACTGTATTCAGTTGATAAATCCAACGTTGTTCACGGCGTTGTAGTTGGTGTTCACGATCTCCCCCTCTCTAACATAGAGCACAACCCCTCCACCAATTTGATCAGCTCTGTCATTACGATATAGTTTGTACCCAGGTATCACAGTGTCCCACTGGTTGTCCTCCTTCCACCATGTCTCTGATATTCCAATTATATCTAACCTCTCATTTAGTGCTATATATTCTAACTCTCCCATCTTATTTTTTAGACTTCTAGCATTTGCATACAAGCATTTTAGAGACTGTATTTTGTTCATATTAATCTGGCTATTTGTAGACATGGGTAATTTGGGATCTTTAAGCTCTGTCTGCTCCATACTCGAGGGCTTTTGGGCTACTTTACTCTTTTTTGGAACCTCTCTGCTTTTGGTAGTATCCTTCAGGGATACATTCTTCCGAACCTTGCGCTCCTTTTTAAGGGTTAATGCCAGCAGCCTGGTTCCATCCCGGTTAAGGTGAAGCCCATCCCTTCAGAAGAGCCCCTCCTTTCCCCAGAATGTTCCCCAGTTCCTTACAAATCCAAAACCCTCATCTCTGCACCATTGTCTCATCCACCCATTGAGATTCTGGAGCTCTGCCTGCCTTTTGGGTCCTGCACGTGGAACAGGAGGCATTTCGGAGAACGCTACCCTGGAAGTTCTGAATTTCAACTTCTTACCTAAAAGCCTAAATTTAGCCTCCAGAACCTCCCTACCACATTTTCCTATGTCATTGGTACCGACATGTACCAAGACAGCAGACTCCTCCCCAGCACTATCTAAGACCTTATCTAGGTGGCGCATCTGTCCATCTCTTTCTCAACCTATTTACCTTGGGCCCAATTTTCTTCTGGGTGGGCTATGTGCGGCTACGGCACATAGCCCTGTATGCACACCTTTAACCGTGGATATTCAATGCTGAGGTGATGGCTTTAAATATCCGGGTTGTGCGCCAAGGGGTCAACGCCGCAGAACCTAACCATGTAGTGGCGATTTTGGACCACTATGCGGTTAGTGATCCTCAGCTAGAACTAGGCGAGCCAAAAGTTGGCCTAGTTTTTGCCGCAGACCACTAACCGTGGAACATTCCAATATCGCTGCTACATGGCTAGTGCCAATTTCTGCCTCTGCTCTGCCCTGAAATGCCCCCAACATGCCCCGATGCTAACCAGATAGCATCAGGGTGCATAGGGGAAATAGTCGGGGATATTCAACGGTACTAACCATTTAGGTGATGTTGAATATCTCTAAGGCATTTATATGGTTTACTTGGCTGTAAACTGTGCAAATGTCTTTCAAATATTGGGCCCCTCGTGTTGATCTTCTCCCCTCTCTCTCCCTATTACCTCATGTCCTTCATTCCCCCTCCCAACATTACCCCCATGTCCAGCATCTCCCCTCTGTCTTCCTATATTCAATCCCCCATATCCAGCATCTTCCCATAGCCCCATGTTGAGCATCACCACTCCATCTCAAAAATTTCCATTCCTTTTTCTCCCTATGCCCCCTTCCCAAGTCCAGTATCTCCCTAGCTCCACCTCGGAGTGTAGCATGTCCCCTCTGCCTCCCTATTCCCCTGACCCCTATCTAGCATCTTCCCTTTGTATCCCTGTGCCCCTCCACATCTAGCATCTCTCCTCCACCTCCCAATGTCTCCCCCATGTCAGGCATCTCCTCTGTTTTCCTGTAACTTGCCTCCCACCCTTGTCCAGCATCTGTGCCCAGAGAGGCAGATTCTGCCAGCAGGACAAGCTGCTCCCATGGGCAGAAGGCAGCACAAGGCTGCAATTCTAGCCCAGAGAGGTGAATGCTGCCTACGGAACATGCTGCTCCCGCAGGCTGGATCCGTGTCTCTGAGTCACGAGCTGTGCTGCCTTCTGCCCATGGAAGCAGCATGTCCCACAGTCAGGATCCGCTTCCCTGTGGCAGCCTTGCTCTGCCATTTGCCCAGCGCCGTGGTTATCATCCTGCATGGAGGCAGCAGTAGCAGCTGCGGTGAAAGTGGGAGGGTGGGGATTCAGTGGTGAGGCGGCAGGTGGTTAGCACTGGTGCTCCTCTGGTGTCAGCACCCCCATTGCCATGCTTACCAGCCCTGATCTCTGGGCTTTGCTGGAGTTTACTATAGCTATGATGATGCCCTCCTCTCCCAGCAGTCCCACAGGCAACTGAAAATTTAAAGCATGTCGATGCTGATGATGTCATAGAAGATAGGGATTCTTCCCATTGTTGAAGGCCTCAGCTAGTTCTAGGATTTCCAGTCTCTGATTTCTGCTGGAACTTGCCCCAGTTATGAGGACTCCTTCCTCTCCCCAATTGTTTCTTTTACTGATTTTTATTTATTGTATTGTGATTTCTTATGGTAGAACTCTTATGCTTTTTTTTGGTGAGGTATATGCTGAAGTCAAAATAAAAAACAAATACAAGTAATATACAAATAGTCATTTTGGTGATTTTCTATATAGCAAATGTGCATTTACATGAATAAAACAGCATTTTGAAAATTGTCCACCAATTATGTGGTTAAAGGTTGCATACTATATAGCAGTGATTCCCATAGTGGGTGGCACTGTCGCTGAGGGGCATTGGGCTAATCTTGGGCGCGTTGAAAGACAAAGTGGTAGTGTGGGAGTGCTGCACTACCCTAGGTGGGTGCTGGAGGAATAAGCACAATAAAGCAGCTTGAACAACTAAGAAGTAAGAAAGTATACATATTGTACAATATAAATTGACTGTATACTAAATCAGCATATGTTTGCATCATCATACGAGAACGAACATGATTACATGAGGGGGGTTTCACTAGCAAATTTGGCATGAATAAGCAGTAAGTTGCATCCAGCATGTCCGATTTGTATGTGCGAACAAAATATACCGAAAGCGAAACGCAATAGATAACCTCATAAAACAGCCATTGGCCAGTCTTGGATGGCGGAAAGAAATAATATGTGGTGGGAATGACATTATTGCTTGGAAGGCGGACAATCTGTGTCCAACATGTTCATTTCGGACACATCAATCGGCAAAACTGAACTAAAAAAACCAAAAGAGTAGGCACACTATTTTATTAAAATAGTTTTTGGAAAAATGTTAATTTCTTTGGTGTTGTAAATTAAATGAAAAATTCAATTCCATCATTAATGTTATTGAACAATACTATTTATGTTATTAATTAAATAAAAGCTTTTATTGAAATTTTGAGGTATTTGTTTTGAGTAATAGCCTCACTGGGTGAAGGAGTGGTGCTGTAATAAATTTATGGAACCAAGGGGGCAGTGTACCGAAAAGGTTTGGGAACCACTGCTCTATAGCAAAAAGGGCAGGGCTTGGGGCAGGGTTGTGGCATGCACAAGCATAGCACTCTATTCACAAACAATCCAGTGTGCATGCTAACCTAGGGTCAGAAGATGTTAGTATTAAAAATAGCGCATACCAGCATATGTATTTATTTAATTGATCGATCTATTTTTTATCCACCCTTTTAAAAAGAACATCACCCAAGACAACAAATAGCATAATAAATAATCAATTAAAATAAAAACATATTGAAAACAACCAATTAACCCTACATGAAATAACACAATATATGAGTGAACCAGTTCACACAACATTGAACTTATACAAAGCACATAATCCATATCTCTCTGTGGATTGCTGTCCACATTGTGTCTATCCCCTGGGTTTTCTTGGTGAGCTGTGAAAGGAAGTAGATTGTCAGGTTTTCCTTCTGCCTAATAAGCACATCTGGTATTACAAGGTGGTCTCCCATCCAAATACTAACCATGCTTGAATCTATTTAACATCCACGATCAGGCACATGCAGGGTAGCATTGTGATGTAAACCTTGTTAAGTGCCATCGAGTTGGTGTCGACTCATGGCGACCCTTGGATAGTTGTCCTAAATTGTGTTCGGTCTTCAGTCAGGCGGCTCATTGGTGACAGAGTGGCACCCATAGCTGCTGTTATTGTATCGATCCATCTCATTGCTGGCCTTCCTCTTTTGCGTTGACCTTCTACCTTGCCAAGCATGATGTCTTTCTCAAACAATCTCTCTCTTTACATGATGTGTCCAAAGTATGAAAGTTGAAGTTTTGTCATCTGAACTTCTAAACAAAGCTTAGGTTTGATCTCCTCTAGAACTGACTAGTTTGTTCTTTGGGCAGTCCATGGTATACACAGTATTCGCTGCCAGCACCATAATTCAAAGGCATCAATTTTCTTACTGTCTATCTTTTTCACTGTCCAACTTTTGCATCCATATGATGTTATTGAAAATACCATGGCTTTAACGAGTTGAATCTTTGTATGGAGAGAGACATCTCTGCTCTTGAGAGTCTTATCTAGGTCTTTCGTAGCAATTCTGCCAAGAGCAATGCGTTGTCTGATTTCTTGACTGCTTGTTGCTTCTTTATTGATAGTTGATCCAAGTAAGTTAAAGTTGTCAACTATTTCAATTTCTTTTCTCCATCAACGATGAACTTATTGATTTTGCATAACACATAATGAAAACATGAATTCAGTATTAATTAATGGAGCTTAAATAAAGATACTTCACTAACACATGTCACGCCCTTGCCCCTGGCCTCTGGCTTTGAGGGGCGAGGTAACGGAGAACTTCTCTTGGTGAGCTCAAATAAACTAGCTTTTCCTCAGGTGGATTCTGGGACATGTAGTTTGGCTCTTAAGAAGAAGTGTAGTCATGGTCCAATGTTAAGGCAAATGTCAGAATTTATTTTAAAGTAAAGGTTCAATAAACTGTACACAGGAATTTTGTCCATTCAGGATTGTTTGTAACAGAGCATTTAGATCAGTATAACTGCTTCTCAGTCTTTTAAACACATGCAGCTGGTTAACAACGTTGCTCAGTCTTAGAAAAAACAGCTCTGCTCAACAAGGTAAAAATACTTCTTTTTAACCTTGTGTTTGTGAAGCACTTAACAGCAAAAGAATAACTCAGTTCCTCTGGAACAACCTCTTCTTTCCCTCCTTCCTTTCAGGATAGGTTTTTAAACTCAAAATAAGAAAACAAGTAGTAAACATTCACAAGCTTTCTCTTCAGCGTGACTCAGCACTTTGCCTTAGAAATGCAAACACATGGAGTTTTCTTCAAACCCAATTCCTGGCTCAATTCCAGTTACCTTCTTCTAGGAGACTTTCTCATTCAATGCTAGCCTTTAGCATAATGATTCCATGCTTGTAGCTTGACACAGGGTACAGTCCATGGGGATATCTAGATCTTGAAATTCCTCCCCTGCCAACTCAATCTGCATATCCTCTGGTGTTGTTAGGGCAGTGTCCTGTTCTGAGCTCTGGACACAGTGCTCAGAATACAGCCTCCCTGAGGGTTCTAATGTCTCTCCTGAGCTCAACTCTCCCCGATAAAGACAGTCAGTACCTGAAGCACTGGGCAGTTCTCCCTGATTGTGCTCGCTACGGTCTCCTTCCAGCCTCTCTGGAACAGCTCTCTGTATTCCTCTCTGGGTTCTCTCCTGGTATGCAGGTGCTCCTGGTTCCACTCCTGATTCCCTTGAATCCTCTGAGTCCTCCGAACCTCCTGAGATTCTCCTTTCCTCTGAGCTTCCCCCTTTCCTCTGCTTTAGCAGGGGTTTATATTTCCCTCACCAGGGCTCCAGCCCTTCCTCCACTCCTCCCAGGTGATTGTAATCACCTCTCAAGCCTGCAGTTACATCATAGGAGTTAGGGTGTGGCTGCCTGAACTTTCTCTCTCTCAGGTTTCTTTCTCTATGAGGGGCCTGAAATCCATGCCCTGCAGGGATTTCTCCTTTCTCTAAGTTAAAGTCATTGGCCTTTTCTATACACATAGGCTCAAAACAGGCTTCCTTGTCACATACCCCTCTACTAAAGATATTACGGGCTTGCCGAATTTCCTCCGAACAGTCCGTAATCTTTGATAAGGCATCTGCGTTCTGATGTAATTTCCCTGCCCTATGTTCTATCTTGAAATCAAAAGCTTGCAAAGCCATGTACCAGCAGGTTAATAGGGCAATTTTTCTTTAGCATATCAGTAAAAATAGCGCTTTCTTCTGCAAAGTGGGGTATGAATCTATCAGGCCTAGAAATCTTCTTAGTTGTTTCTTGTTTGTAGGACTGGGAAAATTCTTGACACCATCTATTTTATCAAATAAAGGTTTTACCATGCCCCGTCCCACCATATGCCCCAGATACTTCACTTCTCGCCTGGCAAAGGCACATTTGCTTGGGTTCAGGGTGAGGTCGGCCTGTCTCATAGACTGTAAGATGGCTTCAACTCTTGGGAGACGTTCCGTCCAACTGCAACTATGAATAATGATATCATCCATATAGGCAACAGCATACTCTTGATGAGGGCGCAGGACTTGATCCATAAGTCTCTGGCAAGTGGCTGTGGCGCCGTGAAGGCCAAAGGGCATCCTCCTAAATTGGAATAGGCCAATCGGGGAGCTGAAGGCGGTCTTCGGCCGAGATTCCCTCGTCAGTGGAATCTGCCAGTACCCTTTCGTCATGTCCAGAGTGGTCAAAAACTGGGCTTGCCCCAAACGATCCAGTAGATCCTCGATCCTGGGCATCGGGTAAGCATCGAATACCGAGATGGCATTTACCTGTCTGAAGTCTATACAAAATCGTAGAGTACCATCAGATTTTGGAACAAGCACTATTGGACTGCACCACGGGCTTCATGACTCTTCGATGATACCCATCTCCATCATTTCACGCACCTGCGCCACCACCTCCTGCTTCTTAGCCTCTGGTAGCCTGTAGGGTCACTGTCTGATGACCTTTCCATCTCGGCGGCCATCCACTGAACAGCCGCTGTCAGCCACCGGTTGCTGTGTACAACGTGATGCAGGGTTTGCTGCATGCCAACCAGGGCCACATGCATGTCGCGCATGCACATGCCACCACACACACACATGGTGCCAGGTGTCTGTGTGGTGGCATGTGCATGCAGGCCGTGTGTGGCCATGGCTGGTGCGTCCTCTCCTACCCACACATCCTGTACAGGCACGCGCGGTGGCTGGCAGGGGCCCACATTGCCCTGTGGTGTCCTGTCTTCCCTGGCACCCTCCCCCCTCCCAGGGCCCTGCTCCTCCCCCCCTGACACCTCCCCCATGCTCTCCCCTCTGCCCCACCCTCCCACACATCAAATGCACTAACTCCCTCCCCTTCCGCCCCACCCCCCAGCCCCTCCATGTCCACATTGTCCCCCCCTGCAGCATCCGCCATCTCCTCCTCAGCCACCACCTCTGCCTCTGTCCCTTGCTCCTCCTCCTCATCCTCGGTGGTGTGGTGGGCAGTGGGGCATGACAGGGGCCGCTCGGGTGCTGACGGGCCCTCACCGGTGGCATTGCACTCTGTGGAGGATGACAGTCATTAGATCATTGTCCTGTGAGTCACCTGGCACATGTACATATTGAGGCACCACACAGGCTAGTGCGCCAACGTGGCATCCCTTACAGATCTGCAGCGACAGCCCAACTCACCTCCACCTTGGGCCATCTCCCTCCTTTGGAGGCGGGAGAGGTATTCCGGATGGTGCAGACGTAGCTCCCGGCCCTTCTTCTGTAGGTCTTCCACCTGTGTGTGGTGAGAAATGGGTGGGGGCATCAGTGACCATATATCTCTGGTGGGTGGCCGACACAATGCTAACCTCTCTGGGGGCGGTGTCTCCTGCCACGCTGCTCTGTGTGTCAGGTATTGGCTTTTTCCAGTGCCACCTCAATGTGTGGCTGTAGGTACGGGCATGTCTGCAGTGACACCTATGTGGCCTGTGCACTTTACCCTCAACAGACTGATCAGTGTTCCTATGTTCTCTCTACATGACATGGCAGCACCTTGTCACGTGTGGTTTGCCGTGATGGTGTCCAGGGAACTCCCTGACCCCTTCTGTGGCCAGCAGCCACATTTGTTGTTCTCCTGTCCTGCCCACCTCATCCAACGCATCCACGATGGCAACACCATATCCCAGAACACATGGGTGATGTGTCCACACATGGAGCAGTGGGTGGGTGGCCCTGTGTACTTTGCCAGGGGTAACTACCCTGCCATTTGCCCCTCTAGTATACCTATGGCCCATGACCAGGGACCTGTGTAGGTAGGCCAATGGTGGCTGGCAGCCACAGGGGCCAGGGCCTACACAACAGAAGGGCCCATTGCCAACTGTGCTCCTGTCTGGGTGTCAGGCAATGCAGTGCAGACCCGACAGGTGCATAACTCCTTCCAACAGCATCTGTGATGTTCCTCTGCAACCAGGGGCGGCATTGCTGCCGAGTGGGCGGATGGGTGTCCTGACTAAGCATACAGTTCTGGGGACATGGCTCTGTGAAAGGCCTTCGTAATCAGATCCCATAGCTCGTGGGGTTGGTTGCTGTTCCGCACATTCACATCTGCACCCACTATACCATTGGGGTACCTCACATACGTGTGTAGAGTGGCATTACCCCACATACTAGGGGTTATATGCAACCTACCCCGCTATAAGCTAAAACCGGCGCTGAGGAACATACCAACCGTTGCATTCAGGTCCCAGGCAACCTCCAGGTCTGGAATCCTAGCACACATCAGCATCACACACCGTATCACCAGGGTGACTGGAAGCCCACTCTGATGGGCCCTCAGCCCTCCTGGGGATAAGGAAGATGTTGTAAATTACAAAGGCACACACAGAACCGTATCACCAGGGTGAGTGAGATCCCACTCTGATGGGCCCTCACGCCTCCTGGGAATAAGGAAGATGTTGTAAATTACAAAGGCACACACAGAACCGTATCACCAGGGTGAGTGAGATCCCACTCTAATGGGTCCTCACCCCTCCTGGGGATAAGGAAGTCGCTTTAAATTACAAAGGCACATACAGAACCGTATCACCAGGGGGACTGGAAGCCCACTCTGATGGGCCCTCACCCCTCCTGGGGATAAGGAAGATGTTTTAAATTACAAAGGCACACAAAGAACCGTATCACCAGGCTGAGTGAGATCCCACTCTGATGGGCCCTCACGCCTCCTGGGAATAAGGAAGATGTTTTAAATTACAAAGGCACACACAGAACCGTATCACCAGGGTGACTGAGAGCCCACTCTGATGGGCCCTCAGGCCTCCTGGGGATAGGGAAGTTGCTTTAAACTGCAACAGCATCCAAACCCATATCACCAGGGTGACTGAGAGCCCACTCTGATGGACCCTCAGGCCTCCTGGGGATAAGGAAGATGTTTTAAATTACAAAGGCACACACAGAACCGTATCACCAGAGTAAGTGAGATCCCTCTCTGATGGGCCCTCAGGTCTCCTGGAGATAAGGATGTTGCTTTAAACTGCAACAGCACACAGAACCGTATCACCAGGGTGACAGAGAGCCCACTCTGATGAGCCCTCAGGCCTCCTGTGGATAGGGAAGTTGCTTTAAACTGCAACAGCACACAAACCCATATCACCAGGGTGACTGGGAGTTAGGGTTGCCAACCAACCGGTTTTCAGCCGGCCTGGCCGGTTTTCCTGTGGTCAGACCGGCTGCCGGCAGAGAACCGAAACCGGCCATTGAAAAGCCGGTTTTTTGCTCTGGCTGCGAGATCGGGAGCGGCCAGAGCAGAAAACCGGCTTTGCGCTTGCGATCGCGATTGAGATCACAGTCCTGGCCCCCCCCCCCTTGCAGCCGCTGCTGCTGCTTCTTACAGAGCAGCGGCTGCAATAAAGTTAATTTAAAAGTAAGGAATCCTGTGAGGGGCCTTCCGGCCCTATGAAACTCCTTCTGCAGTGCCCGCCCCTCTGATGTCACTTCCTTTTCAGCCAGGGACCCTGCAGAAGGAGTTTCATAGGAGCGGAGGGTTTCTCACAGGTTTCCTTACTTTTAAATTAACTTTATTGCAGCTGCTGCTCAGTAAGAAGCAGGAGCAGCAGCTGCACGGGTGGGGGGAGGACTACAAATGGGCTGTGATGGGGGGGGGACCTGTACTGGAAAAGGGCTATGGGGGGGGAACTTGGACTGGAAATGGGTTGTGATGGGGGGGGGGACCTGGACCAGAAAAGGACTATAGGGGGGGGGACTTGGACTGGAAATGGGCTGTGATGGGGGGGCCTGGACTGTAAAAGGGCTATGGGGGGTGGGAACTTGGACTGGAAATGGGCTATAGTGGAGGGAGGGGGAACCTGGACTGGAAATAGGCTGTGATTAGGGGGGCTAGGACTGCAAATGGGCTGTGATGGTGGGGGGGCTAGGACTACAAATGGGCTGTGATGGTGGGGGGCCTAGGACTGCAAATAGGCTGTGATGGGGGACTTGGACTGTAAATGGGCTGTGATTGGGGGGCGGGGGCTAGGACTGGAAATGGCCTGTGATGTGAAGGCTAGCACTGGAAATGGGCTTATGAAGAGCTGGAATAGGACTGGAAATGGGCTGATGTGGGGCATGTGAGAATGGGACTAGAAGGGAGTGGATTTCTGGGTGGGTCTAGAACTATAAGGGAACTGATTTTGGGGGAGGACTAGAATGGATGGGGAATGAGAATGGAGAGGGGAAAAAATATTTTGTGTGGAAGAAAAGTCTATGATGGGTCGGGTATTGGGAGAGTAAGAGGGTCTTGAGAATGGAAGGGTGAAATTTAAATGGATGATAAAGGAATAAGGAAAGAATTGGGGGAAAGAGCAAAAGGGAAACAATCAGTATGTTAAAGCAGATATAGAGAGAATGGAAAACATCTAAAAGAGAAGAAAGGCCAAATGGATAGCTCGCAGAAGAAAGGAAGAAACCAGAAGGAAGTGACTGGAGCAATTGCAACTGAAAAATGAAATGCCCTAACAGAAGGTAGAAAAATACTTTTTATTTTGAATTTATTAACTGGAATATGTCTGGTCTGGGAAGTGTGTATTGCTAACATCTTTGCGTTTTTGTTTAGTGCAAGAGGAAATTACTTTATAGTTTTATTTCTCCAGTATTGTACGTTTCATGTTTGGATTTTGGGGTTCCCAGTTTAATTATTATCTGACCAAGGAAGTTAGCCTACACGTATTCTCGGTAATTTTTGTGGGTGGGGCTGGGGGCGGGGCAGGGGTGGGACTAGGGGAGGAGAATTGGTGGAGCATGGCGAGCCAAAGGTGTCGGGTTTTTCTCGGTGAAAAAGTTGGCAACAATACTGGGAGTCCAATCTGATGGGCCCTCAGCCCTCCTGGGGTTGGGAAGGTTGCTTTAAACTGCAACACCACACAGACCCGTATTACCAAGGTGACTGAGAGCCCACTCTGATGGGCCCTCAGCCCTCCTGGGGATAAGGAAGATGTTTTAAATTACAAAGGCACACACAGACCCGTATCACCAGGGTGACTGAGAGCCCACTCTGATGGGCCCTCAGGCCTCCTGGGGATAGGGAAGTTGCTTTAAACTGCAACAGCACACAAACCCATATCACCAGGGTGAGTGAGATCTCACTCTGATGGGCCCTCAGGCCTCCTGGGGATAAGGAAGATGTTTTAAATTACAAAAGCACACACAGAACCGTATCACCAGGGTGAGTGAGATCCCACTCTGATGGGCCCTCAGGCCTCCTGGGGATAAGGAAGATGTTATAAATTACAAAGGCACACACAGAACCGTATCACCAGGGTGACTGAGAGCCCACTCTGATGGGCCCTCAGGCCTCCTGGGGATAGGGAAGTTGCTTTAAACTGCAACAGCATCCAAACCCATATCACCAGGGTGACTGAGAGCCCACTCTGATGGGCCCTCAGGCCTCCTGGGGACAGGGTGGGTTATATGATATCGACAGCTGCATACACCATATCACCAGGAAGACCGAGTACTCACTTTAATGGACTCTCAGGGCAACTGGGGGTAGGGCTGATGTGTTACCCTGGAAATGCAGACCCACCATATGAGCATGCTGTTTGGAACACCTCCTTAGGCATACATATGGGCTACCTGTGTTACAGTTAGTGTTTGGACATCAATGGCAGCAGCTGCCATGACACCAGGATGGTATCAGGGCCCCTGTGAACAGGACCTTGGCCCCCTGGGTGACGGCCAGACCACCCAGATGTGCTACATAGACAATATGGCACATGGGTTTACCTGCTACACATAACTGTGATAGACTACCTACACACACCAGCATGCACAGCTGCAGTCAACACTGGATATGTGTATGGTTCTACTGACCTGTCCCCATGCACTTACCTCCCGTGGGTATGCAGCTAGACGGTTGTAGCGCCATGTGACTCAGTCCCATGCTCTTTTGACCCTGACCAGGTCCTGCCGCCTTGAGGATCCTGGAAAATCTTTTCCTGCTTTAGGGCTATCAGCCCTGCCAGGTGCCGCAGCTCCTGCCTAGTGAAGGGAGGTTTCCTTGATCTGGTTGCCATCTTCACCTTTGCCGTGCGCACGCATGCACGCTGCGACGTACACGCATGTGTGTCACAACACCCGCTGCGCCTATGTGCCGCAAAGCACGCTGCAGCCATCTTTCCCCTGTACTAGTCTATGCTACCTGAGATACACATGATTTGGTGTCGCCAACAATGTCTACATGGATCTCTGCTGCAGACACACTTTTCACTAATGTGTCTGACATTTAAAAACTACAATTTGGCATCTATGCATTTATCTGGTTCCATACCCACTTGGGTCTCGAACCCATTACCACTGGTTCCTGGGGTAATGTCTTATCCGTTGTACCATGCCTTTGCACATAGCAAGGACTGCTTACACAGAGACACTAAGGGGGGTTTTACACTGATCTGTCTTAATGTGAGCCCTGCAATGATGTGCAGAATGACGTAAGGGAGGGGGGGCTGTTATCTGGCATACATGTGGGAATCACACATTAGGTGGCATGGCACTCATTATGGCACTATGGGGGTAGGCGTGCCACGTTAATGCACGTCATTCGTAGGTAGGTGTGCTGACATACAGACCTAGTGGTACAGGTGTGGCACATTGGTTTACAGACTGCCTGATGGTACAGGTGTCATGGGTTCAATCCCCCAGTGGGACTATTGCATCTGACTGCCTGATACATTGTATCTGACTGCCTGATACATTGCCCTTTATTATCAGCGGTGATTTCTGAGGAAGTTTCCTTTTATTTTCATATGTGCTTCCAGCAAACACACCCTCACAGTGCCATACCCTAATGTGCCGCATCAGGTGTCCTATGGGGCTATTCAGCAGACACATTATAAAGTGCACTGTCCGCCACAACACCTTATACTGTTCCCTTATAGGGCGCATCATAGGTCACCTTATGGGGTACCATTTTGGCGCTTTCTGGTGCGCTTTTGAGGCAACCTCAGTCTACAGTACTGAGGGTGTTGCTGCTGGCAGCACTATGTAGACTTAGGGAAACTAAAAGCCTCTGCTAGCCCTATCAGAGAACCCTACTGTGGGTTCACACCCATGACCTCTCGCTCCACAGGCAGTGAGGTCACCAGTGAGCTACATCTCCATAGCTGCTAAGTAACTGCTGGCTGGCTACAGTGGGACCTCAGGTCATCCCACGAACTGTCTGCTGTGGTTACTGGGATAGGGTTATACCACACATACCCATGATGCACTGCACATGTCAATCGGCACTCTACAGATACCCACGGGATGGGGTATGCACCCCCACAGCACCTCAGCCTGGTAGGGGGTACTGACCATATGTGTTACTGGCACAGAGTAGCTACAGGCCATCACATTGTGCGGGTCCAGTGCTCACCCTGAGGGTGTGGTGGGTCTACCGGCACCATATCCAAAGCACCTGGCGTAGCTGAAATAGGCTGTGCTGCAGGACCCCATCACTGGCAGTGTGTGATAGGTAGGTCTTGCAGATGCACTTGAGCATACATCTGTGTCCATTAGTATTTCACATTTACGTTTAGCCCTTGAGGACTATGATGCACCCAAAATAGTGCATATCCTGTGTGGGTGCCATAGCCACATGCTGGGGGAGGGGGAGGGGGTTGTTGGACCCATTGGCAGATTATGTAGTACCACCAATACTGTCCCCTAGAGCTCAGTATCCCCCACCAACACATCCCTGCGATGGTGGCGACCATCCACCTCAATGCATCTGGGGTACAGACAGCTTACAGGGCAGTCCATGCAGTTCTATACGCATCCATTGGACAATAGGGGACAGACAGTAGGACTGGAAATGTTCAGCTGCCCCCCACCAATATCTGACATTCTCCAACAGCGAGCACAGGGAGTGTACAGCTGCTGCACCCTGCAAGGTGTTCCAGCAATTTTTTATTTATTTATTTAGCAAGCATTTGTAGCCCGCTCCTTCCAGCGATCAGAAGCGGGTAGGATTACTATTGTGAAACTGCCGAATCAAGGCAGGTACAAATTTTGTTTACATACAGATTGTCAGAAAAGCACATCATACAGAGTTAACACTTCTTAGCTATGGGGGAGTTCATTTACATATATACATAAATACATATATACAGGATAATCTTCTTGGACACAGTGGTCAGGGGCTGCTCCATCTGTGGGTTTAGTTCAGGTTGAAATGTGATTGGAAAATGTGCGTTTTGAGTTTCTTTCTGAAGTCTAGAAGGTCATTGCTAGCTCGTAGTTCTGGTGGGAGTTGGTTCCACAGTGTTGGCGCCGCATATGAGAAAGCCCTGTGGCTGGTGTTAGCTTTGGCAGATCTTATATCTGTTGGAGTGTGAAGGATGTTGGAATTGTGGGTTCTTCTGTTTCGGGTAGGAGGTTGCAATCTTACTAGGTTGTTGAGGAAGGAAGGTGCTAAGTTGTGGATGAGTTTGAAGGTGGTTGTTAGTATTTTGTATTTTGTGCGAGCTGTTATGGGTAGCCAGTGTAATTGAATTAGTACTGGTGTGATGTGGTCACTTAGATTTTTCTTCATTATGACCCTGGCAGCTACATTTTGTGCCATTTGTAATATGTTTAGGGTTTTTTTAGGTAAACCTTGTAGGATGGCGTTGCAGTAGTCAAAATGTGGCATGATGAGTGCTTGGGCCACTGTTCTGAAGTCTTGGGGATCAATAATATTCCGAATGGGTTGGAGCACTCTAAGCTTGTGGAAAACTGCTCTGTTGGTCTTTCGGAGGTGTTTTTCCATCTTTAGGTCACAGTCAAATGTGACTCCTAGATACTTTATTTCTTTTTTTGTTTGGTAAGTGTTGTTACATAGTGTTATTGATGTGGGAGGGTCAAAATTCGGTTCTTTGGAGATATACATTACTTCGGTTTTTTTGTGATTAATTGTATAGAAACTGCATACAGCCTGCTAGCTAGTCCATAGTACTGGAGGAGAGGTGCTCACCCAAAACCTGGGATGTGAACACACTCACCAAGCAAATAGGTCAGTGATTGGGCCCCAGAAGGGAAACCCATATATACCACTTCATAACAACACTATATAGCGCTATGGGGACACCTAGCCATGCCATGGTCACTGCCCGGTCATGGTGAGGGTGCCTCCCAGTGGGACATTCTGTGGCCACCCTGTCCCTGCAGGTGGTGGCTGGGCACTACACTGTCCCAGCCATTGCCCTATGTCGTGTGCTGCTGCATCCTGCCCAGGCCACCCTGTCCAGGCTATACCCACAATACCTTGCTCCTCATTATGCACATTGGCAGACTAACACTCTGAACATTGCAAGCAGTGTGGTCTGCATAAGGTGTTAGTAACCACCACACATTGGATGGTCAGAGACACTCTCACACCTGTGGCAGCATTGTGCCAATATAGAGGCATTTTTCAGCCCTTCACACCTCACCAGGCCTGGTTACAGCACAGGCATGGCTATGTTACGCAACACTGTTGGGGTCACTCCCCAGGGTGCTGGACACTTCCGGACAACAGACCTGCTACACGCTCCACAGACATCGGGGAGGTTGGTGTGCTACGGATCAAGGGGCAGTTTGTGCCTAACTTAGGATTAGCTATCAGCCATTGTTCATAGCAACCTTTTGATATATGTTTACCTTATCCCCGGTTTTAGGGTGGCATTTGCTAAGGTATGCAGGCGCTAGTATTGGAGGCGCCACGCAGGGCCCAACATCCTGCCTCTCCATGAAGTTTTGGGGAATGGCGCCTGTGGGTGCAGGTGTGTCCGGCCCTGTTGGCGCTGCTCTCAGGCAGAGGTTCCCAACACCAGTCCTGGTGGGCCAAACACTGGGTTTCCATGCTGTCCCTAATGACTATGCATGAGATACATCTGCATACCATGTGGGCGGTACAGGGTCATGCAGCACAAACATCTTTATTCGGGACAGCATGGGTCACGATTGTTGTTTGGCCCTCAACGACTGCATTTGGGGGACTCGGCTGTAGGTGATGTGCATGTTTATGATGTCTGCGCTCTGTAGGGAAAAATATGGGCATTTGCAGCATGTTTCTGTTCTCTGCACTGGAGGTCTGCTTTTCACTGCCACGGCTTAGTGGTGGGTAAAATATGGGGCCTGGAATGTCAGGGCCTCAGCTGGGATTTGAACCTGTGACCTTCTGCTCCTGAGCGCACTGCCTGTGTGTACTGCACCACAATGTGGCCACAGAGATGCTTTCTTCCCTGGAGATGCCATGACTGTTGGCCAGGCAAAGTGAGTCTGTTGCACTGCACGGCACCCACCTGAACAGGGCTCGGGCACGGACTGCTGTGGGCAGCGGGCAATGGCCCCTCCTCCACCCATACCCCTGCGACGCCATGTTGACATGTCCTTATCTTGGGGACAGCGTGAGCCCTGTTTGATTTGTGGCCCTCCAGGGCTGCATTTGGGGGACTCAGGTGTAGGTGTTGCGCATGTTTATGATGTCTATGCTCTGTAGGGAAAAATATGGGTGTCTGCAGCATGTTTCTGTTCTCTGCACTGGAGGTCTGCTTTTTACTGCCATGGCTTAGTGGTGGGTGAGATATGGGGCCTGGAATGTCAGGGCCTCAGCTGGGATTTGAACCTGTGACCTTCTGCTCTTGTGTGCACTGCCTGTGTGTACTGCACCACAATGTGGCCACAGTGATGCTTTCTTCTCTGGAGATGCCATGACTGTTGGCCAGGCAAAGTGTGTCTGTTGCACTGCACGGCACCCACCTGAACAGGGCTCGGGCACGTACTGCTGTGGGCAGCGGGCAATGGCCCCTGCTCCACCCGTACCCCTTCGACGCCATGTTGACATGTCCTTCTCTTGGGGACAGCATGAGCCCTGTCTGATTTGTGGCCCTCCAGGGCTGCATTTGGGGGACTCAGGTGTGGGTGATGCACATGTTTATGATATCTACGCTCTGTAGGGAAAAATATGGGCATTTGCAGCATGTTTCTGTTCTCTGCACTGAAGGTCTGCTTTTTACTGCCACGGCTTAGTGGTGGGTAAAACATGGGGTGTGGAATGTCAGGGCCTCAGCTGGGATTTGAACCTGTGACCTTCTGCTCGTGTGTGCACTGCCTGTGTGTACTGCACCACAATGTGGCCACAGTGATGCTTTCTTCCCTGGAGATGCCATGACTGTTCGTCAGACAGGGCCTGTGTGCTGCAGTGCATGGCACCCACCTACACAGGGCTGGGCCATGGTCCGCTGTGCGCTGCTGCCACTGCCCCCTCCCCCACCAGTACCCCTCTGCCACCCTGCCGACATGCCCTTCTGCTGGTGGTGCTGGTGGAGCACAGTGTCCAGCCGTCCAGTGTGCGGGTAGGCAGCTGCCTATGGTGCGGGTTCTGGGGTAAGGGTGGCTGCATAGATGTCCGCGCTTCCCCCCAACACCGCCTGCCAATGTTCTGTGCCCTTGGGGGTAACTGCAGGGTACTATCCCCTGTGACACTATGGGGGGTACACTCGTGCCCATGCTAGGCCCTCATCATTTGCTGTCTGGCTGCTCTACTGTTTCAGCATTCCTATGGGCCACTTAGGCATCACCCTGGTCTGCACTGTGGCCCACCACAGCATGTGCCACCTGCAGCCCTCTGTGTCCCCTTTCCCAAAATCTGTCCAGTTGCCCATTCCGACATGCCCGCCCTGCTGTTATGGGACATGTGCATGCCACAGGGAGCCTGTCCAATGGAGAGGGAAACCCTGCACAGCGCAATTTCCCTGTGGGATCATTCACCTTGTATGGGGATGGAGCATGGACCCTTCCGCAATTCATATCTTTTTTTGGGTGCTTTCTTGTGAGTGTTTTTTGCTGTTTCCCATTAATATCACTATTACCCAGCTTGGTTCTGTTTTTTCTATATTTTGTTGGGGTCATTTTCAATGTTTCTTTGCCCTTCTGTTCCGTGCACATGTATCACACTTATCACTGTTTTGTAGGTTTCCCTGGTTTTGCTGTACATTTCTGACAGACATGGTTTCTCTTCCCTTTAAATCATCTCTAATGCCAGGGTTTCACTGGCGCTAGTTTTGAGCCTCGGATTTCACAGCGTTAGTGTGCGGGGAGCCTCTCCCCTCCCACTCTCCGCCCATTGACCCCTTCTCTCCGCCCCTGGGGAGCCTTCCTCCGCCCTCCGGGGGCCTTTCCCCGCCTTCATCGCTCTTTTGCGCCGCTGCGTGCATTATCGCACGATAAGTTACCTGTGCGCCTAGGAAAACGCCAGCATCGTGCGATAAGGTACCTTATCGCGCGATAACGTCACAGAGTGCACTTTACGACGGTTTAGTAAACATACCCCTTAATCTTTTACTTCCACATATAAAGTCCAAGCTGATATCTGTCCAGCTGCCTCTAAAGATAAGTTCCCTTTATCAATGACTGTCCTGAAAATAGAATTTTTTGCATTCTACTACACAAGTGTCATATAGATCATCAGGATCCCTGGGAGCCTGCACACCATTGTGTTAACACTGATAAATAGCTTCCAGTCCAGTACTGTTTGCCTTCCAGTATATGATACATCCTATTGCTACAAGTACAAGTCAAGAGTGGAGCAAACACACCATGCCTGCAATTCAGATGTCCATGTTATATGAAGACTGCAAAGAAAATACATATATGAATTATCCAATAATATGTCAGTTGCAGTAAAACTGTATGTACCTTCAATATAACTACAAACATATACTTACTGAGAGCAATTATAGATAAACCGTGTCATCATTTTTCCGCTGCCCTAAACTGCCCAGATAAATTGCCCAGATAGCGGCTGAAAATCAACATTATTTGGATAATCACTGCCAATATTCAGATAGTATTTATTTATTTATTTGGTTTTATATACCACACTTTTATAATCGGCATGGTTTACATAAGAACAACTCATTACAAGGAACAGGTTAAATTGCATTGGACAGGTATGACGAGCAAGTAAACATGAGTTAATGCAATAACCGAATACATTAAATAAATAAACTAAACAAAGTGATCAATAGCTAATGGCTTAAGAGAGGTAAACTATATACAAGCTGAGGGGAGCTTTGCATAAAAGGGAGACCATAATAAGCCACGGTACATGATCGAATGATAGCTGGAATAGACGAGTCCTAATTGCTTTACGGAAAGTTGACAGGTCAGTGATGGGATGGATAGGAGCAGGAAGAGAGTTAGAGAGCAGAGGGGCGAAGAGGGAGAAGGCTCTGTGCCTGGTGAATTGGGAGCTTTTGCTAGTCAGGGCTGGGATGGTTAAGAGTGTCTGCCATATTGGTTCTTCTGGTTCTGGTGTCGGGCGTCCAATGCACGAGATCTTCCAGGGAGGATGCAGAGAGATACTGTAGCTCCACCCATGCTCCACCCCAGTACTGCCACTGAATATCTTGCTAAGAGCCCTTATCCGTACAACTTCCATGATTTTTTGTGAAAAGGGCTTTGAAAGTTTATCCCCTGTATGTTTAACCATAATTATCTGGAGTGGACAGTGACCTGGTTTTTGGAAAGGCTGAATGCCTGAGTCTGAAAGATGCTGAGAGGCTGAGTGATCATCCATGAATTAGGAGAAAAGATTCTTCCTTCCACCCCTCAGGACCCAGGTGGAGGTAGGAGAGGTCTTCACTCCTCAAACCATAATTCCCAGCATTCTCCCCTCACAAGCTTATCAGGGATCAGCTACAACAGCATATAGTGTCTCTGAGAGCCATGTCAGGATATTCATTCTCTTATGGGACACCACCACAAGACAGTATAGGTACTATTCCACAAAGGGGCAGCCCAAGGAGGGGTGTGAGGCTTTGTGTGGAGACTTATTGTGGGGCTTCTATTTGCACAAGAGCTTCATTTGCATAAATATTTGCATAATTTTAATGTGTGCTTTTAGTAAACATGCCTCTTAATGAGTGTCTGGATAAAGAAAGACTACCAGATTTCTACATTACTATACTCCAGTGCCAACCGCCAGGCACATTAGAAAGTACTATAAACACTGCCCATTTAGAACCCATAGCAAACCCACCATATCATAACAGCACTACCAGGACTCACAAAGCACCAAACCCTACCTATCAAAAAGGCAATACTGCGACGGAGGCGGAGCCAGCGGGAGAGCATGATGGCCGCGTAGGAGAGTTGCTCCTCTCAACCCCTGCAAGAATCCGGTGATTTCTCGCACAAATACCTGCCTCCCGGTAACTACATTGTAGTAATCGGTAAAGATAATCATGACGAGTGGGAAACCTACTAAATTAGATATCACGGCTGGAGGGAACGCAGGATCCAAGCGTCTTAAAGCCGATCCCCCCTCTCCCCTCAAGATGGCCGCTGCAAAAGAGACCGAGGAGGTAACCAGAGAAATATTAGGAGAAATCAGAGCTGTTAGAACGCTAGTGACCGCAAACGGCGAGAAGTTGGCTCAGGTGCAGTCGGAGATACAAGATGTGAAGGGACAGATCGAGGGGTTAACAGGCAGACTGAACAAGGTAGATATGGCGCTATCCACGCACGAGGAGCAAATTGGAAAACTTATCAAGGCCCATCGGAAAATAGAACAACTAGAGGCCAATTTGGAAGACCTGAGTAACAGGTCTCGGCGCAATAACATTAGACTGGTTGGTATTCCCGAGGGAGCGGAGGGCGCTGACATGTTCAGATTCTTATTACATCTGCTCCCAGAGGTTATGCGCCTGAAGTTTTCCTCACCGTTGGAGATCGAGAGAGCTCATCGAGTGCCGTCACAAGTTGGGTTGCATAACCGTAGATCCCGGCCGATTATTTTCTGCCTCTTAAAGCATCAGCAGGTGGTACAAATTCTGGCAGCGGCGAGGGCACAGGCCCCACTGAAATATGAAGGCCATACTATAGCGTTCTACCCTGACTTCTGCAAGTCGACCGTAATCAAGAGACAACAATTCCTCGAGCTTCGACCACGACTCCAACAGCTCCAAGCGCGTTTTGGCCTCTTCTACCCAGCGCGCTTCAAGATCACGATAGACAACCAAACTAAGACATTTGATGATCCAGGGGCAGCAGCACAATTTATCGATGATCATGAAGCCTTGAAGATGCAATGACTGGTCATGCGACTTTATTTTATTTTACTTCTTATCTTTCTCCGCCGCTCCCTTGGGCGTGCCGGTCTTCGCCGATGGAAAGAATATCACCCGCACAGGATGGATAGAACCCTGGGAGAGGGGTATGAGTCAGAGCTGGGCTGAGACTCCCACAGTATGGAGCCTTGAGTTTTTTGTGTTAATAATGCCCTGCTCCCCCTTTCTTCTCTCCCTTGCTTTACCTTTTTGAATTGGCGAACTGTTTTTCTGGGAGTAGGGATGCTGTATGGTGTTTTCTGCAATGTTTCATATGGAGGGCGGGAGATGGGGAAGATTGGCTGTACATAATAATGTATATATGCAGTTTCTATGCAAAGAATAGGTAATCTGCCATATCACAAGTATTATATAAGATTTTACCCTACGTGGTTTCTGTTGTATAAAGAATTGCTGGGAGGCTTATAGGCTAAGGGGTTGTGTTTTGTGGTAATCATGTTTTTCACACTGTTTCACCCTAATTTTTTATTCCCCTACAGTGGAGGTTTAATGGTGCCCTGCAGGTCCAGTAGTGTTCAACATTTTTTACAATATCTCCGGTCTAGACGTATCCAGAGCAGACTCATTTATCTCTTCACAAGATCTCAAACGGGCTCTCCTCATGTGTGCTTTTAAAATAATATCTCTGAACGTAAAGGGCATAAGCCATCCGGCTAAGCGTAAGAAGATCCTAACCTACTGTCAGAAATTGAAGTCAGATATAGTGTTCCTGCAAGAGACGCATTTATCAACTCAAGAAGCGCTGAAGTTAGCTTCCGGGAAATATCAATTAGTTGCGCATTCCCCTGCTCACGGGAGAAAAAATGGTGTAATTTTGTTGGTAAACAAAGCCATGAATGTTCAAGTGCTGTCATCCAAGGCCGATCTGGATGGCCGTTGGGCCACAGCTATGGTGAAAGCAGACGGTTTGCAATTCGCCCTAGGCAATCTGTACGCCCCAACTTCCGATAGCCCTCAATTCTTTCAGGAGGTAACCGAAGCCCTTCACGGCAATGCAGATGTCCCAATGATAGTCGGGGGCGATTTTAACCTGGTGCTTGACCCGCTCCTGGATTGTCAACCCGGAAGAGTAGATAGGAGAAGCAGAGCACGGGTAGTCCTGGAATGTATGATCGAGGAGTTGGGTCTTGTTGACGCCTGGAGAGCTCTCCACCCCATGGAAAAAGATTATACATTTTTCTCTCAGCCTCATGGCTCTTTCTCACGTTTGGATTTTTTTCTGCTGTCTAAATCCTTACTACACGGGATCCAGAGGGCTGAGATATTAAGTACTCACATATCAGACCATGCGGCGATATCCCTAGAGATGGCCCTGTCAGCAGAGTCTTTCAGTAACCGTGCGTGGTCTTTCTCTCGAGCACTGTTGGCGGACGATGCGTTTAAACAGAAGATGCAACAGGCCATTCAAGAATACTTTGCCACCAATCTTATGGAAGATACCCCCCTGTGGGCCTGGTGGGAAGCTTTCAAAGCGTCTATCAAAGCAAAAATTACTAGTTTCTCTATTGCCGCTCATAAACAAGCGAAAGTGAAAATGCTCCTCTTAGACCAAAGAATAAGAGCTGGTGAGAGACTCCTGCAGAGGAATTTTAATCCCACAGTCCTGACACAGCTACAAAAGCTACGATTTCAGTATAACATGATCTTGAATAATGAAGTGGAACAGAACATATTTCAGCAGAGGGCTCGCTACTATGTCGAGTGTAATAGAGCTGGGAAACTTTTAGCTGCCCGAGGGAAGGCCCAGAGAGAGAAATCTCACATTGTAACCATAAAGGGAGAAAATGGCAAAGCAGTAACAGCAAACTCGGATATTTTGGCTGAATTTCGTAAATTTTATGAACAGCTTTACCATTCAGAAACGAGCTGCTCAGAGGCGGAGATACTGCATTTCCTGGAGCAAATTGATCACCCTCACCTGACTGAGGGGCAATGTTCACTGCTTGGCAAGGAGATTGAGCTGGATGAACTGAGGGTTGCCCTAAAGGGAATGAAGAGCGGTAAGGCGGCAGGCCCGGATGGGCTACCAATAGAATTTTATCAGGTTTTCGCCAAAGATCTCATGCCTCCTCTGCTGGAATATTTCAGGAAACTTCGGCTGCACGCAAGTAACACGGGAGCCTTTGCTAGTGCGACAATTATCGTGCTTCCTAAACCAGGCAGAGATTCGACAGAGCTGGGCAATTATAGGCCAATATCGCTTCTCAACGCAGACTACAAGTTATATTCCACGGTCTTGGCTAACAGACTAAATAAAGTACTGCATCTCTTAATCCATCCAGACCAATGTGGCTTCGTTTCCGGAAGATCCACGGCGGACAACGCTAGGGTATTTTGTAATCTCCTAGATGTAGCTGGAGACGCCGATGTGCCTTACATTGGCTTATCTGTCGATGCGGAAAAGGCCTTTGACAAGGTAGAATGGCCTTTTTTGTTTCACGCTTTGAAATGGTTTGGATGTCCACTTCCTTTTGTTGAAATGATAAGGGTTCTCTATGTCAACCCAAGCGCACGTGTGATGGTCAATGGAGACCTCTCCCCATCTTTTGGGCTACGAAGAGGAACACGTCAGGGTTGCCCGATGTCACCCCTTCTATTCAACATAGTGCTGGAACCGCTGTTGCTCGCCCTTCGACAACGAGAAGAGATTAAGGGCATAGCTGTGAAGGACCTGCAGGTCAAATTGTCGGCGTATGCGGATGATTTATTACTATTTTTATCTCCTGAATCACTTGAGCCGCTGATGGTGGAAATTGACAAATACTCTCGGATCTCCGGGTATACAGTTAACCGCACGAAATCTGTTGCCTTCCCGCTTAACCACCTTGCCCATAAGAACTTGCTGGCTGATTTTCCGTTTCACTGGGAAACTTCTGCAGTAAAATATTTGGGGGTACACTTTAGTGCTCCGTTAGCGAAAACGCTGCAGGATAACAAGGAGAAGATGTTGGCGGATGCAAGATCCTTTGCTTTAAAGTGGTCTCCCCTGCATCTTTCTTGGTGGGGGCGACTTGAATCCATTAAGATGGTATTAATGCCACGATTGAATTACAAATTGGCCATGCTACCAATTCTGTTTCCCTGCAGTTTTTATAAAGCTCTCGATCGGATTATCAGTCACTTTCTCTGGGAAGGGAAAACCCCTCGGATAGCTCTTCAGAAGCTCAAGGCGCATAAATCAGAAGGGGGCGTGCATCTCCCCGATTTTCACTGGTATCATATGGCCACCATACTGAAACAGGGCAGTGCATGGTCCACGGTGGACGCGTCTGTACCTAAGGTCCGATGGCTGGAGATTGAAGAACGGTCGGCCAGTCCTTACCCAATGCCGCTGCTCATAGGGATGAAGGGAACGGGGTCCCTCAGAGGAGGTCGAATTATTCTTGCCACCCAAGAGGCATTTCAATGGTTTGGCTCTATTCTCGATAGAAGAAATTCGCCTTCACTTCTCATGCCAATATGGTGCAACCCCCTGTTTAAAATTAACAAGAAAACTATCGCCTGGGAGAGTTGGCAGAGGAGTGGGATTTGGACAGTGGGGCAGCTGGTAACAGGAGAATCGTGGAAGTCTTTCAGCGGGCTGCAGAGGGAATTCGGGCTACCGTCTTCTTGTTATTTCCAATGGCTACAACTCACCCACTGTATTTCAGCGGTAAAGAGGAGCTCCGGGGAATTAGACCCACAATGGGAGTTGAAGAATGTCATGGAAGAAGTTGTAGGTAAAGGGAAGGAAATGTCCAATCTCTATGCTTTAATCCGCACTCACTATTCCAGGCCACTGACAGGACTACGGAAAGTTTGGGAAGCAGAACTAGGGGCTCCTATACTTCCACAGTCGTGGAATCGTCTCTGGGGATGTTCAATTCGTAGCTCAAGGTCGACAGCACTCACTCAATCAATGTTCTTCTTTGCACACAGAGCGTATATCACCCCAGTGAAAGCAGCCAAATGGCTTAAAGAGGGCTCTTCCTTATGTTGGTCCTGTAAGGAGACTGCGGGATCTGTGAGACATATGTTTCTGGATTGCCTTGCCCTTCGGCGTTTTTGGGAACCGGTTTGGACTAGAATACAGCAGATCCTTCTTTTTTCAGCTCCTCTCACCTGGAACATAATTACCCTGAGATCGCTGACAGAGATCCCCTCGTTAGATAAGCAACATTTTTTTGGGAGCCGACTACAGAGTGTGAGGAGGTGTGGAGCCCTTCCATCTGGGCTGCGTGATTGCTGGAACTGCCTGCCTGCTGCCGCTGCCGCTCTCCTGCTCTGATCGGGCAGGCACGCCCGGGGCAGCCTGCAGTACCTGGGGCTTGACGGCCTTTAAAGATCTGTTCCTGCTACCTCCCCGTTGGAGCCGACTACAGAGTGTGAGGAGGTGTGGAGCCCTTCCATCTGGGCTGCGTGATTGCTGGAACTGCCTGCCTGCTGCCGCTGACGCTCTCCTGCTCTGATCGGGCAGGCACGCCCGGGGCAGCCTGCAGTACCTGGGGCTTGACGGCCTTTAAAGATCTGTTCCTGCTACCTCCCCGTTGGAGCCGACTACAGAGTGTGAGGAGGTGTGGAGCCCTTCCATCTGGGCTGCGTGATTGCTGGAACTGCCTGCCTGCTGCCGCTGACGCTCTCCTGCTCTGATCGGGCAGGCACGCCCGGGGCAGCCTCCAGTACCTGGGACCTTTCCATCTATAAAAGTGATAGCGCTCCCTCCGTGAACGCGGAGCGTGGTCGCGGGGCGTGTGGTTAAGGGGCGTGTTTAAAGGGGCAGGTTCTGCCCCTTTTACGCCCCTTCGACGCCACTTGGTTTCTCAGGTATCTGCTTGGGGTGGCTTGGTCTCTGTCCGGAGGTAGGTGCGATCCATAGTTGCTTCCTCTACTAGTTTTGCTTTTGTTTGTTGATGAAATTAGAGCTCGTAGTGGGTTGTTTTTAGCCCCTATGAACTTTATTTTGTATTGCTGTAATGGGTAAACGGAAGCCTAAGGATTCCACTAAACAACAATCGGCTGCTGTGGATAGCAAACCGGTTGGTCCACTGGACAGACACTTCGCCCCCCTTCCTTTGGCACATTCCTCTCCCGAAGGGGTCTCATTGAGCTCTGGAGGGAGGACTCCCCCCCCCGTGTCCGGGTTTAGAGAGAGTTGTTGGTTCTGGGGACCTTCTAGGACAGAGCCGGGGGACTGTGCTACCTGTAGTATTACCTAAACCTGTTCAGTTCACAGTTTTGGAAGGTGTTACAGGTCTCCCTGCTCGGCCCTTAGATGCGGAGATAACCTTAAGAGATCTTTGGGGAGCCTTGCAAACAATTGATTCTAAAGTTTCTCTTGTAGTTAATTCTCTCTCTACATTCTCTCAGGAAGCTGCTGATTCGATTCAGCAGCTCGATGAGAAAATTTCTTTGACGGATCAGAGAGTTAGCAAATTAGAGTCACAGGTACTCCCACTTCAGTCTATTAATGTGGTTGGAATTAAAGACTCACTATTATTGCATTCCAAGTTGGAAGCACTTGAGAACTCTTCCCGAATGTATAATTTGCGTTTCCTTAATTTCCCCTTTTCATCCCTTCTTTCTGCTAAAATTCTGTTAGACAAATACTTTAAGGAGGTGTTAACTATCTCTGATCCAATTGATATTTCTCAGATCTATTATGTGCCCTCTAGGTCCAAGAAGGTTATCTCTGAGGAAGGGGCATTTGATGAGATTGTACCATCTATGTCTAATCTGACTGCATTCCTAGAGGATTCCCTGGATACAATTACTCAACGGGCCACATTACTAGTGACCTTTATGTCTATGATAGCGAAACAACGGATCCTTAAAGCCTTTTTTAAAGTTAAGGCTACTAAGTTCTGTGGCCAATTGATTAATGTTTTTCCTGATGTCACACGTAGCACCCAACTTCGCCGGCGGCAGTTTTTGACCTTTAAGCCCCGGGTCTTGGCATTGGGTGCTACATTTTTCCTCCGATTTCCATGTAAGTGTGTGATTGTCTATGAGGGTGTTTCTTACATCTTCATGGATGTCTCACATTTGGAAAAATTTCTCTCAGACCGGCAAGACAGGGTGAGGGATGCGCAGTCTACAATGTGAAATTGCCTCCATTTTGTTGGCCTTGCGGCCTTGTTTTCTTAATCAGTTTTTTACTATCTTTATTACTTTAGTTAGTTTGCTTCCGTAATGTGGGCTATATTGTGACCCTTGTTGTTTGATTCTGGATGTCCTCATGGGCAGGAAATGGTCTTAATTGTTTGCTTGTCAAGTGTACACTTTTTTTCCTTTCTCGTTTTGGTTGTTGTAATGACTAAAAAAGCTCAATAAAAAAAAAAAGATAAGCAACATTTTTTCTTATTAACTTTCATGCTGATGATAGCCGTAAAAACGATTCTGTCCTCCTGGAAAGATTTCACTAAGTTAAACTGGACAACCTGGTGGACCCAAGTTTGTCTTTACAGCAAATACGAGAAAACTCAAGACAAACTCCTTTCTCTTGAGGGGAAAACACTGAGGAGGGAGAGATGGTCTGCTCTGGATAGGTATGTGGATACGGTGTAGCAATATCCTAGCAGTATATTCGGCTAGAATACTTCTGTGTCTTTCTGCTACCCGATCTATTTTCTGTTTGCCAGTACATTGAATACTATTGCAGGCAAGTTGTTTGTTTTCTCAGTTGGACCTGCAGTGCGCTGGGGAGGTAGGGGTCGGGGTTGCTTTAATTTTTTCTAATGTTATTCTTTTATGTATTTTATTTCTTTTTAGGAGGGGGGAGGGTGGGGTATGTTTTAACTATGTATTTAGATAGCCGGACATTGTATCACTGATGTTTTGATTTTTTTTTGTGTGTGTATAAAACTTAAATATATGCAATAAAAAAAAAAAAAGGCAATACTGCAAATATTAAACCAATACATCTCAGAGAATATCAATACATCTCCTACTAGGGAAAGAGAACAAATGGCACTGTTAAATAGAAACTATATGAACAGAATACCTCAGCTCAGTTACACATGTAGAACATTGTCCGTCACCAAACAAAAAATAAGGGATCACAATTTAGAAATAGGAAGACAATAATTAAACTGGGAACCCCAAAAGCCAAACTTGGAACGTACAACAACACTGGAGAAATAAAACTATAAATTAATTTCCTCTTGTACTAAACAAAAACGCAAAGACGTTGGCGATACACATTTCCCAGAGCTGATATATTCCAGTTAATAAATTCAAAATAAAAAAGTATTTTTCTACTTTTTGTTGTTTGGGCATTTTATTTTTCAGTTGCAATTGCTCCAGTCACTGTCTTCTGGTTTCTTCGAGTCTTTGGCTAACTCTTCACTGTCTGCTGTCCATTTGTCCTTATAGGTTTTTTCTATTCTCTTTCTACATCTGCTTTAACATACTGATCTTCCTTTTTTGCTCTTTCCTCCATTTCTTTCTTTATTTCTTTTTCATCCACTCAAATTTCACCCTTCCATCCTCAATCCCCACTTACTTTCCCAATACCCAGCAAATCGAAGATTTTTTTTTCTTCCCACAGAAAATATCTTTTCCCCTCTCCATTCTCACTCCCCCAGCCCCATCCCCTTCTAGTCCTCCCCCAACATCAGCTCCCTTTTAGTTCCAGTCCCACCCAGTATCTGCTCCCTTCAAGTCCCATCCCCCATCCCCCCGCATCAGCCCATTTCCAGTCCTAGCACACCCCAATCAGCCATTTCCAGTCCTATCCTAGCCCCCCATCAACCCATTTTTAGTCTAAGCTCCTCCATCAGCCCATTTCCATTTCTAGCCACAACAGCCATTTCCAGTCCTATCCTAGCCCCCCATCCACCCATTTTCATTCCTAGTCCCATCAGCCATTTCCAGTCTGATCCCAGCTTACCATCAGCCCATTTCCAGTCCAAGCCCCACATCAGTCCATTTCCAGTCTTATCATTGCCCCACCATCAGTCCATTTCCATTCCTAGCCCCCCATCAGCTATTTCCAGTCCTATCCTAGCCCCACCCCATCCAAAAAGAGCCCCGTGCCTGTCTGAGTGGCTTATGAGGGAGCCGAGGATGCCAGAGGCCCTGGCTCACCTTCTTCATTCGCACTGTGTTCATGTGAAGCCCGCTGAGTGCGGGGAAAGGCTAAAGATCATTTCCTATTTCCCAGCACTCAGCAGGCTCATGTGAACACAACGCAAGTGAAGGAGCACGCTACTTGTCACTCCAGAGCTGTGCAGAGGCGAGCTGGGGCCTCTGGCATCCTCAGCTCCCTCTGAAGCCAGCCCTGCAAACCCTGCAGATTGAAGTTCAGGCGGGGCCCTGTGCAAACAACCTTCTCGCTCAATGGACGGGCCGTCCTGATTCTACAGCCATCAGGGGGAATTGATTTCTAGGAATGCAGGGATTGTTTTGACTATGAGTGAGAAATGGACAAGGCAAGAAACAGAGGATTCAAGAGAGAGGATGCAGAAGAGATGCTCTGCTGAGGAACAGAAATGGTTGCTGGACATATGAAAGAGAGATCCCATACTAATGCAGGAAGAAAATTGGGGTGGGGAGAGAAAAACAGATCAGTGTGTGATTTATATAGGAAGTATATTAAGTTCAAGAGAAAGAAAGAGGCTGAGTTGCAAGATAAAGAAGGAAAGTTTAGCAAAGGAATTTCTGTGAAGAGAAAAACTGCTAAAAAGTACAGAAAATGGGAAGAGAATCTGGAAATCTGCTATACATTATAAATTAGATGTCTGAAAACAAGTATGTAGATGTGCAAATCAGTGAGACATTCTTGGAGGCATTTTAGAAAGTCAGGTATATAGACATCCTCAGCACAATAATATCCATGTGGCACGGGGGCCTGGTGGAGGCATGCCCGGGCAGAGCAAGAGAGATGCCCATCGCAGTGAGATTTCAGGATGGCACAAGCACGTCAGTTCCTGATTGCTGAAGTGTCTATGCCTACACCTGTTCCTGACCATAAGATGCAAAAAAGTGCTTGTTTCATGGCTACAATGCTACCAGGGAAAATAGCAAAATGTCCTTTATTGCCACTATTAATATTCCTGGCAGAAGAAATCTGCATGTAAATATATAGTCCAAACATACTGCAGGCCTGCTGCCACACGTCTGAGTATCTGAAATGGCAGACCAGAACATTCAGGCCTCAGAACATAGTCGCTCCCCTTCTGAACCACCCCAGCCAGGACATCCAAGTGCCTGGTTTTGCAGGCATGCAGTTAGGGGATGTCCATATTTGTGAAATGACCTATGGCCGTGCACATACCCCACTTTGCTATCTGTGCAGGTGTTATCTGCAGAAGCAGTTACTGTGACATCCAGTTTTCAGGGTGGAAATGAAGTGATTTCAGAAGGCACTGCTGCCACTCTCCGGATTTTTGGACGTTCTGCTCTGGACAGTCTTCCTAGATGTCCCATCTAAAATGCCACTATTTGAGTTTACACAGAAAACATATTTTTCAGACAGTTTTGTATACCACCTTATCCTTCAATCAAAGTGGTCACAACACAATTGGGGGATGCATTTAACATGAGGGGATATGAGACACATGCACTAATACTTACAGGGAACATGGGCAATAGAGGATTAAGTGGCTCGCCCAAGACCACAAGAAACTAGAGACTAGAAACCCCAATCCTTCCAGCCCAAGGTTGCTGTTCTCTAGTGGGATATGAACCCCTGACCTTCAGTAATGTCTGCCAACCACTAGGCCACTAGTTAAACATACTGTTTGAGTCTTGGTTGAAATTACATATAAGTTAACCAGCATTGCATAGTGACTGGCAGATAGTAGGCTCAAACTTAATCCTGGGAAATCTGAAGCAATTTTGTTCTCTTGGAGCGGTTCTACTTCCCTAGCAGGCAATTTATGAGATCTATTTGCAAACAGGAAGCTGGCATTGGGCTTTGGTGGGGGAGGGAGTCAAACAGTCTTGCAGCACTGGAGGTTGAAGGTAAGCACTGCGGGGCTGTTGCTGCAGCTCCCAGAGAGAAGTGGCAGAAGTGGCAATGGGGACTGGGAACGGAGTGTGGGGGGGGCCCACAAGAGATGACATTTGACTAGGGCACCTCATCTCCTTGCACCGGCCCTTAGTATCAATGCTCTATATTGTCATGGATAAGATTCCTGGCTCAATGAGGGTCAGAGCTGGGGATGCCACAGAGGCAACATGAACAAGAAGGTGGGGGAGTAAACAGAGAGAGCTACAGTCATTGCAGGAAGGTGGCACCTAATAGCTACATTTAGGGCCCAGGTTTGTAGAGCACCAACAGAAGGGTGAGGCTCTCCCCTCCCCCCATTGATGCCTGGATTCAGAATGGCAGTTATGACACTTAGTGGTGGTCTCATGGTGCTGCCACTGGGGGTCAATAGGCTAAATTAATGCAGTTTCTCCTTCTATGGCAGATTGACCCCTAGAGGCTGTGCTACAAGGCTACCACTGGAGGTCATAGCTGCCTTTTAGAACCCTTCTAGGACTCTGACTGACTCTCTCCAGGATAAGCCCAGTTCCTTTTACAGAGCCCAGTCCTCTTCCTTTCCTAACTTCATGGTGAAGCTTTACTTGTGCGGCCGTGAGCTAAATACAAAATAAATAAATTCCTCCCTTCCTGTGACTAGAGCTGCCTTCTAGTGATCCTGCTTCCATATTCTTCCTATTGCCTGGATCCTACCCATAGGGGCATGTTTACTAAACTGCGGTAATGTTACATAACGCTCTGTCACCAGTGGCCTACCCTGGGTCCTAGGGCACGCAGAAAGGGTCAGGCTGGCGATTATCCTGAGCCAGGAAGTGGGGGTAGTGCAGGCGTAGTAGTACACACCCTCTGGGTAATGAAGTCACAAACACTCCCCAAGCAGAGGAATAGAAGTAACAAAAGTGGTAAGGTCAAAATGAGGTTTTATTTCCCCGTCCCGGGGTTTGGTAAGCACAAGGAACTTAGAACAAAATAACCATGTGTCTGGTACAAAGAAAAGTAAATCAGGAACTGAAGAAAAATAACTCCTTTTTCTTCCAGCTTTCACTTATACAGCCCTTTAACACAGGAATCAATAAATGTTTCTTTTCAAAGGCAGCAATGCTCACTTTGCTTCTCAATGCTGTTCCTACAGCTTTATACATCCAACTCAGCAAAGTGATTCTACGGTATCTGCTATAGTCAGTGTACAATCCATGGGCTCATCGATTATACATTCATCTATGGATTCAACTTGCATATCTTCCAGCCCTTCCCCCGCTGGATACATGGGAACACATTCACACAGGGATTTAAAACAATTCTCTTTACCTTTAAGAGAGTCCCGGAGAGCTTTACTATCTCAGAGAAAACTGGTATTCTTTGTTTTCTCCCTGTTCCTTTTACAGAAACCACTTTCTGGCTTTTGCCTGTAAAGTTTATTTGACAGTGCTTCTTCAATATCAGCCGAGTCTAGAGATTTGTACCTTCCTCTCACCGGAGCTTCTGGGCACATCAAAACTGACTTTCTGCGTGGCTTTTCTCTCCAGTTACCTTCAACACCAGGCTTTAACTGAGAGTAGCTTTCCTGTAGTCTTTGGGTTTGAGTTCTCTGTACCTTTTCAGCTGAAGCTTTTCCTGGTCGGTTCTCAGGGCTGCTTAAATCACTCTCAGCCTCTCTGCTATCAGTCCTTCTAACGGCTCTCCTTCCAACTCCTTTTCCAGACCTGCTTTCAGATCTCTCTCCAGCTCTCCCACTGCTTTCTAATGAGTGCTTTTTATCAGCCTTAGGGCTTGGCTTCGTTCCTCCCCCACCCAGGTGAATCCTATTACACTCAGGACATGGGGATTGTTTGCAACTTGGGTGGGGCTGCTGCACTCGTGGCTGGGTATGTTTATATCTCCCCTGGCAACCTGTAGCCATGTGCTTTACTTGGCTTTCAGAATCTGACGTACTTTCCTCAGTTTCCTCTGACTGGATGGCAAGGGACGGATCTTCCCTATTACAGCACGTTATGTAACGTTAACGATCGTTAAGTAATGTTAACGCGTGTTATGAGACGTTAACAATCGTTAACGTCTCATAACGCGTGTTAACGTTACTTAACGATTGTAGACGTTCTGCGGCGCGGTAAAACACCGCAGAAGGTGGAGAGAGGGCAGAGAGAAGGGGTTAATGGGCGGAGTGTGGGCGGGGAGAGGCTCCATTCACACTAACGCGCTGATCTGAAGAGCTGAATCCTAACACGATTGAAAACCTGCCGTTAGATGCACATTTGCAGGGGAGAGAAACCATTTCAGTGTCAGCAATGTACAGCATAGGCAGGGAAACCTACGAAAAGTGATAAGTGTGATACATGTGCACAGAACAAAAGGGCACATAAACATTGAAAATGACCTCAACAAACTGGAAAAAAACCTAACCAAGCTGGCCAATAGTGATAATATTGGGAAACAGCAGAAAACACTACCGAGAAAGCTCCCAAAAAAAGATATTAAGCGTGGAAGGGTCTATGCTCTGTCCCCTGACAAGGTGAATGATCCCACAGTGAAATAGCGCTGATCAGGGCTTTCCCTTGTTATTGGACAGGTGTCCTATGGCATGCACATGTCCCGCAACAGCAGGGTGGGCATGTCGGAATGGCAACTGGACAGATGCCGGAAAAGGGGATACAGAGGGCCGCAGGCGGCACATGCTGTGGTGCAGCTGGGCCACAGTGCGGACTAGGGTGATGCCTAGGTGGCCCATACGAATGCTGAAACAGCAGAGCAGCCAGACAGCAAATGATGAAGGCCCAACATTGACACGACTGTGTTTCCCACAGTGTCACAGGGGATAGTACCCAGCAGCTACCCACAAGGGCACAGAACAGTGGCAGGCGGTGCGGGGGGAAGCGTGGACGTAAATGCAGGCACCCCTACCCCAGAACCCGCACCATAGGCAGCCGCCTACCCGCACAATGGATGGCCTGAGGCTGCGCACCACCAGCACCACCATCAGAAGGGCATGGCAGCATGGTGGCGGAGGGGTGCTGGTGGCGGAGGGGGCAGCGGCATCTGGCCGCAGCAGACCATGGCCTAGCCCCGTTTAGGTGGGTGCCGTGCACTGCAACAGACAGACTCCGTCTGACAAACAGTCATGGTATCTCCAGGGAATGAACTGTCCCTGTGGCAACAGTGTGGTACGCACAGCCAGTGTGCTCAGGAGCAGAAGGTCACAGGTTTAAGTCCCAGCTGTGGTTCCTGCCAACCCAGCCCCCATGTGTTACCCACTACTAAAACGTGCTAATACAGACAGAACCTTTAGTGCAGATGATGTAGACATGCCCAAAACACCTACATTTTACCCTACAGAGCACAGACACCATACACATGCACATTACCTAGAGCAGAGTCTCCCAAATGCAGTCCTGGAGTTCCAAACACCATTCAGGTTCCATGCTGCCTCTAATAAATGTGGCTGTGCTGCATTTCTATGCACCACCCCCATGGTATGCAGATGTATCTCATGCATATTCATTAGGGACAGCATGAAAACCCGAACAGTGTCTGGCCCACCAGGACTTGAGTCGGGAATCTCTGCCCTAAAGCAGCGGCCAACAGGGGCAGACACACCCGCACCCACAGGCTCCATTATCCAATGCCCCCTGGAGAGGCAGGATATTGGGCCCTGCGTGCATCCCCCAATACTAGCACTTGCATACCTTAGCAATGCCACACTAAACCTGGGAATACGGTACACAGATATCAAAAGGTTGCTATGATTACTGGCACATATCAATTCCTAAGTTTAGCACAATCTGCTCAGTGAGTTGTATCATACCAACCTCTCTGGTGTCTGTGGAGCGTGTGTCCGGTCTGGTATCTGACATTGTCCACCACCCTGGGGTGTGACCCCAACAGTACTGCATACCATAGCCATGCCTGCACTGTGCCCAGGACTGGTGCGGTGGCCAGGACTGCCAAACGCCTCTATAGTTGCACAATGCTGGCATAGGTGTGGGAGTGTGTGTCTGTCTATCCAGTGTGTAGTGGCTGCTAACACCTTCCTCAGCCCACACTGCTTGCACTGGTGCCAGTGTTAGCCTGCCAATGTGCATAATGAGGAGCACAGTACTGTGGGTATAGCCTGGACAGGGTGGCCTGGCCTGGATGCATCTGCACAGGGCATAGGGCAATGGCTGGGACATTGTAGTGCCCGGCCACCACCTGCATGGACAGGGTGGCCACAGCATGTCCTGCTGAGAGGTGACTCTCATCCTGACTGTGCAGTGACCACGGCATGGCCGGGTTCCCCCATAGTGCTATACAGTGTTTTTCTTAAGTGATATATATGGGTTCTGTTTTCTGGGGCCCAATCACTGACTTATCTGCTTGGTGGATGTGCTCACATCCCAGGTTTGGGTGCACACATCTCCTCCAGGAACATGCACTATGGTCTAGCTAGCAGACTGTCTGCAGTTCATATGTGTGTGGCTGGAACACCTTGCAGGGTGCAGTGGCTGGTGACTCACTGTGCTTGCTGCTGGAGAATGTCAGATGGTGGTGGGGGGCAGCTGTGCATTTCCAGGCCTACTATCTGTCTGTCATTGCCTTATTTATGGATGCATACAGATCTGCATTGACTGCCCTGTAGGGTGTCTATTCCCCAGCAGGACTGGAGTTGATGGCCCCCTCTACTGTCACTATTGCAGGGGGGTAGAATGTGGATCTGTTGGTGGGAGATCCTGTCCCCCACCCTGAGCCACAGAGGGTGGGTTGGGTGGTGGTACGTAATCTGTCTGTGGGTCCAAATACCCTCCTTCACTTAAATCATGTGACCATCGCACCCACACAGGGTATGCATTTTTCTGGGTGCATCATAGTCCACAAGGGCTAGATGTGAAATACAGATGGACACAGGCATATCCTAGGGGTGTTTGCAAGGACTACCTATCACACATTGGCACTGATGGGGACCTGCAGCATAGCCTATCTCAGCAAAGCCAGGTGCTGTGAAAATGGTGCTGGGCACCCCACCTCACCCTCAGGGTGAGCACAGGACCCGCACACTGTGACAGTCGGTAGCTATTCTGTGCCACTAACACACACCGTCGGCACCCCCTACCAGGCTGAGGTGCTGTGGGGTGCATACCTCATCTTGTGATCATCTGTAGACTGCTGATTTGCATGTGCTGTGCAGCCTGGGTATGGGTGGGTTGACCCTATTCTGGTAACCACAGCAGAATGTTTGTGTGGTGCCGTCCAGTCCTCCTGTAGCCAGCCAGGGGTTTGTTAGCAGCTGTAGCCCACTGGTTACTTCACTGTATGTGGAGCCAGAGGTCATGGGTTCAGAACCCACAGTGGGGTTCATTGATAGGGCTGTCTGAGGCATTGTCTATTTTTAATGTACATTAGTGCTGCCAGCAGAAACACCCTCAGAGTACTGTCACCTTAGGGTGCCTCATAAGGCGCCTTATAAGGCACCCTATGAAGCGCCTTATAAGGTGCCTTATACGGTGCCCTATGAAGCGTCTTATATGGTGCCTTATACGGTGCCCTATAAAGCACCTTAAAAGGTGCCCCATAAAGCGCCTTACAAGGTGTCCTATAGGGGACATTATAGGGTGCCTTGGCAGACAGCGCACTTTATAATGTGCCCTATGGAGTGCCTTCTAGGGTGCCTTATGCGGCACCTTAGCTTATGCCACTGTGAGGGTGTGTTTGCTGGCAGCACTAATTAAAGTAAAACTAAAATTCCTCACAACCCAATACTTAAACATAATGCCTCAGTCAGCCTTATTCATTAGGCACACTGGGGATTTGAACCCATGACAGCTGTACCATCAGTCAGTGTAGTAACCATTGTGCTACAGCTCTGTTTTTGTGTTTGCATGTCTGCGCGCCTTCTTAAGATTAACGCGCGGTAACGTGCGACGGCTCCCTCCCTGTAATGCTTGTTAATTTATGGCGCCTTGTAACGTGCGTTATCAATAACGATGTACCACCCATGTCCTTATTTGAGTATGTCTGCCTCTACCGCGGATCCTAACGCGAATGGCATTACCGCAGTTTAGTAAACATACCCCATAGTTTCTCTCTTCCAATGCTCCGCCCCCACTGCCTCCCATTGGCTGAATCCTACCTATAGTTATTTATTTATTTATAAGTTTTTTTCTATATCACCCCTTCAATAGGTAAGTTTTAATATCTTCAAAATCCATAAAGTTTCTCAGATTTTGTTATCTAGATTTGCCACTGTTGGAAACAGGATATTGGGTTTGATGGACCTTTGGCCTGACCCAGTATGGCCATTCTTATCTTCTTAATGTTGTGAAGACATTTCAGACATCCATCTGCCTTCTGGAAATTAATCCAAAAAAGCCCTGAAGCACGGCCCCTGGCACAGGACTGTCACTGCAATGACTAGAGAACACTGGAGGGTGATATAGAGCAGAGGAAAATCCCTAGGTAGCTGCAAATGAAGGCACCATCCCAGCCTTGGCTCTAGTGGAGCCAGAAGCACAAAGCAGCATGAGAAAACTGCCAGATCCAAAAGTATTATTTGCACTACCCAATGATCCAGTGGCCACAGGTTTAAATTCTTGTTCCTCTGGACAGCAGGGGCTCTGGATCAGGTTGGAATGTTTTATGAATGATCTAGCTTGTTTGCAAGAGCATTCCAGTCATCATTCAGCAGTCACCGCTGCTGACAGGCAAGACTCAGGAGCTCATCTCTGTCTGAAGGAGGGGTGCTGCTGAGGAGGTGTGAAAACTGGCAACAATCTGGGTCCTCTTCAATAAAGATCCACACTGCCACAGCCTGTTTGATTTAGGAAAATGAGCAGTAGCAAGACACCTTCTCAATGCTGAATCTCTGCAAAGGAAGAGCAAAGCTTTCTGGTCAAAAAACCAGAAAGATCACTACATATTTAGGCTCTGATTTATTTATTTTATTTTATTTATGTTTATTTAACATTTCTTTTATACCGTGCTCTTTATCATCAGTGCGGTTTACAGTTAACAGAACGACTCGAGGACCACAGGGCACTCCCGAGTTTACATTAAACAGGGAAGACAACTTGGAAAGAAAACAGGGAGAACTATGTACAATTTACATACTGCTGTGTCAATAATGTTACAAGGGTGGAACAGGGAGTGAGATCCAGTGTGGACCGTATTCCATTTATGGACCATTTCCTCTTATCAAACTAGTGCATGCTGCTAAGCTATCGGGTTGAGGGATGGTATGTGAGGGTATGAGGCGTGGGGGGAATTGTTGTGTTGTGAAAAGTGCATAATGAACAAATGGTGCTTGAGGGCCTTTCTGAATTGAGTGACACCCTTGATTGCTCTGATATTATGTGGGAGGTTGTTCCATGATCTGGGTGCGTAGGACACAAATGCCCGTTTGTTGGTTGATTGAGCCCATTTTGTGGAAACATTTGGCGGAATAAGTATATTAAACATAGAAACATGATGACAGAAAAAGACCACATGGCCTATCTAGTCTGTCCTTCCATATCAACAACTACAACAGTCCACTTTTTACCTTTAGAGATCCTCTGTGCTGGTCCCATGCTTTTTTGAATTCAGTTACTGTCCTCATCTCTACCACCTCCACTGGGAGACTATTCCATGGATCCACTACCCTTTCCATAAAGAAATATTTCCGCGTATCACTCCTGAATCTATCTCCCTTCACCCTCATCCCATGTCCCCTCGTAGCAGAACTTGCTTTCAATTGAAAGAGGCTCTCTCCCTGAACATTTATGCCACGGAGGTATTTAAACATCTCAATCATATCACCTCTATCCCGCCTTTCCTCTAAGGTGTACATATTAAGATCCTTAAGTCTGTCCTCATATGCTTTATAATGAAGCCCACTGATCATTTTAGTAGCCACCCTCTGCACCGACTCCATCCTGTTCACATCCTTTTGAAGGTGCGGTCTCCAGAATTGCACACTATACTCCAAATGAGGTCGCACCAAAGACTTATACAGAGGCATTATCACCTCCTTTTTTCTGCTAGCCATTCCTCTCCGTATGCACCCAAGCATCCTTCTAGCTTTTGCCGTTGCCTTTTCTACCTGTTTAGCTACATTAAGATCATCAGACACAACCACGCCTAGGTCCCGCTCTTCTTTAGTGGACAAAAGTACTTCACCTCCTATACTGTATTGCTCCCTTGGATTGCTGCAGCCCAAATGCATGACCTTACATTATTTAACATTAAATCCCAGCTGCCAAATTCTAGACCATTCTTCAAGCTTAGCTAGATCCCTCCTCATGTTATCTACACCTTCCTGGGTGTCTACTCTATTTCAGATTTTGGTATCATCTGCAAAGAGGCAAACCTTACCCGACAGCCCTTCCACTATATCACTAACAAAGATGTTAAAAAGAATCAGACCAAGGACAGATCCCTGGGGCACACCACTGGTAACATCCTTCTCCTCAGAGTGAGCTCCATTTACTTATACTCTTTGTCGCCTCCCACCCAACCAATTTCTAACCCAAGCAGTAACTTTAGGGTCCATCCCTAGGGTGCTCAGTTTGTTTATAAGTCGCCTGTGAGGAACAGTGTCAAAGGCTTTACTGAAATCTAAATACACCACATCTAGAGCTCTCCCTCGGTCCAACTCCCTGGTCACCCAGTCAAAGAAATCAATCAGATTTGTCTGACAAGACCTGCCTCTGGTGAATCCATGCTGCCTCGGATCCTGTAATCTGCTGGACTCCAGAAACCTCACTATTTTCTCTTTCAGCAGAGTTTCCAATAATTTACTCAACCCCGAAGTTAAACTAACTGGCCTGTAGTTTTCAACCACATCCTTACTTCCGCTTTTGTGTAAAGGCACCACATGAGCCTCTCTCCAGTCCTTTGGCACCACTCCCGACTCCAACGAGGCATTGAAAAGGTCAGTCAGAGGAGTTGCTAGAACATCCCCAAGTTCCCTAAGTATTCTAGGGTGTATCCCATTCGGTCCCATCGCTTTGTCTACTTTAAGTTGAGCTAGTTTCTCACGAACACATTCTTCTGAAAATTGTTCAAGATGTCCCTCGCTTCTGTTTCTATTTGTGGGTGTTTTCTGAGGTCCTGCTCCTGGTTCTTCATCTGTGAACACAGAACAAAAATATTTTATTTATTTTATTTATTTACATTTCTTATATACCGCACTATTTGCGATCAGCGCGGTTTACATAAAACAAACAAACAGTATCCGACAGTAAACCAAGTCCAGTATGGCCCCTTCACGTGTGGGGTCTGTTACCAATTGCCTGAATTTGTTAAGCAATTCCGCTTTATCCTTATCAACTTCTATATATTCTCCTCCTGCACCCTTGAGTCTGACAATAACGCTTTTGCCCTTCCTCTTCTCACTAATATATCTGAAAAATGTTTTATCCCCCCATTTTATTGCATTGGCTATTTCCTCCTCCTTTTGAATCTTTGCCTTCTTGACTACTTTGCTAGCTTCTCTAAGTTTTTCCAAATACAGATGCCTGTCTTCCTCTCTCTGTGATCTCTTGCATTTCATGAAGGCCTCCCTCTTTTTCTTCACTTTTTCAGCTACTTCCTTCGAAAACCATAGCGGTCTCCTTTTCCTTTTGCCTTTATTTACCATTTTAACAAAAAGGTTGGTTGCCCTTAAAATACCCCCTTTCAGTTTTGCCCACTGTTTTTCTACATCCCCCAGCTGTTCCCATCCCACTAACGACTCCCTGAGGTATTGGCCCATCTTCGCAAAGTTAGTCTTCCTAAAGTCTAAGATCCTCACCTTGGAATGGATTCTAACAGCCCTAGTCCTAATACTGAACCACACCATCTGGTGATCACTGGATGCAAAATGACCTCCCACTACAACATCAGAAACACTTTCACCATTGGTAAGCACCAAGTCCAGTATGGCCCCTTCACATGTGGGGTCTGTTACCAATTGCCTGAATAGTTCTCCCTGTAGAGAATCCAGGATCTCCTTACTTCTAGATGATACTGCAGCAGGAATGTGCCAATCAACATCTGGCATATTGAAATCTCCTATCAGTAGCACTTCCCCCTTCCTAGCAATGCTGCGTATGTCTTCAATTAACTCTCTGTCCACATCTTCCTCTTGTGAGAGAGGTCTGTATATCACACCAATGCAAATAGATTTCTCTTTCCCTCTTTCTAGTTTAACCCACAATGCCTCCTCTCTCTCCCTTTTAAGCTCTGTAATTCCAAAGCTTTAATAGTAGTTTTTACATATAGTGCCACTCCTCCTCCCCTTCTTTCTACCCTGTCCTTTCTGAATAAAGTATAGCCAGGTATAGTTACATCCCAGTCATGGTTTTCTGTGAACCATGTTTCTGTAACTGCCACTAAATCCAAGTCAGCCACTCCCACCAAAGCTTCAACAACAGGGATCTTATTTCCCATACTACGGGCATTTATACACACTGATTTCCATATGTTACCCCTGTTACCCATTTCCATAAAGGTATTTAATGTATCACCTACCTGGGGGCTTTCACTTACCTGGGGGCTTTCTTCACCTATCCCCAATGAATCTAGTTTAAAGCCCTCTTCAGTAGATTAGCCAGTCTACTACCGAAGATGTGTTGACCTTTCTTGGACAGATGGATGCCTTCTCTGCTCTGCAACCCTTGGAACAGCATCCCATGGTCTAGGAAACCAAAACGCTCTCAATGACACCATCCACGCAGCCATGCATTCATCTCCAGGATGCGAGCCTCTTTTCCTTGGCCTTTACCCTCAACAGGGAGGATTGAAGAGAACACCACCTGTGCACCTATCTGCTTCACCCTCTGTCCCAGAGCCATGAAGTCACTTTTGATATGTTCCGAGGTATACCTGAAAGTATCATTTGTTCCAACATGGATTAGCAACATTGGGTAATAGTCAGTAGGCTTGAGGAGTCTCGGCAAACTCTCCCTAACATCTTGGATTTTGGCACCAGGCAGACAGCATACCTCTCTGGACATCAAGTCTGGTTGGCAGATGGATGCCTCAGTACCCCTCAGAAGAGAGTCTCCAACCACCACTACCCTTTGTTTCCTTTTGGTCACTGATTCTGCAACTTTGGGGTACTTGAACTCTGGTTCTTCCCTTTCCAGGGATGCTTTCACCTCCTCCACTTCCAGGGCTGCATAATGGTTCTTCAATTCAAGGGCTGGAGAAGTTGGATTGGTGATTTTGCAGGCCCTGGTGACTTGTGTCCAACCATCGACATTCTGTTGGCACCCATCTTCTCCTGTGCTGGAGAGCTTGGTTGCTGCAAGAAGCATCTCATCAATGTACTTCTAACTGTCTTGAATGCTCCTCAGCCTCGCCACCTCCTCTCTGAGTTCCTCCACTTGTTTCCTCAGAGCTTCAGCATGCAGGTGTAACCCGAAGGGTTAAAAATGAGGTTTGTTAAAAGAAATATATTAATCACTCCCTTAGGATGAGCTGGGGATCTTTTGATTGGTGGAAGTGAAAAGAGCTTTCTGATTGGCTGAAGGGGTTGTAGCAGGCCCAGAGGGAAGCCGGGGCCTAAATTACAGCTCTGCTGAGAATAGTTCCAGGAGTTTAGGTGGAAAGTTACCCAAAACGATGTAAACCCCAGGGGGATCTGGAGGTCCTGTAGATTTTTTAAAAGGGGTCTAGTTTGTGTAAAGGGGATATAGGAAGATCAAATGTGGAATCAGAATTTGGAAATTTTAATGTTTAAGGGTTTAATTTTACAGGGTTTAATGTTTAGGGGGTTAAAATCATTAGAAGGGTATAAATTTGGGCTCCAATAAAATTGAGGGTTGTAAATAAAATAAGCAAGTAGGTTCTAGATTTTAAAAAGCATATTTTATACTGAATTTAGGGATAAATGAACTTTGTGTCTTGGGGGGCTACCAAAATTGATTACTGGATTACATTCGACGTGGGGGATACCTGAAGGGATAATTTAATTTTTGAAATAGATTAGGGTAAGTTTGGAAATTTGTTTTGTTTAATATTGGAAAGAAACTGTAGTACACTTGTCCTTGGCACAATTCAAATTTTAAAACCACTGTGAGAAGGTTGCTGAGATCCTGATTAAGAGGGTGCCAATGTTATTATGTTAATAAGATATTGATTTAGTTTGGGGTAGGAAAAGGAAATTCACATAGAAAGTAATATGAAAAAGTGGTTTAAAATGGAGATTACATGAATATTCTAATAGTAAACAACCTTTAGAATTTTAGCAATGCAGCGCGTGATAGGTTAGTGGCAGTCACACGGGCTGAGTGGAATTCCTGTCTCCTAGGAAACTAAAGTTTTACTTTTTAACAGACACAGACAGCTCTACCTGGAGAGAAGGTGCTTTTTGAAGGATGTCCAAAGAGCACAGCCAGAGAGCAGAGTTAAGGGCAGAGATAAGTGAATTAGCATAGTAGTGTCTCTATCATTCTCTCATGGGAGGATTGATGCAAGCTAGTTTTTATTTATGTGCAGAGAGATATTGAGTTGAGCTTGTTGTTTTAAAGAGAAGTTTTGCTCTGCAGTTTCTCTGAAGACACATTTGTAGATGGATAAGAGAAACTTACTATGGTCAGAGAAGTATTATTCTGCAAATTGAAATAGTTCTTTAACTGCAATCTGTCTTAGTTAAATAGCAGTGCAGGATTGTTCTGTTCTAAATGTTGTTTCCTGTGAAAAGATGTATTGCTAATGGCAATTTATAAAGTGTTGATAAACTCATTGTATGCTAAGTTGCAGAGTTTGCAAAAGAGGAGAGTTGCATCTCAATACTGTAACACTGTTCTTTAGGAAAAGAGAGTTTATACTATGTTGGTCTGAAATACAGTGCCTATAAGAGAAGTGTTATTGAAGGTGTGAAACAACACTGTTAGACAGGAAATATTGAATTGCCAAAATATGTGCAGAAGTAACAGAGAGAGAATCTAGCTTTGTAAGGTACAAGTTGTTACAACCTAAAGAAGAAGCTCAAAGCTCCTATAGAGTGTAATGAACAATAGGAGAACGACTGAGAAAACAGGTAGCAGGGAATTTCAATTATCTTTTTATTTTTCACCCATAGATAGAGCCCCATAAGTATACTAAAGTTGTCCCAGTCAAGTTTTCTAAAGATATTCAGGGAGAGTCAGGGTTTTCCTTCATTTGATTTTTTTAAAGATAGGTGAGGGTGAAGAACCTTGGATCTACTCTGCAAGGGCCCCAACGCTCCTACCGGTGAAGAAGAAGTACAGCGCTGATTGCACCAACACCTACCAACTTGGGAGAAGGAAGCTAAGTATAGACTGCTGCAGTGGACTTTATGCTTGAAATTATAATAAAATTTGGGGAAGGGGGAAACTATTGTGTGAATATTCTTGATGTTATGTTGAATAAAATGTGAATTCTTTACATTTGAAAACTGCTTGAGTGCTTTAAGTTAACAACAAGGTGTATGCTAAAGTAGCACTCTTAAAGAAACGTAAAACCCCTATTTATGTGCGCCCTGCTGTGAAGACTGGGGGGATGTGTGGTCCGGCTCTTGGGGAATAACAACTGGCCTGCTACCGTGATCAGTAGTCGACACCCCTGTCGGCCGCTGCAATCAGAGCCTGGGCCAGCGTCGAACCCCGAGGGGGTCACAGGAGGCGCGTTTTTGGCGTCACGGACAGGATTTTTCATTTTTATTGGGGGTTATTCCAAGATTCCTATTGTGAGTAGCTATAGCAGACACAAAATTGTTATTTATAAGTGACACTCCTGTTGGCTAGAGGAGATTGAGTACCTTAGCGCCATGGAAGACTGGGCTGCGGAGCTGAGAGATGAATGGCCAGCATACAGAACCAGGATGGAACTGCAGGAGGAAGAATTGAGGAGGAGAGAAGAAGCTGTAGTGAGAATGCAGGAGGAGCAACGGAGAGAACGGCAGATTCTGGAGAGATTCATAGAAGGCCCTAGGATGCCGACAGCCATGTATATTCCCAGGGATAAAAAGATACCTGATTTCGCAGGTATGCCAAAGAAACATGGAGATTATACGGTGGAAGAATGGATAGAAAGGACAAAAGCGGCACTAAATGTTCTTAGAATACCTCCGGAAGATCAACTAGAAATTGTTAAAGACCATTTAATTGGACAAGCTAGAGACACAGCTCGTTTTGTTCCACCGGATACACAAAATTCGGTAGAAGACTTGTTTGATGTACTAAAAATCATTTATGGTGATAAAGTTCCTGTGAGCATACGAATCAAAGAATTCTTTGACAGAAGGCAAGAACTGGGGGAAGATATGCGTACTTATGCATATACGCTACAAGAAAAGTTAGTTAGGATTGAAGCTATTGATCCTGATTGTTTTAGGTATCCTCAGAAGATACTAAAAGAAAGATTTGTATTAGGAATAAGAGAAGAAAGTTTGCGAAGAGAAATGAAGAAAAGATTGGAGAGAGTTCCAGAAATAACTTTCGCATCCTTATTGCAAGAAGCGGTTAAGTGGTCTGAGGAAGATGTGTCATGTGATTGGAGAGAGGGAAACGTGAAGATTTTGTCGAGAGGTCGCAATGAAGCTACAGTAAGAGGAGCTACTGTTGAAACCAATTATGAAATGGAGATTAATGAATTGAAACATATGATGACTGAGTTACTTCAAGAAAAAAGACAGCGACAAGAACCCAGTTACTACTCACGACGTATCTGGAATGGTAACAATCCGTTATATGGGTCTGATTATGAGAGAACCACATACAGGGCAGTGAGTCAAAGAAGGCCAGAATATGTTGAAAGATACCCAGTACGAAGGGCACCACTAAGAAACGAGAGAGGAGACCTAGTGTGTTATCGATGCTTAGAATCGGGACATGTGGCAAGACAATGTAGGAGTGAGCGAGTATGGACTCCAGAAGTGATTCAGACTAATGTTCCTGGTGATTCGTCTGATACTGCACAAGACCCATCAAGAATAAAAGTTAACGCTAGAATAAATACGAGTAGTACAGTGCCAGTTAATCTAGATGATTATCAACGGAAACAGGTTATGTCTCCAATTCGGACTCCAGTGAAAGCAGAGACAACTCTTACCAAGTTACCCTCCCCATCTACTATTCGAGTACTGCGAGTAAGTTCCCTTGGAGATGAGGATGAAAAACGGAAAATATTTGGAAAAAGTCCGATAATAGAAGTTATAATGGCTGGAGTACCAGTAAGGTGTTGTATAGATACTGGGTCAGAAGTAACGACCTTGACAGAAAGCTACTTCCAACAACCTCTGAAGGAATGTAATCAAATGCAAGAAGCAAGTCTAATAAAGTTATCCGCTGTGAATGGTGTAAACATTCCGATTGTGGGATGTGTGGAGGTGGATATGACGTGTCTTGGACAAGAAGTAAAGCATTGTGGCGTACTCAAAGTAAAAGATGATATGGCCTATAGAAAAGTTAACATGACACCCGGAATTTTGGGCATGAATGTATTGCAAGAACTAAATTGGGATGCAGTGGCCAATAGCTGGCTTAAGGGAGGAGAGATTTACAAAATACGGAGACAAGTGCAGAATAACAAAAACGAAAAAATTGGATTTGTCAAGTTGATTGGAAGGAAAAGGGTGACACTTCCTCCACTGTCTGAGATCATGTTACTAGGAAGCTGTACAAAGTTGAGAGAATATGCAGTAACGCCAGTGGTAGTGTCTAGCACAGAAACGGCCATTTTACCTACTGATTTATGTGTAGCCAATACATTGGTTATACCAAACAAAGACAAGCTAATAGTACATGTGTTGAATGCTGGTCAAAAACCTATCAGCTTGCCTCCAAGAATTCGAGTGGCTGAAATATATAAACCCAAAGAAATCTTAGCTTCTTCCGATTTACAATGCCAATTAGATGGAGATACCATGGTGGTGAGGAAAAGTGCAGTGAGCGTGGATGCTGATAAAGATGTGGATAGATTCATTCAAGGTCTAGCTGTTAAGGTAAATTGGGAAGAGCTGACAGCAGAACAAAGCAAACAATTGAGGTGTCTACTCTGGAAACATCGTCAAGTGTTTTCTGTGAATGAAAATGACATCGGGTATACGGACAAATTTTGTCATACAGTGAATACAGGAATACATCCACCTATCAAGCAAGCATATCGACGAGTATCACCGCATATATACGAAGAATTTAAGCGACATGTTCAAGACCTGATGACTCAAGGTATTCTGGAGTCAAGTAAGAGCCCCTGGGCGTCGCCAGCTGTTATCATTAGAAAAAAAAATGGATCCATACGATTTTGTGTTGATTATAGAAAGCTGAACAGTGTTACTGTCAAAGATGCATATCCCTTACCCAGAATAGAGGAATCCCTGGATGCGTTGAGCCATGCTACATTGTTTACATCTTTGGATTTGACATCAGGTTATTTTCAAGTGGCTATGTCTGAAAAGGATAAGGAAAAAACTGCAGTTATGACACCATTCGGACTTTTTCAATGGACTAGAATGCCTTTTGGACTAACAAATGCACCAGCTACATTCCAAAGACTAATGGAGAATGTAATGAATGACTATGTTTTCAAAATTTTGCTACTATATCTTGATGATATTCTGGTGTTCTCCAAAGATTTTGTCACTCATCTGGAACACTTAGATAAGGTGTTCACGACGATAAGCGAAAGTGGATTAAAATTGAAGCCAAACAAGTGTACTATGCTGAGCAAGCAAGTTAAATATTTAGGTCATATCGTCTCCGCGGAGGGAGTGACAGTAGACCCAGAGAAGACCCAAGTAGTGCAGAATTGGAAGGTCCCCACCACGGTGAAAGAAGTTCGACAATTCTTGGGTTTAGCGAGTTATTATCGCAGATTTGTACCATCATTTGCTAAGATCGCTGCACCACTTCACAGGTTGACTGGTAAAAATAAGTTGCGACCCAAGAAAGCAGCGATACTTTGGAGTTCGGAATACCAGCAAGCCTTTGATAAGCTCAAAGAAAGTTTAATTTCATCACCAATACTGGCATATCCAGATTTTGAATTGCCTTTCATCTTAACAACGGATGCGAGTCACCAAGGTCTAGGAGCAGTATTGAGCCAGATTCAAGAAGGACAAGAACGGGTGATTGCTTATGCTAGTAGAGGGTTAAAAAAATCTGAAAGAAATGACCAGCATTATAGTATTTTTAAGTTAGAATTGCTAGCACTAAAATGGGCTGCCACTGAAAAATTTAGGGACTATTTGATGTATAAGAAATTTTTAGTAAAAACGGATCATAATCCATTGAAGTATTTAGAAACAGCTCAAATACATGCAACCGAGCAAAGATGGTTGGCTCAGCTTGCAGAATTGGAGTTTGAGGTCCAATATAAACCTGGACGAACTAACACGGTGGCAGTTGCCTTATCAAGATGTTCACCTCCCAAGGAAGAAGTAGTGGAAGAAGAAATAAAATCTGAAGATTCCATAATCAAGATTAAAGAGGTGCGGGAGAGGCTATGGCCTAATGCAGAAAATGTGATAAAATCTCGTGAAGTAATGTGTGCTAGACAAATTCTAAGTTGCTCCAGATTAGAGTTACAACAGAGTCAGAGTGAAGATTTGGACTTACAAAAGGTTCTGTACCATCTTAAAAAGAAAGACCCTGTTGATATCCGCAGCTGGACCAGTAATCAAAAGAAGCTATGGAAAGAGCGAGGCCGATTACATTATGAAAGAAGTTTATGGTATCGAAAAATGATTGATCCCTGAGATAATATGGAAATCATGCAATTCATAACTCCGGAAAAGTTACGCAAAGAAACCTTTCAAGCGAAACATGATAATGCTGGGCATCCAAATGAAGAGATTACACTAAAGAATATAAGAAAAGATTATTATTGGGCAAACATGAACCGAGATGTAAAGATGTGGATCAGACAGTGTTCACGGTGTATTTTTGCCAAAGATTTGTTTCCTAAGGAGAGAGCTAAATATAAAACCTTTCAAGCAAGTTATCCGCTGGAAATTTTGGCTATGGACTATATAACTTTAGAAGCTAGTACTAATGGGATGGAACATGTGTTGGTGTTAACGGATATGTTTACTCGATATGCAGTGGCTGTGCCTACGAGAAATCAAACGGCTCAGACAACGGCTAAAGCAATAGTGCATCACTGGATGAATTATTATGGGTGTCCAGCGCAGATACACTCGGATCAAGGCAGGAACTTTGAGTCTGCTACTATCCGTGAACTTTGTAATGTTTATAATATGAGAAAAAGTCATACCACTCCTTTTATCACCCTCAAGGTAACGCACAATGCGAGAGATTTAATCGCACCTTGTTGAACATGCTAAGAACCCTGACAGATGAAAAAAAGAAAAGATGGGCTGAATATGTACCGGAATTGGTATTAGCCTACAACAGCAGCGTACATAGCTCGACTGGATATTCACCATTTTATTTGTTGTTTAGTAGAGATTCCAGACTACCGTATGATCTACAGACAAAGACTTCAGAAAACAGAGCAGAAAAACTTGACGATTGGGTTGAACAACATCATCAGAGACTTCGGAAAACCTTCCTTGTGGCACAACAAGAATCAGCATGAAGGGCGGCAGTTAAGAAGCGACGCTTTGACCGTTGTTCGAGAGGTGCACTCATCTCTGAAGGGGATAGAGTGTTACTTAGAAACAACAAGAGTAGGGGAAAGCGTAAACTCAAAGACAAATGGGAGAATTCACCTTATGAAGTGTTACATGTGTTTGAACCAGGGAGAAGCACATACAAAATTAAAGATAGGCTTGGAAATTGTAAAGTAGTGCATCGAAATAATATTAGGTTATTGCCAAATCCCTTATGGAGTCCCTGTATAATTCCAAAGGTATCTGAAACAAATGTAGAAACAGATGATGCTGCAGAGCAATCTTATGCGACGCCAGAGTCCATAGAAACTGTTTGGTTCCTAGAAAATGGACCTGAAGGTAATATTGAATCTGACCAAATAGGAGAAAATGTTAGTGAATGCATGGAACCGGAAATAGAGGTAGAGGTAATTGAGAATGAGGTGCCGTGCTTAAGACGCTCAGAAAGAACCAATAAAGGACAAAAACCTGCTTACCTAAAAGAATTTGTGATGTGTTAGATTTTATTTTGTTTAAAAAAAAAAATGATGAAATAGGTGTTGCAAATGTCGGGTCGACATTTTACTTAGCAAGGGTGAATGTAACCCGAAGGGTTAAAAATGAGGTTTGTTAAAAGAAATATATTAATCACTCCCTTAGGATGAGCTGGGGATCTTTTGATTGGTGGAAGTGAAAAGAGCTTTCTGATTGGCTGAAGGGGTTGTAGCAGGCCCACAGGGTAGCCGGGGCCTAAATTACAGCTCTGCTGAAAATAGTTCCAGGAGTTTAGGTGGAAAGTTACCCAAAACGATGTAAACCCCAGGGGGATCTGGAGGTCCTGTAGATTTTTTAAAAGGGGTCTAGTTTGTGTAAAGGGGATATAGGAAGATCAAATGTGGAATCAGAATTTGGAAATTTTAATGTTTAAGGGTTTAATTTTACAGGGTTTAATGTTTAGGGGGTTAAAATCATTAGAAGGGTATAAATTTGGGCTCCAATAAAATTGAGGGTTGTAAATAAAATAAGCAAGTAGGTTCTAGATTTTAAAAAGCATATTTATACTGAATTTAGGGATAAATGAACTTTGTGTCTTGGGGGGCTACCAAAATTGATTACTGGATTACATTCGACGTGGGGGATACCTGAAGGGATAATTTAATTTTTGAAATAGATTAGGGTAAGTTTGGAAATTTGTTTTGTTTAATATTGGAAAGAAACTGTAGTACACTTGTCCTTGGCACAATTCAAATTTTAAAACCACTGTGAGAAGGTTGCTGAGATCCTGATTAAGAGGGTGCCAATGTTATTATGTTAATAAGATATATTGATATAGTTTGGGGTAGGAAAAGGAAATTCACATAGAAAGTAATATGAAAAAGTGGTTTAAAATGGAGATTACATGAATATTCTAATAGTAAACAACCTTTAGAATTTTAGCAATGCAGCGCATGATAGGTTAGTGGCAGTCACACGGGCTAAGTGGAATTCCTGTCTCCTAGGAAACTAAAGTTTTACTGTTTAACAGACACAGACAGCTCTACCTGGAGAGAAGGTGCTTTTTGAAGGATGTCCAGAGATCACAGCCAGAGAGCAGAGTTAAGGGCAGAGATAAGTGAATTAGCATAGTAGTGTCTCTATCATTCTCTCATGGGAGGATTGATGCAAGCTAGTTTTTATTTATGTGCAGAGAGATATTGAGTTGAGCTTGTTGTTTTAAAGAGAAGTTTTGCTCTGCAGTTTCTCTGAAGACACATTTGTAGATGGATAAGAGAAACTTACTATGGTCAGAGAAGTATTATTCTGCAAATTGAAATAGTTCTTTAACTGCAATCTGTCTTAGTTAAATAGCAGTGCAGGATTGTTCTGTTCTAAATGTTGTTTCCTGTGAAAAGATGTATTGCTAATGGCAATTTATAAAGTGTTGATAAGCTCATTGTATGCTAAGTTGCAGAGTTTGCAAAAGAGGAGAGTTGCATCTCAATACTGTAACACTGTTCTTTAGGAAAAGAGAGTTTATACTATGTTGGTCTGAAATACAGTGCCTATAAGAGAAGTGTTATTGAAGGTGTGAAACAACACTGTTAGACAGGAAATATTGAATTGCCAAAATATGTGCAGAAGTAACAGAGAGAGAATCTAGCTTTGTAAGGTACAAGTTGTTACAACCTAAAGAAGAAGCTCAAAGCTCCTATAGAGTGTAATGAACAATAGGAGAACGACTGAGAAAACAGGTAGCAGGGAATTTCAATTATCTTTTTATTTTTCACCCATAGATAGAGCCCCATAAGTATACTAAAGTTGTCCCAGTCACATTTTCTAAAGATATTCAGGGAGAGTCAGGGTTTTCCTTCATTTGATTTTTTTAAAGATAGGTGAGGGTGAAGAACCTTGGATCTACTCTGCAAGGGCCCCAACGCTCCTACCGGTGAAGAAGAAGTACAGCGCTGATTGTACCAACGCCTACCAACTTGGGAGAAGGAAGCTAAGTATAGACTGCTGCAGTGGACTTTATGCTTGAAATTATAATAAAATTTGGGGAAGGGGGAAACTATTGTGTGAATATTCTTGATGTTATGTTGAATAAAATGTGAATTCTTTACATTTGAAAACTGCTTGAGTGCTTTAAGTTAACAACAAGGTGTATGCTAAAGTAGCACTCTTAAGGAAACGTAAAACCCCTATTTATATGCGCCCTGCTGTGAAGACTGGGGGGATGTGTGGTCCAGCTCTTGGGGAATAACAACTGGCCTGCTACCGTGATCAGTAGTCGACACCCCTGTTGGCCGCTGCAATCAGAGCCTGGGCCAGCGCCGAACCCCGAGGGGGTCACACAGGCACCCTGCACATGGAACTGGTCCTTCAACTGGCATTAGGACCTCTGTCTGGACCGAGGCAGAAGCTGTAATGGGGGCAACAGCTTTAGCAATACAATTTTTCCCAGCCATTGTTCTGTTTGTGGAGCTTAGGTATCTGTTAAAGCAAAAGAGAGAGATCTACCAAGTACCAGCCAGTTTCGCAGCTGTCCTTTCAGAGAAAAAGCAGTTAAATCTCTTTAATTATATTCAAAATGTGCTGGTCCAATTCTCTGTGATTTGTTAAAGGGGGAGGTGCCCTATAAAGCAAGACTGCTCACTAGGGGTAGGTTAGGTGTTAGCAGTTTCCAAACCTGAGGAGGTTACTAGAGTTCAGCTACCTACTGTGCTCAAGGAAAGTTCCCCTAAAGCACCAAAAAGAAAGTAACCTTGCTTTAAAAAATATACAAAAAAACCCTTTTAAGAGCTCCCAGTCAGAGAGCTAGCAATGTAATATAATAAAAACAAACAAACAAACCCTCAAATCCTTACTGTTTGTTGATCTGTAGAGCCCTGGTTAGGAAAGCCTCAACAGGGCAGGGCACTGGAGCCTTTTATGCAGGCCTCAGCTGCACTCAGGAAATCAGGCCCACTAACTCCTGATTAGGTGTTAGCAGTTTCTAAACCTGAGGAGGTTACTAGAGTTCAGCAACCTACTGTGCTCAAGGAAAGTTCCCCTAAAGCACCAAAAAGAAAGTAACCTTGCTTTAAAAAATATACAAAAAACCCTTTTAAGAGCTCCCAGACAGAGAGCTAGCAATGTAATATAATAAAAACAAACAAACAAACCCTCAAATCCTTACTGTTTGTTGATCTGTAGAGCCCTGGTTAGGCGGAATGCAACCTCTTGGATCTGTTGTTGGGGGGTTGGGAGATGAGTATGGAGATTGAGGGGGGTGCTATGTTGTTTAAGGCCTTTAAATGTGAATAGTAGGGCCTTGAAGGAGATCCTACAGCTTATCGGGAGCCAGTGTAGATCTCTTAGGATGGGGGATATGTGATCTCTTCTTGATGTCTCACATAATACATGGGCAGCAGCATTCATCGCTAATTGAAGAGGATTAAGTGTGTTTTTGGGGAGGCCTTGAAGTATAATGTTAGCGTAGTCAAAATGGGGTATGACAAGAGCTTGGAATATTGTGCGGAAGCTGTCAGGATCTAGCATGGTTCTCAGGTGGCGAAGGGTCTTGATCTTGTAATAGACAGACTTTACTGTGCGGCTTATGTGTTCTTTGAAGTTTAGCTGCTGATCTAGTGTTACTCCCAAGTAGCGTATGGCTGACTTGATTGGTAGCTCCATGTCTCTCACCATTAGGGATGTAGGAGGAGAGAAGTTTTTGTTTCTTGTAATGGTTAGGACCTCCGTTTTTTTTAAATTTATCCTTAGGTTCTGGTTGAGGAGCCAGTCTGTTACTGCGTTGAAGCAATCAACTAGAATCATGTAATCTGGAAATGTGACATTGAAAGGTGAATACATCAGTACGTCATCTGCGTAGATAAGGCATGATATTCCGAAGGAATGGGTGATTTCGCAGATTGGCTGCATGTATATGTTGAAAAGCAGCGCAGAGAGAGAGGAACCCTGGGGTACTCCCTGTTTTTGTTGGAACGGTTCTGATGTACTAGAGCCAATCCTGACTTCGGTCTTCAAGATAAGATTTACACCAATCCCAGGCTAGACCCTGGATCCCCTTCTCGTGGAGCCAAGCTAGTAGTTGATCATGGTCGACTGAGTCAAATGCTGCGGCAATGTCCAGGAAGATTAGTACAAAGCCAGCTTTGATGTTGTCTAAGCCATAGACGAGAGTCTTAATTAGTGAGGTCAGGAGTGTTTCGATTCCGTGAGCTTCTCTAAACCTGTGTTGGCAGGGATCTAGGGGGGATGAGGTGTCTATATGTTGTTGGATTTGCCTCAGGGCCGCTTTCTCTAGAATTTTAGCTAGCAGCAGGTTGCTGGAAATCGGCCAGTAGGACTCTCTGGGTCAAGCAGGTTGTTTTTTTAACAGGGGTTGAATGGAGGTCTGCTTACGTGTTGTTGGGAACTTTCCTGTTGTGAAGGATTGATTTACAATTTCTGCTATAATTGGACTGAGTTCTGATCGCATTGCTCTAATCCAGTGTGCAGGGCAGGGGTCATTTGGTGCCGTGGTGGTGTTTATGCTAGTAATAATGTCTTCAATGTTGGTCGCTGATGGGGGAGAGAACTTGACGAGTGGCTTCAGAAGCAGGGAAGATTGAGGTGTTCCTGGGCTGGTGGCCATAATTGATTTGACAGTTTTGGATTGCATATAGTTGGCATATTCAGTATTTGCTCATTCTGTGGTGGAGAAGGTTCTTTGGTTAAGGATTTTACCAAATTGAAGAGCTCTCGTGGCTTGTTTAGCGAATGACTGAGGAGTTCTGAGTGGAATTCCTTCCTCTTGTTCCAAATTGCTTCTCGATGAACTTTCAAATAGGCTAAATAGGTGGCTTGATCATCTGTGTTATGGGTGTGCCTCCAGTATCTCTCAAGTTTTCTCAGGTGAAGTAGGGACTTCTTTAGTTCAGAAGAGAACCAGGGAGCTGTTTGCCTTTTGGCGGCATTGTTCTTGCGTGTGGCGTGATCGTTTGACGGAGGTGGTGAGCGTACAGCTTTAGAGTGTCATTCCAGGTGGAAACCATGTCGTTGAGGTTGTTCGATGGCTGAGAGAGTTTTGGGATGACATGTTTAGCCAGCACTTCCTTATCAAATGGTCTGAAGTGACATGGGTTAGTTACGTTCTTTGTGTTTGGTTGGTCACGCATGTCGTGAGGAGACGGGACCTGAAATGTTATCAGGCTGTGATCTGACCAGGGGACCGGAGTGATGGTGAGATTAAATTGGTCCCTCCTGTCTGTGGCTGTGGCTGGGGCGAAGACTTGGTCAAGAGTGTTCCCAAGTTGGTGGGTGGGATCGGTTATGATCTGAGTGTAGTTAAGGTTGGTCATTGCTTCTAGGAATGTGTTGGACAGAGTGGGTTGTGCAGAGGCTAGGTTAAAATCCCCCAGTAGCCAGTTTGGTTTAGAGGGGTTTTCAGGGTTACAAGCTAAGTCAATTATATTGGATATCTCGTCAGAGGTAGCGCCTGGTGCCCTGTAGATAAGGTTGAAGGAGTTGTGTTTATTTGCAATGGTGATTGTGTCTAACTGTTGCATACTTCTAGTATGGACTGTCCGGTATTGCAGTTCAGTTTTTGATAGTATGAGGACCCCGCCCCCTCTCCTACTGGCTCTGTTGCAAGTGTGGATTGAGAAGTAGGGGGTGTGAGTTGGTTTAAGAGGGCAGTATCTGTGTCTGTGAACCATGTTTCAGTGATCATCAGGATGTCTAGGTTAAAAGTGGTTATTAAGTCTGTAATGACTGGCCATTTGTTGCAGGCAGAGCGTGCGTTAATAAGAGCGCACCTGATGTCTTGGTGCACTTTCGGCCTACAGAACCTTTTGTTGGTTGTGTGCTCCAAGGTAACATACAGCAAGTGTGGCTGTCTTCTGTATTCTGTGTGTCCTGGAGGTTGGTGTTGGTTATGGTAGTGTTTTTTATTCGTATTAATGAGTTTTGGTATGGGGTTGTGGTTGTGTGTGAATGCAGTGGAGTAGTAGAAGGCGCTTGAGAGGAGGTATAGGAGAGTAAGGGCTAGCATGGAGATGGCCATGATTAGGTGTGGTGTGATGCTTCGAGCTAGGTTGTTATGTTATTGCCACCGACTGGGAAACAATTACAGGATAATTACATTTGCTTTCAACCACAGTTAAAGATTCAGTGTTGCAACAAGCTCTTTTTCTAGGAAGATCAAATTCACAGGAAAGATACTTTGTTTCCTGTCACATTTAGGCTTCAATGTTACAACGTAGCTGTATTTAGTTACAAAGCACAGACATCAAGACATATTCTGATAAGCTAGAGTAAGGTTTGAGTCTTCTGATCATGTGTCCGTATTTCTATTTCTGTGAATATACAACAGGGATCGCTGGTTCGTGGGGCGACCGAAAAAGACTGTTCCTGAAGGAGGGAAATGGGGAAGTGAGTTCGTTGGCTCATCGAGTTACCTTGTCTATGCAGAGGTGGAGCTTGGGTAGCTGTGGTTTAGCTGTCCTTTTCTTCTATCTCTCTGGTGGGGAAAGCCGATATGGGTGAGAGCTGGAGAGCGTTCATCACAGTGGCCGAGGGCTTCTCCTTGAAAGCAGGAGTCTGCTCCGATTGAAATGGGCTATGAAAATGGCTGTCGTTCCCGTCTCTGTCTCGGGAGCCCGCTCTGTCCGGGAGATCAGTGGGAGTGGGTAAAGTCTTGGTGGAATATTATATTCTAGAGGGCCGATGCCTAAGGGCCACACCAAAGGGCCCTCTGGCGAGGCCCTCAGGCGTGGGCCCAGCAGGCGCGGGCCTGCCTGGCAGTGGCTGCTTTTCAAATGTGGTTTCCTCCTCCCACAGCCCCGATTGGGCTGGAGGCCTGAGCGGGAAGGCTGGCTGTCCCACTCAGGAGCTCGACCTCGATCGGGGGAGCTCAAAGATGGCTGCGGGCTTTGTTGGGGTTCCCACCGGTGGCGGCTGCTTTTCAAATGTGGTTTCCTCCTCCCACAGCCCAGATTGGGCTGGAGGCCTGAGCGGGAAGGCTGGCCGTCCCACTCAGGAGCTCGACCCCAATCGGGGGAGCTCAAAGATGGCTGTGGGCTTTGTTGGGGCTCCCGCCGGTGGCGGCTGCTTTTCAAATGTGGTTTCCTCCTCCCACAGCCCCAATTGGGCTGGAGGCCTGAGCAGGAAGGCTGGCCATCCCACTCAGGAGCTCGACTCCAATCGGGGGAGCTCAAAGATGGCTGCGGGCTTTGTTGGGGTTCCCGCCGGTGGTGGCTGCTTTTCAAATGTGGTTTCCTCCTCCCACAGCCCCAATTGGGCTGGAGGCCTGAGCGGGAAGGCTGGCCGTCCCACTCAGGAGCTCAACCCCGATCGGGGGAGCTCAACGATGGCTGCGGGCTTTGTTGGGGTTCCTACCGGCAGTGGCTGCTTTTCAAATGTGGTTTCCTCCTCCCACAGCCCCGATTGGGCTGGAGGCCTGAGCGGGAAGGCTGGCCGTCCCACTCAGGAGGTCGACCCCGATCGGGGGAGCTCAAAGATGGCTGCGGGCTTTGTTGGGGTTCCCTTCAGCGGCGGCTGCTTTTCAAATGTGGTATCCTCCTCCCACAGCCCCGATTGGGCTGGAGGCCTGAGAGGGAAGGCTGGCCGTCCCACTCAGGAGCTTGACCTCGATCAGGGGAGCTCAAAGATGGCAGCGGGCTTTGTTTATCAATGGATTTTGTCCTAAGCACAGAACCAGCATAACATCAGCTAATAAAGATGGGAAATCTTTGGCCTTTTATTCTGAATTAAGAAGCAAAACAAAACAAAATAGCATATCCCCCAAACTACACAGGAAGGTGCATTATTTTATGAAATCATAAACTCATCAGGCAAGTAGTGAATTTTAGCTGTGAAGCAGGACTGGGCATGTGCTCACTGAGAGCTGCAGTCCCTTGAAAGTCACCTTTTCTAAAGCAATTGTAGTACAAGTCGCCAAAGAGACACCAAGCCAGCATCTTTCTGCAAACAAACCTCACAGTTCCATGCTATCTCCAGTACCTGGAACAGAAGAACATGTAAAAGCCCTATGCATTTGTTACTTAATCAGCTATGCAAATCTTAATGTACAGAACCACAGAAAAGTCCAGGCAACCTTCAAATGAGAGGAAAGTAGGTAAGCATTTCATGGCAGTAAACTTTGTAAAGTTTCTTGTCTTTTCTTATTAAAGAGAAGTATGTGCAAGAATGCCAGGAATAAGGTGAAATTGAATTGTTTGAATATTCTTGTGTCGTATGCCATTTTTTGCTAGAGGTAGATAAGGAGAGCATCCCAATAACATAAGGCAAAATCATCACCAAACCATGTGAATAGATCACAACAGATCCGAATAAAAAAATGAAACATGCACATAATTTGTGGAAAAGGCACATTTCCCTTAATGACAGTCCATACAAGCTTATAAAATGTGAAGATCAAAATGCATTGTAAGAACCTTCAACCGAGCTAATGTCTCATCTGCCATGATTTACTGGAGTGCCGCCAGGGATCTGTACTGAAACCCATGCTGTGTAAAATATTCATTAATGATCTGGAAAAGAAAGCAAGGAGTGAGGTAAACAAATATGCACATGACACTAAGGGGTATGTTTACTAAATCGGGCTAACGGTTAACCCGGCTATCTGCAACTAGGTCCCATTGAATAATATGGGACCTAGTGGCAGATAGCCTGGGTTGACCGTTAGCCCGGTTTAGTAAACATACCCCTAAGTTATTCAAAGTAGCTAAACCAGAAGCAGACTGAGAAATTACAGGGGGAACTTGTACAGGGGAAATGAAACTGTCACACATAGGGAAAAATGATCTTAGCTACATGTAACAATGCTAGGTTTCACACTAGGAACTACTGCTCTGGAAAAGGGCATTGAAGTTATATTGAAAATTACATCAAAATCTTCAGCCAAGTGTACCAGCAGTGGTCAACAAAGCAAAGAGAATGTTAGAAATTAGTTGGCACTGGCTTGCCTGGGGGGAGGGGGGGGGGAGGAATGATGGAGGGGGGGGGGTGGAGTCTGCTGGAAGGAATCAGGAGTAGGTGATGGAATTACATTAGCTTCATCCACTTGAAGATGCTTTCATGAAGGAAAGATCATGTCAGGAGCTCTATTTTTCCATGAGTAAGGCAGTTTATGATGTTGAATGCACGTTGTTGTAGCTGCTGTATTTACTGCAGGGAGTTACTTGCGGTATTGAATTACTGCAGATTAGCAACTCCTGTGATAAATTAAGCTGCAGTATAATGTGATATTTAACCACATAAATATTCCCCATACATAGTCTCTTTTTATACTTGTCATCATTTCTGATGCAAATTCATTTTACATGACAAATCTACAACTTGATCTTGAACTTCATATACTGTAGATAAGGTTAGCCATTTTACAACGAGAGCTGGACTTTACAAGCATCATTCCAGTTTTTGTTTTTCATCTTTTCACTTCTATAAAATGCAAATGGAGTGGAGGAGTAGCCTAGTGGCTAGAGCAACTGCCTAGTATCTACAAGATCAAGGGTTTGATTCCCACTGGCACTCCTTGTGACCTTAGGCAAGTCACTTTACCCTCCATTGCCTTGGAAGAAAAGGCTGGCAATCTACTTCCAGTGATACATTGTCAAGAAAACCCAGAGGTAGCTGCGTCACTATGAGTCAACACTGACTTGATGGCACAAAAACATGCTGTTGTTTTTTTGTACCAGCAAGAACCGCGGTGACTAAACAATAGCAACTCACAAAGGTGAATCACAAAATACATTTATTGTCCTTTTACATCAATGAAAATAAATTTATTTTGTGATTCTCCTTTGTGAGTTATTGTTTAGTCTCCTTTCTCCTTGTTGGTGCTTTGGACTTGCAAGTGTGAGTGCTTTTCTTGAACACTTTTCTTTTTTGTAACAGCTAACTGCAAGTTTCCTAGTTTTGGATGTTACAAAGATGGGTGATTTGTGCCCTCTAGTGTCTGTTGTGCATAACTAACAGAAGAAGGCATTTTTGTATGATTATTTTTTTTTTTATTATTGCATATAAGTAATTTAGCAGTTCCCGAGAGTCATGAACTATAAACCTGAATTTTACAAAAAGCAATATAATAAAGGCTATCAGAGGATCTAGAAAATGAAAGGCTCAAACATCAAAAAGTATCCTGGTGGTGTCTGCCTATCTTCTGTGCACCAAGCTGCCTTTCTCACATCTTAAATCCCACTTTAGCATCCCCTGATTTCGCAAGGCATCTTTTTAAGGACATGGACAGTCTACTCTACTCCCATCATTGTTGCTTGGATCTACAGCTCACCTTTTCCAATCTGAGTTACAATTCAGGTATTGCAGTTAATTCCCTCTCCAAAGGGACCTATTACCTAAAGGGTCTGTGTACTAAAGTGCAGTACGCAGTTACCATGTGAATTAGTGCATACTGGGACCTGTTTACCAAAGTGTGCTACCTGGTAGCATGGGGTTTGGTGTGCACGGTTTGGACATAGTGCTAAAAAGCAGCATGGGATCTATTACCAAAAATCCCATGCTACATGAGTTGCATGCAATAGGGAAGGGAATGGGTGGGACGGGGTCGAACAATCACAGCTAGTTCATACCTTAGAAGCCCAGGCTAATCGCGCTTGTTGCCTTTAGTCAGGTGCACTTAATGCTACCTCAGTGGATGGCATGAAGTACACCTGCATCCCATCTAGCATGGAGTGATATCTTGAGCCTTTGCTAATACTCCGCCTGAAGTTAACATGGGCCCCCATGCTAATAATGTCACCCACACCTGCATTACCAGCGTGGGGCTTAGTAAACCTGTCCCACTGTTACTGTACAGTTGTGGTAACAGTTATTATATACCCATGACCCTTAGGGCATGCTAACTGAACTCCAAGTGCTTACCATGGGAGACAGTTGGCAATGGGTGGAGAATGGGTGAACTATAGGCATGGATATCATCTAGATCAGGGGTCTCAAACTCCAGTCCTTGAGGGCCACAAACCAGTCAGGTTTTCAGGGTATCCCTAATGAATATGCATGAGATATATTTGCAAGCACTGCCCCCATTGTATGCAAATATATCGCATGCATATTCATTAGGGATACCCTGAAAACCTGACTGCTTTGTGGCCCTCCAGGACTGGAGTTTGAGACCCCTGATTTCTAGATATTAGCATAAGGTAAATTCTGGTAATTAGATTTTTAAATTCCTGTTATGCCTAGCTGTGCACTGTATGGCTATTTTTTCTTTTAAGGTTTGTTTTATTGACTGTACCTATTTGGTTTTATCTGTTTGCTATGGGGGTTATTTTAGAAGCCATATTCACATTTTACAGATGGATATAGTGGCAGAAAAATATGTAAGCCACATCCAAATGTAAATGTAGTTTTAGAAAGACCGTGATTTACATGTGCCTGCCCCACCCACGTCTAAGTTGCATGGAGCTCTGCCAATCTATTGTCTGGGAGGAACAAAGAGCAACATGTGTATCCTCCTCTTCATATAGGGGATGTATGGCACAATTAGGTTTTGAAAAGTACTTGTTTCAACCAGCCCTTAACAGCAGGATTAGATGGGGTAGCCTCCTTAATCCCCCAAAGCTTTTTCCCCTCTCCAAATTGAAATGAAGTAAATAGTGAGTCCTCTGTGATTTGTTAAAAGTGGCTGCACATCTAGACTGGCAAAATGGTCACGATACCCATGTAAGTGCCGACATTTACATGTGCCCATTCTGAAATGCCAATGCTTACATATGGAAATTACTGGGATTCCCATGTGTATGTTTGTGAAATAGCATCTCCTGCTGCACGTGGTTATCCATTCCCTTGTGATTTTGGGCATCTTTCCTTGTTTAAAACATGTTGAGGGGCGGAGATATGTCAATTTAACATCAGACTTGCATATGCCCATCCTCTTTTATAAGATTAACATAAATCTGTAGATTTTTTTCACTTGGACATCCCTGCAACCACATAAATGGTCTTTCTAAAATGTGCCTTTATATGTTCAACTTTTATTTTTGCAAATGATGTAGACAAACTGATATGATGAGCAGTATATGAAATAAATGTGAAATCACTGCAGATAGCACAGACGCATTTACTACCACCTTATTTGGCAGCTTGACCTCTAGCAATGGTACTGTGAGACTACTTCTAAAGGTCAGAGGCACCATTTTGATCCTGAGCTGTCCATGAAGCAGGAATGTCTGGGTATCTCTCCTGGTTCCCTCCCCCCCCCCCCCCCACTAGACACCAGAGGACCCTAATAATAGTTGGGGGGCTGTCAAGGAGAGGGAGGGTTTTGTTTATGTAGTTTGTTGGATGGGAGGGGTTCTGGAAGCACAGACGTTCTGTTGTATCTCATGAGAGCGTTGAGGGGGGGGGGGGGATTCTATGCTATTTGTTTGTAGCAAAGGCCCCTTAGTGCATTACTGATAAAATGAATGCAACACGCAAAGCACTTAGGGGGTTCTTTTGGAAGCCTAGTCATGCTTTGGGCATTTGAAAACAGGCATAGAGATGTCTCCAGAGCCATTTTAGATGCCAGGTCTGTGGCTGTTCAAATCTGTACGGGTACATGGTTGGGGCATTCCTAGGAACCTGGACGTCCAGCCTGATCTCAGAAATGTTCATAGTCAAATCTAAGTTTATACCTGCTCCAGGCACAAATAAGCAAGCACTGGGAAAGTGTTCACATTAGCTGAAAAACAAGCAGAGGGTTTGCAGAAGATAGCAGTCCATCATCCCCAGAACTCACCACCATCACAATGATAGCAGCAGTGGGATTTGAACCCTGGTCCTGGCCCACTACTCTAACCATTAGGCTATCCCTAGACATCCAGGCTCTGGAATACAGTACTGGGGATGTCTGTGTAGATGTCCCTGCAGATCTCTATATCGGGCACATCCACGTCTGTGAAACTGTGTCTGCACCTCGATGTGCCTCTTCTGGCTTAGGTGTCCCAGATTGCACTTGGACGTCCTTTCTAAAATGTCCTTTCACAAGTACAATAAATGTCTGCCCTGTAGTAACTGCATGGGCGAAGCTGACACACCCCCAACAGCTATCATATAACTTTGCCATTACTGCAACATTAACTTTTGAAAGTAATGGAAAACCATACTACACTTTGCTAAGAAGGTCCCCAGGTTGTACTTGTGAATGTGATAATGACAAGTGGAATGATTTGTTCAAGGTCAGAAAGAGTGTCCACAGGAGAAATGGGATTTGAACCCTGGCTTCCCATTTGGTCTAACTCCTAGGCTGCTCCTCCATGCCCATGCTTCACATGACCATCCCAATCACCACTACTACAGTTGGTATTTTTGTTGTTCTTTGTTTTTCCTAGCTGGGGCGATGGAAAGAGGTGAGGAAATGAGAGAGGAAGGAATAAGAGAGATGGGGAGAGAAGGAAGGAAATGAAAGTGGCAATGGAGGGATGAGAGAAGTAAAGGAAGGATAGAGATGAAAATTCTCTCTATGAACTAATATGTTAGTTTGCTACTAAACATCTGTCAGGCTGATCTTGAGCCCCCAGCAGTCAGCATTTTTTTAAATGTTGGCCGCCGCAGGTAAAGTTAATCCAAATATTCAGTGGGAGCATAGTAGCAGCCACTGAATATTCTGATTTTGTGGTCAGAGACAGTGTCTATCTGGATAGTGGAGATTTTCATTCACTATCTTGATAGCCAATCCACATACACTTAGGAAAGTGATTTTGCTGTCCTAGGTTATTCGGGGGGGGGGGGGGGCGAGATTTCAAGTGGCGGCAGCCAGCACACTTAAAATGGCTGTTTGTTGCTGCTTTAACTTTGTCTCAGATGTTCAATGCTGGGGTCTTACCGGGCCCCAGCATTCAATATCCAGGTTGCCTGGATAACGATTTTGCAGCGATATTCAGCCGCTGGCTGTACTGCAAAATCAGCTAAAGTTAGAACAGTCATTTAGTTGTCCTAACTTTATCCGGTTAGGATTAACTAGGCAGTGGCTGAATATCGTCGCTGCCTGGTTAACCCCCAGTGCCGCCCCCGTTCCAGTCCCGCAATGCCCCAACACTAAGCGTCTAGCATCAGAATGTTTGGCAGTCCAAACCTGGGACATTCGGCAGCATGAACTGAGTGAGTGCCACTGAATAACCCGGCGAGCAGCATTTACATGGTCTGTAGGTCTACAAACCACGTAAATGACTTTGAATATCCCCCTGAGATACTTACCTAGATAGTGGCAATTTTCAATGCCATTATGCAGATCCTCCCCAGTTCCACCAAAAGACTTTCCTGGCATTATCCAGATAACGTTGATGTGGTCAGAGGAAATTTTCAGCAGCACTAACCAGATAGTGTCGCAGAATATTAGGTTCTGCTGACCAGATAAATCCTTTTAAATGTCAGCCTGTCCATTTTCCCGATAGCTGGTGTACTTTGTTTCTCGATTTAGGGATACATTTTTAAATTGTCTGTGTTGGGAAAAAGTCTATGGATACTTTCTGTCTGCTGTCTTTGTCCCAAACTTCAAAAAGTATGTGCAGATGTTCACTTTGAAACTTGCTGTCTGTACAAAGTGCCTGCCGGTTTTTGCCCCTGCTTTGTGTATGGGTATGTTTTCGATGAAGAATAGCACGTAGACTCAAAAATAGATCTACACGCTTTGATGTCTTCCCTGAACTAAGGGGTATGTTTACTAAACTGCGTTAGTGCAATTCGCGTTAGGAGCCGCGGTAGTGACAGAAACCCCAAATAAGGACATGGGCGGTACAGCGTCACCACTAACGTGCGTTAAAAAAATTAATGAGCGTTACTGGGCGCCGTGGCGCGTCACTGCACGTTAAACGTAAGAAGACGTACAGACACAAAGCACTGAAACAGAGCTGTAGCACAATGGTTACGGTACTGACCGCTCTTACAGGCAGCATGGGTTCGAGTCCCCAGTGTGCCTAACGCAGAAGGCTGTCCCAGGCATCACCCTGTACATTACAGAGGGAAAGGAGAGGCACGTTTTTCGTTACGCTGAGTATTGGTGTCAGAAAAACACCCTCGGAGTGTGCCTAGCCACGTACGTTGGTGCGTGCGAGGTTGCGTGCATTGGTACGTGCGTAGCTGCGCGCGTACAATCATGCGTGGGTACGTGTTTGTTTACGTGCATGGGTACGTGTGTTTTTACCAGTGTGGGCATCTTATATTACAGACTCTGTAGGGTGTCCTGCACCTATGCATTATGCTAACAGATGTACGTGTGATGGCCTATGGTTTATCAGAGCCTGTGAGCAGGTGCTGGAGTTTCACAGGGTTGGATTGTGCCAGTCACACCCATGATGCACTGCACATGCAAATCAGCTGTCCACAGATACACACCATGGGGAATGCACCCCCACAGTACCTCGGCCTGGTAGGGGGAACTGACCATGTGCACCCCCACAGCACCTCGGCCTGGTAGGGGGTACCGACCGTGTGTTGTACTGGCACAGAGTAGCTACAGACCGTCACATTGTGTGGGTACTGTGCTCACCCTGAGGGTGCAGTGAGGCGCCCAGCACTAGGTCCACAGCACCGTCCATAGCGCAGGTCCAAAAGCAGTGTTACTGTGTGAGATAGGTAGTTTCTGCAGGAACACCTTGGACATCTCTCTCTGTTTCAGTCAGGTGTAGCCACCATGCACCACCACCCCCAGGGCCACAAACAGGGTCTCCCATCAAAAGGTCCAGTCTACCTCCCTGCAAAGGTGGCAGTAGAGGGGAACATTAACCCTAGTCCTGCTAAGAAACAGACCCCCCCACAGGGCAGTCAATGCAGCTCTGTACACAGCCATAACACAATAGCAGACAGACATTAGGCCTGGATATGGTATGCTGCACCCCACCACTATCTGATATTCTCCTGGTGCAAGCCATCAGCCACTGCACCCTGCAAGCCACTCCATCACAACACCTACCAGCTGCAGTCTGCTAGTGCCCAGTGGAGATGCCTGCACCCAGAACTGGGATGTCAGCATACACAGCAAGCAGATACATCAGTGACTGGGCCCCAAAAGGAAACCCATATTTATCACATGAGAGAAATACTAGATAGCACTATGGGAGTGCCTAGCCATGCTGTGGTCACTGCACAGTCAGGGTGGGAGTGATTGCTCAGCAGGATATACTGAGGTCACCCTGTCTGTGTAGGTGGTGGCCAGGCACTACAATGTGCCTGTCACTGCCCTATGCCCTGTGCAGATGCACCCTGGCCAGGCCACCCTGTCTGGCCTATACCCATGGTACCTTGCTCCTCATTATGCACATTGGCAGCCCAATACTGGCAACATTGCTGGCAGTGTGGGCTGTGGAAGGTGTTTGCAGCCACCACACACTGGATAGACAGACAGCCACCCCCACACCTATGCCAGCATTGTGCTACTATAGAGGTGGTCAGCAGCCATACCCACCACACCAGTCATGGGCATAGTACAGGCATGGATATGGTACACAAGGCTGTTGGGGGGTCACTCCCCAGGGTGGTGAACACTGTCAGAGGCCAGACCTGCAGCAAACACCGCAGACATCAGAATGATTGTTATGGTGGAGCTCAATGAGCAAACTGTGCTTAACGTAGGAATTGATATCTGCCAGTTCTCATTGGGAACGTTTGATAGCTGTGTACCATATACCCAGGTGTAGGGTGGCATTGCTAAGGTATGCAACTGCTAGTATTGGGAGATACAGGCAGGGCCCAATGTCTTGCCTCCAGGAGGCATTGGCCAATGGGGCCTGTGGGTGTGGGTGTGGCCCTGTTGGCTGCTGCTTTACGGCAGAGTTCCCCAACTCCAGTCCTGGTGTTCCAAACATGGTTCGGGTTTTCATGCTCTCCCTCATAAATATGCATGAGCTACATCTGCATACCATGGGGGTGGTGCATAGCTATGCAGCACAGGCATCTTTATTAGAGGCAGCATGAAGCCGGAATGGTGTGGGGCCCTCCAGGACTGCATTTGCGGGACTCTGCTTTAGGTAATGTGCCTGTTTCTGGTGTCTGTGTTTGGTGTGGTAAAATATAGGCCATGCGTATGTTCTCTGCAATAAAGGAGTGTCTTTACTATCACTGTTTAGTGGTGGGTAAAACTATGGGGACTGGGTTGGCGGGAGCCCCAGCTGGGATTTGAACCTGTGACCCTCTGGTATTACAGGCACTGGCTGTGTCTGTTGCACTACACTGTGGCCACAGAGACAGTGCAGTCCCTGGAGTTAGTTAAACCGGCCTGATGAGTCAGAAACCCTGCTCTGCAACAGGTTTACTGTGGCCTCATTTACCTTGTATGGCGGCAAAGGTGCACATAAACCTCAGAACAGACCGCAAAAAAGGGGCACACACCCATAACCAAGCTGGGCAACAATGATATCATTGGGCAACATTACACTACACTCCCAGGACAGCTCCATTACAATGAAATGATCTTTGAAAGGGTCTGCGGAGCGTAGACCCTTCCACACATCATTTCTTTTTATTTTGGTGCTTTCCAGGGAGTGTTTTTCCTTGTTGTCCATTGCTATCACTGTTGCCCTGCTGAATTATGCTTTTTAAAATGTTTCTTGTGGTCATTTTTAACGTTTTATGTGAAATTTTGTTCTGTGCACATGTATCACACTGCTCACGTTTTGTGGGTTTCCCCGGTTTTTCTGTACATTGCTGACGGAAATGGTTTCTCTTCCCTTTAAATGCCTTTAACGACAGGTTTTCATTCGCGTTGGAATTGAGCTCAGAAATTCAGCACGTTAGTATGAGGGGAGCCTCTCCCCGCCCACTCTCCGCCCATTGACCCCTTCTCTCCACCCACTCTCCACCTTCTGCGCTGTTTTAACGCGCCGCTGGACTTTACGATCGTTAACTATGCTTAACACGCGTAGTATTACGTTAACGGTCGTTAGCGCGTCGGTACGCGTGTTATACGGTACTTACGGTCGTTAACGTCATATAACGCGCGTTAGTCACGTTTACCGCACTTTAGTAAACATGCCCCTTAGAGAATGCTTCTAGAGCAAATAATTTAAGAATAATTAATTTTCCTAAATTGTCAACTATTTCTCCTATGGAGATGTTTCGTCAGTACTTGGTAGATGTTTTGGGTATTGCCTTGGAGCTTATTCCACCAGTGGTGAAAGATTATTATGTATCTAAAGCTAAGTTGCAATCTGCTTTGTCTCGGATGGATGGAGAAAGAGACCAGGGTAATTTGTTAAATATTTCTGAATTATTAGAAAAATCTGATTCTGAGGCCCCAGTTCCTTCTACTCTCTTAGTCACCTTTGCATTATATTCTGACCGTGAATGGTTCCTAAAGCTTTTCTTTAGGAAACGCAAGTTATTGTTTAGGGGTTTGACGATTCGTGTATATCCAGATTTAGCAAGAGAAACACAGAGACGCCGAAGGGAGTTTCTCCTTCTGCGTCCCGGAGTCTTACAATTGGGGGGACTTTTCTTTTTGAAACATCCGTGTAAATGTTTGGTGAAATACCATTCTGTTTCTTATGTATTTTATGATCCCTCTCATGTAAATGTAAAGTACCAGAAAAACAGTTGGTGGCAGACAATGGGAATACGTGTCCCCCAGTGGAGGCAGAGGTGGCAAGATAGTTACAATGATGGGTGGACAGAGAAGTGGTGGTGCCATGCAGATCAGGCACAGGCGAGGCAAGCATGAAGAGGCGCAATGCAGGAAAGGGTATGACATGGGGTGGCAGCCTGAACTGGCAGACAGGACTCTACACAGCTGACAGACGGACCGAGGGAATGTTGGCAATTGTGGCGAGGATATTATGGGCTAGAAGCACAGATCTGCAAAAATATGACCTCTACAGGCAAGCACCCTATATGAGTAGGACAGGCATGAGAGGAAGGAACTGAACCCATGAACACTGCCAAGAATGGCATTGTATTAACCAGTAGGCTATACCTCCATAGTGTATGTCACAGCAATGTCTGGGTACAGAAGGACTGCAGGTCACCGCACAAATTGTCTGCTCTGAGTGCCAGGATAGGGTAACCCCACCATATCCATGATGCAATGCACATGCTGAATAGCAGTCTACAGCTGATCACCAAATGGGGTCTGCACCTCTCCGGTACCTCAGCTTGGAAAGACGAACTGACAGTGTGTGATACTAGCACAGAGTAGCTACAGACCATGCCATTGTGCAGGTTCTGTGATCACCCTGAGGGATAGGATTGGTGCCCAGCACTAGGTCCGCAGTACATGTGGTGCTAGAGATAGGTCCTGCTGTACATCCCCATCACTACCAGTGTGACAGGTGTTCCTTGCAGTGCAGCCAAAGGTAACTTGGTGTCCATCTGTATCCTGCAGTCACATGTGGCCCTGTGGGACCAGACACCAGCCAGATTGGTGTGTACCCTGTGTTAGGGTCTGGTTGACATGGGCAGCTGTTATCAGGGCAGAGGGGTTCCAGGAATTGCATCAGGTGTGTGTAGCAGTGGTATATACTACATACCCCAAAGGACCCACATCACCCTTTTTTGTAGGTAAAGAACAGGTGCCCCTGCCCCGGGTAGGCAACCTCCATCCTGTTTGTATGAGACAGCCCTCCAGGGTTGGTGGGCCAGAGCCATACCTATGACTGGAGCAGTGGCAGACCAGCAGCAATGCTGGGGTTAGGTCTAGAAAACCCCAACTGCCGCCCACCACTGTCTGCCAGTCACCAGCAGACAGCACAGTCAGACTGTACCTTAAAGGTGTTCTGCCCATGCACACTCTAACTGCAGACAGTCCACCAGCCTACTCACAGAAGAACTATGTGCAACAAACAGGCAACTCAGTGACTGTGACCCCTGGACTGGGGAACACAAATATATCACTGGAGGCAGATAGTGTAGAGCGCTATGTGGGAACCTAGACCTGCCATGGTCACTGCTCGGTCAGAGTGAGTTCCCTCCCAGCATGCCATGCTGTGGCCACCCTGTCCATGCAGGTGGTGGTCAGGCACTACAGTGTCCCAGCCATTGCCCCACACCCTGTGAAGATGCATCCTGGCCAATCTGCCCTGTCCGGGCCATACCCAAAATACCTTGCTCCTCATTATGCACCTATTCAGGCTAATACTGGTAACAGTGGGACATTTTGGGCCCAGTGAAGGGAGGGTAGCCACAGAACAATGGATAGACATACATACACGCTCACTCCTATTGCAGCATTGTACAAAGATAGGGGTGGTTGACAACCCTGCCCGCCACACTGGTCCTGCTCACAGTGCTGACATTGCTAAATTGTGCAGTGGGTAGAAGTAGTGCTCTGGTGATAACTTCAGCTCAATGCTGGGGCCAACAGCCTGACTCTCCATGCATCTTTGGATTGTGGAGCCTGTGTAGGTGTGTGTTTGTACCCCTGTTCGCCGCTGCTTTGGGCTTTGCACATGTTGCTGTTGTATCAGCATTGTAGGGTAAAACATAGGGACATGCTCTGCAGGAACCACAGGTGGGGCTTGAACCTGTGACCCTCTGCTTCTGGACACACTGGCTGGGTGTACTGCACCACACTGTTGCCACAGATGCACAATAGTCCCTGGGACCACCTGTACTTTTCCTCAGCCAGACTTTGTATGTTGCACTGCACACCACGTACTGATGCAGGGCATGGCCTAGGTCCACTGCAGGGAGGTGGCACCCCCCCCCCCCTGTCAAGTTGATATGGCCATTTGCTGTCAGTGCTGGTAGTGCGCAGTCCAGACAATCTACTGTGTAGGTAGGTGCCCGCCTAGGGAGCGGATCCCGGGGTGGGGGCCATACATGGACATCCTCACATCCCCCCATCACTGCCTACCAATATTATGTCCCTTACACATGGGGGCGGGATGGCTGGGGTGATGTCAGGTCAGTGTCCTAGCAACTATTGGCTAGGGTGAACCAGATAGATATAGGTGAATTGTGTTTGGCCTTGGTCAGCTGCTGTCCTGCTGATTTCCGGTTTCTATGTTCCTATGTGCCACCTAGGTGCCCGCCTGGTCCACCCTGTGCCCCAGCTGCCCATGCTACATGTCCCGCCTGCGGCCCCCTATGCCCCATTTGCACCATCACCATAGTGGCCATTCATACTTTGGCACTATGGTGTTGCTGAAAATGGAGCACTACTACCACATTTCTTGGGCTCCCTGCCTAGGCTGCACATTGCTGACACTTAAATGGTTTCTCTCTCCTGCAAATGTGCATCTAACGGCAGGTTTTCATTCGCGGTAGGATTCAGCCCTTCAGTTCAGCGCGTTAGTGTGAAAGTGGCCTCTCCCCGCCCACTGACCCCTTCTCTCCGCCCTCTTTCCACCTTCTGCGGTGTTTACCATGGCCGGGGACGTTAATGATCGTTAAGTAACGTTAACGCGTGTTAACATTACATACCGTAACGTTACATAACGCGCGGTATGTAATGTTACCACAGTTTAGTAAACATACCCCTAAATGTTGGACATTTTTGGTCCATGAAAGTGTTAAGATAAGTCTGAGACCTTCGACTGAAAAATTAAATAAGTAACTGAGTTTGATAGTATCAAGTTGATAATACAATAATTTTTCACGAACCTTTTTTATTTGTTGGTTCCAAATTGTGCATATCTCTAATAGCTATGAACACTGCCTCCATGGTCTGCTTACCCCCAGCTGTCTCAAGGAGCAGGAGTAGTGTCCTGGACTATAGCCTGGATTTCTCACATGGTAGCATGCTATCCTCACCTTGGACTAGGTAAAGATTTGGGGATGTGTGCCTGTTTGTGGTAAGTGAAAATTTTGAGTAAGCTTACATATAGTGTGCCAAGCACTCATCACACCTCTGCTTGATTATAGAAATTCATTTTATCAAGGCCTCCCCCAGCACACCCTACACCCACTCCAAATTGTGCAAAACACTACAGCACGCATCATAACCGACACTCCAAGATCTGAACACATCACCCCCATCCTACAGCAACTAGACTGGCTCCCAGTGGTGGCCAGAGCAAAATTTAAAATAATCTTGATTATCTTCAAAATCATCCACCATCTATTGGCAGATGCACTACAAGAAATCATAACAAGGAACATTAGTAATAGACCAAGAAGGAACAATAATGACAACATGATCAGCACACCTGCAGGATACCACAAGACTAAACAAAATACATCAAGAAGAGCTCCATCATTACTGACATCCACACTATGGAACTCCCTCCCAACGAGCGTAAGAGCATTAGAAGACATCACAGACTTCCGCAAGGCCCTTAAAACCCTGCTCTTTACAGAAACCTATGAGCAGATAGACAACAGTCCCCACCCGAGCGGTATTGCAACTACCCCTGCCAACTCAAGAGCAGATAGACGTCCCCACCCGAGCGGTATTGCTACATAACTACCCATGCAAACTCAATACCCAATCAACCCAACTAGACTCACGAAAGCACTCTCGTGCTAAATGTAACCCTCCAATCGTGATGTCTTAATATTGTTAAATACCTTCATGTTAAATGTTGTAAAGCACCCACATGTTAAATGTAACTCCAATTGTGATGTGATGTAACCACTTTGATTGTAGGATAAGGTGGTATACAAATCTGTCTAAATAAATAAATAGTTGAGAGTGGGAAAAACCAAAGATCATTGTATGCTTTTCATACAGAACTTTAGTTTGAGGCAACAAAGTCACTTTCCCAGTGGCAAACAGCCAAGCTGAAATGCAAATCACCCAGTGCAATGCACTGTCCCACTGTTTAACTCAAGTACTATGATCTGTATTAGCATGTTAAGATCTTTGCTAATCTATTTCTCATTGTCCTTTTTTGTATGTACTGTAGGTATTAGCTGCATTAAGTAATGGAAGTCTTTAACAGAAATGTAAAAATGACACAGTTTAACAGAAAATCCAAACTAGGAGTAAGCCAATGCTACCGAATTATACTACAGTCAGATACTATGCCCACGCACAATAGTGACACCAAAAATATGCTGAATTTCTACTGTAAGTCATCAAAACATTCATTTGTAGGTAACTGCAAATCACGAAATCACCAAATCAGAGCTTTGTTCAATAAACTACATTATGTTTATGTTTATTGACTTAATATACCGCTCAACAAATACATATGAGAGCGGTTCACATAGTACAAAAAGGAAACCATATGGAAGAAAGGAAAAGGAAGTTACAATATTAATGGGACAGCAAACCAGGCAGATTCATTCGACATGACAAGAAGAGAGGGGAGAGGGAGAGGAAAGAAAGGGGATGTGGGCTACACGGAGGGGTCGGGGAGATCGAAGGCAAGGGCAAAGAGATGGGTTTTGAGTTTATTTCTGAAAGTAGTGTGTGTCTGTTCAAGCCGGATAGAGAGGGGTAGAGAATTCCATAGAGCGTTAATGTGTTAATATGTGTTAGTGCACATTAAATTGCATTAATTCAAGTTAAGTGTATAGTTATTAACTACGCTCCAGTGAGAAAAATTAGATTTGTGTTGTTTAATGTGTGTTAAACTCATTAATGCATGTTAACGTTAATGCAGGTACTAAATAGAATCCTTGGGGCCTGATATTTAAACAAAGTAACTCAGTTAGCAGACCTGCTAACCGCATCAATTGTGCTGATTAGTTCTGCTGAATATCTGCAGTTGCCCACGCTGCATGCCTCGGTGCTAACCTCCTGGTTAGCTTCTGTGCTATCTAGATGACCTGGATATTCAATGCTGGCGGCCGGATATGGCCCTGGTATTAACTGTCTGGATTTAAGGTTCAGCTAGCTGCCACCACTCAATATTGGGCCCTTAGTCTTTTTTAATATATATGAGTGTGGTGGATGTGTAGGTATAGAAACAGAAAATGACGGCATATACAGTAGTGGCCAAAAAATTAAGGCAGGTATCTTTTTCTACAATTTATTGTTAAATAATGTACTGTGGAGATGTCACACGTGCTTACTTATTTAATCAGCATGGCGATTAGTCACACCATGCGTCTGACGTCCATTTCAGTTTACTTACCCTCTGTAGTAGGTTTCTTGGATGACGTTTTGAATTTTTACAACTAGGAAAAGATTGAAAGTTACATGTAAAATATACAATCAAGATGGGTAGAAAGTGTGATATTAATGACACAACTCGCCCAAGGCCACAAGGAGCATCCATAGGATAAGTGGGCTTTTCCAATGAGTTTTCCAAAATGTTTATGTTTATATTGTAAACATGTCAACAGGATCATGGCATTTTACACATTCTTAGCACACCAGATACATGTATGTGACCAACACCAGGGTGCAAGACAATATAGATAAACTTGTACACTGCACTACAATTTTATAAATAGAAAGGAAAACAACTTACAGAACTACTGTCGCACACTTAGAACCAAATACCTTGTAGTATGTATGCTTAAAAAGCACTTGTCCAAGCTCACATATAGACCACACTTCTTCAAGGGTAGTTTTGCCAGTACACATGTAAGTGAATTGCTATGTATAAAAATGAATACAGAAAAGCAGAATTTATTTTTTAGAACTATCAGCTATGGCTGTCAGCTCACACCTTTCCAGTATTAATTCAAGGCAAGTTACATTTAGGTACATTAGATATTTCAAGGCTGTATCAAGCCATAAATGTACCCTTTGCAACTGGTATATCTGGTGCACCGCTCCCCCTAATCACAGGTTTGTCATTTGCCCCATGCATCTCCCCATCTTACCCCATGTCCAGCTGGCTCCCTCACGCTGCCTGCCCTTGCCCAGCCGCCGCCATTTTTAATGTTGTTTTGGTGGCAGCGGAGGAGGTGGCAGCAGCAACATCCAATTGAAAAAAAAACAGTGGATCTTTCCGACTCCACACTTGCATGCAGGTCCAAACCTTCCCTCCTCTGATGTATGCTCACATCAGAGGCGTTAGGGACCAGACCAGTCAAACATGGGTCTTTGCAACCCCGCGCTTGAATGGCTGGTCTGATCCCTCCATCATTTGACGCGAGCTTACGTCAGAGGAGGGAGGGATCAGGTCAAGATGCAAGCACAGAATCAGAAAAACCCATGTTTTTTTTTCAATTGGATAAAGCTGCTGCCATCACTACTGCTGCTGCCTGTAGGAGATAATATCAGTAGCAGATAAATACACATGTATCAGTCTGTCTAGGGGATACTGCTACACTCCTTTTTCCAGGATTCCATAGGACTACTTGGCAAACAAACCATGTGATAAAACAAGAACCAGCCCTGTTTGTACAAAAATTAAACTTTATTTCTGATAGCAAAAATAGTGGAAATATTAGAATAAATTAGCTTTCTGAGATAGTATGTTATTCAGCCCTATGTTACAATTACTGAGATACCTAATCTCTGTCTTAGAAATGAATGTCACTGATTCACTTGCACTCAGACATACCATATTATCTGTCTGTCTAAGCTAGCCCCAACCTCAGGGAGAAATTAAAGACCAATAACTTAGCTCATGCCAAAACACTCATGGCTGGGGTCCAAGGAATTGTCTCAGGAATGACACAAAGTCAAAGTATGGCAGAGGTCCAAAGCTGAAATGAACTGTGGGGTCAGACACGGAGCTGCCGGTCTGTGGGAGAAATTCAACTCCGTCCCAAGGATTTGCCCTTGAATACTATCTGATCATCCAGCCAGAGAGAGAAGGTGAGAGAACAGTCTGTGTCAGATGTTTAAAGTTTCCAGGTGTTCTGCCAGTCCCCGTCCATGTTTCAGAGTACTGCAGATGTGTTTGCTGGACTGCATCTGTCTCTGTTCTGTTCTCTTCATCTGTTCTTCTCTCTGTATTCTTTCTCAGTTCTTTCTTTCTTTCTGAGTTCTGGGTTCAGGTTTACAGCTGTATAACTAACAGAACACCTAGGGATATGTTTACTAAACAGCTATATTGAATTCAATGGGGCCGCAACTCCAATATCGCACCGAAGCCACACCGCTGTTTAATAAACATACCTCCTAATCTTGGTCACACACTCAGAACACAGACCCTCACCAAGTCCAGAATAAGTGATCATAACTTAAAAATAAACATATGTAGATAATTAAACTGCAACCCCAAAATGTCAGATTCTGCATACAATGCAATACCAGAGAAATAGAAAGAGATGAATTTCCATGTACTGTATAAAATATAAAGATAGCACCAAGTGTGATCATTAAATTGAAAATAAAATTCTCTTCTAACTTTGTTGTCTGACCATTTTATTCTCTGATCATGCTGGTACAATCTGAAGTTTCCGCTTTCCTCTGCCTCCCAATACCCCCCCCCCCCCACCCCCACCTACTTCCCCCCAGGGGCAGCATGAGGGTGATGCAGGGCCATGTGCAAAGATTCATTGCAGCATCATTTGCATGCAATTTAGTAAAGCAGATGTTACAATAAAACAAACACACCAGATTTATTTTGTTATAACCAGATTATGATGTGGAAGGAAGATATAAAATGAGATAAACTAATCATGGTAGCCATGAATTCAAATGTTGGATTGGATTGTGCTAGAGCTGTAAAAGTCCAGAACTCAGTAGTGGTGAAGTTATCAGGCTACTAAATAAAATGAAACTGAGACATTCCCTTACAATTTGAAATTTCCTTGAATCTGAACTGACAAAATATTTTAAATTTCAGTCTGGCAGCATAAAGAATGCAAAACTGCAAATCTCAAAAACAATACATATTCCAATAGCCCCCACCCCAACCAACACCCTACAGTTGACCTCACCAAGAACCCAGAGTACAGGACCCATAGTGCAAATCAACTATCCATAACAGCACTAACTTCCAAAACTAACACAGCATGGAGTGTAGCCAGAAAAGGGCAGCACCATAAATATTGCAGTTGGTCCTAGAACATTCCTATAGAAAACTGAACAAGCCAGATTACTATAGTTCCCTAAATAGAAACTCCAAGCTATCAGAACATGTAGCCTCAGTCACACATATGCAGAAGCGAGATAGATCTTCACCAAGTAGGGAATGTATCATTACAAACTAAAAACAGAAAGATAGTCAAAAATGTTCTTACCCATTACTATTAGGTTTACAGGATTTCTTTCCCAAAATTATACTTTACTGCAGAGTAAGGCAAGAGAAAGAACTCTCACACACAGGCATCTGGTTTGTCAGTAGAAACTAACATAATGGCTCAGCATAAGTAGCATGAGTACAACTAATGCCACCTCAGTAGGTGGCCTTAGTTGCACCTACAACTATTTTGCCATACTGAAATGTGGTAACTGCAGAGGGAGATAACTGCCTTCCTGTAGTTAGCCTGGTTTGGACAAGTTCCAGGAGGAAATGTCCATAAACTACTGTTACAGAGGACCCGGGAAATCCACCTGCCAGGTACTTGTGACTTGGATTGGCCACTGTTGGAAACAGGATACTGGGCTTGATGGACCTTAGTCTGACCCAGTATTTCATTTCTTTTGTTCTTATGTTCATATGTTACCAGGGCAGAGCCTAGGAAATATGCTGCTAAATATGCCAAACAAAATGGGCTCAACAGCACCTATGCAGCATCTCCCACTTCCACAAAAACAATAGACATTTGGCACACCAACACAGCACTTCCCACCCTCTGAAAAACAAGAGGGACTTTGTGACCCCAACACAACATCTCCCACTCCAACATAATCAAGAAGGGCTTGGCAGCCCCAAAATAACTCATGAAACTGTGCACTGGACCAGCATGGCGTTAACATAAATATATATATTCCATAAAAAAACAAAGGAAATGCAAATGCAAGATGCTCGCACACCAAGGAAATAAAAGAAAACATGAGTTTATAAGACCAAATTATAACTCATTTTATTCTGATATAAACTGCATTATTGTTCTCACTTTTTCTTTTTAAATGTATATTCTGCATCCACAGAAAACTCTCCCTTGACAATGGGTGCAGAGCAGAAGTAGAACATTCACCCACAAAGCTCAATATATTAAAAATATATATATTTGATTCTGGCCATCTCACTAACAAACATTCTCCAGTACCAGGCATATTGACAACTAATATAAAACCCTACAAGTCACCAAAGATCTACAAGGTCAAATCTACTATACCATTACCAGAAAAAAGCAGCACTATAAATACTTTAGCGGGCCCTACAACATCTAACACTTATTTGAAAAGCTGAACAAGGCAAATTACTACAATACAGATCCCTGCATACAAACTCCATGCTAACAGAACACGTCCTTGGTCACACACGCAGAACACAAACTCTCACCAAGTACAGAATAAGTGATCACAACCTAAAGTAAATATAGAAATATGTAGATAAAAATTAAACTGAAACCCTAAGAAGCCAGACTCCACATGCAGTGCAAAACCATATAAATAAGAGGTGCAGTTCCTCATACTGTGTAAAATATCAAGACAGCACAAAGTCCAATCACTAAATTGAAAATAAAATTATTTTTCTACCTTTGTTGTTTGACCATTTTATTCTTTGATCATGCTGGTCCAGATATGAGGCTTCTGCTTTCCTGTCTTCTCTTAGCTGTCGTTCTATGGTCTATAGTCCATCTGCCATTTCTTGTCTCTTCTTTTGTTTTCTTCACTTCCTTCCATCAGTCTATTTCCAGTCCCAGTAACCCTCCCCAATATCAGCTCCCTTTCCTGTCCTCCCCTCCCAGAACCTTCCAATTTCAACCCCCTTGTATTCCCAGCATCGCCACTGGTGTCCATTCACTTCAAGTCCTCCTTCTTCCCCCCTTTCCAGTCCCTTCTAGTCCAAATACCATCCCAGGTATTAGCTCACTTCCACTCCCAGTGCTGCCACCCCCCCATCCAATGTCAGCACCCTTCCAGTCACCCTATCCTCTATCCACCCCCTTCCAGTCCCACCTCCAGGTGTTAGCTCCCTTCTAGTCCCCCTCCAGTACCATCCCGTTATCAATTCCCTTCCATCCGCCTCCTCTTCCCTAGTGTCATCAACCTTCTAGTCCTCCCACAGTACCATCCCCAGGTGTCAGCTCCCTTCATCCCCCTCCTCCCTTCCCTAGTATCATCACCCTTTCAGTCTCCTTCCAGTACCATCCTCAGGTATCAGCTTTCTTCCAGCCCCCCCCCCTTTCCCCCCTCTGTCATCTCTCTTCCCGCCCCCTCCTTCCCCCATGTTAGCTCCATTCCAGCCCACACCTTTCCCCTGTGTCAGTTGACTTCCAGCCATCTCCTTCCCCTGTGTCAGCTCCATTCCAGCTCACTCTTTCTCCCTCTGTCAGCTCCCTTCCAATCATCTCCTTCCCCTTGTGTCAGCTCTCTTCCTGCCACCCTCCTTCCCCACCTCTGTCAGCTCCCTTCCAGCACCCTCCTTCCCCATGTCAGCTCCATTCCTGACCCCTCTTTCCCCATTTCAGCTCCATTCCTGCCCCCTCCTTCCCCATGTCAGCTACTTACCTGCCCCCTCCTTCCCACATGCCAGCTCTATTCCTGCCCCCATCCTTTCCCATGTCAGCTCTGTTCTTTCCCCCTCCTTCCCACGTCAGCTCCATTCCTGCCCCCCTCTTTCCCTGTGTCAACTCTGTTCCTGCCCCCTCCTTCCTCCATGTTAGCTCCATTCCTGCCCCCTCCTTCCCTCATGTCAGTTCCATTCCTGCCCCTCTCCATCACCTGGCCATGGCTCCTGCATCCCTCAGTGACTGCTATAGCGATAATAATTTAAAATTAAAACAAAACTGGTGTGGAGCCTTCCAGTCTTATGGCACCCCTGCTGATGTGTCCCACTCTAGTGTAACTTCCTTTTGGGGGTAGGATGCAGCAGCAGGGGTTCCATAGGGCCAGAAGGCTCCACACCTGCTTTGTTTTAATTTTAAATTATTACAGCTATCACAGCCATGGCTCTGTAGGATGCAAAAGCCACGGCTGGAACAGCGGCAGCAGCTTGTCCACCTTTTCTTTTTTTTTTTTTTTAACTCTGAAGGTGGAGTGAGGTGGCTGTTTTGGGGGTATATTTTGCCACCCCCAAAAATTTGCTGCCTGAGGCGGCAGCCTCATTCTGCATTATTAAAGAGCTTCCCCTGATCCACGAAGACACCAAAATCTTTTTCCTGGGCAGTGGTTCCTAATGTGGAAACTTGCATCGTGTAACTGTAGTTTGGGATGTTCTTTCCTAGGTGTATAACTTTGCACTTGTCCACATTAAGGGGTATGTTTACTAAACTGCGTTAGTGCAATTCGCGTTAGGAGCCGCGGTAGTGACAGAAACCCCAAATAAGGACATGGGCGGTACATCGTTACCACTAACGCGCGTTCCAAAAACTAACGAGCGTTACAGGGCGCTGTGGCGCGTTACTGCGCGTTAATCGTAAGAAGGCGTACAGACACAAAGCACGGAAACAGAGCTGTAGCACAATGGTTACTGTACTGACCGCTGTTACAGGCAGCATGGGTTCGAGTCCCCAGTGTGCCTAACGCAGAAGGCTGGCACAGGCATCACCCTGTACATTACATAGGGAATGAGGAGGCATGTTTTTCTTTACGTGGAGTAGTGGTGTCAGAAACACACCCTCAGAGTGTGCCTAGCCACGTATGTTGGTGCGTGCGTGGCTGCGTGCGTTGGTACGGGCGTAGCCCCGTGCGTAGCTGCATGCGTACAATCGTGCGTGGGTACGTGTGTTTTTACCAGCATGGGCACCTTATATTACAGACTCTTTAGGGTGTCTTGCACCTATGCATTATGCTAACAGATGTACGTGTGATGGCCTATGGTTTATCAGAGCCTGTGAGCAGGTGCTGGATTTTCCCAGGGTTGGATTGTGCCAGTCACACCCATGATGCACTGCACATGCAAATCAGCTGTCCAAAGATGCACACCATGGGGAATGCACACCCACAGCACCTCTGCCTGGTAGGGGGAAGTGACCATGTGCACCCCCACAGCACCTCGGCCTTGTAAGGGGTACTGACCGTGTGTTGTACTGGCACAGAGTAGCTACACACCGTCACATTGTGCGGGTACTGTGCTCACGCTGAGGGTGCAGTGAGGCACCCAGCACCAGGTCCACAGCACCGTCCATGGCTGAAAGAATCCATGGCGCAGATCCAAAGCAGTGTTAATGTGTGAGATAGGTAGTTTCTGCAGAAACACCTTGGATATCTCTGTCTGTTTCAGTCAGGTGTAACCCCCATGGACCCCTAGGTGGCCCATGTACCACCACCCCCCCCCAGGGCCGAGGGGGGCAAACAGGGTCTCCTAACAATAGATCCACATTCTACCTCCCTGCAAAGGTGGCAGTAGAGGGGAACATCAAAACCGGTCCTGCTGAGGAACAGACACCCCACAGGGCAGTCAATGCAGCTCTGTACACATCCATAACACAATAGCAGACAGACATTAGGCCTGGATATGCTAAGCTGCACCCCACCACTATCTGATATGCTCCTGCTGCAAGCCATCAGCCGCTGCACCCTGCAAGCCACTCCATCAAGACACATACCAGCTGCAAACAGCCTGCTAGTTAGTCCATAGTGCATGTGCCCAGTGGAGATGCATGCACCCAGAACTGGGATGTCAGCATACACAGCAAGCAGATAAATCAGTGACTGGGCCCCAAAAGAAAACCCATATCTATCACATGAGTGAAATGCTATATAGCTATATGGGGGTGCCTAGCCATGCTGTGGTCACTGCACAGTCAGGGTGAGAGTGATCTCTCAGCAGGACATACTGAGGTCACCCTGTCTGTGTAGGTGGTGGCCGGGCACTAAAATGTCCCAGTCAGTGCCCTATGCCCTGTGAAGATGCACCCTGGCCAGGCCACCCTGTCCAGCCTATACCCATGGTACCTTGCTCCTCATTATGCACATTGGCAGCCCAATACTGGCAACATTGCTGGCAGTGTGGGCTGTGGAAGGTGTTTGCAGCCACCACACACTGGATAGACAGACAGCCACCCCCACACCTATGCCAGCATTGTGCTACTATAGAGGTGTTCAGCAGCCATACCCACCACACCAGTCCTGGGCACAGTACAGGCATGGATATGGTACGCAATACTGTTGGGGGTCACTCCCCAGGGTGGTAAACACTATCAGAGACCAGACCTGCAGCACACACCGCAGACATCAGAATGATTGTTATGGTGGGGCTCAATGAGCAAAATGTGCTTAACGTAGGAATTGATATCTGCCAGTTATCACAGGAAACATTTGATAGCTGTGTATACCCAGATGTAGGGTGGCATTGCTAAGGTATGCAACTGCTAGTATTGGGAGATACAGGCAGGGCCCAATGTCCTGCCTCTCCAGGAGGCATTGGCCAATGGGGCCTGTGGGTGTGTGTGTGGGTGTGTCTGCCCCTGTTGGCTGCTGCTTTATGGCAGAGTTTCCCAACTCCAGTCCTGGTGTTCCAAACTGTTCGTGTTGTCATGCTGTCCCTCATAAATATGCATGAGCTACATCTGCATACCATGGGGGTGGTATATAGATATGCAGCACAGGCATCTTTATTAGAGGCAGCATAGAACCTGAATGGTGTGGGGCCCTCCAGGACTGCATTTGCGGGACTCTGCTCTAGGTAATGCGCCTGTTTATGGTGTCTGTGTTTGGTGTGGTAAAATATAGGCGTATTAACCATGCGTATGTTCTCTGCAATAAAGGAGTGTCTTTACTATCACTGTTTAGTGGTGGGTAAAACTATGGGGACTGGGTTGGCAGGAGCCCCAGCTGGGATTTTAACCTGTGACCCTCTGGTCTTACAGGTACTGGCTGTGTCCGTTGCACCACACTGTGGCCACAGAGACAGTGCAGTCCCTGGAGATAGGTCAACTGGCCTGACGAGTCAGAAACCCTGCACTGTGGGCTCATTTACCATGTATGGAGACAAAAGTGCACATAAACCTCAAAAAAGACCTCAAAAAAAGGGGCAAACACCCATAACCAAGCTGGGCAACATTAAAAAACACTCCCAGGAAAGCTCCAATAAAATGAAAGATTGCTGGCAGTGTGGGCTGTGGAAGGTGTTTGCAGCCACCACACACTGGATAGACAGACAGCCACCCCCACACCTATGCCAGCATTGTGCTACTATAGAGGTGTTCAGCAGCCATACCCACCACACCAGTCCTGGGCACAGTACAGGCATGGATATGGTACGCAATACTGTTGGGGGTCACTCCCCAGGGTGGTAAACACTATCAGAGACCAGACCTGCAGCATGCGTAGACCCTTCCAAACATCATTTCTTTTTTTTTGGAGCTTTCCTGGGAGTGTTTTTTATTGTTGCCCATTGCTATCACTGTTGCCCAGCTGAATTATAATTTTTACACTGTTTCTTGTGGTCATTTTAAAGTTTTATTTGACATTTTGTTCTGTGTACATGTATCACACTGCTCACGTTTGTAGGTTTCCCCGGTTTTGCTGTACATTGCTGACGTAAATGGTTTCTCTTCCCTTTAATATGCCTTTAACGACAGGTTTTCATTTGCGTTGGAATTGAGCTCTGAAATTCAGCGCGTTGGTGTGAGGGGAGCATCTCCCCACCCACTCTCCGCCCATTAACCCCTTCTCTCCGCCCACTCTCCACCTTCTGTGGTGTTTTAATGCGCCGCGGGTGTTTACGATCGTTAACTGCGGTTAACGCGCGTAACGTACACTTAACGATCGTTCGCATGTCATAACGCGCGTTATGACGTGCAAACGATCGTTAAGTGTACGTTATGCGCGTTATTCACGATTACCGCAGCTTAGTAAACATACCCCTAAATTTCATCTACCATTTGGACATCCAGTCTTTCAGTTTATCAAGGTTCTCTTGCAATTTTTCACAATCCTCTTGCGTTTTAACAACTTTGACTAATTTTGTGTCATCTACAAATTTGAAAATTTCACTCATTATTCCCATTTCAAGGTCATTTATGAATATGTTAAAAAAACAACGGGCCCAGCACAGATCCCTGGGGTACTCCAGTATTCACTTTTCTCCATTGAGAAAATTGGCCATTTAGCCCTACTCTCTGCTTTCTATCTTTTAACCAGTCCCTGGTCCACAATAGTACACTGCCTCCAATCCTATAACTTTTAATCTGGCCAAAAGTCTCTCATGGGGATCCTTGTCAAAGGCTTTCTGAAAATCCAGGTATACTATATCAATCGTCTCACCTTGGTCTACCTATTTATTCACTTTCAAAAAAATATAAGAGATTAGTAAGAGAAGACTTTTCTTGGCTAAATCTATGCTAGTTTTCTCCCATTAAACCATGACTATCTACGTGTTCAGTAATTTTATTCTTTATCATTGTTTCTACCATTTTGCCCCGTACCGATGTCAGGCTCAGCAGTTTATAGTTTCCTGAATCCCCCTGGAACCCTTTTTAAAAATTGGCATTACATCAGCAATTCTCCAATCTTCAGGTATTACAGATTGTCATTTCAGGCATGAGTAACTTTCCTACATCTTCTTCAGTAAAGACCAAAGCAAAGATTTCATTCAATCTCTCCGCTATGGCCATGTCCTCCCTTTGCGCTTCTTTTACCCTTCTATCATCCAATGGTCCAACTAACTCTCTTGCAGGTTTTTTGCTATGAATGTACTTGCCAAAGTTTTTATAATGCATTTTTGCTTCTATGGCAAGCTGTTTTTCTAATTCTTTCTTTGTCTGCCTTATCAATCGCTTGCATCTAATTTGCCAGTGCTTATGTTGTTTGCCATTTTTGTCATTTGGCTACTTTTCCCATTTCCTCAAAGATGCGTTTTTGGCTGCAACAGCCTCTCTGACCTCACCTTTAAACCATGCTGGCAGTTTTTTGGCCTTCCACTTTTCTTAAATTGTGGGATATATTTGTTCTGGGCTTCCAAGACAGTATTTTTAAGTAACGCCCATTCTTGATGTAAATCTTCAACATTTGCAGCTGTTTTTCTTAGTTTTTTCTTAACTATTTTAGTCAATTTATCATAGACTCCCTTTTGAAAATTAAAAGGTAGTAGTGTGGATTTCCTTGCCATCCTTCTTACATTTATTAAATCAAATGCAATCATGCTATGATTATTATTGCCAAGTGGCCCCAACACCCTTATCTCTTGCATCTTGCACCAGATCTAGTATTCTACTAAGAAATAGGTCTGGAATAGTTTTCCCTCTTGTCAGTTCATGAACTAGCTGCTCCAAGAAGCAATCATTTATTTCATCTAGGAACTTATCTCCTTAGCATGTCCTGCAGTGACATTGACCCAGTCGATACTGGGGTAATTGAAACCACCTATAATTACTATGTTATAACTTTTGTTAGCTTCCCTGATTTCTCTTAGTATTTCATTATCCATCTGTTCAATCTGGCCAGGCTATCAGTAGTGCACCCCCACTGCCATCACCTTCCCCCTTATACATGGGATTTCAATCCATAGAGATTCTACAGTTTCATGCAAAACTTTAATTCTGCATTACTCAATGCCCTCTGTAACATAGAACGCAACCCCTCCACCAATATGGTCTACACTATCATTGCAATATAGTTTGTACCAAGGTATCACAGTGTCCCATTGGTTGTCCTCCTTCCACCAGGTCTCTGAGATGCCAATCATATCTAACCTTTCATTTAGTGCTATATATTCTAGCTCTCCCATTTTATTTTTTAGACTTCTAGCATTTGCATACAAGCATTTTAGAGGTTGTATTTTAATCATATTAATCTGGTTATCAGTTGATAAGGGTAATTTGGAATCTTTCAGCTCTGTACTTAAGGGCATCTTGGTTACTTTTATCTTTATTGGAACCTCTCTACTGGGATGCCCTAACTTTCCTCTTCTGTTGGTATCCTCCAAGGATACAACCTTCTGAACCTTGTGCTCTTGGGCCACTGTCAGCCTTCCCCTATTATCTAGTTTAAAGCTGTTCTATCTCTTAATGCCAGTAGCTTGGTGCCATACTGGTTAAGGTGGAGCCCATTCTTTCGGAAAAGTCCCTCCCTTCCCCAAAATGTTGCCCAGTTCCTAACAAATCCAAAATCCTCTTCTTTGCACCATCATCCACTCATTGAGACTCCAGAGCTCTGCTTGCCTTTTGGGTCCTGCTCACGGAACAGAAAGTATTTTGGAGAATGCAACCCTGGAAGTAATGGATTTCAACTTCCTACCTAAAATCCTAAATTTGGCCTCCAGAACCTCCCTCCCACACTTTCCTGTTATTAGTACCAACATGAACCAAGACAGCTGGATCCTCCCCAGCACTATCTAAAACTTGTCTAGGTGGCGCGTGAAGTCTGCTGCCTTTGCACTGGGTAGACATGTTACCAGGTGATCTTCACATCCACCAGTCACCCAGCTATCTACATGCCTAATGATTGAATCGTCAACTATAACAGCAATCCTAACCCTTCCCTCATGGGCACATGGTCTTGGAGAAACTTCCTCGATATGAGAGAGTTTTACATCACTGGATGACAGGTCCTAGCTACAGAATCACTTCCTGCCACACCAAGGTTATGCTCTCCTTTCACGTGACCTCTCTCCTCCATAGCAACTGAGAGGCTGCCAGGCTGGAGGTAGGACTTCAGTACTATGTCCCTATAGGACTCATACAAATTGATTGTATTTGTTTAATTCATAGATATATACATGTTCAATTGATTTGTTTGCTCTTTCATTTTTAGGCACCCAAATAAACCAAATCAATCATGACAAATGCACATCCCTATGTGTTACCATGTGTATCTAAATTAAAACAAGTAGGTTGAAAAGACTGCACACTTGTTATACTGGAATTGCAGAAAAAAAACATTTTCACTAATTTATAATAAAGGTTTGAACCCTCAGAGGCTCTGCAACACCCCTAGCACCTCGCATTCCATCACCTATGTCACTGTACTGTTTTTCTGCATTACATTAGAACAGCAAATAGAATGATACTGGAGACTTTTCACTGTGGGTATTGAAGTGGAGTCAGCTACAGTACCTAACAAGAAAATCTGAAATGTCGTTACTAAGTGATTTGGCTTTTCCATGTATGCCTGCATTGCATTTTAATAGTAACACTTTTCAGAATGCCAAGGAAAATGTAAAATGTATATATGCATGTTTCACAAAGAAGCATTATTTACACATTCATACGGTTCTTTATTAAATCACAGCGATTGACATTTTAAATGACTGTGGCCTATAAACAGGTACTATTAAAACCAGATTTGTAAAATATCTTCCTATGCTCTTGCTAGGCATGTATACAGGTAAGGAGTAGTAATAAACACCTGCTCGTCCCATTTCATTGCCCATTCATTTAACTGTGCTGATGCTCAGTAAGAACTACATGCTCTACTCCATTTGAGAATGCTGAAATTAAGCAAATCACGTTTATCTGCATAATCTAAGAATTGTGAATTTATTTAGTAAATTGCTGCATTTCTCTATTTGCATCTAGCACTTTTTCGTGTCCTCCATTTCCTTTCTCACTGCTTAACTGATACATATTTTTTATATTCTCTGGCTCCCGGATGTTTTGTGACCATGGAGGTTTTGCATTTTGTCTGATTTGCAGGTGTTCACATTGTCTCCTAAATTAAAGTACTTCCAAGGGCTGAATTTTCTAACCAGATGGCATTTGCTGCTTTGAGGAAATTCTGAATGATTAGTTGCTGACAGTGTCATCATAATGTCCAGCACGCATGACATCACTGGCTTCCAACAATATCTCAGTCACATGCTCTCTCCTGTTGCCAGCGATCAGCACCCGTTTTTGGAATGTTTTGGAGGACCTCAAGCACTGCTTTATAGCAAAACTGATACTGATCCTACATATGAAGGAAAAGAAATGTAGTCATAAAATTAATTTTAAGTGAATGGAAAATATATTTCTGTTCTTAGAACTTGTACACTTGGAGGAGACAATCGTTGGTTGCAAACCTGAGAGACTTGTACTAGTCATACACAAAACTGAGGGCCATCCCGTCCACTAGGTGAGCTAGATGGCTGCCTAGGGCATCCAGCCTGGATGGGTGGCAACAGCAGCACACATAACTGGCTGCGCCACCCCACCAGCTGCCACTGATTCCATTGGGGGGGGGGGAGGCTGGCGGCGGCACTATTTCCAAAAGCAGCTGCTTTTTGCCACTGCTTTTTGAAATACTGCCACTGCTGCTGCCCGCCTCCCCCTCCTGAGATGGAATCAGCGGCATCTGGGGGGAGGTGGTGGTGATGGCAGCTGGGGGAGTGGGCAGCTGCAGTGGATGGTGGCTGCTGAGGGGGTGGGTGGGAGTCTGGGGTTTCTGCCTAGGGCGGCAGAAACCCTTGGGCTGGCCATGACTATACTTAGTGTGCATTTCTAGGGAGCAGTTTTCAAAGGGATTCTCTGCAGGAAAGCAGGAATTTACTTATAAAGAAGGCTCCTTTGAAAATTGCCACCCTCCTCTGGATGGAAGAGTGGTAGAGCTGGGGGTAGGACTGGTGTGAGTCAGCTGAGGTAAGTGCAGGGATTTCATTCTAAAATTTCTGCACATTGTTTAACTTGCAAGCTTTGGGAACAGGAAAGAGGAAATCCTCCACAAACAGTAAACAGCACACCAAGGGAGCGGAGAAGAACCACAGCCACACCAAATGTACCTTAATGGATACAAGACTGTCCCTACAGGCTCAGGCTGTGGAAAGGGAAAACCCTAGGGAGGGGACTATAAACCAAGAATCATATACTCTTAGGATAAAGGGAAAAAAGGCAAAAGGGGGAAACTACAACTGGTGAACTCTCAGGATAAGGGGTTACCAGATGTCCCTGATTTTTGGGGATTGTTCCAGATTTTAGGGCTGTGTTCCCAAATTCCACCTGTTTGGAAGCCTCCTGTCCCTGATTTCAGCAATGGGGACATAGGGGGTAGAAACAAAATGTTATTTTCAGTTCAGTGGTTTGAATATGTCAGTTTTTAGAATTTACATTCATTATTTTTATATTTTGCACAGTGTGGGGTAAATGCATCACCGTTTCTGTTTCTCCACTGATTTGTCTGCTTGGAAGTGATATTGTTGCTGTCATGGTGAGAGGGGCAGGGTTATAACCCCTCTTTTTTTATTTATTATTTTTTTTTATTTTATTATTTTATTACAGTTTCTTATATACCGCGCTATTTAGAATCAGCGCGGTTTACATCATAACAAAACGACCATTACGACAAGCTGTCAGGTTTTACATTGAACAGGAGTACAAACTTGGATAACTGGGTTAACTATATACATAATCTATCTACACTGCAGTGTGCGGGCATTTCTAGATTGGGTTATTTCTTGGAGGGGATATCTGGTTTAGTTGCTGTCTGGGAAATATTGGCGGAAAAGGTATGTTTTGAGAGCCTTTCTGAACTGATATAGATTGGTAATGGCTCTAATGTCGGGGGGTAGGGTGTTCCAGCATTTTGGTACATAAAAACTGAATGCCCTGTTTGTGGTGTTCGTGTTGGACTTTGTTGAAGCCTTTGGTATTGCTAGCAAGTTTACAGCTGATGTTCTTCTTGCTCTATTGGGGGGGACCATGTGGATTAGATTCGTGAGTGAGAGGGATGAGGTGCCTTTGATTGCCTTAAATGCTAATACAAGGGATTTGAAGGTGATTCTCCCGTGAATTGGTAGCCAGTGCAGCTGTTTGAGAATGGGAGTCACGTGGTCGTTTCTGGATGCACCGTAGAGGACCCTAGCTGCGGCATTCATGGCCAACTGTAAGGGGGTTAGTGTGGATTGGGGGAGACCTTGTAGGGTGGCATTTGCAAAGTCAAAATGCGGCAGGATCAGCGCTTGATATATGGTACGGAAATCGTCTGGGTCCAGCAGGGAGCGTAGGTGTTTGAGGGAACGGATTTTGAAGTAGATGGCTTTGACTACGCTGCTTATGTGGCGTCTCATGTCTAGATGTTGGTCCAGGGTAACTCCCAAATATTTTATTGCATATTTTATTGCATCTTCTCTCCTCCATGCCTGGTTGCTTAAATCGGAAACTAAGGTGTCCCTTCCTCTCGCCTCCTCCAACACTTTAATAAGTCTCCCAGATTTGCCCGCAGAAGATCTGGCAGAGGGAACTAGGTGGGGTTTAGTTCCACAGCAACCTAAGTGGGTGGAATCAGAAGAAGGAGGAGTTTAGAGCCCTATAAGGAAGGACAGGAACTGGACTGGTTCTTCTGATCAGAAGACCAAAGGGACTAGATTTATAATAAGTGCTCCACCAAGCACAAGCAAATATTTGAGAATAAAAGATCTCAGTAAGGGGCAATCATTCAACTATATATGCTGCAGTAGTTACCCATAATTTCAATCACCAGTCTCTAAATGACATTCAAAGGATTTTAGATTCAATTTTCAAGGTGCATGCAAAAAAAAATCAATTGTTCAAATCAGTTACATGGTACTTATCTGAATGTTCCCAGAAAATAAGCCCAACTCGCTAAGCTATTAGATCCACTGCGGCGACTAGATCTCGAGTTTTGTCAAGTATCAACTGACTGCATCAGGAGAATGAAGAAGTTATAACGCAGCATTTCTTAAGTCGGTGCTCTTCATATTACTGACATTATCCCTGCAAACTGCATAAATGCTGCTGACCGGGATATTCAGCAGCACTAACCGGCACTAACTGTCCCCTGATACCTGGGTTAAATGCTCCAGAGCTATAGGATAGCATCGGCCATTCTGTGGGCGGAGCGGTGCCTGCATTGCAGTTTTGCAATCCGGTCAGAGATGATTTTCAGCCTCTGACCGGATAGTGAAAGCACATAATGTTCGAGCAGGTGGAAGGCTAGCCTAACTTTATGTAGTTTTACAATCCAGTTAGCAGCTGAATATAGCCTCTGACCGGATTGCAAAACTACAACGCAGGCAACCCAGATATTCAGCACGGTCGCCAGATATGCACTGCCTCTGAATGTCAAGTTTCAGTTTAAAGCGGCGGTGGCCGTCCACTTTAGCAGCACTAGCCTCCGCCCCCCATGATGTCCAGTTATGGGGACTTTTGGACTTGCCTGCTGAGGGAGGATGTAATTCTGGGAAGCAGTTAAAACCCAAAAACAATATGGGTGGTGGCAGCAAGCTCGCTAACCTGACCTTTTTTTAAGAAATTGCAGTACAAACCCTGGGTGTGAAGGAAAATGGGAAAGATTATGGATTCTTATTTGAACTGAGCTATACTCACTGTTTGAAGACTCATATAGGCTATGAGGCTGGGAATTGGGATTTGGTGGCCAGGAGCATTTATTTGAGGCTGGGAACTTTAGTCAAATCATGAGCAGACCAACTGGTGGAGGAAAATAAACTGTAAGACTGAAGCCTAAGGAAAGCTTGAGGAAATTGGGTGGGACTCGGAGACGGACCTCACACTCTCTACACAAGTCTAATGATTTAAGGTGCACTGGCACGCTGACCGGGAACAGTCATTCATACACCTGCAGGAAGAGAACAGCGGAGTGCAGCATCTGAGATTGCACCAGCCAGAATCTTAGAGATGGCCTGCTGCTGCCTTACACATATTTATCATTCAAATCCAATGTTAGAAAGAGTAGTTACTCACCTGTAACAGGTGTTCTCCAGGAGCACCAGGAATCAGTCCTCACATACGGGTGACGTCGGCACCGATGGAGCCCCTGTGCGGAGCATTTCCCCATTTTTCAAGGAAAGCCTTTGGGAATGCAGCGCGCATGCGTGGTCCCCTTCCCGCCCAAGGGTGCCATCTTGCTCTGATGACATAGCTAAAAGACAGCAAAAAACAAAATGAAGTATATGGCTGCAACTCCAGGGGAGGAGGGAGGGTCATGAGGATTGATTCCTGCTGCTCCTGGAGAATACCTGTTACGGGTGAGTAACTACTCTTTCTCCAGGACCAAGCAGGAAGTCAATCCTCACATATGGGACTCCCCAGCTCTAGGCTACCGGGAACCCAAAGCTGAAAAAATGGCTCCCTCTCAAGAGCCTCAGCATCCGTGATAAGAATATCCTCTGAGAACGCCCCCGTACGGTAGCCCAACACAAGGGCCAGAGGGTAGGAGTTGCCTAAACCTCAAAGAGATTACGGAGTACCGCCTGTCCAAAAGCACTGTCCCTTTGGGACTCTCTCTCGAGGCAGTAGTGGGCTGCAAAAGTCTGGCTTGAAGACCAAGTAGCAGCCCGGCAGATGTCTACCAACGGAACAGAGCGGAGATGAGCTACTGACGTGGCTTTCACCCTGACATGGTGGGCCGTGACTAAACTCTGCAAGGGGAGGTCGGCTGCCTCGTATGCCCAGGCGATACAATCCGCTATCCAAGTGGACAACGTATGCTTGGAGATAGGTAACCCCAGTTTATTAGGGTCAAAGGAGACGAAGAGCTGAGTAGTCCTTCGATGCCCCCGCGTACGTTCTATGTAAAAAGACAACGCCCTCTTACAGTCCAGGGTATGCAAGACTGTTTCAGCCCGGCTGGTATGCAGCCTGGGAAAGAAGGTCGGAAGAACCACCTCCTGGTGGAGGTGTGAAGAGGAGACGACTTTTGGAAGGAACTTCGGGTGGGTCCATAGGACCACCCTGTTCCTATAGAACCATGTGTACGGTCTATCAGAAACCAGAGCTTGTAGTTCACTCACACGTCTGGCCGAGGTAAGAGCTACCAGGAAGAGTGCTTTCCAAGAAAGGAAGCGCAAATGGCAAGTAGCCATTGGCTCAAACGGTGGGCGAGTAAGTGGCTGCAAGAGCACATTCAAATCCCTCTCAGGCTTGAGAAGAAGCAGACCTCTGAGGAAGCGGGATACCAAGGGGTGAACCGACAGAGACTGTCCGTCCACTGGTGAGTGGTGCGCTGATAGAGCACTGAGGTGGACCCGAACAGAGTTAGACTTAAGGCCTAGGTCTGACAGGTGAAGTAGATACTGCAGTACTACTGGCACAAGGCAGGAGAAAGGATCTTCATTGTGCTGAGCACACCATATTGTGAACCTACGCCACTTGAGGGCATTGGAATTTCTGGTGCACTGCCTCCTAGAGGCCAAAACCACCTCTTCAACCTCCTTAGATATAAGCAAGGGAGCTAGCACTATCCTTTCAGCAGCCAGGCCTCAGATTGACCTGAGATTGGGATGCAGAAGGGAACTCTGATCTTGAGACAGGAGATCATGTTGCAACCCCAGAGGGAAAGAAGTTTCCACTGCCAACTGTAGCAGAAGTGGAAACCACGGTTGCTTCGGCCATTTGGGGGCTACTAGAATCACCGAGGCCTTGTCCTGGAGAATCTTGAACAGAGTTTGGGCCACAAGGGGCGTGGGAGGAAACGCATACAGGAGGCCCGTAGACCAAGAGATCAGAAAAGCATATGCTGCCATTCTCAGGGGATGCGGCTCTCTGGAGCAAAACCTGGGCAGCTGACGGTTCAGCGGACTTGCAAAGAGATCGATGGCTGGAAGTCCCCATCATAGAAAGATCTGCTGGACCACCAATGGATTCAACTGCCATTCGTGGGGCTGGAGAATCCTGCTTAGCTTGTCTGTTAAGAAGTTCTCCTGACCAGGTAGATAAACTGCTTTGAGAAACATGCCTTGTTTGACTGCAAAGGAGCAAAGGGCCTGCGCCTCCTGACATAGGTGCCTGGACCCTGTGCCCCCTTGCTTGTTCACATAGAGCATTGCTACCTGATTGTCTGTCTGAACTAAGACAGACTGGCGAGAGAGAGCCTGAGAAAAAGTCTGTAGAGACAAGCGGATTGCTCGTAGCTCCAAAAGATTGATCTGCTGTGTGGCCTCCAGAGGAGACCAGAGGCCTTGAGTGCACATGCCCTGGCAATGTGCACCCCATCCCTTCAAGGAAGCATCGATCGTCAGCACCCTTGTGTGTGCTGGGGCCTGAAAAGGTACCCCCCTGGGAAGGTTTGGGAGATGTAGCCACCACTGCAGGGAGTCCAAAAGTTGTTTGGATACCTTTACTCTGTCTCGGAGGTCGCCTGTGGCCTGCGCCCACTGAGCTCTGAGGCACCACTGAGCAGCCCGCATGTGCAGACGGGCATTCGGCGTCACATGTACCGTGGATGCCATGTGGCCCAGGAGCCTCAGAAAGTGTCTGGCAGAGACCTGAGAATTGCTGTGGAACTGGTTGGCCAAGTCCATCAGTCTGTGGGCCCTGTCCTCGGGCAAGTAAGCTCTTGCATGCAGGGTGTCTAATCTTGCCCCTATAAACTCTAGGTTCTGTGAGGGGAGCAAAGTGGACTTTGCGTAGTTTATGACAAAGCCCAGATGCTGAAGAAGAGAGACAGTGCGAAGAGTGGCTTGTCTGGCCTCCTGGATAGACTGGCCCCTGATGAGCCAGTCGTCCATGTATGGGAAGACAAAAATTCCCTGATTCCTGAGATAGGCCGCCACCACCGCCAGGCATTTGGTGAAAACCCTGGGGGCGGAAGTTAGGCCAAAGGTAAGTACCCTGTACTGAAAATGGTTTCCTCCCACCACAAATCTGAGATATTGTTGGTGGTCTGCATGAATGAGGATGTGAGTATAAGCATCCTTTAGGTCTAAGGAGCATAGCCAGTCTCCCTGCTGGAGGTAGGGCAGCAGTATCCCAAGGCTAAGCATCTTGAACTTTTCCCTCTCCAGAAACTTGTTTAGGTTTCGCAAGTCTAGGATAGGCTGGAGGCCTCCTGTCCTTTTTGGTATCAGGAAGTACCTGGAGTAGAAGCCTTGCCCTTCCAGGTGGTGAGACACCGGTTCCACCGCTTGTTCCTTTAGAAGACTTGCCAACTCCTGAAGGAGGAGGTTTCTGTGCAGAGGGAGTCTTGGAGGCTCCCCTGGAAAGTAGGAGGGGGTAGCTGGTGGAAGTGGAGTATGTAGCCCTTCTGGACTATGCTGAGGACCCAGGTATCCCCTGTGATGGCTGGCCACCTGTAGGCGTACAGGATCAGCCGACTTCCTGTGCTGAGTGGGGCCAGCTGTGGAGAAGAGGCTATGCTTTGGGAGTCAAAACTCCGCTCCCTGCTGTGCAGGAGCTGGAGCTGGCGGCTTGGGGGTCTTCTGCCTACGGGACCCATGCCCCTGCCCCTTGGACTGCTGGCCCTGTTGGGGAGCTGGAGAGGCCTGATATTGAAGGTAGGATTTGTAGGCAGCACCCTTCCTCGAGAAAAAGGGCTTCTTCCCCGAGCCCTTCTTTTTCTGAGAAGGGGCAGAAGTCTTCCTGGATAGACTTGTCCTGGTGAGTCTCTCTCGATTTCCGCAGCCTTTTCAGTCATGGGCTTACCGAAAAGGTTTTCACCTCGGCAGGGGACATCGACGAACTTGTCCTGCACCCATGACTCAAGGTCTGATGAGTGTAGCCAGGCTTGACGGCATGCACCAATGCCAGGTGCGGCTACCCAGGCCGAAGCCTCAAAGCCATCATAAGCTGCCCGAGAGATAAGCTTCGAGCACTCTCGAATCCCTGTTGACAAAGCCTTGAACCTCTGCAAAGGTTCCTCGGAGAGGCCAGCTGAGAACCCGGCAATCTCCTTTGCCAGGTCTCGTAGATACATGCCCATGTACAGCTGGTAGGTCTGGACACGGCAAGATAGCATAGAGCCCTGGAAGCACTTTCTACCGAGGGCATCCAGATTCCGGGCCTCCCGGCCAGGAGGCACCGAGGAGTGCATCTTCTGACTCTTCAGGCGGTGCATGGCCGATTCCACAACCATGGAGTTGTGCGGTAGCTGCGCCCTTTGGAACCCAGGGCTCTTACGGACTCGATAAATGGAATCAACCCGTTTGCTAAGAACCGGCGCCGAGGCCGGTACCTTCCACATACAGAAGAGCAGCCGTTCCAGCATCGGAGGAACCAGTACAGTAAAGGCTTTCTTCAGAAGAAAGTCATACTGGAGGGCATCAAGCTCTTCGGCTCGAGGCTCCTCCTCGACATCCGCAGGGAAGGCCAAAGCTTTTGTCATGTCCCTCACGAAGTCCGAGAACCAGGTATCCTCTGGGGGGGACCGTCTCCGAGGCTCGGACTCCAGTGAGTCTGAAGGGACGTACCGGGTCTGGAAGGTGTCCGGGGCTTCCTCGTCCTCCGTCTCCCATGCCGACTCCTCCAAGGAGGAATCAAGCAGCTCCGGCCGTGTGGGCCTCGGTGCCACCCGCCCCGAAACCGAGGGTATCGGCATCGATGACCTCGGCCCTGCAAGGGAGGACGAGGGGGACCTTGACCAAGGATCGACTCGAGACTTCATTGACTCAAGGATAGGCTCGGTCTCCGGGGTCGACTTGGACGTCGAGGTCCTGGTGGTCGGGGCAGATGCACCGGTCAGACCGGCGATCAGCACCCGCTGCTGTTCCATGAAGGCAGCCCAGCTGTTCTCCAAGGCCGTCAACCTGAGTCCAAGCTCAGGAGACTCAGCAGCCCCCGACTCGGGCCCCGATGTCGCCTCCCCCGGAGGAGAGTCCACGAGGACAACTGCACTTACGTGACTCGGGGACTCCGGCTCCACACGAGGTAATTTGGACGGCCTCTCTGACTCCGAGAGCCTGGGGTGGTGGTCAGGGCTACGCGACCTGGCCCTCGAGGATCCAGGAGCCTCCACCGACGACGCCCTCATGAGATTCTTCTTCCTTTTGCGCTCCTGGGTGGGGGACTCCCTCTCAGAGGAACCCCGATGGCGCTCGGGGTAAGACTCCCGAGATGTCGAGGCCTCTGACGAAGTCCGGGCCCGGCCAGATGCGGAGTCAGAGAATATTCTCTCACGTTGATGCTGACGGCTCCGAAGCGCCTTCAACGACATTTTGCCGCATGGGCCACAGGCCAGCGGGTCATGGTCGGGCCCGAGGCAACGGAGGCAGCAGTCATGTGTGTCGGCGAGAGACATAAGTTTCTTGCACCGATCACACTTTTTGAACCCGCTGGCAGCCATCGGGGGAAAAAGGGCCCCTGCAAGGTCAAAAGACCGGGCTGCCAGTGAAAACACAAAAAGAGCGTGAACGCTAGTCACAAAGGACAAAAAACGGAAATCAAAACTCCAGACTCGATACCGGTGTAACAAGCCCAGGCGGGAAGGGGAACCGGCGTCGAACCAGAACAGAAAAAAGCCAAAATAGCCGAAAAAAATCTTCTTTCCTGGGTAACACGAACTCACGGCCGTTGGGCTCCGCGGAAAAAGAAAGACTGAGCAAGATGGCACCCTTGGGCGGGAAGGGGACAGCGCATGCGCGCTGCATTCCCAAAGGCTTTCCTGGAAAGCTGGGGAAATGCTCCACATGGGGGCTCCGTCGGCATCAACATCACCTGTTTGTGAGGACCGACTTCCTGCTTGGTCCTGGAGAAACAAAGAAACATGATGGCAGAAAAACACCATACGGCCTATCCAGTCTGCCCTTCCATACCAACTACTATAGTACCTTTTTTTCCTTTAGAGATCATATGCAGATCTGCCAAGCATATAAATAGTATGGTAATGATTTAATACATCATTGCTGTGTTACTAAGAGCCATAGATGAGAAGCTAAATTTAGTGTGGCCTCTTACCACTCTAAATATGGCTCTTCGTCCGGAATCAAAGTTATCTCAGCATTCTTACCTGGAGTTAAAGATCACCATTATAATCCTCTGGAAAAATCATATCACATCACATCTGCATCCTACCTCTTCTCACCTCCCTCTGTCCCAGTGGCAACGTCACCCAGTCACATCATGTAGTATCACAGTGTCCCTCCAGAACATCATCCCCACTCCTACTCTTCTAGATTCCAAGGGCTGCCTCCCTACCTGGGGTGAGTCTACACAGCTTATATCCTATCAGCCTGGCCTTTAGTGCCTACTATCCACAGTTTACAGCATCGCTGAACATTATCAGATAGACACCAAGCAGGTAAGAGTCCACTGCGACTCTTCTGCCAGCTTGGCCTGGATGACAGATGCAGATAGCAAGCGGAGGGGTACTGGGATGTATATAATAGTGCCATAGGGAGTAAAGGTGTGATGTTTCCCAGTGGAGGTGGTCTGGAGGTCCGGTGAGGGAGGGTCTTATATAGATGGAGAAGGGGCGGTGTGAAGTGGGAGCTTTATCCTAGTCTAATCAGTCCTTTAACTTCCAGTCAGTTAGTACAGGAGAACCAAAATTGTGTACTAAGTGCATGGGCTTATTTCATCATGTTTTTCAGTACATAGTATCTCTTATTTGTAATTAATTGTTTTTTTATGTAGGGGGAACTGCTTGTTTTTCTGTTTTGAAGGTACCAAGGATTGTCATTCTAAGCTGTAGGATAACAGGTAGAAGGGTGAAAAGGATTAACAAGAGAAGTAGATTCCCTATTCTGCCATGTGGTGGCAGCAAAAAGCACATTTATATTTAAAGAGTAAGTAGCTTGATTTTAGAGAGGAATGAAACAAGAGATAATTACTCAACTGGGGAGCATCAGTCCTGAGAGCAGGTCTAAAGATAGGATTGCCAACTGGCTCCAGATTCGCCCAACAAGTATGATCGAGTCCTGGGTTTACCCATTGCATGCAGGAACTTTTAGTTTTGATATCTCTATTGCACTCCATAAGGAAAGCAAGATTACAAGTTCCTGTATGCAGCGGATTAAATTCAGGACTGGATCAAGTCTGTCGGGCGAAGCCTAAGCCCTATCTAAAGATCTGTACAGGAAAGTCTCTTAGAGAAGAATAGAGACCAGAAAGTAAGTCTAGCAACTGGAGTTTCATATCAAGGCAGTGTGGAATCTTTTTTGTTCACTAAGCATTTTTCTTGTCTCCTTCAGTTGATTGAGCAGCCCAGGGAGGTGTTAGAGTGCCTAAAGAAGGAGGAAGTTTGGTAGTGTTGGGGAAACCAAGAAACTTCATTCAGCCTGGTCCAACCATTTCCACCCTCATGAAAACAAGAAATCTGTGTCAGATGGGGTGGAAGCAGGAACAGCACACAGCTCCAGAGGTGTGGGTAAGTGCTGTGGTGCTGTTTAAAGGCATTGCTGATGCTGCAAGTCCTGGAAAGGGGTGGCAGTGACAGCAATGGACCACCCTTGGATCACAGGCACTTTAGGCAATTGCCTATCTTGCATTATGGTAGCAGTGGCCCTGCTTTAGATTTGTATTTGGTGTCCTTCCCATTTAGTGGGCTACGTAGGACTCTAATATGGATTATTTTTCTTGGCATTTCTTTGTAACAAGTGTTTGCTTGTGAATTATTGTAAAATTTCCTAAATATTAAAAAAGAAAATAAGATGAAATGACTGACTTACCTTGGTTTGAATCATGCCATAGCGCTGCTCTCTCATTAGCCGCACGATATCCTTGATATCAAACTGTAAGAAGATAACAGCATTACCGAGGTACAGTCCTTCTCAGGAAAGAGAACAAGTGATTATGCCACAGAATCTGTTACAGACGGATTGGGGGTTTGCATTGCCAGCGTGAAACTTTTTTAAATAACTTGTACGTTCTAACTTCTAAACATAGGGAGCGATATTCAGAAGGGTTGGTACATTTAGTGGTTGCTGCTCAACATATAAAGCCTTTATCTATGCATTTTCGGCGGCACATGCCAAATACTTGTGGCCTGGATTGGCCACTGTTGGAAACAGAATGCTGGGCTTGATAGACCTTTGGTCCGACCCAGTATGACAATTCTTATGTTACTTTGACTGTACTGCTGAAAATTCTTACTGACCACCCAGTCAGTGTTGGGACAGAGCAAGGGTGTGGTGAGAGCAGTCCACCTGACGGTGCAGATAGCAGTGATATTCGGCTACTATATGTATAGGTGAGCAGTTTAAGACAAAAAAAATGTCCTAACAAATCACTCAGTTGTACAGATAGTGATGGAATATTGCTGGCATCTGTACAGTGGTGGTGGTCAGTGCTATGTATATCCAGTGCTGCCACGTCTATGGATTGTGCCACTAAATATACGTGGATTATTTAAACACCACAGCTGATGTATTAAATGCTGATTGCTGGGCTTAAATACTGACTTGATTTTTTTTAATAAGCTTATGTACACCACAGACAACTTAAAATCCACTTAGGGGTTCATCCATGGAAATATATATCCTGTGGTGTGATCTGCCTGGTCTCGTGCTAATTTTTGCATTTTGAGTTTTTTAGTTTCTTCGCGAATTTTGTCTACTTGTAGACTCCGTTCGTTTGTGTGTTTTGTAAAGTTTTCTGGGGAGGTTCGGGTCTTCAATTTATCTAAAGCTGTTTGTATTTCTAATTGGAGTTCATCTAATAATGGTTTGATAGCTTTAACTAGTAATACCATGAGATCACGTGAGCATTTTGTAAGTATTTGATTCCATTTGGTTATGAAAACTGAATCAGTCTGAAACATTTTAGGCTCTTTATATATGCGCAAACCACGGGGCACATGTTGACGACGAAGATATTCTATAAAAGAGAAACGATGAAGTTCTAACTTTACAATTTGTTTCTCCAACTTCAAAACCATGTCTCAGTCTGCTAACTCTCCATTCTCCACAGTTGAATCTTGAACCGTAAAGGGGGTCGGATCCTTACAAATATCTGAAATATAAGCTTCAGTAAAGCTCATTGTGTCCTTCCATGCCCCTTCTATCCTTGTACTAGACAAATCCATCTTGTTTGGGGGGTTTGCAGAGCAATAAGACTAGAAGATATGGAAAAATTGCCCCAAATCTTGCAAATACTGATGTGTACTATTCTAATAAATCTATATAAGGTCTAAAAAAATGTGACCTAAGTTTCATCAATTTTATAAGAAATGTTTTACGTGTGTATTTCACAGCAGTTTTATTCTTTTAACTTTTGGATGTGGGTCTCAGAATGAATGGGGGAGGATAGCTACAGGCCACAGCAACTGAAAAGCCTGAGAAAGTCCTGACCTCTTCCTTACATCTGAAGTGTACCAAGGAGTCTTTGGGGATTTCTTGGAGTGTTGGGGGCTTGGGGTAGTCACTGTTGCTTCTCCAATGATCTGGTTCTGTTTAGCTATTAGTGTATCAATGTCATTTATAACTATGACCGGTAAAGAGAGTATTGTATCCAGGAATGTTTTTTTTATTGAGCTGTTTGAAACACCTGAATGGCTGGTGTTGAATTTCTTGGGTTGCTGATATGGTGTAAGGGACTTGGAATTTGATAAGAGTGTGGTCCAACTGGTATTAGTTGGGGTGATGAGGGAGTTGAGGTATGTAGGGGATTTTTGTTTGTGAAAATGAGGTCAAGCATGTTGCCTTTTTCATGTGATGGCAAACTGATGAGTTGGGAGAAGTCCTTGGAGGTAATAGCTTCTAGGAATGATGCTGCCTGTTTTGCTGGGACAGAGGGGAGAGTGAAGTTACATAGAATCAAGAAGCCTTTGTATATTTTGATGTTTTCTAATGCCAGGTCTAGAATGACTGAAAGGTCGTATGTAGTGGTGGGGGATCTATATATTAGACAGATGATTATGTGCCTGTTTGATATTGTGAGAGAGTCAAGGCCTTCTGTGCTTTCTGCTGTTATTTTGTTGCAGTGCAGTTGAGATTTTGCTAGGCTGAGTACTCCTCCTTCTCTACAGTGAGCTCTTGGGCAGTTAAATAGTGTGTAATTGGGTGGTTTGAGTTTGTTTAGCATTATTGTATCAGCTTCTGTGAGCCAGGATTCTGTAATGTATATAATGTCCAGGTTGTAGTTTAAGAAGTAGTCCTTGATGACTAGAATCTTGTTTCGAGCTGACCGCACATTTATGAGTGTGCATCTAAGGTTCTGAGTGAGATTAGTAGATTTTTTTTGTGGACAGAGTAGTAATTTTTTGTACTTGTATGTTAATTAAGTTATTCATATCCCATTGTCTCAGGATATAGTGAGGGAAGCCAATAATGTATCTGTCATTTATCTAGAGGGTGGGAGGGTGGGGTGGGATAGACGGGTCCCAGTGGTAAGGGTTAAGGATAGGAGGGCAAGTGGTGTGTATGATAGTGCATAGAGGGAATGTACGGTTTAGGCAGGAGGTAGGTGGGAGAATAGAGGATTCCTTGGTATTGGAGGAAGGTCTTCCTTCTGTGGTCTATGAAATTGTTTAGATTCCAGTGTATTCTTATGTTCCACTAAGGTTCATGCTAAAGGCCATGCCTAAGGGCCCTTTGGTGTGGCCTGCCAGGTGCAGGTACGCCTAGGGGTGCATGTCCTTTTAACTGTGAGATGTTGTCTTCCTACCCCATGTGATGCAGTGAAGCGTTATGATTCCCGTTGATTTGCACTTGTGCAGAAGAGTTTTGGCTGGGTCCAGTACTGTGGGGAGCCTGAAAATGCTGCCAGGAGTTTGTAGGGCACACGGTGTGCTTCGGCAATGTGTTCGGGCTGGTGACCACATGTCTGAAAGGGGGCTGTCCCAGGGAATCCCTTCCTTTTAACTGGCAGTAAAAAGATTAGAGCTGCCACTGAATACCCTTGCTGAGCAGTGAAAATTGGATAAGTCTCGGCACTTATCCAATTTACTTAATTTTCAGCCAGGACTTAACCAGATTACAGTTTAGGACATTTTTTGTGCAGCCCAATCAATCTGATTAAGTCCTGCCTGAAAATCAGGCAATCCAAATAAGTGCCAAGACTTAGCCGGTTTGTGCAAACATGTCCCCATTCCACCCATGGACCACCGCTGTACTAAACAGAAACCAGGTCAATTTGTGGAGATGTTCAGAGGTGCTTTCAAGATACTGCTAAATATCATGGTCAGTGCCCTTAGCCGGCCAGTCTCCCTTTGGCCAGCCAGCTAAAAGCTTTCAATATCAATCTGTATGTTTTTAGTTGTCCATACAAACTGACTGAGTGCTCACGAATGCACAACCTTCTTAGCAGCATAATGGACAGACTGGATAAGCCATTTGGTCTTCACTGGCCATTATTTACTATTTTTTTATGAAAAGACATGGAACACATGAAAGAGGGGAAGCAGAGCAATCCAGAAGCCACAACAGAAAGAATTAGAAGGGCTGTTCTTGTTGATGATTTTCTTCTGTGTAAAACAGAGACACTCATCTCTCGACTGAACATGCCCAGAGAAGGTGGTACCTAAATCTAAGATATATTATAAATGTTGCTGAAACTCTTTAGGGCCTCTGAGTATCCATGTAGGCACCAATGATAGAGCAAGGTATGACCTAAATAGATCAGAAAAAGCTGCATAGCATTGGCAGCCTAGAGGAAAGAGGTGATGATCTCATCTATCCTTCCAATCAAAGATAAAAGCATGGCAAGAGACAGACTCAACATGGAGGACAAATGAATGTATAGGAGGTGCTACTGATAAAGCTTAGTCTTTTTGGATCTGGTCTGTTGTTCACTGAAGAAGGCCTGCTGGAAAGAGTATGTTTCTTACAGACTCAACATACGGAAGAGGGCTTTCAACAAGGTTAATTAGGAGCTGGAAACAAAGCTCACAGGTAAACAAACCGGTAACCAGAATATTTTGGAAATAGAGAGATGCACAGAGAGTCCAGTAGACACAGATGAATACAATGAGAGGCTGATGTTAAAAAAAAAGGTCTAGGTACCTTAAAGGTTGAATAATAACTGTGATAGCACATTAAGCAGATGTAAAATGGTAACTAGGTAGATCATGTGGTCCATTTTCTGCTAATATCAATAGGCCTGATATTCAGGAATAGCCTAATGATTAGAGCACTGGCTATGGAACCCAGAGACCAGGGTTCAATTCCCACTAGTACTCCTTTCGGCCTTGAGCAAGTCACTTGATTCTCCATTGCCTCAGAAGAATCCAAGTTATCAATATCCCTGTTTAATGTGCATTAATAAGAACATAAGATATGCCATACTGGGTCAGACCAAGGTCCATCAAGCCCAGCATCCTGTTTCCAACAGTGGCCAATCTAGGTCATACGTACCTAGCAGTTTCCCCAAAAGACACAGGTTCCACAATGCTTGTATTGGTTCAAGCAGCGATATCCTGGGTCCCTTTTTAATAATGGTTTATGGACCTTTCCTCCAGGAACTTGTCCAAACCTTTTTTAAACCCAGCTACACTAACAGCCTTTACTACATCCTCAGGCAACAAATTCCAGAGTTTGATTACACGTTGAGTGAAAAAATATTTTCTCTTATTTCTCTTAAATAGTTTACTCTGCAGCTTCATTGCATGTCCCCTAGTCTTTCTATATTCTGATAACGTAAACAATCGATCTACGTTTACCTGTTCCACTCCGTTCATTAATTTATAGACTTCTATCATATCTCCCCTCAGCCGTCTCTTTTCCAGGTTAAAGAGCCCTAACCTTTACAATGTAAACCGCTTTGACTAAATGATAGAGTGATATAAAAAATCTGTTAAATAAATTCAAAGGCACTTTTCCAATTAGCAGCACCTGCAACCTGTGGGTGGGACAAGGGTGGTCCCCAGTGTTATCCAGATAGCAGTGATAGTCAGTCTGCTAATTGGATCACTAAAAAGGCAGGCCTACCTTTATGTGGTTTACTATCCAGATTGCAGTTGAATATCACTGCTGGTTAGTGCTGACATGGGATATTCAGCATTGGAGGATATCCATATTCTGGTGCTGAATATCAGTTTTCACTTTTACCTCCTTGGCCAGTGCTTAAAAATGACTGCAGAGTTTAAATATGTCCTGTATATTCCTCTGTATTTAAATAAACTTTAGTTCCACACGGTAATTTTAGTTCCTTTTGTCCCCCGTGAATTATCAGCAACAAATAATTGTGAAAACTTGATTGATTCATAATAGGTTGAACATGATAGATTAATGCCTTCCTTCTCACAACCAAACTATTATATTTACAGAAAATAGATGGGGGTTTCTTGTTCAGAACACATCAAATTATACAAATTTGGACAAACATCATGAAAAGAGGAAGCTACTGATTTATATTTATATGGCAGAAACCCGTTTTCCGTTTTTACTTACACTTATTTTTTTTTCTATGCAGCCCATAAGAATATCTAGGCATAACAAAACACCTGTCCTTCCAATCCCAGCACTACAGTGGGCAATTATGGGTCCCAACTGATGAACGGTTCTCATGTATCGAATAAATTTAATAAGATGTTCAGATGCTTTAGGAGTGCCATGGTCGGGCCATTCTGTGAACTGTAGGTGCTTTAAAATGTGCATATCTCCTGTCTGCAAAAAAAAAAAAAACAAAGCACAAGTTTTATGTCCAGTGTTTCTGTTGTTGTTAAAATCAGACAACTAATTTGACCTATGTAAGTGGAAATGATCATCTACATGCCACAGGGCCTGTGTTAGACATGCTGGGCTGAAATTTGGGAGGCAGCACCAAAGCTTTCCAACCTGCTGCGCCTCCTTCAGTTTCATGTAGACTTGAGTCTCCTTATGGTATGGAAATGTAGAGCAATTGTCCTGGTTGCACCATTCTAACACTAGCCTTGATAGTCAATAGTACGCTCTCGGAGTTAGATAAAGGAGCTATGAAACCTGGTATTCTAGGTCCAAATATCACCACTGCTGCAACCTTGAGCAAGTCACAAAACATCTGACATTTCACTCTCCACCTCTTTTCCTTTCTCTATGTTTTTATTATGCCAAAATATTAATAGCCTAGTGTTAGAGAAAGTGCCATCTTTCACTCAGTGTAATTTTCAGCTACACAGGATTGCTTTTGCATATGCTAACTTGCATTAAAAGGCATTTTAACAGAACCAGAAGGTCCACAATGACAAACACATTGGTAATCCCAAAAGCAATGACAAAATGCACAAAGACAACGACCAACAGGGCTTTCATGATCTACGCACCTAGAGCCTGGAATGCCCTCCCCACACACATGCGAAACATCACTAACTTGACCCAGTTCAGGAAAGCGCTGAAGCATCATCTGTTCACAAGATACTACCCTGAAACCAGCTGTAGAAATCAAGCAGCGAGCGCTCCGACCAGTCACCTACAGCACCCTAATAAATATACCCAACAAGAAAAAGGATAGCTAGCCCAATTTTCCCCAGCCAAAACAGACCAGAGCCGGAGAATATATGCATCAATGTAAATAATTTATAGATAGTTACCCCTAGTTATATCCAGGTTTATTGGCTCCTGTTCAATGTAAATACAATGCGGTTCGACTGCATGTATAATGTTATGTTGAATGTACACGGCACTGATGAAAAGCTAAATAAATAAATAAAATAAAATAAATAAAATAAATTTTTTGTAAAGTTCCTACCTCCTTTCTGGTAATTCTGATGACTCTGATTATAAAATACTCCAGTACTTGGTAGTTGTCCAGGACCACCTGGTATTTTTTCAGGTTGATTGAGTCATGCAGGGTCTCGGGCCAGTATCGATGGCACTTCACTTTCCCATGCTCTTTTTCTTTAGTTATCATTGCTATAACATCTGACCGGCTTTCCCATACCATCTGCCAAAAGCAATCCATAGTGCCAAGCAAGGGTCCTTGGGTTGAAATATAGCAATATTCTTCTGTTCCCACTGGTATTTTAATGTAACTCGCATTAATATATTCTTGCTCTTCTCCAACAGGAACCCGTGTTTCATCATCTATATGTAACGAAAGGATGCCTATTTACTATACTTATACTTATCTGTCATTCACTGTCTTTTATTCTAGAGTATTGACTTGACAGGATGAGATATTGTTAAAAACCGTCTGTTCTTATTTGACAATAACAATGTGTACAATATACAAAGCCAGTATATCACTTGTTATTCAATTTCTTATTCTGCCAACAGATAACAACTGAACTTAAAAAAGAAACAAGAATCCTCTTACTTTATTTATTTATTTACATGTCTAAGCTGCCTTGTTCCATAGCAACTCCAGGCGACATACCAACAAATTATACAGGGCCCAATATTCAGTCTGTGGCGGTCAGCGCTTGTAGAGTCTAGCTGGCGTGGGCAAAAGTGAAATCAGATATTCAAAGCCGGAGCACTGGATATCACTGGTGCTAAATATTCGGTTTCACAACAACCTCTTTTGCTATCTGATTAGCAATGATATTCAGCCAAAACACATAAAGTTAGGACAGCCATTGACCTGCCCTAATTTTATGTGGCTATTCGGTTTGCGGGCTGAAAATAGCTGCTAACTGGATAAGTGCTGCAATCACCGCAGCCCCGCACACAAATTGCCCCAGCACTACCAGTGGTTTACCTCTTACCTATCGCACAGAACCCAGCAAGTACACATTGGCCCACACACCTCCCAGACCTACAAACAAGAACAAGGTCTCCCACAAGGCTCTGCTCTTTCCGCACTTTTATTTAACATTTATCTACAACCCCTTTGCACAATCCTCAAAAAGTTCCAAGTACATTATCATATTTATGCTGCTTGGTTTGACATGAACTCTCCCCTCCAGAATCACCAATAATTTCCCACACCTACTGTAATCCCACCTAACATTATCACACAAGCCCCCCCCCCCCCCAATCCCTCCCTGGCTCTTACTGGGGGGTCTCCCTGATGGTTAGTGGAGGGGCATGGAAGGCTACTGAGACACGTAGTGACAGCTAGCATGGGACACTAACTCTCATAGTCCCATGCTATCTGTCAATGCATGTCCCAACATGCCTTCAGTGCATGCCAGATCATGCGCTGACAGCTAACGCTCTTTAGTAAAAGAACCCCTCAGTGTAACCAGAATATCTGATAACAGCCAGCTTAATTTCTCCAATGTGTCCATAATGCTTATCTTTATTAGTTGTGCAACCTACATGGAAGAATGTCTCTATATCTATTCTTTTCTCGATTTTCCGGAGCTTTTCCAATCAAGCAGTCATCCAATGGCTTCAGATGCTCTAAAGACTAAACAGAATATGTAGTTGAACTATTAAATGCTGCTTATTTCCCTTGCTATTTGTAATAAAAATACTATCTACTGTGATATTAGTCATCTCCACATGTGTACGGTACTAAATCTTACTTAGGAAGTAAAAGAAACAGTGTCTAGGCTTATGCTAGCTTCCATCAGGACTAAATATGTTTGAATCTAAGGGTTCCTAAATTGCAAAAAAAAAAAGTCCATAAATGTGGGCAGATCTCTGGGTACAGTGGAGAGTGTTACTATAATGTCCAGGATGCATTGCAAGACTTCAACCCAGAAGGGAACAGCCACAGGGCCTGGAGCAGAGGCAGCGCAGCATGTCACCCACAGCATTAAGTTCATTGTACTGACTTCACCGTGTGAACCTGGTGGGGGTTACACTGCACCATGCTGTGCCATGCCACGAGGTTGGGGAGGCTTGCCGCATGAGAGGGTGCCCGCTCCAAGTGCACCTGGGGCTTGGAATGCCACTGCTTTTGAGTAGTAATCCCCACGGTAATTTTATAAAAGCCCTTTGACACATGTGGAAAAGGCTGTTGCATGTGAAAGATTTTTTATAAAATTACTTTCATTTGCTTTGCTAGCAGGGGCGGCTCTATAATGGGTGGAGTGAGGCAGTAGCCTCAGACGGCAAACCTTTGAGGACAGCAAAAATGCCCTCAAAACAGCCACTTCATTCCACCTTCAGTTTAAAAAAACCCCCCAAAAATGTGGACAAGCTGCTGCAGCTGTGATAGCAGGTAATTTAAAATGAAAGGAAACTGTGCGGAGCCTCTCGGTCCTATGGAATCCCTGCTGCCATGTCCTGCTGTAGCATCAGTTCCCAATATACAGCTGCAGGGGTTCCATAGGGCCGGGAGGCTCCACACGGGTTTCCTTTTATTTTAAATTACTGCTATCACAGCGGCAGAAGAAGGGGAAGGAGCAGAACAGAGACAACATGGGCGGCAGGAGAGGGAGCAGAAGGGAGACAACACGGGTGGCAGGAGAGGGAGCAGAAGGGAGACGACATGGGTGGCAGGAGAGGGAGCAGAAGGAAGATGTCACAGATGGCGTGAGAGGGAGCAGAACAAGCTACATGGGGGTGGGAAGGAGAGGGAGCGGAACAAGCTAAATGGGGGTGGGAAGGAGAGGGAGCAGAACAAGCTACATTGGAGCAGGAGAGGGAGCGGAATGAGCTATACAGGGGGGAAGCAAAGGGAGCAGAATGGGGCTGACATGGGGGGAAGAAGGGGGAGCAGAACGGAGCTGACAGAGGGGCAAAGAGGGTTGGAAGAGAACTGACTGAGGGGGAAAGAGAGGGCTGGAAGGGAGCTGACTGAGGGCTGGAAGGAAGCTGACAGCAGGGTAAAGAGAGGGCTGGAAGGAAACAGAGAGGGGAAGGAGATGGCTGGAAGGGAACTGAGATGGGGGGAAGGTGGGGGTTGGAAGGGAACTGACTCCTGGGGTGGGACTGGAGGGAGCTGACATTTTGGGATGGGACTGGTAGGTGGCTGGGTAATGGGGAGGAGGCTGGCAGGGAGGTGACACTCGGACTGGAATGGAGCTGACACGTGGAGAGGGATACTGGGACTGGAAATAGGCTGATGGAAGGAAGTGAAGAAAAAAAAAGAAGATTCATTTCAGTTCTGGGATCTGTGGTTAAGAAGAACGGGGGAGAGGGGAGAGAAAAGGATTTACCACAAACTCTTTGTAGGGCTGTTGCTTTTCAATGCATTGTTGAAGGCTTATAGTCACAGCACTGATATCAGACTGTGAATATACACCATCCAAAGACAGGCAAATCCGAGACAACTGTTTCAGTTCCTCTTCAGAAACAATTATTGCACCTGAGAATTAAATCAGAGATGAATTAAAATTTTGGTAAATCACTTGGCACAAAATGAGTATAACATAGTTACCTACATGATCTTCTTCACCTGATCTTTAGAAATTTTGATCTGTGTCAGAGCTTAGTGTTTAATGCTTGCAAAAGTCCCCGACTCTCTTTTGGCCCTATGTACTAATCTATGAAAATGTATGCCAGGTTAGGAACCATTTCCATGAAATTTAGTTAAGAGATGCAAATGAACTCTTGGCATATTTTACATCTTCAGCTTAACTTTGAAGGGAATTTCTCATTTGTTGCACAGCCAGGAACTTCAGATGTTCTGAGCTGTGGCAACACAAGAAATTTTAAAAATGATATCCCTTCATGCAGCAGCCAGTGAAAATGAAAGGCCTCCCAGTCTGAATTGAAGCTCCCTCTAGGCCCCTTTCCCTGGGGGGTGGCCTCAACTCCCTGTGGCTCAGGCGATCTGATGCTCCCCTCCTCAGCCATAACCCGAGGATAAAACATTGTAATCCCCCTTCCCAAAGCCCTGCCCCTTAAGAGTATCCTGCAGAAATTTGGACTGCCTCATCCCCCTTCCTGTACCCCAACTCACCCCAAAGGCCCAGGGGCAATGGAAGCATGAGCAAATCCCATTTATTCCTGCCTCATAGGCTGCCAGCTTTATATAGTGGTGGCCGACCACTAGCAATAGTCGCATGGCACTACTTTTGGAGGTCAGATTGCCAAATAATGCATCATTAGTACTGTGAGACTCCCACCAGGGTTCAACCAGAGACTTTGAAGCCACCAGCCAATGGGACAGAAGAGAACGGGGATCACTCCTTACCCCATTGCCCCCTTCTGGATCCCTTATGGTGAGTCAGGGTGCCACTGGGAAGACAGGCTGATCCTCTGCAGCAGGGCTGTAGAAAGGGCTATGCAAACGGTGCGGCTGCACAGGGCGCAAGCACAGAAAAGAGGACTGATATCATTACTGGGCTTCTTGGAAGCTCAAAAAGAGAGAGTTACTGAATGTGGCTAGGTGGATTTGTTAGTCGCACAGGGCTCATTTCTAGCTTGGTACGGTCCTGCATTGCATTTTTATGGAATGGGGCTTTGGGGAGTGGGGTTTATAATGTTTTAGCGCCGGGTCAGGTTGGGCACATCATGACCACTGGGACACTAGGGAGTTGAAGTCCTCCCAAAGGAGAGGATCTGTGCAGACCTCCAATTTGGGCTGCCAGACCCTTTATGTTTTATGCCTTCACATGAAGGGTAACCTGTCCCAACCACTGAGCCACTTCTCCCTAAAGAAGTGGCTCAGTGGTAGGGACAGGTTATCTCAAGCCAGAAGGCGAGGGGTTCAATTCCCACATGGGGACAAGCAACTTCAGGCCAGAGGGACTGGGGTCTCTAGTCCCTTGGCCACTCCTTGTGGCCTTGGGCAAGCCACCTAACCCTCCATTGCCTCAGGTACACTTAGATTGTGAGCCCTTCAGGGACAAGGGAATAAAAAGTACTTGTTGGTATACATGTAAACCGCACTGATTGTAAAGAGCACAGTATAAAAAATAAATAAATATTTTGGCAGCTTGGAAAAGCTAACTACAGTTCTTGAAGTGTAGTAACTCCTTTCTGCAAAAATGGGCCTACAAAAATTGTACATGCTCATTTCAAAATTATGCATTAATATGCTACTTTGCATAATTTTGCATTGCAGCAGCTCATTAATACCAAACGCTCACTCTTTCTGAAATGACCTCCTTATATTACAAAAGTATTTAACACTGAAAAATCTCAAAGAATTGCTTATTCTATTGAAGTTTTTGTACTGTTTCTACTAAATTCTGCAGTAAATTCTTTTTTCTTTAAATTAAAAAGATGATTAATATGGCTAAAGATAAGACATCTAAAACTAGAATCCTTTATAATATGTGTCTTTGAATGTGCCGTTCCATGCCCAGCAACTGTAGATCCATGCATTTTCCTGGAAATTAAAATTACTACCTGCAGGTGGGCCCGCATCTCCTAAAGGGGACTGGTCATCATCATCTTCACTACTCCAGCTGTCAAGTTCATCTAGTGCCTCCTTCCTCAAACTGTAACCATAGTCATCAGTGAAAGGCACCGGTAAGCTTGGAAAAATAATGCATGAATTTGTAAATATTGAAAGATATGTTTGCTTTCCTATAGCTCTTGTATAATGAAAAGTATGCAAATTACAGGGCAAACTGAGGCCCCATTAAAGATAATGGGGAGGGGATATTCCAACACGGTTAGCGCCGCAGAATATTCGCGGGTGCCATCACTACACGTCCCGATGCTAACCGGTTAGCATCAGGGCATTTTGGGGGGCGTTCTGGGGCAGCACCTGTCACTAACCAGGTAGCGGCGATATTGAGCCACTGCCCGGTTAGCGACACGCAGCTAAAGTAAGGGGCAGCAAGGGCTGGTCTTATTTTAGCCACAGAAGCTAACCAGGCAATGGCTCATTATCACTGCTGCCCGGTTAGCCGTCAAGTTCTGCGGCCAACTCAGATATTCAATGCCGGAGGCTGGATATGGCCCTGGCACTGAATATCTGAGGTTATAGTTCAGCACCGGTGGCTAAGCTCCTCTAACAGCACTTTTAGCTGCTGGCGCTGAATATAAGGTCTAATATTATTGGCTTTGTTTCAGCATTTCACTTCTGAACTGAGTAGCTATCCGGGCTACTAGGAAAATATAAATAGTTGAAGCTCGTGTCCATTAATGGATCTGTTCCTATGCCTGAATAGCAGCAAATTGCAGGCAAATGAGCTTGTAATGCAGGAAATCAGATCTGCCTCACCCTAAGCTCTATTTGCCCCTGCATCAGCTTCATCATTGCTTTTTCAACACACAAATCATCAGCCTGATGCCAGTAACGTCTGGGGTGGGTGGGAGAAATAACTGAGCATCCAAAGACAGCGACATCAGCACAAATGAAGTGCCAAAGGCATCAAGAAGTGGCTCTTCTAAACACTTTCTGCAGTCTTTGGCTATATTCCATTATCATAGTATAAAGGGGCATGTCTCTTAAAGTGTATTGTTAGCATGGGGTTTAGCGTGCAGTAAGTGCACCGTGCTAACAGCTGGTGCGTGACACCATGTAAAAAATCTCATACTGATTGTCCTGTACCTATTTTTGGTTTTGTATATGACTAAAAATCAAAGAAAAAAATAAAAAAAAATCTCATACTAACTGGTCAGCATGCAATTGGGCAGGGTCTTGATGGGTTAAGGGTGGAACGTGAGTGGTGACAGCAATTTACAATAAGTGCAGGCATTTTAGGTATGCTTTAATTGCGAAGGTAGCAGTTAGCATGGATGCACTGAACACCTCCTCACTGGGTGTTATTAAGTGCACCCATGTGCTGGTTAGTGCAGTGTCATGAATTACGACTGTTCTAATGGCAGGGGTTGGGTTCACAGGCTTCTGCTAACTTTCAGGCCCCAAGATGTGGTATCAGAGCGATTCTTTGTAAACACACAAGAGACAGGAAGTTCCCCTTTTCACTTTTATCAGTGTGGGCAATGCGATTGTGCCAGCAGGCAGCTGCAGTTTAGTACAGCCACGGAACTGAATGAGAAAAATCCTGCCGGCTGTGTGGAGAGTGGGTGCCATGGAGAAGTCCAGACTTCAGTCCACCGGGAGTCTGTTGGATAAGCGGTGAGTGAGGGGGGGAGGACTGTTGCTTGGAGAGGGGGGGGAAGGCATGGGAAGGACTGCAGCTTGTAGAGGGGGGAGAGAAGGCATGGGAAGGACTCCTGCTCTGGGGGGGGGGGGGAGAAGGCATGGGAAGGACTGCTGCTCTGGGGGGGAGAAGGCATGGGAAGGACTGCTGCTCTGGGGGGGGCAGAAGGCATGGGAAGGACTGCTGCTCAGGGGAGGGGGAAGAAGGCATGGGACGGACTGCTGCTCTGGGGAGGGGGAAGAAGGCATGGGAAGGACTGCTGCTCTCCAGGTGGGAGAAGGCAGGGGAGGACTGCTGCTCTCCAGGTGGGAGAAGGCATAGGAAGGACTGCTGCTCTGGGGGGGCAAGAGAAGGCATGGGAGGACTGCTGCTCTTGGGGGGCAAGAGAAGGCATGGGAGGACTGCTGCTCTTGGGGGGCAAGAGAAGGCATGGGAAGGACTGCTGCTCTGGGGAGGGCGAAGAAGGCATGGGAAGGACTGCTGCTCTGGGGGGGAGAAGGCATGGGAGGACTGCTGCTCTTGGGGGGCAAGAGAAGGCATGGGAAGGACTGCTGCTCTGGGGGGGCAAGAGAAGGCATGGGAAGGACTGCTGCTCTGGGGGGGCAAGAGAAGGCATGGGAAGGACAGCTGCTCCTGGGGGGAGAAGGCATGGGAAGGACTGCTGCTCTGGGGGGGAAGAAGGCATGGGAAGGACTGCTGCTCTGGGGAGGGGGAAGAAGGCATGGGAAGGACTGCTGCTCTGGGGAGGGGAAGAAGGAATGGGAAGGACTGCTGCTCTCCAGGTGGGAGAAGGCAGGGGAGGACTGCTGCTCTCCAGGTGGGAGAAGGCATAGGAAGGACTGCTGCTCTGGGGGGGCAAGAGAAGGCATGGGAGGACTGCTGCTCTTGGGGGGCAAGAGAAGGCATGGGAGGACTGCTGCTCTTGGGGGGCAAGAGAAGGCATGGGAAGGACTGCTGCTCTGGGGGGAGAAGGCATGGGAAGGACTGCTGCTCTGGGGGGGGAGAAGGCGGGGGGAGGACTGCTGCTCTGGGGGTAGAAGGCATGGGAAGGACTGCTGCTCTGGGGGGGAAGAAGGCATGGGAGGACTGCTGCTCTTGGGGGGCAAGAGAAGGCATGGGAAGGACTGCTGCTCTGGGGGGGCAAGAGAAGGCATAGGAAGGACTGCTGCTCTGGGGGGGCAAGAGAAGGCATGGAAGGACTGCTGCTCTGGGGAGAGGAGGCATGGGAAGGACTGCTGCTCTGGGGGGCAAGAGAAGGCATGGGAATGACTGCTGCTCGGGGGGTGGGGAGAAGGCATGGGAGGACTGCTGCTCTGGTGGGAGAAGGCATGGGAGGTCTGCTGCTCTGGGGAGGAGAAGGCATAGGTGGACTGGTGTTCTGGGGGAGGGGGAGAATGCATGGGGGACTGCTGCTCTGGGGGGGGAGAAGGCATTGGAGGACTACTGTTCTGGGGGGTGAAGACATGGGAGGACTGCTGCTCTGATGGGGGGAAGACAGGGGAGGACTGCTACTCTGATGGGGGAGAAGGCATGGGAAGGACTGCTGCTCTCCGGGTGGGGGAAGGCATGGAAGGACTCCTGCTTGGAGAGGGGGGAGAGAAGGCATGGGAATAACTGCTGCTTTGGGGGGGAGAGAAGGCATGGGAAGGACTGCTGCTCTGGGGGGGAGAAGGCAAGGGATGACTGCTGCTCAGGTGGGAGAAGGCATCGGAGGACTGCAGCTATTGGGAGGTTAAGGCATAGTTTGAATGGTGTTCTGGGGGGAGGGGGAGAATGCATGGGGGACTGCTGCTCTGAGGGGGAGAAGGCATGGGAGGACTACTGTTCTGGGGGGTGAAGACATGAGAGGACTGCTGCTCTGATGGGGGAGAAGGCATGGGAAGGACTGCTGCTCTGGGGGGGGTGGGGTAAGGCAGGGGAAGGACTGCTGCTCTCCTGGTGGGAGAAGGCATGGAAGGACTCCTGCTTGGAGAGGGGGGGGAGAAGGCATGGGAAGAACTGCTGCTCTGGGGGGGGGGGGGGGGGGGAGAAGGCATAGAAGAACTGCTGCTCTGGGGGAGAGAAGGCATGGGAAGGACAGCTGCTCTGAGAGGGGGAGAAGGCGTGGGAGGACTGTTGATCTGGGGGGAGAGAAGGCATTGCAGGACTGCTGCTTGGGGATGGGGGAAAGGCATGGGAAGGACTACTGCTCTGGGGGGGGAGAAGGCATGGGAGGACTGCTGCTCTGAGGGGGAGAAGGCATGGGAAGGACTGCTGCTGCGCTGGGGGGGGAGAAGGCATGGGAGGACTGCTGCTCTGGGGGGGAGAAGGCAAGGGAAGGACTGCTGCTCTGGGGGGAGAAGGCATGGGAGGACTGCTGCTCTGGGGGGGAGAAGGCATGGGAAGGACTGCTGCACTGGGGGGGAGAGACGGCATGGGAGGCCTGCTGCTCTGGGGGGGAGAAGGCATGGGAAGGACTGCTGCTCTGGGGAGGAGAGAAGGCATAGATGGACTGGTGTTCTGGGGGGAGGGGGAGAATGCATGGGGCGACTGCTGCTCTGAGGGGGAGAAGGCATGGGAGGACAACAGTAATGGGGGGTGAAGACATGAGAGTACTGCTGCTCTGGGCGGGAGAAGTCATGTGAAGGACTGCTGCTCTGGGGAGGAGAAGGCATAGGTGGACTGGTGTTCTGGGGGGAGGGGGAGAATGCATGGGGCGACTGCTGCTCTGCGGGGGAGAAGGCATGGGAAGGACTGCTGCTCTGGGGGGGGGGGGCTAAGGCATGGGAAGGACTGCTGCTCTCCAGGTGGGAGAAGGCATGGAAGGACTCCTGCTTGGAGAGGGGGGAGAGAAGGCATGGGAAGAACTGCTGCTCTGGGGGGGGGAGAAGGCATAGAAGAACTGCTGCTCTGGGGGAGAGAAGGCATGGGAAGGACTACTGCTCTGGGGGGGGAGAAGGAATGGGAGGACTGCTGCTGCTCTGGGGGGAGAAGGCATGGGAAGGACTGCTGCTCTGGGGGGGAGAAGGCATGGGAAGAACTGCTGCTCTGGGGGGGAGACGGCATGGGAGGACTGCTGCTCTGGGGGGAGAAGGCATGGGAAGGACTGCTGCTCTGGGGGGGGAGAAGGCATAGGAGGACTGCTGCTCTGGGGGGGAGAAGGCATGGGAAGGACTGCTGCTCTGGGGAGTAGAAGGCATAGGTGGACTGGTGTTCTGGGGGGAGGGGGAGAATGCATGGGGCGACTGCTGCTCTGAGGGGGAGAAGGCATGGGAGGACTACTGTTCTGGGGGGTGAAGACATGAGAGGACTGCTGCTCTGGGGGGGGAGAAGGCATGGGAAGGACTGCTGCTCTGGGGAGTAGAAGGCATAGGTGGACTGGTGTTCTGGGGGGAGGGGGAGAATGCCTGGGGCGACTGCTGCTCTGAGGGGGAGAAGTCATGGGAAGGACTGCTGCTCTGGGGGGGGGGGGGGTAAGGCATGGGAAGAACTGATGCTCTCCTGGTGGGAGAAGGCATAGAAGAACTCCTGCTTGGAGAGGGGGGAGAGAGAAGGCATGGGAAGAACTGCTGCTCTGGGGGGGGGAGAAAGGCATAGAAGAACTGCTGCTCTGGGGGAGAGAAGGCATGGGAAGGACAGCTGCTCTGAGAGGGGGAGAAGAAGGCGTGGGAGGACGGTTGCTCTGGGGGGAGAGAAGGCATTGGAGGACTGCTGCTTGGGGATGGGGGAAAGGCATGGGAAGGACTACTGCTCTGGGGGGGGGAGAAGGCATGGGAGGACTGCTGCTCTGGGGGGAGAAGGCATGGGAAGGACTGCTGCGCTGGGGGGGAGAAGGCATGGGAGGACTGCAGCTCTGGGGGGGAGAAGGCATGGGAAGAACTGATGATCTGGGGGGGAGAGGGCATGGGAGGACTGCTGGACTGGGGGGGAGAAGGCATGGGAAGGACTGCTGCGCTGGGGGGGGAGAAGGCATGGGAGGACTGCTGCTCGGGGGGGGAGAAGGCATGGGAGGACTGCTGCTCTGGGGGGGAGAAGGCATGGGAGGACTGCTGCTCTGGGGGGGAGTAGGCAAGGGAGGACTGCTGCTCTGGGAGGGAGAAGGCATGGGAGGACTGCTGCTCTGGGGGGGAGAAGGCATGGGAAGGACTGCTGCTCTGGGGAGGAGAAGGCATAGGTGGACTGGTGTTCTGGGGGGAGGGGGAGAATGCATGGGGCGACTGCTGCTCTGGGGGGGAAAAATCATGGGAAGACTGCTGCTCTGGGGGTAGGAGGCATGGGAAGGACTGCTGCTCTGGGGGTAGAAGGCATGGGAGGACACTGCTCTGGGGGGGGAGAAGGCATGGGAAGTACTGCTGCTCTGGGGAGGAGAAGGCATAGGAAGACTGATTTTCTGTGGGGGGAGAATGCATGGGAAGGACTGCTGCTTTGGGGTGGGAGAAGGCATAGGAAGGACTGCTGCTCGGGGGGGGGGGCGGAGAAGGCATGGGAAAAGCTGCTGCTCTGGGTGGGAGAAGACATGGGAAGGACTGCTGCTCAGGGAAGGGAGAAGGCATGGGAGGACTGGAAGTGAACTCATGCTGGGAGGAACTGGGACTGAAGGAGAGCTGATGCTGGGAGGGATAAGGCCTAGAAGGGAACTGATGCTGGGAAGGACAGGGACTGGAATGGAGCTGATGCTGGGAAGCTGAAAGGGGGCAGGTGCTGCAATCTGAATGGAGAATAAGGCTGGGACAGAAAGGGTGGGGAGGAGGACATATTTTTTTTGCAAGGTGGAAGAAACACAGATATTTTGTGTAAGAAGGAAGAAACAAGGTGGATGTAGAGAGAGAGCAGAAAAAAATAAGAGACGAGAGAAGAAATGATAAATGGACAGCAGACAATGGAGAGTTAGCAGAATATATGAAGAAAGCAAAAGTGATAGACTGGGGCAATTGTGACGGAAAAATAAAATGCCCAAACAATAAAAGCTAGAGAGAAATTATTTTATTTTGAATTTATTAACTGGAATATGTCAGCTCTGGGAAATATATATCACTGATGTTTTTGGGCGTGATTCTATCCCGGACGTACAGAGGGGATCGGAATAGCAAACAGTCCTGAACGTGCAGGTCGGGACTGCGATTCAGTCCAGCCTGCATGTGCAGGACTGTCCCCAGCTAACTCAGTCAATGCCATGGCACCCCAGCTCCATTTAAGAGCCACTATGCCGGCCATCTGAAAAAAGTATTTATTCCCTGCAGCCCGACCTCCGATCTAGCCTCCTAAGGCCAGGGTCAGGCTACAAGGAATGTCTACATGACTTCTCCCCTGCCCCATCTGCACCCCAGGCAATTAAAAAGAACACGTCCAGGGAAGTTATTCCACCTTGGAGATGGAATAACTTCCCCGCACATGTCGCCAGCCCTGGACGTACAGGGTCAACATTAGAATCGGCCCTGTATGTCCAGGGCCGGAGACCGCCCACTACCTGCCCAGATTCCGCCCTGGGCCACCCTTCCCCGCCCCTATCTAATTTCCCCGAAAAACCAGCAGGGAAGTTATTCGCGGGCAGGAGAAGGCACGAAAAGCGGGGATGGATGTCCATCTCCACTATTTGTGGCTCAGAATAACCCTGTTTGTGTTTGTTCAGTACAAGGGGAAACAATTGTATATTTTTATTTCTCCATTGTTGTAGTGAATTCCAAGTTTGGCTTTTGGGGTTCCCAGTTCAATCATTGCCTTTGTATTTCTAAATTGTGATCCCTTGTTCTATATTTGATGACGGTCTGTCTATGTTTTGCATATATGACCAAGCTGCGGTATTCTGTTTGTGCAGTTTCTGTGTAGGAGTCCTACTTGTTCTCTTTCCCAGTAGGAGATGTATTGGTTTTCTGAGGTATATTGGTTTTATATTTTCAGTGCTGCCTTTTTGTATGTAGAGTTTAGTGTCACTCGGGGTAGTTTCTCCAAATGGATTAGTTTTGTGCTTGCTATGGCGGTCGTGAACCTCACTTCTAAGCCAGGGTATGTGGAGTATAATCTTAATCTCTTAAATTTACTGCTAATGCTTGGCATGATACTTGCATCGTGCCAAAGAGAGCCTCCTGCTGGAGTTTGTAAGATGTAACATGTATGGGTAGTTTGTCAAGATGTGCTTGGAAATTCTTCTGTATCAGGCCTGTGGCCCCCAGTACAATGGGAAATATTTCTGTATCTTTCTGCCACATTTTCTTGATCTCTGATTGCATTTCTTGATACGTCAAGATTTTCTCCCTCTCCATGTGATTCACAGAATAATCACTCGGCACTGACACTTCTATTATCAATGCCATTCTGGTGTTCTTCTCCTTTACCACTATGTCAGGTTTCCTGGCATCCAGTTTCTTATCCGTCAAAATGGGAATGTCCCAGGGGATCATAACCTCTTCATTCTTTGTTATTCTCTTAGGGTCATGATCACAGTGCTTTTCAGGGACAGTGATGTTGTAGTGTTTACAGAGTTTCCAGTGGAGGAAACACTGCTTTGTTGTGCCTTTCTGTACAGAAATTTTCCACCATCAGAACTTCACAGCCTGCTTTTAAGTGAGTCACTGTTTCCAGTTCTTTCTTACAGAATCGGCATATGTCTGTTGTGCCAGTTTTTTCAATACTTGCCGCAAACCATCTCATCTGTAATCCTCTGTCCTGGGCTGCAACTATCAATCTTTCATCCTTTGGTTTCAGTCCACCTCTCCTCCACCATTCCTGTATCTGTTCTTGATCGATAAAAGGTTCTTGGAGTAACACTCTGTATTTTCCACTGTATTTGTGCATTTGCCACTTATTTTTCCTTGCCTGCTGATCTAATTCTTTGAAGTTTTTTTTCTCTTGTTTTGCAAATTCTGTTACTTCCTTTCCCATGCACGCCTGTGGATTCTCGCTCATTCCTTCTAATCGTCAGAACATTCGATGATGGAGACAGATTCTGGACAGTTATTTTCATATTACAGCATTTTTTGTGTATTTGGATCCAAAGTTGCTGTCAGATAGACTTAGAGGCCTACAATAGTAGCTCTGTAGGTGTAGTCAATCTCTATAAGTCCAAGCCCTCTTTCAGCTCTAGGGATGTACAATCTTGGTATACACTTATTTTTGTAAATTACTTCATGAGCATGGAGGAGTTTTCTTGTTCACACATCCAATTTTTCAAGCTCTTTATGAGGCCAATCCACATTCCCCAAACTTAAGGAGAGTACAGGAATTGACAGCTGATTGATGGCTTGTATCTTATTTCATGATGTTAAAGCACTTTTCAATAAGTTTTAATCTCCTGTAATATTCTTTACTGATCCTCTCTCAATAGTTTCTGCTCAAGTGTTATTCCTTCCTCTATTCTGAGATGCTTATATACGCCTTCCTGTTCAAGGTCCTTGTTGTCACAGCTCTCAGCAAGGAGATGTTTTCAGTTTTGTTCAATTTTCCTCTGAAAAAGGTTGCCTTAGCACAATTGTCAAGGCCAAAAGTTATCCTGATGTCATCAGAAAAGCTTTTTACCACACAATTCACCACACAAAGCTGCTCTGCTAGTCTTGGTAGTGCTGTTATGATATGGCAGGTTTAGTATGGGTTTTAAATGAGCAAGTTTTTGTAGTACTTTCTAATGTACCTGGCAGTTGACACTGGAGGATGGTAATGTAGAAATATGGTAACCTTTATATATTCTTATTGCCCATGCAAATGGTATTAATACACTCACTCATTAAGAGACATGTTTACTAAAGATTAATGCATATTCACAAATGTTAACACGCACTAAGTGCAGCAGCACCCATTTATTTCTATAGATGTAGTGGCATTTAATGCACATTAATATTTAGTAAACATGTCCCTAATTCATTGCTGGGACAAAAAAGAGCTCCTTCGGAAGCCTGAAGTCAACTGGGACCAGATATAAAGCCAAAAGGCACTGCTTATAGCCTCAGGGATGTGAGAGGGGAAGAAGAGAGGCTCAGCCATCTTTAAATAATGGTCTGGATGCTCAGAAGAACTATGGGCCTATGTACTAAGCATTTATTTCTCCAAATCTACAACATACTTTTTTTCCTATCATTTTATTGTATCTGCAAAAGGAGTGTTTTACTAATTTACAACTATCACAATGAGCCAATCGAAAAAACCATCTGGGGTGATGTTCAGAAAACGAAGAAAAGAACGCCAAGAAAACCAGCAAAAAATGCATCAACAAATGCAGAATTGGCTTAATATTTCCCAGTCAGATACCAGCCAAACACAGATTGATGATTCCACTCAGTCAGATGTAGGTGATATTCAGAATTGCAAAACACTAACACCTACTGAAGAGGAAGTAGTTGAAATTCTGGATGTTGCTGGCACCACCAGTGGAAGTGGTAAAGTTTGCGAACAAATTAAGAAGATCCACAGAAAGCAACTTTTCATTTTGATGATCCCGCGACTTGACCTCCAATCACTGACAAAGTTAATTGTACGTTAGTTTCTCATGGGCCAGAACAACATGATAGGGACTGCAATTTTCTGAACAGTTGTTCTACTTCTGGAAAATGGCATTTCAGTAAAAACTGGTTTTAAAAAGCTCTTCCGAATGGTTCACTGCCAATGGCTCTTGTATAGTACATCTAAGGATGCAATATTTTACTTCTCATGCATGTTGTTCTCCTGTGCTAACAACAACTGTAAATTTTCAGATCCTGCTAAAGGTTTTTCTGATGGGTTCACTTGAACCCTAGGATTCCAGAGCATGAAAACAGCTTAGAACACAGAAAATGCTCCCATCAGTCAGTGGAAAGAGCTTGAAAGGCATTTGAAAAGAGACAGAACTATTGATGATGACTTACAGAAAGCATTGAAAGGAGAAATAGAAAGTGGCGCAACATATTGAAGGTTATCATTGATGCTATAATGTTCTGCACTCAAAACAATCTTGCTTTGAGAGGTACTAGTGAGGTTATTGGAAAACCAAACTGTGGTTTGTTTCTGAAAATCGTAGAACTAATTATTCATTACCACCCAGGGTTGGCTGAACATATTGCATCTGCTAAAACAACAAAAGCATCCATGACATACTTTCCTCCACAAATACAAAATGAGCTAATAGTGCTGCTAGCTGAAAAGGTGAAGAAAGAAATTGTATCACGAATCAAAGAGGCTAAATATTATTCTATTCTGTTTCTCACAAGGAGCAGTTATCCCAAATTATGTTGTATGTTTTAATTAAAGATGGGCAGTGTTCATTGGAAGAAAGTTTCACCAATTTCATTGAAAGTCATGATAAAACTGGCCTTGGGTTGGCCACAGATTACAGGAAAATTAGAAAGTGATGGTTTGGATATTGTCGTCAGGTGCCCCCAGTGGCCAGTGGCTATAAGGGCATCCTGCGCATTTATTATTTTTAAGGAGCGCTGTGACTTGAAGGGCCTAGTGCATTTTGGTCCTTGAAGTTCTAGCTCCTTGTGAGCACAAATTATCCAAGCCAAGAGTGTAGGGTAACAAGGCTTTATTTCCCCTTTAACGCAATGATTCACTAAGACAAGTAGAAAATAAAGACAGTCCTTTCTTTATCAAAAGGGGTTCCACCAATATTCAAGCAGATAACTATTATAGGCTTCACAGTTGAATGCAAGTCTTAGCTGAGGCTTCTTTCAGTTCAAAGCAATTTAAACAATTCAGGAAACAAACGGTTATAAGGTTCACCATCTGTTGCACAGTTCTTTTCTATCTACAATTCTAGCAAGAATTCAATACTAGTAGCAGCACAGAAATTACAGTCCATGGATTCATCCTGAGGCATGGGAATAATATTCTCACATTCAATTTCCATAGACTCTGCGTCACTGGATTCTTCCTTTGGGTAGTAGTTTTCACTCCCTGTTACAAACTTACAGAGTCTATCTTGCTTCCAATAAAACTTTCCTGTTAAGCCGTGAGGTACTGTCTTAAAAAGCTCTGCTTTGCTTCCCCTCCCCTTATAGGGAATAGCTGCTTTATCAGGGTTTCTATTAGCAAGGCTTTCCTTTAGAATTAAAGATTTAGCATAGCTTGGCTTCCTGGAATTGCCACACCTAGAGCTCTCCTTCTGACGTACTTCTCTCAGGAGATAGGTTTTTCTGTGCAGTGCTTTGCTTTCATTGAGTTCAGGAAAACCTGGTAAGGATTCCCACTCTCTGTGGTTCTCTGAAAAGATATCTTTATAATAGGAACCTCTCTTCCTTGTTCCTTGTAATCCTGATCCAACAAGGTTACTTGGGCTGGGAGAGTCACTCCTACCAGCCAAACTATTTCTTCTGGCAGCTTTTCTCTGGACTCCGTCTCTCTGTGCTCTGCCCCTCTGGACTCTATCCGTCTGAGTAAACTTCCTCTGGATTCTGTCCCTCTGGGTTGGCTCTGTGTGGAATCTCTCCTGCTCCACGTTCTCCACGTTCTTCTTGTCCTGCACCTTCTGCAGGTCCTGCACGTCCTGCAGGCTCTCCACCTTCCTTCCCACCTTCTCTCTTGCTGCTCTCTGTTTCTCCTTATAAAGGGAGTTTTGGTTTGAACGTCCCGGGCTTGGCCTCAGGTGCAACTGATTGCCACTTATACAATCAGTGTCTGAGCACATTGCTTCAGCCTCTGTGGGATTACTCTTGCCCCCTCTGGCTGTGCTGCGATGCAACTGCACTCTCTGCACATTCTCAGCTCTATGCAAAACAGGGTTTTTTTCTAAAGCTGCAGCTTCCATGGCTCCAGCCCCATGACAATATAAAAGATTGTAGAGGTCAGGGATATGATAACGGAGGAAATATGGCAGGCAAATACAGTGGAGTGCAAGTTCGAATTAGTGGTCTCAATTCCATGGCTGGATTTGTGCCATGTGCAGCCCATTCCCTCAATTTAGTCCGAGTTCATGCAGCTGAGGTTTCACCGCTCATGATAGCATTCTTTGCTTGCATTCAAAAACTGTTCACCTTTTTCTCAGGCTCTACTGTGAGATGGCAATGACTGATGGCTATTTCTTTGAAAAGTAATAGTGTAACTAGGTGGCCTGCTAGAAAAGAAGCAGTTTCTGTAAAGTTGATGCAAATTGAAGGAGTTTATAATGTTCTACAAGAGTTAAGTAATGACTGGAACTGTAATGATGATACAGTATCAGGTGCTCAAACACTTCTCACACTAATCAATTTTGAATTTCTTTGCTTGCTCCATCTATGAAAATTTGCAACAGAGTAGACTCCCCTGAGGGAGTGGGTAACATGAGGAAGGATCTACAAAAGCTGGAAGAATGGTCTAATGCTTGGCAGTTAAGATTTAATGTGAAGAAGTGCAGTGTCATTCACTTGGGAAGCAGAAATCCTAAGGAAATGTACGCGATAGGGGGCGAGAGGTTGGTGTGCATGGACCAGAAGGACCTTGGTGTGATTATTTCTGAGGATCTCAAGGTGGCAAAACAGTGCGACAAGGCAGTGGCAAAAGCCAGGAGGATGTTAGGTTGCATACAAAGAGGAATTACCAGCAGAAAGGAAGAGGTACTAATGCCACTGTATAAGTCACTGGTGAGGCCTCACTTGGAATATTGTGTTCAGTTGTGGAGACCATATCTCGGAAAGGATATAAAAAGACTGGAAATGGTTCATAGGAAGGCCACCAAAATGATTTGGAGCCTGCGTCAGAAGACTTATGAGAAGAGATTTGAAGACCTAAATATGTATACCTCTAAGCTGATGCAGATACCACTGCGGCCTCTAAGACACCATCATTCTGAGCCATCAGACATTTGCGGCTCAGAATGATAACGTTTTATAGGATGTGCTGGGATCTATAGGCTTTGCAGATCATTTACATTTTTTTTGTTGCAAGGCAGCAAGCCAACTTTTTGTGCCTGCGGGTTGGTTCTAGCTCTATTACTGGCCCTGCAATAGAGTCTTTGAGAATGTACTTATTATAGAAAAGTGGTTAAGGTTTAAAAGCGATCTCAACAGTGCTACATGCAACTAGTTACTGAATTTGAATAAGTGATAGTACCAGGACCAGTGCAAGTACTGGAGGTACGTTAGGTAGGCCCCTCCATTCTGCCACCCTCCTGCCCCTCCATCTCTTTGCCACCGCTGCCGCTTCTCTCTGGAACCTTCAGTGGTGGCAATAGCTTAGAAACCATGAGGCAGAGCTTACTTTAACTTGCTGGTGTTACCTCTTGGTTTTTTACTCACTACTATCAGCCTCTTCCATCCCTCCCCCCCCCCCCTCTGATGCACACTTCAAACTGAAAATGTATATCAGAGGGGGACAGAAAAGGCCAATGATAGAAAGCAGAAACCGTGAGTTAAAGTAAGTACTGCCTCATGGTTTCTGCTATTGCTGCCACTGCAGACTCTGGAGAGGAGCGGCAATAGGTGTCCCCAGATTGCCCATGCTCTAGGCGATTGCCTAGTCTACCTGATGGAAGCACCAGCCCTGGGTAGTACTAGTGAGTGCCAATGCATCCTTAAATGACTTCTGGGAAAAGATGAACTAGCAAAATTGGTACACTCACTGGCCCTAGATTCATTTTGCAAAGTCAACAACGCAGCTTGATTAGTTATACATAGTTTAGTTGGATGCAGGGTGATAGGCATAAGGCATTTAGAGCTGGTCATTTTCAGGGACTGAGGATTTCCTTTGTCCCTAAACCATTTCTAAAAACACATTGTAGCAATGTCTTGAGTGAACAGAGCACTTACAACTAATGAGTATAAGGATAAGGATGTGTCTAGCTTGGAAGGATAGTGAAAGTCAAGTAAGAACAGGAGGGACGTGACACACCTGTATGGAGGTCTTATATTTGAAGGTGGATGGTAGGAAGGTGTTACGCACTAAAGAAAACAATCTTAAACTAAGCAAATAATTTATCTCACAGTACCCCTTGTACTGGAATTGTGACGAAACTCTCATGATATAGGAATACGGTCTCTCTCTCCTGTTATTTATTATGATTTACAAATTCTTGATATGATAGATTATGTTCAGAGACAGACCAGGCAGACATGTTTTAATGTTTTAGAAAGATTCACCTGTTAGGGATCTCTCTGTGGACACACTGATAACTCTGTTGAAGAGATTGATGTGGTCGAGATGATTCCATGTTTCGTGAATTACTCTTGGTCTCTAAATGCTAAGTGAAAAAAAAATCAATTTGGAAAGAGTCATTAGGATGTGAGCATGGTATAGCATCACTACATCTTTATACTGTTGCCTTACTAAAATAAGTATCAGTTAGAATAAACTGATTGCAAAATTACAGGGCCTCTGAACATCTACATGCAGCCTATTTGCAACCTTCTAAAACAATGGAACATGCACTTTCATCTATATGCAGATGATATCATGCTCTACATGCCCTTCCACATACTCACCTCTGACTTCTCAGTCATATCAGACTGCTTCCAGGCAGTTACAAAATAACTTGCAGAACTAAATCTAGTAGTGAACAACAAGAAGATAGAAGCACTACTAATCTTCAGAGATCCAACTTTCATTCCACCAGAGAAACTCATACTCCAACATTTCGAGATTAACATAAAAAAGGAAGTCAAATATCTCGGTATAACTCTGGACAACAACCTCAACATGCTCTCTAACATCAAGAGATCAGCCAATATCACATACCTGAAACTTAAATCCCTCCAACAACTACGTCCTATTCTCCCAGACAACGATTACAGAATGATTTTTCAGGCCATCATCAAACCCTACCATGATTATGGCAACATACTCTATCAAGGACTATCAAAGCAGGCAATATATCCACTCTAATTAATGCAAAATACTGCTGCTAAAATCCTAATAGGTACATCTTGACATCAACATATAACCCCAACTGTTGCCTCAGGAGTTTACACTGGCTTCCAATTGCCCAAAGGATAAAACACAAGACCGCAACCACCATCTACAAAATTCTCCATAACCTATCTGCTTCATGTCTCGAGGACCTAATCACAAGAACAACCATAATAAAGCCAAGATCAGCAAACTGGAATCTTCTTACCATCCCCCTACCCTCTCAGGACCAAATGTACACAACAAACAAGCAACAGAACCTTCTCACTATACGCCCCTACGATTTGCAACTCACTACCAAACACCATCAGATCTGCTCAGTCTCCACAAGAAATGAAGAACCTGCTAAAAATGCATCTCTTCATTGAACGTTTTGGTCCCAATGGCATTACTTAACACTCTAGACCATATCCCTTCCAATCACTATTGTTTAGCCCCCAAATTTAATCCAAGTTTATCCTCCCATGTTCTATGTAACACAACTCTCTTGAGCTTGTACAATGTTGTTCGATGTAAACCACCTTGGCTTAAAGGCATTGTATAAAAGCCTCTTAAATAAATAAGCTGCATTAAATTTGGAAGGTTAATACTGATGACTTTCCAAATTTAGTATATATGTTAAAATGTAATATACGTGGAGGCCAATTCTGATCAGGGCACATCCAGGCCATCCAAAATCTGGATGGCCCGGATATGCACCCAATTCTTGGAGCATAGGGCCTAGTCATTCTGGACTGAAAGGAAGCTTGTCTGTACAGGACTGTGTACACTGTGAGAGTACTTAATAACACTATATTACTGAAAGCCCTCAGAAAGAGTTAACACCACAGATTCAGTAGCTATGACATTCCAGGGCCTATTACTTAGCTAACGACCTTGAGAGACTCTACTGAAAAACTATGCTGAACTTTCACATAACAGAGAAACTAAGTTTGTTTATGAAACAGACAGTGTAGGGAGAAACTTTCTCTTCAGTCTTGAAACAAAGATATGAAAACTGCTTGTATTAGAATTATTATTTAAGAAGTTATGTCTGGGAATACATGTATGTCTCCTCTTGATGACCTATGACATAGAGACATAGAGGTGCACATTATGAATATACGTGATGTTTGACATAGAAAAATAAAGTGGAAATTATGCTGTGTAATGGAATTTTGACCAATAAATATAATAGCCGAAGTCTGTGATGTCAGAGAGGCAAGGGCAAAGCTTTGCACTCTCTCCCAAAGCTTTGGTGTTTTTTATATAATACAATTTTGTGTGTTTTATATTATTAATGTTTATCGCTTCCTTCTCATTGCTCTGAGTGTGGAAATCCGTTATCTAAGAGCCCAGGTGCTGTTACCGGTGAGGGGAGATGCAGAGTACACTTTCAGTCGGTGCCGTGTTGGATACGGGTCTCTGCATTCAAGGCAAGGGAGACAGAAGGTGTCAGCAGATTTGTGAGTATTACCAGTGATGGGTAATCTGTTAAGTAGGCAGGCTCAGTCTCAGATGCGTGAATGGCATGACAGAGCTAGGGCTTTAGCATTTAAGAAAGATAGCCCTTCTTATTGTATGCTTCTATTGTATGTATGAGAAGCATGGTGATGTAGCCATCGATTCTGCAGCACATTGGGATTCAGTGACTACAGGTAATGAGAATTTGCAGTTTCCTTTGGCGGGAACTTTCTCTGTAGATAAGATTCGTTACCTGAGATATGAGTTGGCGGTTAAAGGCAAACCATGCAATAGTCATGAATGGATTGTGCTTACATGGTGGGAACGGATGGCACATGAAGAAAAACATAGGAATGACGTTCAAGATATGAAACAAAAGTTGTTTGTGTTAGAAAAAAAACTAATGACCAGCTGAGCGAGTGTGGGTCACTCGTGCAGCAGAACTAAGAGAAGAAATAATTAAAGAGAAACAGAAGTTAGGGGGAGTAGAATTGTGTAATTTGGATATTTGTAATGTCTCCCAGCTCAAAGAATTGAGAGCACGTGTGGACAGAGAAATAGTGTTGTACAAGTAATAGGGACCTTACGAGTGGCAATACGTCATAGTGTTACTATCGCAAAAGAATTAAGAGTTACTGATGAACTTATTGACAGAACTGAGAGAGATTTGGACAGACATTATGAAACTTATTAAGAGGGGCATGACAGATTATATCATGCTCTAGGTCCTACCCAGCAGGCTTGACAGGTTCTATGACTGTGCCTGCAAATTGGAGCCCTAAGGAAGTGTTTGATTTGGCTAAAACGTTTCTCAAGACCGAACACAACTTAGGATAGCTATCCAGAGAGTCGCCATGAATCAACTCCGACTCGACCGCACTTAACAACAACATCCCTTCCGTTTGTACCCAGCAGGCTTGACAGGTTCTATGACTGTGCCTGCAAATTGGAGCCCTATGAAAATGTTTGATTTGGCTAAAATATTTCCTAATTACAGGGATAACCCTGGTAGATTTGTGTCTTTGTGGTCTCAGGTTCAGAGAAGAGCCACCAAAATGGTAAACGGGATGGAAGGATACTCCTATGAAGAAAGGCTAAAAAGGTTAGGGCTCTTTAACCTGGAAAAGAGACGGCTGAGGGGAGATATGATAGAAGTCTATAAATTAATAAACGGAGTGGAACGGGTAAACGTAGATCGACTGTTTACATTATCAGAATATAGGAAGACTAGGGGACATGCAATGAAGCTACAGGGTAAACTATTTAAGACTAATAAAAGAAAATATTTTTTCACTCAACGTGTAATCAAACTCTGGAATTTGTTACCGGAGGATGAAGTAAAGGCTGTTAGTGTAGCTGGGTTTAAAAAAGGTTTGGACAAGTTCCTGGAGGAAAGGTCCATAACCCATTATTAAGAAGGGACCCAGGATATCAATGATTGACCTAGTACAAGCATTTATGTTTATGTTTATGTTTATTGATTTAATATACCGCTTTACAAATATATATCAGAGCGGTTTACATTGTACAAAAAACAAAGAAATCACAAGGTGAAAAAAAAGAAAGGAAAGGAAGTTACAATATTAACAGGAAAGCAAACCAGGCAGAATCAAATGACAGGACACGAGGGGAAAAGAGGGGAAGTGGGAAGAGAAGGGGTGAGGGCTACACAGAAGGGTCAGGGAGATCGAAAGCAAGGGCAAAGAGATGGGTTTTGAGCTTGTTCTTGAAGGTAGTATGTGTCTGTTCGAGTCGGATGGAGGAGGGGAGAGAGTTCCACAGGGCGGGGCCAAGGAAAAAGAAAGCGGAGGAAGGAACGAGTGGACTGAAGGTGAGCCTGGGCAGGTGAAGGGAGATGAAGGCAGTTGAGATGGAAGGACCGCAGGGAACGAGAGGAGGTATGAAAATGGACAAGGTCAGCGAGATACTGAGGGGAATGGGAGTAGAGGACACGATGCAAGATGCATTGCAGAACCTGTGTCTTTTGGGGAAACTGCTAGGTACGTATGACCTAGATTGGCCACTGTTGGAAACAGGATACTGGGCTTGATGGACCTTGGTCTGACCCAGTATGGCATATCTTATGTTCTTATGTTATGTTCTTATAATTAACAGTTGGGCAGATCTGGATAATTTGTTTAGGGCTGTGTTTTTAATCCAGTTTATTTTCATTCAATCCATGTGACTAACTGGCAGTGGCCACTCACGGACCCTGTGATAGATTTTCAAGAGAAGACTCAAAGAGATAATTTTGTTTTGAGTAGAGAAAAATTGTTAAAATCTATTAAAGTAGTATGCAAGCCTGTAAAGGATTGGTCGAGACTGACATCACTAAGGCAGGATAGGGGTGAAAGGTTTACAGATTTTCATACTAGGTGTATACTAGCTTTGAAGGACTATTCTGGTGAGGAAGAAGAAACATCTTCAGGATTCCCTAATATTTTTGTAAACGTCTTGCATCCGAGAATAAAATAAATTTTGGAGACCTCAATAATAGATTGGCCAGCTAGAACAGCAGATGCAATTCTGGAAGGTGCTCGATACAGTGAGTTGAAATTTATCAAGGAACAGCAAGAAGAGCAAACCAGGATAGATGTGAAAAAGACTAAACTGCTCAATTTACAGATTGCTTCTATGCAGCCACCCATGGGCAGGGGTAGGAGTAAAGCCAGAAGGAGAGGAGGTTATGTGAATTCCTAGCAAGGACATGGACAGTCAAAAGGAATGCGTGCTTTTTATACTTGTGGTGAGATTGGACATTACAGCGTGTCTGTCCCCAGAATCAGAACTTTGATGTCTAGAAAGCTGATTTCACTCCAGCGAAAGCTGAATTCACTCCCTATATCAGTGTTACTCTAGCCCAGAAGATTTTGGAGGCGGTACATGGGATGCATGACTATTTTTGCATTGAAGCTTAACCCCTCAGGGTGTGTTAGAAGCTAAGTTAGAAGGATCTAATTTGAAGTTTATCATTGATACTGGAGCCACTACTTTAGCACTGCGTTTATAAGATTTGCATGCCATTTATCACGCTCAGCTAGCGCAACCACCGATAATGCACTGTGAAGGCATTGAGGGTAAAATAATTCCTCATCGCAAGCTTGAATTTTTACCTTTGCAAATTGGAGAGACTGTGTATCCTACTACCTTTCTTGTGGGAGAGACTTTACCAGTAAATCTTTTAGTTCGGGACTTTTTAGCTTCACACCGTGCTACTTTATCCTGGATGAGTGGAAAGTTGTTATTTCAGCTGTATTCTCTCTCTGAAGTGCCTTCTCCTGCAGATGCCAGCATCATTCATCCTGCTCTTGCAGAACTTCCTTCTATCCTATGGGCAGTGCCAGGATCCAATGTCAGATCCCTTTCCATTCCGCCTGTGCAGATCACTGTGGAAATCCGTTACCCAAGAGCCCAAGTGCTGATACCGGTGAGGGGAAGTGCAGAGTACACTTTCATGAACATGCCCCAATTCAGGCCCGCTAGACATTCGAGAATCCAACTGTCTAGCCCAGCCTGGGCTCCTGCATGGAACTGTGCTGCTGTGGCATCCCCTCTGAGGTAGAATAAGTCCTCCATCTAAATCATCCAGTCCGGACGTACAAGGCCATCACCAGAATAGATTTGTACGCCTGGGTCGAATGCCCCGCCTCTTCCCCTCCTCCAGTCCATCCCTTCCCTCCCCCATCCAGAATTCCCTGCACATCTCGGCTATATGTGTAGGGAGCTCTAGATCTGGCATCGGGCCCAAGCATTTAGCAGGGATGTACGTCCAAACCGGATGTACATCCCCACTAAACGCTGCTCAGAATCTACCCCTAAGTTAATAATATGCTAATCAGGGCAGAATCAAAATAGATAAACTATAGTGAGTGCAGTCATTTCAGCACAGCTGTAAACTCTCATTAGTATGGGGCTCTCCCTAAACCCACCTGAAGAAAATACTTCTGATGAAGGACTCCAGTCTGAAGATCCCTGAAGATGTAGGGTCTCCCAATTGAAATTATTCCCAGGTAAAAGTCCCTTTAAAAAGACTCTCATGCTTGTGCATCCCCCTCTCAGGGCACACCCAGTTATGAACAGCACCCTCTGGAGCCAGCAGGACTAAAGTCTTATATGGGTCTCCTAGCTATTTGTTGTCTAGGTCTTCAATGCCATTCTCTATAGATCTGTGCTTTGACCCATGCAATACTTTGTATCATGTGCAGTTCAAATGGTGATGCTAAAGAAAGACTCATTAAAAACCAAGACAGCATGCCAACAGGTGCGAAGCTCTCCCCCCTGCTGACCTGGGGAAGCCTTTACTGCTTAGAAAATAAACTGCTTGAAGGAAAGGAGGGTCTACTTGTGGGAGTATTTCGTGCAGGGCCGACCCGTCCAATGAGCAAAAATGTTGTTTGCACAGGGCCCCGTGTTTCAGGGGGCCCCCCGCAAACAACATTCTGCATCAGCCCATAGATTTAAAAAACAAACAAACTGGCTGCTGCTGCTGCCGCCGTGGCAGTGGCAGAATCAAGCATCCCATGGGGCCCCCCCTGCCCGGCAGAGCCCTCCCGGCATCAGCTCTATCAGCGGCGGCTTTCAGAGCCGCGAAAAGAGGGAGTTTCTCTCTCGCGGCTCTGTTAAGCCTGCTGGGGCTGATGGGACTTCCTGTTTCCCATCAGCCCCAGCAGGCTTAACAGAGCCGCGAGAAAGGGAAACTCTCCCTTTGTGCCTCTGAAAAGCCCGCGCTTTGAGAGCTGATGCCGGGAGGGCTCTGCCGGGCAGGGGGGGGGGTGCCGCGGGATGCTTGACTCTGCAGCTGCCATGGCGGCAGCAGCAGCAGCAGCCAGTTGTTTTTTTTTAATCTATGGGCTGATGGGGGGAGGGGGGTTAGGACTGGTAATGGGCTATGGGGGGGGGCTAATACTGGAAGTGGGCTGATGGGGGGTTAGGACTAGTAATGGGCTATGGGGGGCTAGGACTGGAAATGGACTGATGTGGGGGTTAGGACTGGAAGTGGGCTGATGGGGGGGTTAGGACTGGTAATGGGCCATGGGGGACTAAAAAAGGAAATGGACTGATGGGGGGGTTAGGACTGTAAGTGGCCTGATGGGGGGGTTATTACTGGTAATGGGCTGGGGGGGGCCTAAGACTGGAAATGGGCTGATGGGGGGTAGGACGTAATGGGCTATGGGGGGGCTAAGACATGAAATGGACTGATGGGGGTTAGGACTGGAAGTGGGCTGATGGGGGGTTAGGACTGGTAATGGGCTATGGGGGGCTAAGACTGAAAATGGGGTGATGGGGGGTTAGGACTGGAAGTGGGCTGATGGGGGGGCTTAGGACTGGAAGTGGGTTGATGGGGGTTAGGACTGAAAATGGGGTGATGAGGTGGTTAAGACTGGAAGTGGGCTGAGTGAAAGGGGGGCTTGAACTGCAAATAGCTGATGGGGAGGGGAGCTTGGAATGGAAATGGGCTGTGAGGGGAAGGAGCTAGGACTGTTAATGGGCTGAGTGGGGGGGAGCTAGGACAGGAAATGGGCTGATGGAGGGGTTAGGATAGGACTGGAAATGGGCTGTTGGGGGGTGCTAAGATTGGAAATGGGCTGTGGTGGGGGCTTGGATTGAAATGGACTCATGGAGGGGCTAGAACTGGAAGTAGGCTCATGGGGGGGACTTGGATTGGAAATGGGCTGAGTGGAAGGGAGCAAGGATTTGACATGGGCTGATGGTGAGGCTTGGAAAGGACTAGAAATGGGCTAATGGGGGACTCGGATAGGATTGGAAATGGATGGGGGAGCTAGGACTGGAAATGGGCTGATGGTGTGGCTAGGATAGGATTGGAAATGGGCTGATGGAGGGCTAGGACTGGAAATGGGCTGATGCGGGGACTAAAAGGGAGCGGATGCTGGGTGGGGCTGGAACTAGAAGGGAGCTGATGTTGGGGGAGGATTAGAATGGGATGGAGCTCAGAGAGTGAAATGGAGAGGGGAAAAATATTTTGTGTGGGAGGGAAGACAAATCTACAATTGGCTGGGTATTGGGAGAGTAAGTGGGGATTGAGGATTGAGGGGTAAAATTTGAGTGGATGAAATAGGAATGAGGAAATAGCAAAAGAAGAAAGATTAGTATGTTAAAGCAGATGTAGAGAGAGAATGAAAAAAAAAGCTAGAGGAGAGAAGAAAGGACAAATGGACAGCAGACGATGGAGAGTTAGCAGAAGACACGAAGAAACCAGAAGAAAGTGGCTGGAGCAATTGCAACTGAAAAAAATGCACAAAAGGTAGAAAAATATCTCTTTATTTTGAATTTATTAACTGGAATATGTCAGCTCTGGGAAATGTGCATCATTAACATCTGCACTTTGTTTAGTACAAGAGGAAATTCATTTATAGTTTTATTTGTACAGTGTTGTTGTACATTCCAAGTTTGGCTTTTGGGGTTCCCAGTTTAATTATTGTCTTCCTGTTTCTAAATTGTGATTCCTTGTTTGGTGATGGTCTATGTTCTGCATGTGTAACTGAGCTGAGGTATTCTGTTTATGTAATTCCTATTTGACAGTGCCACTTGTTCTCTTTCCCCAGTAGGTCATGTATTGTTATTCTCTGAAATGTATTGGTTTAATATTTGCAGTGTTGCCTTTTGATAGGTAGAGTATGGTGCTTTGTGAGTCCTGGTAGTGCTGTTAGGATACGGCGGGTTTGCTATTGGTTCTAAATGGGCAGTGTTTGTAGTAGTTCCTAATGTGCTTGGCGGTTGGCACTGGATTATAGTAATGTAGAAATCTTTTAGTCTTTCTTTATCCATACACTCTTTAAGAGAAATGTTTACTAAAAGTTAGTGTATTGTAACATTATGCAAATATTTATGCAAATGAGGCCCCGCACCGAGTCTCCGCACATGGCCCCGCACCCCCTTAGGCCGCCCCTGGTGTCATATGGAGGTTTATTGAAGAAGCCATCATCACAGTGGGGTCTTTTTCCTCAGGAAAGCCTTTATTAACATGAACTGTAAGGAGGCTTTCTTTGTATGGGCTTCCCAATAAAGGACTACTCACAGGTTGGGGGAGGTCCCAGATCTATAGAACATTTGTGATGTCCCATCCTCTCCCAGTTCCTGGAAGTGGCTAGCATACATAGGAGAGGCTCTAATGCAAGATGGCAAATCTCGTGTGTTAACTAACCCAAAGGAAATTTTTCTCCTCTTGGGTCACTTTTATAAATAGGATGATAACGGCTAATCAAATCAATAGCCCCCATTTGCATTAGTAGCATATATGGCTGCATTGAAATTTAATATAGCCGTGGTCATGTACCCATGTACCATGGGTTTTCAGCTGTATTTCATTATTAGTGGAGAATATGACCTTCAATATGCCGCTCTGACCCGGTGAAAAGCGGGATACAAATACAGCTAAATAAAATAAATAAATAAATAAATCAACAATATGTGTGCTAAAATACATCTAGAGGGTAATTTTATAAACTCTGTCATTTTAATGTACACTGTTATGTACATAATTCACATCTATTTTATAACATCAAGTATGCACATACTTGATTATAAAATACAGGCGAAAATGATAGAAAACATGCATTAATTTTTTTTTTACATGCATGAATTTAAGGCTGGTGTAAAGGCTTGTCCCAAAATTTGCAAGGAATGTTCATAAGTTATAAGATTTTATAATTTTCAGCATAATGTTGAGCTCCATCTACACTTCCCAAACTCCACCCTTGTGCATGCCCACAGTGAAAGTACATACAATTGGAAATGCGGGTGCACTTACTTAATAGAAACCGTACCACTCGCGGGTGTACATGACTAAAATATCGAAATTTACACATGCTGTTCATGAGTAAATCTGGGTAGTGTCACAATGTGGATCTAGCAGAGCCCATGGAAATAGGCAGAAATGCAAGTAATGAAACTGACACTGACACTTCAGGGAAGCACATGTCAGGAAGTTGCTATAGGCAACACAAACAAACTGGGTCTAAGTTTGTTACCTCCTGTTACTCATAAGTTATATGTCACCCAGTTGTTTGCACATGTTCATTGTATTCATCGAGTTTCATATAAACCATTTTGACTGATAGAAAAACGGTATAAAGAATCCTGTTAAATAAATAAAACATAAATAAAGCCCAGTATCCTGTTTCCAAAAGGGGCCAATCCAGATCACATGTACCTGGCAGGTTTCCAAAAAGGCACTCAAGTTCTACATTGCTTGTCCTGGGGCAAGCAGTGAATTTTCTGGGTTCTCTTTAATAATGGTTTATGGATCTTTCCTGAAAGAACCTTTCCAAACGTTTTTGAAACTCAGCTACACTAACAGCTTTTACTACATCCTCCAGTGACGAATTCCAGTGATTACTTGTTGACTGAAAAAATATTTTCTCTTATTAGGATTAAATGGGTCACATTGTAGCTTCGTTGTGTGTTCCCTAGTCTTTCTAGTTTTTGATGGCATAAACAACCGATCTACGTTAACCCATTCCACTTCATTCATTAATTTATAGACTTCTATCATACCTCCCCTCAGCTATCTCTTTTCCAAGTTGAAAAGCCCTAACCTTTTAAGCCTTTCTTGATAGGGGTATCCTTCCATCCTCTTTATCATTTTGATGGCTCTTCTCTGTACTTTTTCTAATTCCGCTATATCCTTTTTAAGATACAGTAATCAGAACTGCACACAATATTCAAGGGACAGTCGCACCATGGAACGATACAGAGACATTGTAATATCCTTTGTTTTATTCTTCATTCCTTTCTCTATATTTCCTATATTTCCCCTGCTTCTTCCTTTCCATTCCTAGTTCTTTCAAAAAGAGTATATCATTCTTTAATTATTTATTTATTTATTTATTTATTTAACATTTCTTATATACCGCCTTTCATGATATCAAGGTGGCTTACATTGAACAAACTGAAATTACATCATGATTAAATGGCTTTTCTTATGAATAAAAATCCGCTCTTTGCACACCACTCATTCCAGATGGAAAACAAACCAGTGGTGGAAATTCCACCCAAGCAGCCCATGTGGTGCAGGAGGAACGGTAGAATAAGGGCCAGGGAAGAAGGAGGCCCCCTTGTAAGTACTCTTGTATCTTATAAGGTAGATCTCCTACTGTTCTAGGGGTCCTTTCCAATATTTTGCTTGTGGGCACTTAATTTGAATTTCTACCACTGAAACAAACTATAATTCAGGAACCTTTTCTTCAGTAAAGGCTACAAAAGAGCACCAGACATCACATTTCAATTCTGCTTCCTCTGTGGGTACATGTGTAACCATTATTATGATTTCTCTCAGTCATGCTGTGGTCCCTTTAAGATGTTGACAGATACTGTACCTCTTCAATCACTAGGAGTCTCTTGCTGCTGTAACTATCCAGTTGGAGCATAGACCTTGAGAGCACCGTGGAAAAGATCTTTCTTTCGCAAACTACATTAGCTTTGGAAGAAAATAACATACATCTAAAGCAGGGGCTTCTCGACCCAGTCCTCAGAACATACCTAGCCAGTCAGATTTTCAGGATAACCAGAATGAATATGCATGAGAGAGATTTGCATATAATGGAGGCAGTACATGAAAATCTATCTCATGTATATTCATTCTGCTTATCCTGAAAACCTGATTGACTAGTGTCACGGGGTAGAGCAGGAATTACCTATGGAAACAGAAAGAGCAGGGCTAGGTAGATCTGAAGCTGACAGATCCAAGCACATGTTGCAGGGTTGCTATAAGCAACCATGGAAAACAAAGGTAACCAGAGGTAGAACGTGCTCCTGCAAAGGATTACCTCATCCTCAATCAGTTAATGAAAGGCAGCTGAGAGCAGGGCAAGGTCAACAGAATGCAGGTAGTGACGCAGTTAAAATGCAAACAGAGTCACTTACCGGGAGAGCTGAGCAGGATTTCTCAGAGAGCAGAGCTAAGCAGGATTTCTCAGAGAGCAGAGCTAAGCAGGATTTCTCAGAGAGCAGAGCTAACGAGGATTTCTCAGAGAGAGGAGCTAACTGGGATTTCTCAGAGGAGAGAGACACTAAAGATACTACAACAGCTGGGGCAGAAAAGGAGAATACTTCTCATTGGAGTTGGTATAAAGTTCCTAAGGAAAGAATATCCAAGGGCAATTGCAGGGTGCTAGGAAGCATGGAGCAAGAGGCCAGTGAAAAGAATCACAGAGGGATTCAATCCAGCAGGAAAGAGAAACCCTTGAGAGACGGTCCTTCTGCTAACAGGTACCCAGAAAACAGTAAGGGGTTTAGAAGGGACACTTACCTGTATAAAAACCAGCCAGTGGCTAGAGGCAGTAAAAAGCCTGCTTTTAGAAGTATCAATGCTGACTTTCCATGCTGTAAAAGCTCGAGAGAAATCCTCCCTGAGGACTGGCTGAAAGCCTGTAATAGAGAGGGCCTTAGAAGCATAAGTTTTCCCTCTACACAACTAGGAAGGTTGGGTCCCCTAGGGGCAGACTGTGAGAAATACGGTAACTTCCCATCCTACCTTGGTGAAGGGGGGAAGGGAAGTCTTGCAGAAGACGGAAGCTTGCACAGCCAAGAAAGGAGACACAGCTGTTCAGAGAGTAGCAACCAGGGAAGCTACGAGGCAATGGACTTTGAATTAGCTGAAGATAATACAGAGGTATCTCAAATGGAATGTGCTTTGACCCTGGCTAATGAGGTGTCTTCCTTATGCTAGGCTGTGCTAAGAAGATAACCTTTTAAAGAAAAAAGGATTTCTGAAAACTACCTGTATAAATTTAGTAGCTGTTATATTTTGAGTTAAGCTGAAATGAAGCACTTTTTGGTTCCAGTAGTATTTTTATTTGTACCAGAAAACATGGTCTGTTTCTGTTAATTTCTCACGTGCAAGAATCCACCCGGAAAGGGATAATAAAAATACCTCTTACTAAAAAGCCTGGCTGCTCGTCACAACTACAACCTTTAGAACGGCTAGTGGGAGATAATTCCCAGGGGGCCTTAAAAGAGCCCCAGCTACATTAAAGAAGAGGCCCCACTGAAAGTCCCCTAGGCTGCCTCCTATCGGGGTAAGTAGGTGGGTGACACTAGGTGTGTCCTGAGGACTGGTTTGAGAACCACTGATCTAAAGTAATCTAAATTTTTTACTCTCTTTACACAAGGTAAGCAGTTCTTTTTTTGTACAAATTTGCTGAGATGATTTATTGTGCAATTCATTATCTTGTCTAAGACAGTGTGAAATGGTAGCCGGTGGCTTCATGCTACTTCTTAATAATACCCTGCATTATTTCCTTTAAGAATTACGGCCGATGCATTTGCTATGTAAACTCACTCCTAGAGAATGTGTTCTTACAAAGGTCGAATATGCTGTAGCAAAAGCTAAGAGCCCCATTTTGCCTAGAACGCTGAAATAGGAATTAGGACGCTGAGGTCGGAACATTCACAATTTTTCCAGTATTATACAAAAGAAGAGCTTTTCATAAAATATGTATAGGATGTCAACAAATACACACGTGTTTTATTTTATTTATTTACATTCTCTTATATACCGTGCTATTCTGCATCAGTGTGGTTTACATTGAACAAACTGAAATTACATTGAACAGGGCATTATAACTTGGAGATAACTATTTTACAGGTAACATGGGCTATGGAGGGTTAAGTGACTTGCCCAAGACCACAAGGAGCACCTGTGGGACTAGAAACCCCAGTCCTTCCGGCCCAAGGTTGCTGTCCTCTAGTGGGATTTGAACCCCCAAACTTCTGGCCTGAAGTACCTTGCCCCAACCACTAGGCCACTCCTCCACTCTAGCATATTCCATGGGAATAGTAATTTCATAAATCTACTCAAAAAGAGGGTCATCTGTAGGCATCTTCCACATGTAGGCACCAATGCTAATATGTGGACATACCGATTTGTATCACCTCCATGACTAATTGCCAGCAGCAATACATACAGGAGACCCAATTTCAGACAAAATACATATAAATGGAGAAAATTATGGAGCAAAGTCCCCAAAAAATAAACTCTCCGGAACTAACCACAATTACTCCCATTCACTCATTTCAAGCCCTGCCTTAAATGAGCATCCTGATAAAACGTCTGCATGCCTTGGAGGTGGAACAAAAAATGACAGCAATTATTTAAAAAAAAATATAGGTGCATTCCCACAGCAAAATGGGAAATGCTCATCTATTTTTAGACTGCTCAAAGAATGGCCCCAGTATGCCCCCTTCAAATCTGTGAGTTCTGTACTTCTACAAGAGCAAGTAGCAGAATCCTGAAAACGCCATTTACACATGTGGCTGTGTAGCAGGTCTACACATGTTCCTGCTGCTGTGCAGGGTTTCTAAAATGACCTCCTAAAGTTATTGCAATACTGGGATAAGCTCTAACTCCTCTGTTAAGGGAGCGAGGGAGGGTGACTTTAAGGAGCCATTTATAAACGAGAAGACTTATTGTCATGTACTCGTATACTGAATGAGGCATTAAGTTGAGGAGTACATTTGGAATGCTCATGTGGGGGTACAGGTTTAGTGGGGATGGAGGAGGGGAGGTAGGAGAGATTAAGAAGAAATTTTCTGGAGTTTTTGCAAATGTTTCATTATATCTGAGAGCTCTGTTGTAAAGCCAGAACATTGTGGTTGATATATTAAGTTTTAATAAAACTTTCAATAAAATGACCTCCTAGATGTTGTAAACTATTACTATTCATTTGTAGAACAGCTTCTGAGAAGATGGCAGAGGAGATCCTTCTTTCTCTATAGACAAGCAGAGCAATGCTGCATGTGTGCCCGGAAATGCAGCCGGTGTGCTTGGAGCCCTCCTCCAGCCTATGAGAAGTCTTTTTGGACTTCTTTGCAGTTGCGTGACCGTTTCCGCTCTTTCCTAAAGCCACTGCCTCTGACATAACTAACAGTATATTTTATGCACAGTTTCCCCAAATCCTGATACCCCTCTGCGTGGACCAGAAGGGATTTCTCCTCAAAATACAGGAGAAAGCTATTCATACCTTAAATTTCTGCACGAAATTTCAAAGGCTCTTTCTCTAAGTTCAAATTCAGTCCTTCATTAAAAAAAAGACTTACATGTCATTCTACAGTTTTGCAGTATGCCTAAAGAAGATATAGTGCTCCCAGTCCAACAAGTCCTTCAGGACCTTCAGCTATCTCTCTGGAAAACTCTGTCTTCCATTCATCTGACTTCAAGGTGGTTAGAACTCAAATACAGGGTCCTCCTAGCCCTGGGTCACAATCAAGTCCAACTACTACATCAATCTGTGGCCTCAGAAGCATCTTTTAAGCTTACAAAGATCTCCAAAGTGCAGACAAGATCCTAGATTTCATGGGTAAGAAAGTGTACTGGGGTGTGGGACAGGGGAGCATGGCTTAACCAAGATGGAAGCCTGAGGGTAGACCCATTTCTTCACTCATGCCGAAAACGAAAGGGAAGGCCAAGGTTTACCCTGCCAAGCCTTTGCCTTCTTTGCCAGGTCCTATGCATCGCTTTGTCGTTCCTGAGATGACTAAATGGGAGATTCATTCAGGTGTGGGCGGTGGAAGCGAGGGAGGCTCCCAGCATCCCAAGGATCCTGATAACACTCTGTTTCCGGAGTTAGAACAGCGTCCGCCACAGCTCTTAGGGAAGTTCACTTCTGCCCCACCTGCTCAGGTGCCTCCAGCGTCAGATGTCAGCGAGGTGAAGGTTCCAGTGCGGGGAGAGACGGCATTTGGATACGGGGTGATTACTTCTAAGGATCTCAGAGGCTCTCCTGAAGTGGACTTGGTGATGGAAGTACCCCAGGCCAGCGGCACTGGCATAGGTAATGCTTTGTAAGGACCCCTTTCTGCTTTTTCACCTATTTCTTTTCAACTTATGCACCCTTCAAAGATCATGCTCGACAGTATTTGGAAAGCTATTATCAATTTGTCTACAGCTATTTCACACCAGACAGCGGTGTTATCGGCCAAGGTGGAGCATACTACTGTGAGTTTGGAGTCTTATAAGATGGTGACTAATGATTTAAAGCTAAAAGTAAATAAGAATGCTTAGATGTTGGCATATTTTTCTGATTTAAATGCGGCTCTCACAAAGGATAATATAGCTTTAAGAGCTAAATTAGAAACGCTAGAGAACTCTGCCTGTGCTCCGAATTTGAGGATTTTAAATTTTCCTAAAATAGCCGGGATATCTGCATTAGACATGTTCAAGCAGTATATGACTGAGATTCTGTCTGTGCCACAAGATTTGATTCCACCCATTTCGAATCGTTCTATTTACCCCAAGGAAAAAAGGAGCCAGGTGCTACTGTTCCTGATACCAACATGGAAGTACTTAACATTTCTGATCTACTGAGCTTGTCTATTTCAGAGTCTGTATCCCAGGTCTCGACACTTTAGTAACTTGTGCCTTAGTCTCTGATAGAGATTGGATTTTGAGACTGTATTATAAAAAGCACTCCCTTTTTTTCATGGTGTTAAAGTTTCTATTTTTCCTAATGTGGCGCACGAGACTCAGAAGAGGAAAAGGCAATTTTTACTTTTGAAACCAGGTGTGTTGCCGTTGGGAGAATCATTTTTTTACATTTCCCCTGTAAATGTTTAATTGCTTATAATTTGCAAAGATATATTTTTTTCCAACTGAGTGATTTACTAGCGTTTATCAATGCCAAGGTGTCTATTGTTCCATCATTGTCTGACCATGGGGGGGGTTGTTTAACCGTTCAGGAAGATATTTACCTCAGGGCCCTTGTATGCATCTATCTTAATCTTCATATTGTTTCTGTTGTGAGAAGGGGTTTTCCTCCACCCCATTGTTGTTTTCTTCCTAGCCTCTCCCATGTATGGACTTCAGGGTTCTCCACTGTTAGTTATTTTCCTGTGTATGTTTCTTGTAAGGGTGTGTACTGGATTCCACTTTTAATATATTGTAAATTGAAATAAAAATAAAAACAAGAAAATAAAGTGTACCAGAGCACCATGCTTTCCATGAAGATAATAGCCCATCAGCTGAAAATTCTGCACCACCATCATCATGCACTCCTTCAGCAGTTCGAGAGCCAGCAAAACCAGTTGCATCTTGACCTTTAAAAATTTATAGATTATATAATTCAATCCATATACAATGCTTATGACACAGTGGCCTGGATTGTAGCTACAGCCATCATAGTCTGCTATATGGCCTGGCTCCGAGCCTCTAGCCTCAGAGAGGACCTTCATGAGACACTCGCTGATGTACCTTGCTTAGGAAATAATCTTTTTGGATTTAAAGTCAAAGATGCAGTTTCACAGATAAAGGATGATTGCTTGACAGTTAAAGAACTTTTGCCACCCAAAGATAACACTTCCCAATATCACAAAAATCAACATCCCCAGTACAAAAGGCCTTACTACCACCAGTATTTTCAACAATTCTACCTGAGAAGATGATTCCATCCATAATTCATAGTCTCACCTCAACATTCTGTGCCATAGACAGTGCCAGAAACCTTGTGAACAAAAACAACAGTTGGCCTCATTGACCTCAGTCAGGAAGCCAAGTCCCAGTTTTTGACTAACTTCCAGCATGGGGCAGGATCCTAAGGTTCAGGGAGCATGACATGAAATAACCATGGGTTGTTGAGTCCTCAACATTGTAAACTATGGATGTAAGATCAAGTTCATCCAAATTCCTTCATTCAGAGGTCCAGTTAAGTCCATTCTTCATACTTCAGAATCATGAACTCTTACTGACAGAACAGATTGCCTCTTTTATGTACAACCAGGCAATCAAACATTTCCAGCACATCATTGGGAATAGTAAATCTACTCCTGGTTATTCCTCATTCGCAAGAAGTTAGAAGACCTCAGGCTAATCTTGGACTTATGCAACCTTAATTTGTATATAAAGAAGGGAAAATTCAAGATGCTATTCTCCCTCTTCTGGACAAAAAATATTGGCTGGCCTCCTTAGATCTCAAGAAAGCCTACATCCACAACCCCATTCATCCCACCCTATTCCTGTTTAATCATCAGCATAATCAATACAAAGTCCTTTCCTCTGGGCTCATGTCGTTCCCAGGGTTTTCATAAAGTGCTTAGCAGTTGCCATTGTCCAGTTATGCAGAAAGGGGCATTATGTCTATTCTTATCTGGATGACTGGCTAATGTCAGTCCCTCAGCTTCAAGTGTTCAACACTCCCTTAGAGACACAATTCACCTTCTTTAAGTCCTAGGGAAATCCAATCTTGTTCCAGCATAGACTATTTGTTTCATAGGAGCACACAATGACATGACCCAAATAAAAGCCATCCTCCCAGAGTGGCCACACTTGTTTCATCTCAGCATTTCCTTAACATGAATATCTTTAGAAACTTCCCCCTGCTATTCTCAGATTCCTAGGTCAGAATGCTACTTCAGTTCATGTACTGCCTTTACTCAAGTTTGAGTAGCATCTAAAGAGACACTGAGAATAGTATCATTAGCCACTACACAAAAGGATTCCGATACCAAAATCAACCAGTCATTGGAGTGGGGGCTCAAACCAGACAATCTCTCATTAGGGCACCTCGTTTCACCTCCACAGCCAAGCATAATTCTTACCACAGATATGTCTACTCAAGGATGAGAGATCCCATCTTCTCCACTTTCATACAGAGGGAGTGTGGAACCAGTTTGAGTGTACCCAACGCACAAACACCATGGGGCTCAAACCCATTTTCAATGCCATAACAGCCTTCAAGTCCTGGTTAACAAAGAAAGTGATCTTGATTAGAATGGACAACCAACTCACAATGTTCTACATCAGCAAGCTAAGTGGATATGAATCCCTCCAAGCAAGCAGCAAGAATCTGGCATCTCACCTGCACTCTGGATGTGACACTGCAAGCCATTTAACTGTCAAGTCAGCTAGACCAGTTAGCCGATTCCCTCAGCTGTCATCTGGACTCTCATGATTGGTCTCTAAGCCTTGAGGTTGTTCCAGCACTGGGGAACCCCAAAGATTGACCTCTTTGCTTCAGCACAGAACACAAAATTTCCACTCTTCAGTTTCATTCAGCCTAATCTGTTAAGTGTCTTATTTGTGATACCATGGACAGGAAGACTGATATATGCTTTTCCTCCATTCCCACTAATTTGGAGAATGTTCCAAAAATATTTGCAGATACAAAGCTCATGTAATTCTAATTGCACTTTGCTGACACAGATAAATCTTTGCCCTCACGGTGGCTCCACCCCATCTCCTTGCCCTCACTTTGGCTCTGCCTCATACTCTAGAACAACACCCAGTTCTCCTCACTGAGGCACATGGCTTAATACTGCCCAATCTCAAGAGACTGCCCCTTATGATGTAGAAATTGAAAGGCACACAATCAACTGCTGGTCTTTTTCCAAAGAGTTAGAAAACTGTTCTACTCACTGCCAGTGATCTTTGACAAGGAAGTCATGTCAATGCAAATAGACAAGATTCCCTAACTGGGCTTCACAAAACCAGAATTCCTTTACTTGTCCCATTCCTCAGATACTAACCTATCTTCTTCACCTTTCTGAATCTGGTTTAAAGGCCTCTTCAATCAAAATTCACCTCTCAGCCATAGCAGCCTATCACTGCCTTGAGGGAAATCTTTATCCTCCAATAAAATATTTTCAAAGTTTATGAGGGATCTTATGAACCCCAAACCACCCCTGAGACTACTCTCCCCAACTTAGAATTTCAACGTCATCCTAGGCCATCTCTGAACCACTTAGACTTGGAAAAACAATTTTTTAGTGGCTATAACCTGAGCAAGGAGAATCAGCAAAATCCAAGCTTTAGTGCATTACCTGCCTTACACCCAGTTCTATCGCAATCAAGTTGTTCAACGCATCCCAAGTTCCTCCCAAAAATCATCACAGAATTTCATCTCAATCAATCCATCATTCTGCCAACTTTCCTCCCAGATGCATATAAGGATAAGTCGGAGCTCCTGCTCTACACATTAGATTGTAGATGATTGTTCCTTTACTTCCATCAGGCCACAAAAGAGATAAGGAAAATATTGCAATTGTTTGTCACCTACAACCTTAACAGCTTCAAAGAGAATGCTAGCAAATTGTTGTCTGATTCTATCATCTTCTGTTAAGCACAGAGAGGTATGTCTCCCCCTGTTCATATTGGACCCCTTCAACTTAGAACCACTGCTGCCACAGTTGCCAGTTTATATTCTGCCTCTATCCTACAGGTAAAAAATATCGCTTTCTCAAACTGAACTATCTTTGAGAGAATCTGGAAAGATCTTTTCTTTTATGTTTACAAGAGATCTGCAGAGCCAGAGGGGCCAATATAATAAGCCACGTTAGTGCTGAATTGAGCTTCAGCACACAGAGTTCTAACGGATGCAGCGAACAAATCTTTACTCCCGATATAGTAAACTAATGGCATGCAAATTACTGTGGTGTTGAAAAAGTGCACCAAGAAAAAAAATGCTGTTTGCTGCATTGCACATTTATCTTCCTTCCTGCTAGTGCATGAGCCAATTGTCTCATGCATTGACAAAAAAGGACACAGACCAAAAAAAAGCAGTTCAGTGAAAATCCCTGGTGGCAGACTGGGTCCTGAAGCACCTGACTCCCCCATTTCCCAGTGGGACTCTCTGGCCAAGGGAACTCCTGGCCTGGGTGCTCCCAGGTTAGAGCACCTCCACCTGGTGAGCTCCAAGCCAGGGCATCCCTAAGCCAGGCACCCAACACTTGGACAACCTTGATCAGAGAGCCTTCATGCTGCAGCATCCCTCTGGGCTAGTAATACTTATCAGATCTGGATACGCGTTCAACATCATCATATTCCTCCCATCGACATCTGGAAAAGTGGTAGTGCTTGACCACTAGTGATGCATTTAAGATAAGAGAATGCCACCCAATCATGGTGGTTCTCATCAAAGGTCTCCTAGCACTGAATGCCCAGTCCAGAAATGCCGTGAACTGAGGTGCTTGAGCCAGTGGTTTCCTGGTTGGGGGTGACCAGGACCAGGTACCTTGACCCAGGTTATACAAACTCAGAAAGTCTAGGCCAGGGGCCTCGGGAGTGTGATGGCTACCATGCTCACTTGGACTGTGAGTCCTCTAAGGTGAAGTGTTGCACTTCACAGATAACCCTGATGCTCTTGAATTAGACAATTTGCAGCAAGGATGTTTCTTAGGAAACCAAAGGGCCCTTTTACTAAAGGCGTGCACTTACTGCGTGATTAGGGGCAATAGCAGTGCATGGCAAGTGCGCTATCGGGGCATGCCCAGAAACCTCTTGGTGGTTAGTGCACAATAGCAAACCCAGAACACATGAAATAATTAATGTGGTATCTTAATGTGTACTTGCGCTAACTGCTGCATTGCCACTGAGCAAGTGGCAATTACCCTTTTGCTAGTAGCAATGTGCTCTCCACACCCGCATTCTGTCCCTAACCTACCCATTCTTTACCCTAGCATGTGACATCCAATTACCATGCATTTTAGCAGCTGATAGCTGGCATGCACAGGCTTTAGCATTCGCCGCTGAACGTTACTGCATGCTAAAACGTGCATTAACCAGTTAGCAGTGTTTAGTTAAAGGGCCCTCAAATGAATTGGGAAGCTTGCACGCATTTACAAAATTTATACATTATTTGTCAAGTAAATTAAGTTCTCAATCTAAGCAGCATTCATCAGAAAAGAGCCTTCCCCAGTATAAAGTTCACAGCTGGATTAAATACAAGAAACACAGCTGTAGATTATTTCTTTCTTCATATATCATGTAATTGTTTTATATAGGGGAATTTTTCTGAATAAAATTTGTAGCTATAATCTGTAGAACATACCTGATAAAACATGTGTCTTGTTTCTTCATTCATCCCTTGTAAACTTGGAGCGTTTGGACTACTGCCATTTCTCTCATACGTGTTATCTTCTGGATAATTATTAGCTACAAAATGTCAAAATGATTAAATAAGCAATAGAAAAGTTATATCTCCAAATCAATGAAAAACTATAGAAACTTGTTATTGCAAGATTGTACAGTGAGGTCTAATAGTCTAGGATTTATGCTTGTTCTAAAAAAGATATGGAAGGTTTCAGGACATAAATATGTTCCATAAGAGTGAAATAGGGTTGCCAACTGGTTCCAGATGTGCCTGACAGACTTGATCCAGTCCTGGGTTTATCCCATTGCATGCAGGGGCTTGTAGTCTTGCTTTTCTTATGAAATGCAATAGAAAAGTCAGAATATATGTCCCTGCATGCAATGGGGTAAACTCAGGACTTGATCAAGCATGTCAGGCACATCTGGAGCCAGTTGGTAACCCTAGAGAAAAAGGATACTGTTGGAGGTAAGACTAGTCAAAGTTAGATAGACAGCTCCTGAGCTGAAAAACAAAAGACTTACAAACAGGGGTTCCTTAAGTATGGCCAATGGGTGGGTTGTGGCCTCTGGAACTCATTTTTCCAGCCTGCCATATTTTTCCCTGCCAGAAACTGAATCCAGTCCATGGAGAAGTTTTGCATTTTTTAAAATATAAAGCAACAGCAAAAGCACCGTGACTTGCAAAGTACCTAAACTCCACGAGCCAAAGAAGATGATGGCAGTACAAAATGGTGTCAGACTCTGCAAATTCCTGTACCATTCAGCAACTCCAATCAGCCTCTCCCTCTTGAAGAGTTTGGGACCCCTGCTCTAGCATGTAAAGTGTTCCGAGGGACAGATGCGAAGTACAATGATACAAGTCTGATCTAAAGAGAAGTAGGAAGCTGTACGATATAAGACTCTTCTAAAAGGTATATAGGAAGCTTAGGATGGAAGCTGGAAAATATATTAAATGAATTTGAAATAATTTAGAGACAAAAAAGACATAGAGATTAAGGGAAAAGAGTTTTATTTGTAATACAGGGGTTTGAATCACTAAAGAGGAGATAATCACAGATTAAAGATATGCACTTGTTGGAATAATCAGCACTAAAACCCAATGGCTGCCCTTTAATATCTTAGACTGTGAGATATAGGGATATAAAGGTTATAAAGTTAAGTTGTAGCTAATACAGTACTTTTCTTATTGAACTAAATATATTGGTAACTTTATAGCATTAAATTTCTTTTATCAGGTGAGTGTTCCTAAGAGCTATATTTTGGAGAAGTTCAAAAAGGATTATTTTGAAAACTTCTCACCCTCCCAGCCAATTAAAGTAGGTGTAGAGACCACTAAGGTCCTATATTTATATTTTCCTAGGATCTCTAATGGTTCTGCCTAACCTTTCTGTAACCTGCCTGTTTCTAGAACAGTGCTTCTCAACCTTTTTTATTCTGTGGCACACTTTTTAAGTTTGATCAATCCTCGTGGCATGCAGTTTGGCATGATCGTTACTCCCAGTTCCTCCAACGAGCAGGAGAGCAGCACTTACTGTGTGGAACTCATTCTGCTGGCTCCATTCTGATCAGTGAATATGCAAGGTCATATATGCAAACTGGAGTGGAGGAGTAGCCTAGTGGTTAGAACAACTGCCTAGTTCCCAGCAGATCAAGGGTTCAATTCCCACTGGCACTCCTTGTGACCTTGGGCAAGTCACTTTACCCTCCATTGCCTCAGAAGAAAAGGCTGGCAATCTACTTCTGGTGATACATTGCCAAGAAAACCCAGAGGTAGCTGGGTCACTATGAGTCAACACGGACTTGATGGCACTAAAAAAAAAAAATACTCAAACTGAAGATGGCAAAGGGCCCACATGGGTAAGACATGCTGCTCTCTCCCTACCAGCAGGAGGGAAGAAGAAGAGTAAGGATAACAGTAATCTGAGACACAGCTCTATAGTACTAAGCAGGCAATTCAGTTTGATGGGAGGATGAAGGCAGTCCAGTTCACAGTCTCCATGGAAAATTGTCATCCACTCTCAAACAGTACCTAAAAGTATGGTGACTCAGAGTCCCAATGTCTCTGTATGCTCTTTTTGTTACCACACAATATGCTTGGGTCTAATACAAATGTCTCAGGGCCAGCAAGTATATTCTGCTTACAAGAGAATTAACTATGCACCAGAAAAAAATCATCAGCCAACGCAATTCATTTATTTCCAACAAACAACTTCTATGCAGAAAATATGTTCAAGACTTAGCTTTTAGCTGTGTTTTAGAATATCCAGCTTACTCTAGGAGCCGAACAGCTACTAAATCACTGCTTTTCATATTCTAATCACTATACTCAAATAAAGTGGGGGGTTTTCTACATCTATGACAGAAAAGAAAGAGGTTGCAGCAGGGAGATAAGAGGTTCTTCTTTGCTATATAGAGTTTGCACTATTCACACCCTTCTATTCTATAAATAACAGGGCAGATTAGGGAGTAAAGCAGCTACTCCTTGCTATTGCCTGTTCCAGGTTTACAACTTCTTCTCTTGTTTTCTAGAGAAGCTAGAGTAGGAAGCAGAGGACTATTTTCTGGGAAAAGACCCTCATGAGCACCTAACCACACTTCTACCTGTTGCCACCAAGGCACACAAAGGGTTTTCCAATGGCACACTGATTGAGAAGCACTGTTCTAGAACAGGAGGGAATTTTCTAGCCGCTGACTCATCCAGCAGATCTCAGTGAGGTAATGCTGGAAAGGTCCTTCATATGATTATGGAATAGGGAGGAGAGTAATTTTGGATGGAAGCTGTAATGGGTATAAGACTCCAGTGCAAATTCAAATTGGGTCTTTGGCTATTCTCCCACTGCACCATAGAGATGGACTAGGAGTCTACCCTAAGGGAGCAGGGAGTCTTCGGCTCTACAGACATTGTATGAAGGAGGGTGCCTCTGGTACCCATGAGAGGACGGAGAAGTGGTGCAATTCTGTGCTTAGTCAAAGGAGTTTCTGAAGAAAGGTGTCTGAGGTCTCTTATGTCAAAGCGCTGAAGGGAGTATCCAGGGGATTGCTGGAGGAGATGCCAGGAGCAGTACCAGGGAGCTGCTCTATGACTACCAAAAAACTTCTGAGGAGGTGTGTTCATCAGAGGCACTGGAGGAACATCAAGAGGCACCATCCAAGGAGAAGAAGGAAGAATTCAAGGAGATACAGAGACATTGGGACGCTGAGTCACAGAAAGACTGCACACACTGAAGGGAAACAGTGTCTCTCTAAACCCGAAGGACCCTATTAAGCTGACCCATGATTTGGAGAGAAATAAAGCGAAAGGTTAGACTCTGCTCACCATGAGCCAAAGGACTTAGACTGAATTACAGAGTCAGGAGACTGTAAGTAACATTTCGCATTTCCTGTTGCTATCTGTTAAAAAGTGATCATTGTTATTACTGAAGATTTGTGAATTACCTTGGTTCTTTGAGCAAATTCACCAGCTTCAGAACCAATCCTTGGACTAGACTGAATTTTTATTCAGTAGAGAGAGTGTAAAGAGTGCTGTCTGAATGCAATAGGCTTCCGAAGATTTTCCTGGTCCTACCCCAAGAACCCTTTGAAAAAACTCCCAAAGTACACATATTTAGATCTTTAAGTCTACCCGATATGATTTATGACAAAGACCTCTTTCCATTTTAATGGCCAGTCTCTAGATCAATTCCAGCTAGCTTATAGCCTTTTGAAGTTGCAGGGTGCAGAATTGCACACAGTATTCTGTCCCTATGCACCTGAATATCCTTCTGCTTTTACTATCATCTTTTCTACCTGTTTGACAACCTGAACATCATCAGATTTGATCAGCCCAAGTCCTGCTCTCCGTTCATGCACAGAAGTACTTCACCCTCTATACCATACTGCTTCCTTGCGTTTTTGCAGCCCACATGCATGACCGTCCCTATTTTAGCATTATATCTTAGCTGCCAAATTCTAGACTATTGCTCAGTCTTCACTAGATCCCTCCTCATGTTATTCATAGGTTGCAGAGTATCTACCCCATTGCAAAATGTGGTATAATCTGAAAAGACATAAACCTTACCCAATAGCCATTCCACAGTATCACTTACAAAAATGCATAGATTATGACTACTTAATAGCACACACTTAGTCAAGTTAATGATAAATCAATCAAATTTTTATTTGTGGCATGCTTTCACTTGGCAGTTCATGTTTGAGAATAGTAGATCAATGAAGTTTGTCAATGAAGTTTGTCAATCCTATAATTAAGGTGATGTTTCTCTGTTGGTTTCTTTAGACCCTATTCTGTGTGTTCGATTTAGTGAATAATTCTCTTTTACTATTACATCTCTATTCAGCAGGTATATGTAGTACTGTGTTACATTGGTTTCATACATTTCTCTCTGGTAGAGCCTATAAAGTGTTATCTCAGGACCTTACCTCTAACACATTCTACTCTTCCTGTGGAGTCCCACAGGGCTCTGTATTAGCTCCTCTCTAATTTAATGTCTTTCTGGCCCCTCTCATCTCTCTTATTCAGAAGCAAGGTGTCTCCGCATACTACTATGCGGATGACATACTGCTCCTACTTCACACAGATTTGCATACCCCAGATCTCACAAAGATAAATGACTGGCTTGCCTTAGTGCTGACCTGGTTACTGCAACGTCCTTGCTACCTGGGCCCAAGAGCTTACAGGTATGGACGGCCTATTAAGTGTCCTTTAGGAGTGAAGCTCTAACACTTGGCCCCAGGAGTTCTGGGATATGTAGTTGCTTGGCCTCCTGTGGGACTGAGTTGTAGTTGTAGCTCGAGTAGAAAAAGGCATGCAAGAATATTTATTTTTAAGAGGGTTTATTCCAGCGCATCAAGATTCAGTATCTCAGACGCAAAAGAATGCCAATTCCAACATAAGGGTTGAAAATAAACACACACAAAAGATGCAACAAAACGGCTCAGCTCTACTTGGCTGTTTCACAGTTCCTTTAGTCTCAGGCTAGGCAATCATGTGATCCTTCAGCAAATTGAAACAGGTGCTCTTCCTTACGGTACGGCTTCTCAATTTACCACGTGATTAAGCTTATTAAACAAGCATAAGGTTTTCTCACAGTGGCTGCAAGTATGGCAAACCTTATACTATATTACTTCATATAGCTTTCAGTGCTCATTAACCTGGTTATTCTCAATTACACAAGTAGAACAATCCATAGGTGAATCAAGCTCTACTGAAGGCAGACAAACGTCCAGTTGCATAGCTTCCTCAGAGTTACTGGAATTCTGGTCAGGGTTATTATTCTGCTCTGCCCTTTTCTCCAGAAATTCCTTAAACTGACTTAGAAGTAATTCAGCTTGCTTGTGCACGTTTTCAGACTGATAGCCTTCCTTCTTCTCTAACAAACGTTTACTTAGGACTCCCAGCTCAGGGTAATCAGCTATCCTGCCTTTGTCAAAGGAACAGTTCTCAGTAAGGGTAAATCCCTTCCCCCACTTATCATTAGCTGAATATGCTGGGTTTGTTCTCAGGAGGTTAACACATGCAGGAGACTTCTTAAACAAGGGGTTATAACAAGAAATGTCAGCTTTACCTTTTCCAAGTTCTTTTAGATAAGCATTGGTACCTTTTCTCCTGTTAATTCTCAGGGTTTGTACTTCAGCTTTCTTATCCTTACTTCCAGTGCCTTGCAGGTAAATGTCAGGCTGAACAGTTTCCTCGTAGCTTTCTCTGAAACTGTCTTGGCTTTTACAGCTGTGAGTCTGGCTGCCCTTATTCCAGGTATCTGGCCTGCTGGCTTCCTTAAGCAAAGGCTCTACCTTGCAGTGAGACTTCCTCCAGGGTGAATCCTTGCACCACTGTTCAGTGTTCCCAGGTTCTGCTCGGGTCTCAGATTCTAGCTGACTTCTCCTCCAAGCAGTTCTCTCAGCTGTTCCAACGTTTTCCCTTCTGCTGCTCCTGACCTCGTGCTTGCACTCGCTCCTCCTCCTCTCTCTCTCTCTCCTCATTGCTTGAGTATTTAAGAAGCCTTCACTTCCTTGCACTCCCTGATTCTCCCTTGGGCGTGCCCAATCAGTGAACAGACCTGTCTCCTCCCCTGAGGTGAGGTGTGGCTTTAGATCATCAACTGGCTGTGTTTTTATTCCTGAGGTGAAAATCCTGTTTGTCAGTGCAGTATTGTTTACCTCATCAGGATTTCCTCCTATTTCCATCTCTTCTTGAGGAGCTTCCTCATCACATTACACAACAGTTGTTTGAAGCTAAATCCAACTAAAACCTCCGCACTGTGGCTATCAGGCCACCTGGATCCTCCCAATGCTTCCCCTGTCATTGATGGTTATTCTATTCCTCTCAGCCAGTCACTTCGATATCTTGGAGTCACTGTTGATATTCAACTCTCCTTCCGAGATCATATCAGTTTGATTGCAAAAAGTTGTTTCTACACTCTTCATCAAATCCGTTCAGTCTGTTCTTACCTTTCTGATGCTTCCCTACTCACATTACTTCTCTCATTGGTAATTTCAAAAATCGATTATTGTAATGTTATTTATGCAGGAATTTCTCAAGCTCAACTTACACATCTGCAGTCTATATAGAACACAGCCATTCGCCTGTTCTTTCATGCTACTAGATTTGACCATGTATCCCCTCTCTTTAGTCGCTCGCATTAGTTGCCAATTTCCTATTGTGTCAAGTATAAATTTCTTGTTCTTATGCATAACATTCTCCATTCTGGGATTCCGGGTTATTTGTCATCTTTCCTCATCCTGCATGCACCTTCCAGACTACTACACAATATTCATGATCTCTGTCTTTATCTCCCTTCGCTGGATCAGGCGCGCCTTGAAACTACCAGGCATTCTGCCTTTTATTTCCTAGCTCCTCAATTATGGAATTCACTGCTGGCTGACATCCGGCTAGAGCTCTCCCATCCTAGGTTCAAAAATGTCTTGAAGACCTATCTATTTTGTACAGCGTTTTAGATGTCCACCTGGCATGTGGTCTGGGCCTCCCAGTGACTGGTCGTGGTCTTGTTCCCCTCCCTCTCCTTACCCACTATCATTTCTTTTCCGTTTTCACATAGTAACATAGTATATGACAGCAGATAAAGACCAGTATGGTCCATCTAGTCTGCCCAGTAAGGTGGCAAGAGTAAGTGCCCTTGGCACTCCGTGCAGGTCACCCCACCCCATGTCTTTGTTTAGGGGTGTACCCACTGCTCTGTGTAGGTCACCCCTATTTGTTCAGATATAAGAGATAGTTATGGTTAGTTTGATTTTATCCTGTTGCTATAAAGGGATCCACTGTGTCTGTCCCATGCCATTTTGAATTCTGTCACTGTATTTGCCCACACCACTTCTATCAGGGGGGGGGGGCATTCCAAACATCCACCACCCTTTCAGTGAAAAAGTATTTCCTGACATTGCCTTTCAGTTTACCCCCTTGCATCTTCATGTTATGCCCTCTAGTTTTACAGCTTCCGTTTCTTTATTTTCATGGATTTTTATTGTGAACCACCCTGTTGTATTGAAGGGCGGTATATCAAATTCTAATAAACCATAATATGCTAAATCTTACTGGATTGTTCCAACACACTTTCATCTGAAGAGATCATACTGCTTTGGTCTTCTGACTCAGTTGGACAGAATGATGTATTTCTGCAGACAGTGAGCTGGATGGTGCCTTGAGCTCTACGTAAAAGGTCTATAGCTTGCTTGTGTGTGAGGCCAGTTATAGTAACTCCATTCACCTGAAAAAGAAATGAATGCACTTAATTAGCTAATCAAGCTCATTAAATCTTGGCAGTAATGAACAAATATTAACTTCATTTTTGCATTCAAAGTCAAAACTTCTTAAAAGCGCAAAATAAAATATGTTGAACATTGTATATTGCAAAGAATCATGTAATTTTGAAAGTCGATGAAAACATTTAAAACTTGTTCAGGAAAATGAAAAATGAGCATTCTGAATGATTAACCAAGGTTGGGGTGTATTAAACTTACATTAGGAATCACTTACATGAAGGAACTAAGAGGGGATTTTGCAAGCTCTTCTACCCAAAATGGTGGAATAAACGGAGGAAGAAAAAAAAATTACCCTGTGACTTGTGGCTGGGCTGTATCTTTAGCACTGTAGACAGGATAACTAGGCAAAGTGGATGAGCTGGATGGACTTTTTCAGCCATCATTTCCTATACTTTGCAGATCATATAGGGTTTTCTTAATTGTATGTTGTTATGCACTATGGGGCATGTTTACTGCACAAGTAGCATGTGATCATCCCCGAAAATGAACAAGGGTGTAACACTCAATGTGCGCTAGCAAATGGAGGCATGCCAAGCATATTCCCATGTTGCTAGCATCAGTATTGCACTGCCCCATGCTCGTTGCCTTAGGCGTGATCAGGCTGGGTGCACAATGCTACCCACTTACAGTAGGTGGCGATAAGTGCACCCATGCTAAGCGCTACATCGACGGGAAGAGAGTATCAAAAGTGGAGACACTCTGCCCAGTCTTCACCTCAACACACACAATTCTGTGGAATTTTGAGGTCAGCTACATTTTCAGCATGAGGTATTTTTTATTCTGGCACACTTGGCACATGCTGAACTCCATGCTATCTGGTAGTCCACGTTAGTAAACATGTCCCAGTGTGACTGTGTATATTACTAGAGTAAAATGTTAGAACCGGTCAATGATAAATGGCTACTTCTTTCTCCCTTCTCCTACACAGAAAGATTACGGCAGAAAAACACCATACAGACTATCCAGTCTGCCCTTCCATACCACCTACTAAGCTCTACAGTCTTTTTTTTTCCTTTATAGATCTTCTGTGTTTGTCCCATGTTTTTTTAAATTCAGATACTGTCCTCCTCTCTTCTACCTCCTCTGGGAGACTATTCCATGCATCTCCCACTCTTTCCATAAAGAAATATTTCCTCAAATTACTCGAGTCTATCCCCTTTCACCTTCATCCTATGCCCCCTTATTGTAGAGCTTTTTTTTTAATTGAAAGAGGCTCTCATACTATACATTTATGCCATAGAGGTATATAAATGTCTCTATTATATCTCCCCTCTGCCATCGTTCCTCCAAAGTATACATATTGAGATCTTTAAGTCTGTCTCCATATGCTTTATGATGAAACTCACTGACGATTATGGTAGCCACCCTCTGCAAAATCCATCCTGTTTATATCCTTTTGAAGGTGTGGTCTCTAGAATTGCAAACAATACTCCAAATGAAATCTCAACAAAGACTTATACAGAGGCATTATCACTTCCTTCCTGCTAGCCAGTCCTCCCCCAAGCATTCTTCTGGCTTTCGCCATCACCTTTTCTAGCTTTTTAGCCACTAGTATCATCAGAAGCAATTACACACAGGGCCTGCTCTTCTTTCATTATATATTTCTCCAAAATTGTATATGCCGCTACATGATTTTTCTACTTAATTCATTGGTTGAAAATTGAAAGCTACTTTGTTTGATATCACTGCTTCATATCCTAATTAAGAACATAAGTAATGTCATACTGGGTCAAATCAAGGTCCATCAAGCCCAGTATCCTGTTTCAAACAGTGGCCAATTCAGGTCACAAGTATGTAGCAGTCTCCCAAAAAGACACACAGGTTCCTTAATGCTTGTATTGGGGCAAGCAGTGGATTACCTGGGTCCTCTTTAAAAATGGTTTATGGACCTTTCCTCCAGGAACTTGTCCAAACCATTTTTAAACCCAGCTACACTAACAGCTTTTACTATATCCTCCGGTAATGAATTCCAGAGTTTGATTACGTGTTGAGTGAAAAAATATTTTTTTCTTATTAGTCTTAAATGAGTTATACTGTAGCTTCACTGCATCTCCCCTAGTCTTTGCTTTTTGATGGCACAAAGAATCGATCTACATTTACCCATTCCATTCCATTCATTAATTTATAGACCTCTATCATATCTCCTTTCAGCCATCTCTTTTCAAGCCCTAAGCTTTTAAGCTTCTCCTCATAGGGGTATCCTTCCTCAGCCCCTTTACAATTTTGGAGGCTCTTCTCTATACCTTTTCTGATTCTGCCTATATCCTTTTTAAGATATGGCAACCAGAATTGCACACAATATTCAAGGTGTGGTCACACCATGGAATGATACAGAGGCATAATATCATCCTTGGTTTTATTCTCCATTCCTTTCCTTCTGATTCCTAGCATTTTATTTGCCTTCTTGGCTACTGCTGCACACAAGGTGGAGGGTTTCAACGTGTTATCTATGATGGCACCTAAATCTTTTTCCTGGGTGGTGGTTTCTTCTACTGTGTAACCATAGCTTGGGTTATTCTTTTGTCACATTAAATTTCATCTGCCATTTGAACATCCAGTCTTCTAATTTATCAAGGTCCTCTTGCAATTTTTCCAAATCCTCTTGGGTTTTAACAATTTTGAATAATTTTGTGTCATCTGCTGAAAATTTGACTACCTCACTCATTATTCCCATTGTCAGGTCATTTACAAATATGTTAAAAAGCAGCGGACTCTAGCACAGAACCCTGGGGTACCCCACTATACAACTTTCTCCATTGGGAAAATTGGCCATTCAGCCCTATCCTCTGCTTTCTATCTTTTAACCAGTTCCTGATCCACAATAGTATACTGACTCCTATCCTATGACTTTTTAACTTTGCCAAGAGTCTCTGTTGAGGGATCTTGTCAAAGGCTTTCTGAAAATCCAGATATACTATATCAACCGGCTCACCATTATCTACCTGTTTATTCACACCTTATAACAGATTAGTAAGATAAGACTTTCCTTGCCTAAAGCCAAGTTGGCTTTCTCCCATTAAACCATGACTATCTACACGTTCAGTAATTTTGTTCTTTATAATGGTTTCTACTATGTTGCCTGGTACTAATGTCAGGCTCATTGGCCTGTAGTTTCCCAGATCACCTATTGAACCCTTTTTAAAATCTGGCATTACATTGGCTATTGACCAGTCTTCAGTACTACAGATGATTTTAATGGTAGTTCACAGATTACTAATAGTAGGTCTACAATCTCATACATATGTCAGTTCTTTCAATACCCTCAAGTGTATATCTGTGTCTTTTGTGTAAACTGCTAGGTACTTGTCACCTAGATTGGCCACTGTTGGAAACAGAATACTGGGCTTGATTGACCTTGGTCTGACCCAGTAGGGCATATCTTATATTCTTATGTTCTTATGTATTGCTTTGAGAGGGGAAGTGCTACTGATAGGTGATTTCAATATGACGAATGTTGATTGGCACATCCTTGCTGTGGTGTCATGTAGAAGTAAGGAGATCCTGGATTCTCTGTAGGGAGAACTATTCCAGCTACTGGTAACAGAACCTACACATGAAGGGGCAATACTGGACTTGGTGCTTACTAATGGGAAAATTATTTCTGATGTTAAAGTGGAAGATCATCTCGCATCTAGTGATCACCAGATGGTGCGATTCAGTATTAGGACTAGGCCTGACAAAATTAATTTCAAAAGTCAGGGTCTTAGACTTTAAGAAAACAAATTTTGATGAGATGGAACAATAACTCAAGGATTTGTTAATGGAATAGGAACAGCTGGAGGATATGGAAAAGCAATGGGCAAAACTGAAAGGGGATATTTTAAGGGCAACAAACATTTTTGTTAAAAAGCAAAATAGATGTAAAAGGAAAAGAAGGCCATTATAGTTCTTGAAGTAGCTGAAAAGGTGAAGAAAGAGAGGGTGGCCTTCATAAAATATAAGAGATCACAGAGAGGAAGACACGCATCAATATTTGGAAAACTTTAATTCACTAAGAAATAGCCAATGCATTAAAACTGGGGGACAAGACATTTTTCTGATATATTAATGAGAGGAGGAAGTGCAAGGTGAGACTGTCAGACTCAAGGGGGAAGGGAAGGAAATGTAGAAGCTGATGAGGATAAATCGGCATTGCTTAACAAATATTTTTGTTTTGTGTTCACAGATGAAGGGCCAGGAGCAGGAGAAGACTGTGCTCGTGAGGGACTAGCTAAACTAAAAGTAGACAAAGTGATGGAGCTAGTTGGAATATATCTGAGAATACTGAAGGAACTCCGGTGTTCTATCGGATCCAGTTACTGACTTTTCAATTTTTCTTTAGAGTCGGGAGTGGTCCAAGAAGACTGGAGAAAGACACATGTGGTCTGTACACAAAAGTGGAAGTAAGGATGAGGTTAAGAACTACAGACCGCTTAGTCTTACCTCTGTGGTGAGTAAATTAATGAAAACACTGCTAAAACACTGGAGTCCAATGGATTGCAGGATCCAAGGCAGCATGGGTTTACCAGAGGCAGATCTTGTTAGACCAGAGAGATGGACTGAGAGAGAGCCCTAGATGTGGTGTACTTGGATTTCAGTAAAGCCTTTGACACCGTTCCACACAGGCGACTTATTAATAAACTGAGCACCCTAGGTATGGACCCTAAAGAGACTGACTGGCTAAGAAATTGTTTGAGTTGGAGGCAACAAAGTGTACAGGTAAATGGAGCTTACTCTGAGGAGAAGGATGCTACCAGTGGTGAGCTGCAGGGATCTGTCCTCGATCCAATTCTTTTTAACATCTTTGTTAGTGATATTGTGGAAGGGCTGTCAGGTAAGATTTGTCTTTTTGTGGATGATAACAAAATCTGCAATAGAGTAGACTCCCAGGAATGAGTAGGTAACATGAGGAGGGATCTAGCTAAGCTTGAAGAATGGTCTAGAATTTGGCAGCTGGGATTTAATGTTAAAAAATGCAGGGTCTTGTACTTGGGCTGCAAAAATCCAAGGGAGTGTTACAGTGTAGAGGGCAAAGTATTTCTGTCCACAAAAGAAAAGCGGGATATGGGCGTGATTGTTTCTAGTGATCTTAAAGATGGCTAAACAGGTAGAAAAGGCGACGGCGAAAGCCAGAAGAATGCTTGGGTGCACAGGGGGAGGAATGACCAGCCGAAAAAAGATGATAGTGCCTCTGTATAAGTCTCTGGTGTGACCTCATTTGGGGTATTGAGTGCAATTCTGGAGACCACACCTTCAAAAGGATATAAACAGGATGCAATCGGTGGAGAGGGTGGCTACTAAAATGGTCAGTGGTCTTCGTTAAAAACCATATAGGGACAGACTTAAGATCTTAATATGTATACATTAGAGGAAAGGCGGGATAAAGGAGATATGATAGAGATGTTTAACTACCTCCATGGCATAAATGCACAAGAGGAGTGCCTCTTTTGATTTAAAGTAAGCTCTGCAACAAGAGGACTTAGGATGAGGGTGAAAGGGCATAGACTCAGAAGTAATATGCAGAAATATTTCTTTATGGAAAGCGTGGTAGATGCGTGGAATAATCTACCAGTGGAGGTAGTAGAGCTGAGGACAGTAGCTGAATTCAAGAAAGTATGGGACAAACACAGAAGAGGAAAAAAAGGGACTATAGTATTTGATTTGGAAGGGAAGACTACATAGGCCATATGGTCTTTTTCTGTTGACATATTTCTATGTTTCTAATTGTCAGGGGTAGGCCCAGCATGTTCCTAGCAGTTAGGACATGGACACGCACCCTAACACGCAGTAGCGGCATTCACAATTAATGCAGGTGCACCTAATGCCACCCATTGATGTGTAGTTAGGGGCACCTGTGCTAATTGTCACATTGACATGCTAACTGCAATGTGCTCACCCTTTCTCCTCTCTTAATCCACCCATTCCCCACCCCATTACGCAATGTGCAGTTTCTGCAGGAATTAGCATGCAGTCACTGTAATACCCACACAGTCATGCATTCATTTCTGAAATAAAACAAAAGGTTCTGAAAGTCAAACAAAAACAAACAAAAATGTTTTTAATGTGCACATTCCTGCTTTACTACCCAATCTGCAGTTCTATTTAGAAAAAAGTCATTTACTTGATATGGCTTTCTGAACAAGTATGTTAACACCAACTACAAATCTTTATCTGAGATTCCAGTCAGTGGAAACTGCACTGGAACATGAAAGCAAAACTACTAAGGTGCCTGTAGAAAATCTCAAAAATATAAAGTAATTTGAAATTCTTTAAATTATTAAAAGTGGGGGTTTGATTAAGGGGTGTCTTTACTAAATGCAATAAGGTTTTTCACTTACGACATCTGAGATGCAAGAATTGATGCATGGTAAGTGCAAAGCCTAATCCCTAACTGTTGGGGGCATGGTCAGCACCTACCTTGCAGTCAATGAGCATGGCAGAAACGTAACGCATGGTAAATGCATAAGCAGACAGTGCAGTAAGTGTATCAATACTATCTGCTGATGCAGTTACTGCGGCCCACCACAGAAAAAAAAAGAAAAAACGATCCTCAGCGATCAGGCTCCAGAAACTCCCCCCTCCCATCAGTATCTCAACCACCTGCTCCTCCTGAGGCACCCAAGGTGAAATTAGACTTACCTGCTAATTGTTGTTCCTTACGGAACTCCAGTCTGGTCCCTAAACCTCTGGGTTCCGCTCCTCTTCCAGCAGCTTGGAGACTGAGAAACATCACACTTGTGATGTCACTGGTACATAAGCTCCGGAACCGCCTCCAGACACCAGTAACCTATTGACAAAGCAGACTCCCCGGAGCAACAATTAAGTAGTAAACAATATATCCAACAAGAACACTGACTAACTTTATTCAAAAACCCCCAACAAACACACCTGGACCGCAGACTGTTCCAGAAATGCCCCGGTCCGCCTTTCCCGCTGTAGGGATTATGGCATCTACTTAAACTGCAAGAATGCCTATGTTGGGGAAACAAACGCACTCACCTGCTCTCCTCTTGCCTGTGCTACTTACTTGTAACTTCCCCGTGCTTCAGGCGCTCGAGAACTACAAACCCCAGGGCGGGATATGGAACCAGACTGGAGTTCCGTAAGGAACAACAATTAGCAAGTAAGTCTAATTTCACCTTCCTTAATGTCCCTCCAGTCTGGTCCCGAAACCTCTGGGGATGTAACAGAGCAGTGAAAAATCAATGGGTGGGATCCTGCAGACCTGCCTGAAGCACCGCAGATCCAAAACAGGTATCCCTTCCCGCCTGGACATCCAGCCGGTAATGCTTAACAAAGAAATGCAGAGACGACCAGGTTGCTACCTTACAAATTTCCGCAGCTGGCACCAAAATGCACTCCGCCCAGGACGCCGCCTGCCCCCTCGTAGAGTGAGCTCGCAACCCTTTAGGCACTAACCTGCCCTTGAGCAGATATGCAGATGCGATCGCCTCCTTCACCCATCGGGCGATGGAAGCCTTAGAAGCTGCGTCTCCCTTTCGCGCCCCTGCAAAGAGCACAAAAAGCCTATCCGACTTCCAGAAGGACTCCGTCCTACGCCAGTAGAGCTTAAAAGCCCTCTGGACATCCAGGCCGTGTAAGCGCTTAGAGGAAGAGCTGTCAGCTGCAGAACCAAAAAGGGGCAAGGAAACCACTTGATTCAGATGAAAAACCGAGACCACCTTTGGCAAAAACGACGGTACCAGCGGCAGGACTACCTTTGACTCACTAAAAGATGGAAAAGGTTTTCGACAGGACAATGCTTGCAGCTCGGAAATTTGCCGTGGTGACGCAATAGCCACCAAGAATACCACCTTCAAGGTCAGGTCCTTAAGTGATGCCCTCGACAGCGGTTCAAAGGGTTCACGCCCCAATGCGTCAAGAACTAGCGGCAAATCCCAGTTCGGTAGCACCGGCCGCCTTGGAGAGCGCAACAGGGCTACTGCCCTTAAAAAACGTTTAATATCCGGATGTACTTCCAACGACACCCCTTGAACCTTGCCTCTATAGCAGGACAGAGCCGCTAACTGCACCCTTAGGGACGAGGCCGCCAAACCTTTTTGAAAACCATCCTGCAGAAACGACAGGACCTGCGAAATAGAGACTCTCAACGCCTCGAGTTGCCTCTCCTGACACCAAGCCTCAAAAATTCGCCAGACCCGAATATAGGCCAAAGAAGTCGAACGCCGACGAGCCTTAAGCAAAGTGGAAATAACTGCCGCCGAGTACCCCTTTGCCGTCAACCTTGCCCTTTCAAGAGCCAGGCCGTAAGCGAGAACCGATCCACGCGAGGCATGACCAGCGGCCCTTGAGTAAGAAGGTCTACCCACCGAGGAAGCCGCCATGGCTGTCCTATCACAAGCCTCATCAAGTCCGCATACCACGGTCTCCTGGGCCAATCTGGCGCGATCAATTTCACCTGACCCCGATGACGCCCTATGCGCTGCAGCACTCGCCCTATCAACACCCAGGGCAGAAACACATACAGAAGCTGATCCTCTGGCCAAGCCTGAATAAGAGCATCCAGCCCTTCTGACATTCGCTCCCTTCTCCTGCTGAAGAAGCGACCCACCTGAGCCGACCGAAAAGACGCCATGAGATCCATCACCGGCGTCCCCCAACGACGGACCAGCAAGGCGAACACTTCCGGGTGAAGGACCCACTCTCCCGGGTCTACCTTTACCCGACTCAAGAAGTCGGCCTCCACATTGTCCACCCCTGCTACATGTGCTGCTGACAGTGCCAGAAGATTCTCCTCGGCCCACGCGAACAAATTCCCGGCCTCGGCTTCGAGAGCCGCACTGCTGGTGCCCCCTTGACGATTGATATAAGCCACCGCCGTCGCATTGTCGGAAAACACCCGAACGGCTTTCCCTGCGAGAGCAGGCTGAAGACCGAGCAGCGCCTTTGCCACCGCCCTTAACTCTAGCCTTTTGATGGGCCAGCTCCTTTCCAGTTCTGTCCATTGCCCCTGAGCGAAACTGCCCTGACAGTGAGCCCCCCAGCCTGAGAGACTGGCATCCGTTGTCAACGCTACCCACTCGGGGGCCTCTAAGGACATTCCTCTCTCCAGATTTCCTGGTCGCAACCACCAGCTCAGCGCCTCGCGCACCTCTGGAAGACAGGGCAGCCGCCTTGTCAACACATCGGTTTGATGGGACCATCTTCGCAACAACACCCTCTGCAACGGCCTCATGTGCGCTCACACCCAGGGAACCAACTCGAGCGTCACCGCCATTGTCCCCAGCAACTGCATGTAGCTTCACACCGTTGGGGACGATACGTGGAGAAAATCCCGGACCATCTGCCGAAGACGTTGCGCTCACAGCTTTGGTAGAAAAACTTTCCCTAAGTTTGTATCGAAGCACGCTCTGAGATATTCCAGGTGCTGTGATGGTGTCAACTTGCTCTTGGACATGTTGACCACCCAGCCAAGACTCTAGAAATGCCACCACCTTGGCGGTTGCCGCTTCACTTTCTGCTCTCGACTTTGCTCGGATCAACCAATCGTCTAGATAAGGGTGAACTAGTACCCCCTCCTTTCTCAGAGCCGCTGCCACGACCACCATCACTTTTGTGAAGGTTTGCAGTGCCGTCGCCAGTCCAAAAGGTAACGCTTGGAACTGAAAATGCCCCAAAAGGCACCGCAAACCTGAGAAACCTTTGGTGCTCTCTTCGTATCGAGATGTGCAGATATGCCTCCGAGAGGTCTAGGGATGTGAGGAACTCCCCTCTTTGAACCGCCACTATCACCGAACGCAAGGTCTCCATCCGAAAATGAGACACTTTGAGACAACGGTTCACTCGCTTTAGGTCCAAAATTGGCCAAAAAATACCCTCTTTCTTCGGCACTATCAAATAGATGGAGTATCGACCGCTGCCGCATTGGTCTGAAGGAACCGTCAGCATTGCATTGAGGGCTAATAACCTCCACACCGTGTCGTGCACTGCCCTTCGCTTGAGCCTTGCCCCACACGGTGACCGCACAAAAGAATCTCTCACTGGTCTCTGGAACTCTAAGGCATAGCCCTCTCGAATCACTTCCAGCACCCACTGATCCGACGTGATCTGGACCCAAGCAGGGTAAAAATCCCGTAACCGACCCCCGACGGGAACCAACCCCACCTGGGCCCGCTCGGCTTCATTGTGACTTCCGAGAACCTGAGGAAGCGGAGGAGGAGGTGACCCCAAATCCTCGACCCGCTCCCCGAAAACCCCGAAACCCCTGGTTTCGGTAGGGAAAACGCCCACGCTGAGATTGTCCAAATCTGGGGAAACGAAAGCGTCGAAAATCTCGAAGCGGATCCTTAGGTCCGGAAGAGAGACGCCCCTGTTTCTGTTTGTCCTCTGGCAATCTGCCGCCCTTAGATTCCCCCAAATCCTTAACCAACTTATCCAAGTCCTATCCAAACAATAGCTTCCCCCTAAAAGGAAGCTTACTCAACCGTGCTTTGGAAGCTCCATCCGCCGCCCAGTTGCGTAGCCAAAGGTACCGCCAAGCAGCCACCGCCGACACCATACTCTTAGAAAGGCCCCTGATAAGGTCATAATGAATATCTGCCAAATAGGCAGCCCCGGATTCCAACCTGGCTGCCTCCGCCGAAATCTCCTCAGCTTTATCTGTCTGAATACGCTGTACCCATCTCAGGCATGCTCTCGCTACCCAAGCTCCACAAATAGACGCTTGCATCGAGAGAGCATTGACTTCAAAAACCTGTTTCAACAGAGCCTCCAATCTCCGGTCCTGGGGGTCTTTAAGGGCCGCACCCCCCTCAACGGGAATGGTAGTTTTCTTAGTAACTGCTGACACTGCGGCATCAACTCTGGAAGACTTAAACAACTCCCGATCCTGGTCCACTAGCGAATAAAGCCGCGCCATCACTCGAGAGCCCTTTAGCGCAGACTCTGGCAAATCCCATTCTTCCTGAATCATCTCCTTAACCACTCTGTGCACCGGGAAGGCACTCTGAGTCTTGCAAAAAGCCTTCAACAACGGATCCTCCAGGGAGGAATCCTCCGACGGCTCCCCCGTCGGCATATTTAGTGCCTTCAGCATTTCCGAGATAAGAGCCGGCAACTCCTCTCTCCGAAAAACGCGCACAACCCTGGCCTGATCTTCATGCTCCACAATTTCGCCATCCTCCAGGTCGTCCTCCAAATCTAACTCGATATCCTGCTCCTCCGAACGGAGGCCCTCCGATAGTACGAACTGACCGACCGCTCCCTGTCGGCCCTGGACATCTTCGCCAACAGACCTGTCATGTCTGCCTCCATTGGCGCCCCCGGCCGTTTCAGCCCTGAGGTCCCTTCTGAGGCCCCTGAAATCCGTGTACCCGAAGAACTGCTAAGGGCCTTATGAAGCAGCATCACAAAATCTGCATAAAAAATCGCCGCCAAGCCCCCTGGCAGTACGGGCTGCGCAGCAGGAGGCTCAGAAGACGACGTGCCTGGCATGGGCTCCAGAGAAGGGAAGCTTGGGGAACCTGGCTGATGAGGGGATATGGGGACCTTCCCCCTAGTGTCCTCTGCCTGCTCTGCGGCCAGTTCCAGGGCTGCAGTCGTCTGAGTGCAGCCCTTACAAATCCCTGCTTCTGACAGGGTGCCTTTTTTAACCCCGCAAATTAAACAAAGAGGTCTAGGCATCCTGTCCTCTGAACGGTGCTTTAGCCCTATCGAGCACCATGCTGCAGCAGATCTCAACAACCACTCCTAAGCACTATGTCCTGCTCCCAGCACCGATCAAACTACTGTGGTGTGCTAAGGCTCCCTGTTCTAATTTCTTTTTTTTAAAAAATTAAATTAAATTCAATGAAGCACTCTCCGTGCCTCCAAACTGACCACCAGAGCCCTGCCGTGAAACAAGGCTGCCCGACACTGCTAGTAGCTGCCGAAGGCCAAATAAACTGAATGCAGCCTTTTCCCCACGCTTTCTCCAAGCAGCTCGACTGACCTACTGACTCCGCGGCGTTGCGCTAGACGGCGCCCCGAGCCCTGCCGGCTCTCCCGATCAGCGAGGCCCCTCTTACCTGTGGCCTGGGACGCTAAGACACAATCTCTGCCGCTCTGGGCTCTACCGCTATGCGCGGGAGCCGCCAGGCCGGAGCTCTCAGCGCCGGGCAGGAATGTGAGGCAGAAACTTCTCTCCTGCTGCACTGCCTGTACCCCCGATGGCCTCGGTAGCTCTAGCAGGCAACACTTCTGCGCGTTATGAGCCTCGGTACCAGATTGCTTCTGGTGAGTCCTTGCCCCCCTCCAGTCAAACAGATGCCACGGGGAGGGGGGGGGGGTAGGACCTTAGCACTTCCAGCACAGTACCTACACAGCCCAGTCAAACTGAAGGCCTCAGAATAAAAGAAATTAAAGAAAATAAAGGACCAAAATAACGGACCCTTAACTAGCCAAAACCCACTGGCTCCTAACTCTCCTTAATTGCTCCTCTGGTGAGCCGAACTCGGCTCACCACCCTCCAGCTGCTTGGAGACTGAGGTAACTGGTGTCTGGAGGAGGTTCCGGAGCTTATGTACCAGTGACATCACAAGTGTGATGTTTCTCAGTCTCCAAGCTGCTGGAAGAGGAGCGGAACCCAGAGGTTTCGGGACCAGACTGGAGGGACGTTAAGGAATCTGCTTTTAATCCCTCTGAAGAGGCACCCGAACCCCCCTCACCTCCACTAAAAGGCACCAGACCCTCTTTTCATCAACCAGATCCCCCCCCCCCCTCAGCACTTACATAGGATGTCCCTAGTGGGTTAGTGGAGGGCAGGAGTGATCACTGTTTGCTCCTGTCCCTTCATGGGCTTGGATTCAGAATGGCAGCTCTGCATCCTAGCCAGGGCCAGTGCAAGGAGATGAAGCGCCCTAGGCAAATCTCATCCCTTGCACCCCTCCTCTACAGCTCCCATTGCCTCAGCTGCCACCCCTCTCCAGGACCTGCAGAGGCAGCAATAGCCTCAAACAGCCCTGTGGCATTTACCTTAAAACGTCTGTTCCATTGGGCTGTGTGCTTCTACCGCCACCAATGCCCGATGGCAACTTCCTTTTGTATTTTGTTCCCATGCAAACAGGAAGTCGAAAATGAGCATCAGAGGAGACGGAAGCCAAACAGCCCCACATCGCCAAAATTTTCAGGAAAGCACTCTGGAGGTGTTTGAAGCTATTGTTGTCACGGCAGGTTCTGGATTGGGATGGCAATGGTCTGCCCCTGAACCACTAGTGATCTAGGCAGCTGCCTTGTTTGCCTAAAGGTCACGAAGGTCCTAATCCTAGTTGTAGCCTCATGTGACTATTGCTAGGTGTCTGAGCTGCCATTTTGAACCCAGGCTAGCTACAGGGCAAGAGCATTCAGGGATTACTTCTGTCCCCCTCACTAGGGACACCTCTAATAAGTGCTCAGGGGATTGGGGGAGGGGGAGGATGTGGTGCCTCATTGTGAAGTAATGGGGTATGAGGGTCAATTGCCTCATCAGAGGTGAATTAGGGTTACAGTTACTGCCTGCTAATAGCTTGGATGCACTTAACACCTCCTCTTGAGGAGGCTGCACCCATACTATCAATAGCTGTGAGAATTAGTTCATGATAAGGTACTGTGCACTAACTCAGAGTGCAGTCCATACCCATTCTCCTTCCTTAACCTTCCCAGTTTCTGCTTCATAACACAGTATGCTGTTAGTGCACAAATTAATGCATGCAGTCTTGCCTGGTGGTAAGTTATTATGCTTGTGCTCTAGCAGTACATGCTTATTTGTGTGCTAATGACTTAGCAAACGTCAGTAAACAGGCTCCTAAATGTACAAATTATGCATACAGCATTTATTGAAAAAAAGAATATTGTCTCAAGACTGGATTTTGATATTCATTTATGTATTTACTTATTAATAGCTGTACAATCAATCGAGATTCTACTAATGTAAAATTCTAAAGTATCAATTCTATTTTGCTTGTAAGGAACACTTATTTTGCAACCCACAAATGAATTCAGGCGAAAAATATCCTAAGGATGCACAGCGAGGCAAAAATAGTGAAACCAGATGTTAACTTACCGCTAGTAAAACGTCGCCTATTTGAAGTCTTCCGTCACGATCAGTTAGGCTGCCAGGGATGATCGCCTTTACCAGGAATGCACTGCCATTCTTACCACCTGCTAGAGCAAAGCCTAGGTTCCCATGGGTTGATTTCTCCAATTCAATCGTGAACATACCACTCTATAATACACAGGGATAAAGATTTTTCTAACAAATTAATTCTGCATAAATCAAGGGATCCAGCGGATATTTTAGAAGGCTAGAGTTTGTACCTATAATCATGATGCACTGAGTCCTATTCTGTAGTATATGGGAGCTCCAAAGTTGTATTGTATTTATTGTTCATTAGAGAGACAACAAGGTTCCAATAAGTTTGTTTACTATATAATATTAGAAATAGAAAAGCATGTTCTTACTACCACACAAGTGGCAACTACAGTAGAAGGAGTAAGTCTAACTTAATACATAGTACAAAAGAGTAGGATAATGCAATATACTTTGCAAAGTAATGTGTGCAGTGTACTGATATCAGAGAATAGTAATAAAACAAATATATATAGCACACTGATTTCAGAGAGAGAGAAATTATAATATTACAAAAGTTAAGCTACAGTATGTATATAGACTGATTTTAGGCATAGATGCCTTATAAAGGTATCAGCCTTGCAAAATAGTACCACAGATACTATAATCTACTATCATGATGTCAGGTAATAGCTTTCAAATATTGTGCAATACAATATCTTAACTTCTGCCAGACCTAGCATATTTCCTTTCAGATTTTAAAAATTTGAAGTATTTACCTCATAGTTCATGGTATTCCGTTCAATGGCATGCTCTTCTTCTTCAAACTCTAGCCCTGGAGATAAAACAGCAGATGCCCATATAATGAAAATATTTCACACCATAAAGAACAATTTTCTCATGTTCAGCATTGAGCTACAAAGTTATTCTTTATGAACAACATCAATAATATGTGTATATTTAAGTGAAATCATTAAATATAATATTCAGCAATGATAAGAGAAGACCAAAACCCTTCCGCAGTGCTTATTCTATTTCCTCTGCTCCAATTGCCAGGCTATTAACTGAACCTTACAGCTTCTATTCCCTACTCTCTTTTCTTTACCTCCCAGATAGTAGTTACCCTAGCAACCCCTAGAAAGCTTTATGTCACACTGAAGGGAACATCCATCCGATAACATACAAAAATGTTTTCTGATATGCCACGGGGGGCCATTTACTTACTAATAATTAATCCTTTCAATTAACAACTAGAAGCATCTGTAGCTCTGCTTTAAAGAGGTGACTGGAATATCACAGAGGATGCTTTCCTGCTCTGCTGTTTCAGCAGATGTTCTCAGAGTCAGGTTTTCAATTGTGGAAGGGGATTTATATACTATCATGTTACATCTGCAAATTGTTTCAGGAATTACTGAAATAATCCTGTAATATGGAGCAGCAGGTATCCATATTGGCCCTGGAAAAAAACAGGATACTTTGCAGGCTGTAATAGAATGGTAGGGGCCTGCCATACTTCCTCCTCCCCCCCCCCAACATACACTATTATTTTCCCCCTGTTGTACTAGCTAAGGTCCCTGTGTGTCATCCTAGTTCCCCTGGTAATGAGGGCTTAGGGATCTCTTAATTTCTGAAGGGTTCATGAAGAAGTACTTAGACCCTACAGTGAGAAGTTGGTATGCAGGAGTACAACTGGGACAGGACAAAGAAATCCGACAAAGTGTCCTCACTCTGCTGGTGGGAAGCCAGGACCAAAGGAAGGCACCTGGATCTCACAGTGAGGAGTCACTGGGCGGAAGTTACCTGAGACAGATGATAGGCATCCCTATAGAGCCCCATGAAGGAGGAGGACTAGAATATGTATTGTATATTACAGATCCCAAGAGAAGAGAAACCAGAAGAAGAATATGAAGACCATAGAGACCAGAAGGAAGGTGGTAGAAAAGCTGTGGGATGCCTACAGAGTTTTGTCTGATTTACCCCTGTATGACCTTGCTACTCTGAAGAAATGACAGCAACACATTGTGTTTTTTATTCTGAGACTGGCCTGGACAATGACTTTTGTAGTGTGCCTGAGGGATGAATGAATCAATGCAACCAAAGGAGGAAGAAAGCATCCCATAGATGCCACTTCTTTTTTTTTTTTTAATATTTATTTAGAGTTTCCAAATAACACAACTAATGAAACAGAAACATATAACAACATGTACAATACTAATGGATGACATGAATTATGGGCCACCGGCCATCAAGAAGTAACAGATCCATATACTTACAGCCCATCCCCCCCACTAATCAATAACATTAAGTTCCCCCAGTGATGAGTGCTACACCCCCAGCAATCTCCCACCATTATTATCAGCGAAGCAATTGCGCATCCAAGGTATCCCATTTTTTGAGCAGGCCTCGATAAGACGGATTTTGATTTACATAGGCTTTTTCGCAGGCACGATGAAAACACAACAGACTCCACCAGTATTCCGAATTCAAATTTGCAAAGGTTTTCCAATGACTCATGATTGCCTTCAGCGCTAAACTTAGCATTAGATCAAAAATCGCATAGTCTCGTCGCTCCAGCTCCGGAATTCAAGCTTGAGACTTATATATCACTATCCGGTATGTCAAGGGCGTCCACATCTGCAACAAATGGGTCATTCGCTGCCACACTTGATGCCAATACTTCTTCAATGCGGGGCAGTCATACAACATGTGCGCTAACGTGCCAGCATCTTTTTCGCAAGACCAGCAGCGATTCCCTCCCTGAGCCTGCCACTTGGCAACCTTCACCGGCGTCAGATATGCTCGGTGGGCCAGAAAGTATTGCATTTGTGTAAGCGAAACAGCTCTCGTAATCCGTATTTGCTTGCTCCAGAAATCATTCCACATTCTGGGATTCTCAAGTTCACCCACTTCGGACTCCCACACAAGTTGTGAACCTTTGCACCTTTTCTTCTCCCCATCCCGAAGCATGGCAACGACCTTGGATATTAATTGCACACCCATCATCATCTCCTGTATCTTGTGATGTAGCGGTCGACCGGGGCCAACCAACAGTGGTAGAACCCCAGCTTTGCCCAGACAATGTCTCAACTGACACCACTGGTACATACAACCGGTTGGCAGACAGTATTCCTGCTGTAACGTTAGAAAGGACTTAAACACTTTATTGTGAATTAATTGGCCCAGGTAGACTATGCCTTGTCTCATCCATGTTCCCCAAAAAAAACTGCGCCCTGCAATCTTGAATTTCGGATTTAACCAAATGATGGTTGCTTCAATATACTCATGATCCTCTTCAGCATTCATCAGTAGGACTTGATACGCTTGCTGGGTAGCCCGTATAATCTCATTGTATGCGCCCTGTGGACCCACCTCCGTGCCAATGCGCATCCACAACGGAATTGGCTTGCTCAGTGCCGCTTCAACCCGCAACCACACCGGGTCGCTTGCCGTAATCTCTTCGCCACTCCACCGAGCGCCTTGCCTCAGCAGGGCAGCAACATGATACCAATAGAAATCCGGGAAATGCACTCCCCCACGATTTTTAGGCAACTTTAGTTTCCACACCGCAATTCTTGTTGTTTTGTTACACCATAAAAAAGAGAGCATTAACTTCCCCAACTTAATATAGAATCGCCGCTCAAACAGGATTGGCACCATACTTAGTATATAATTTATCTTAGGTACCATAACCATTTTTATGGTTTCCAACCTGCCCCACCAGGTTAAATTCAACGGGGACCATTTGCTGACATATTCTAGTATAATTCTTTCACACAATGCCTTAGTCTGACTTGATGTATCTTGCATGGTAATTCCATAGGTTACACCCAGATATTTGAAAGAAGAGCTCTCCACCCTAAACGGGTACTGGCTTAATGTCGATAACTGAACGTGAGAATTCAAGGGTATAATCATCGTCTTGGTCAAATTTAGCTTATATCCTGAAATACTCGAATAATCAGCTATTACGTCCAAGACAGCTGCCAGTGAACTGGGTTCCAAAAATAGAAAAAGGTCATCCGCATACGCGGATACCTTACTGTGACAACCAGCCAAGCTTATGCCAGTAATATTCCGCTGCTGTCGAATTTTCAGTATTAATGGTTCAAGAGCTAAGTTAAACAGCAACGGTGATAAGGGGCATCCTTGACTTGCTCCCCTAGTTAGCTTGAACTCAGCCGAAAGCGATCCATTCGCCACCACCCGTGCAGTAGGCTTGGTGTATAGCAGTTCCACACTCTTCAGAAAATTCTCTTGTATTCCGAACCATCTCATTGTTCTAAGAAGAAAAGGAAGCTCGACCCTATCAAAGGCCTTCTCGGCATCCAATGCTAGCCCCACAACCGGCTCCGCAGCTTGTTGTGCTCTCAGCAGTACATGTGCTAGCAGACGCCCATTATCCGTAGTTGATCTTCTGGGCATAAACCCACATTGGTCCGGATCGATTAGCGTCTCTATCACTTTGCCAAGCCGATTGGCCAGTATCTTGGCATATATTTTATAATCAGCATTCAACAAAGATATGGGTCGGTAGTTCTCTATTTTCTGGGGATCCCTCCCCGGCTTAGGGTGAATAACAATCGTGGCTTCTGCTATTGCACCCACATTAGGACACTCTTCCTTAATCCGGGTGTAGTATGTTTGCAGTTCTGGTAACAGTTGCTTGGAGAAAGTCGCGTAGAACTCTACAGGCAAGCCATCCGGTCCACTCGCCTTCCCTTTTTCCAGCTGTCGAATTGCCTGTTGTATCTCCTTGCAGGTGATATCTTCCTCTAGTGACAGCACTTGCTGTTCCGAAAGTTTAGGTCCAACAATCGCGGAGACAAATTTTGAGAAGGCACTTTCATCATGTTCCACCTCCGACTGATATAATGTAGCATAGAATTCTTTACACAACTCCATTATCTCTTCATCTTTCAGCCGCAATTCCCCAGAGAAGTCCTTCAGGCCGGTTATCCGCGTCACTGCCTTTTTAGTTCTCAGCGTGCATGCCAGCAAAGCACTCACCCGATTATTCTCATGGTAATACACACTCTGTCGCGCCTTAATTTGTTTGTCTGTATCCTGATTTAGAATAGAGTTGTATTGATATCTCAGTTTTTGTAGTCGCAAGAAAACAGTCGTATCTTCATGCTTAGCTAAGAGCCTTTCACCCACTCTTATTTCCAATTCCAACTCTGCCAGTCTCCGCTTATCAGCTCTCCTGCGCTGAATATTAAATGATGTCATACGTCCACAAATGCTAGCTTTAAAGGCTTCCCACCAAGCCCACACTGGCGTCTCCAACACCTGGTTGCATCGGAAGTAGTCATCAATTTCCGTCTGCATGGAACTCAAAAATTCTTCATCAGCGAGCCATGATCTATCAAAGTACCATCGTGGCTGGGCTCTCCTTGGTGTCACCAAATCTAAAGTCAATTGAACTGCAGCATGATCCGACACTGTCTTCGCACACAGTTCAGCAGCTGTAATCTGCGGTACTAGTGTCTTAGACACTAAAAAATAGTCAATTCTCGTTTGCGTGTTATGTGGTAAAGAGTAAAACGAGTACTCTCTATCTTTAGGATGTAGAAGCCTCCAAGGATCTACCAGACCCAGTGACTCCATCATACTTTGTAGCACTTTACTGGACTTAGGCTTATGTTGTTGTCTGTATGGAGTGTGGTCCACTAGCGGGTCTTGTATAAGGTTGAAGTCTCCGCCCAGAAGTATGCACGTCGATCCAGTCTCTAGAAGCTCGATTGCTACCTGTTCAAAAAACATTGGATCTTCTTGATTTGGACCATATAGTGTCATCAAAGCATAGGTCTCCCCACTGATCTGCACTTTCGCCTTGGCCCATCTCCCTTCAGGATCTATCTTTGTCTCTTCCACAATCGGCGCCAATGTTTTCCGCACCAGCGTAAGAACCCCATCCTTCTTTTTGTCCGCTGGGACAGCCAATATATTTTGATAAAATTTCCCTCCCACTTTGTAAGATTCTGACAACGAGAGATGAGTTTCTTGTAGGAATACTATGTCCGCCTTTTGCTGCTGGCAATACGTTAATATTTTCTTACGTTTAATGGGATTGGAGATACCCTGTACATTTAGGGTCAGGAACCTTAGTTTGCTGCTAGCCATGATGACTAATATGGATCCCTGTGGTAGTAGCACTCATCACCCACAATCTCACATTCATTTGCACTTGATGGTCATCAACATGCTGAAACTGCCATGTCATCCCACAACCAACAAAAAAAACTTGAACATCTTGCATGGCGAAGCCCATTCTGCCCCCTCTGCAATCAACCCCCATATCACCCCCTCCCCCGACAACCTCAAAGAGCTTTACTTCTCCCCCCTCCTCCATCAGACATCAATGAATACTTATGCATTTCCCATAACTATATGCATCCCAACAGAACATCCAAACATTCACATGTCAGCAATACTATCCCATTAATTAACTTGTGATTAGCAGACCCCTTACACATCCAGAGTTCAGTAGCCACTCTTTGGGTTTTTATGGCTCATCCCTCGATCGCCACTCACAGGACACATCCCCTGACGTTGCTGCAGGCTATGATCCAACATCCATGTGCGTGTGGTCCGACAAAAAGGACCGAAGTGCGTCTCCGTTGTCAAAGGTCTGCGTGGTGTTATTTAGCGTGACACACATTCTCGCCGGATAGAAGAGTCCATATCTAGCCTGTAGTTTCTGCATCAGGGGTCTATAGGCCAAAAGATCCTTATGCCGTTCCACTGTTTTCTTGCTGAGATCCGGGTAGAAGGAAATCCTGTGCCCCTCGAGCTGCAACGATTGCCTCTGTTTTGCTGTTTGAAGAATCTGCAGGACCTGCGGGTATCTTAGCACTTTCATCACAAATGGTCGCGGTTGCTGCGCGTGGTTCGTTGTATGGGAGGGAACCCGGTAAGCCCGCTCTAGTTCAAAAGGAGTAGTAAAATTAATTTGCAAAAGTTCTGGTATAAGCTTCTCTAGATATATAATAGGGTCAGCCCCCTCCCGACCCTCCGGTATGCCAGTGATTCTGATGTTATTTTGTCGGGCCCGATTGCTTTGGTCCTCCATTTGGATTTCCAGCGCAGCAACCTGCTTGGCCAGAGGGCCCACCTGAATCAGCATATTCTCATGTTTGGTAATCTCTGTCTCCACTCTAGATATGCGTCCAGACAGATCTTGTAGTTTCTCTTTCACCTCCTGCACATCTACTTGCAGCTGAGTTAGCGTTGCGGTGCTAGTAGTTATCATCTCCTTGACAGATCTTAACTCAAGCAGAATCTCCCGGACGCCTTCAGCCGATTCCTTCTCCAGCGCCATTTTCTGCAGGGATGATGTCTCTTGTTTCGCGCGTTTAACTGCTTGCCCTGCTGCTTGATGAAATTCCAGCCTAGCAGGTTTTAGAGATGGCATTGTCTTGTTATCACCCGTGAGATACGAACCGCTACACAGTCAAATGGAGGGGGAGAGGGTCAGGATTCTACAATCAGGGTAGGAGCCACACTTTCAGGCAGCCATCTCCCTTCGCGGCAAGCTCCGTCCCCCCATAGATGCCACTTCAATACAGAGCCTTATAAGACCCAGGAGAATCTACAAGGGCATCCCACAGAAGCACTGTCAAGTCCTTGGTACACTTTCCTCTGACATTTTGCAGCTGAGGCATTAGCAATTTCAAGTATTTTTAGTAGCAATGGGTACGATTTTTTATGTTTTTGTTTTTTAAACTATCATTAAAATCATCTATAGTACCTGAAGATTGAAGAATGGCCAGCGTAACACCAAATTTTAAAAAGGGTTCCAGGGGTGAACCAGAAACTACAGAATGGTGAGCCCAAGGCTAGTCCCAAGAAAAATGGTAGAAACCATTATAAAGAACAAAATGACTGAACATATCATGGTTTAATCAGACAATGCAAACATGGATTTAGCCAAGGGAAGCTTTGCCTCATCAATCTGCTACTCTTTTTTGAAGGTATGAATGAACAGAGAAAATTGAGCGAGTGGATATAGTGCATATGAACTTTCAGAAACCCTTTGATAGTAGGGATGTGCATTTGCTTGAAATGACATGGGAAATATCAACAACATTTCCTATGTCATTCATATCATTTTTAAACTGAACACAACATTAAAAAAAATCCAAAATTCTACTTTCCCCCATCCTCCTCCCTAATATCATCACAAGCAGGTTGGCTTCACACCAGTAACCACTGAGTTAGAAGGCAGGCATCTTGCAGGAAGAGCTATTATGTCTCTAAGGGGGGATGGCTCTATCCAACCTACTCGTAATTGTGGGTATGATACAGCAAGCTGCGCTACCCCTGTGTGTTACCAGCTGCAAAACTCTTTTCTCTTATACACCTGCAGGTGGCAACCAGAAGTATGAGAGAAGGATGGGAGGGTAAGGGCTTGTATGTGTTTTAAGTATGTATACAGGTACCCAGCAGTGTCCTCAGAGCCCATTTTAGCCTGTAGACAGTAACAAGGGACCTGGTTCTTGGCATTAGTGCCTGACAGCTCCAATGTATGCTGTGCACCCAGGCAAATAGAACAGCATTGTTAGAGCACACATAAAAGACGTCAACTATTCTTTTTCTGAAAGGAAGCTGCAAAAAGCTAGGGACTTTGATAGGTCTCACTCATTTACTTCAACCAGGGCCGGCCCGTCCATTGAGCGAGAATGTTTTTTGCACAGGGCCCCGCGTTTCAGGGGGCCCCGCGCAAAAAACATTCTGATCCTAAAGTCAAATTAAAAAAAAAAAAAAAGCTGTCTTCTCCCGCTGCCGGGGCCGCCGCAGCAGAATCGAGTGTGCCGCGGGGCCCCCCTGCCCAGCAGAGCCTGCCCTCCCCTGTATCCGCTCTCTCGTACGGCTGCCTGCAATCTCACATGCCGACTTTCAGAGCGCGAGGGGAGAGTTTCTCCCTCGCTGCTCTGTTAAGCCCGCGGGGGCTGATGGGAAGTTCCCATCAGCCCACGCGGGCTTAACAGAGCTGCGAAAGGGAAACTAGTCCCTTCGCGCTCTGAAAGCCGGCGCGTGAGACTGCAGGCAGCTGTACGAGAGAGCGGATACAGGGGAGGGCAGGCTCTGCTGGGCAGGGGGGGCCCCGCGGCACACTCGATTCTGCCGCGGCGGCCCCAGCAGCGGGAGAAGACAGCTTTTTAAAAAAAACAATTTTGGCTGGGCTGAGCTGAGCTGAGCTGGGCTGGGGGGGGGGTTAGGGGGGTTAGGAGTGCTGATGGGCTATGGGAGGCTATGGGGGCTGGTGGGGTTAGGAGTGCTGATGGGCTGGGGGGGTTAGGAGTGCTGATGGGCTATGGGGAGGAGGGAGGGGTTAGGAGTGGTGATGGGCTATGGGGAGGCTGGGGGGGGTTAGGAGTGGTGATGGGCTATGGGGAGGCTGGGGGGGTTAGGAGTGGTGATGGGCTATGGGGAGACTGGGGGGGTTAGGAGTGCTGATGGGCTATGGGGAGGCTGGGGGGGGTTCGGGGTGGTGATGGGCTATGGGGCTGGGGGGGTTAGGAGTGGTGATGGGCTATGGGGAGGCTGGGGGGGGTTAGGAGTGGTGATGGGCTATGGGGAGGCTGGGGGGGATTCGGAGTGGTGATGGGCTATGGGGAGGCTGGGGGGGTTAGGAGTGGTGATGGGCTATGGGGGGCTGGGGGGTTAGGACTGCTAATGGGCTATGGGGGGCTTAAACTAAAAATTGGGTGATGGGGGATTAGGATTGGAAATGGGCTGGTGGGATTAGGACTGGGAGTGGGCTGATGGGGAGGTTAGGACTGGTAATGGGGTCTGGGGGGGCTTAAACTGAAAATTGGGTGATGGGGATTAGGACGAAATGGGCTGATGGGGTGGTTAACACTGGAGGTGGGCTGATGGGGTTAGTAATGGTAATGGGCTGTTGGCTGATGGGGGGTCAGGACTGGTAATGGGCTATGGGGGGCTCGGACAGGAAATGGGCTGATGGGGCGGGGTTAGGACTTGAGGTGGGCTGATGGGGTTAGGACTGGTACTGGGCTGTGGGCTGTTGGGGGGGTTAGAACTGGTAATGGGCTATGGGGGAGTTAAGACTGGTAATGGGCTGTTGGCTGATGGGGGCTGTCTGGTAATGGGCTATGGGGGGTTAGGACTGATAATGGGCTATGGGGGGGCTAGGACAGGAAATGGGCTGATGGGGAGGGGTTAGGACTTGAGGTGGGCTGATGGGGTTAGGACTGGTAATGGGCTGTGGGCTGATGGGGGGGTTAGGACTGGCAATGGGCTATGGGGGGCTGACTGGAAATGGGTTGATGGGGTTAGGACTGGAAGTGGGTTGATGGGGGGGCTAGGACTGGTATTGGGTTGGGGGGTTGCTAGGACTGGAAATGGGCTGATGGAGGGCTAGGACTGGAAATGGGCTGATGCAGGGACTAGAAGGGAATGGATGCTGGGTGAGGCTGGAACTAGAAGTGAGCTGATGTTGTGGAGGATTAGAATGGGATGGGGCTGGGAGAGTAAAATGGAGAGGGGAAAAATATTTTGTGTGGGAGGGATAAAAAATCTACAATTGGCCTGGTATTGGGAGAGTAAGTGGGGATTGAGGATGGAGGGGTAAAATTTGAGTGGATGAAATAGGAATGAGGAAAGAGCAAAAGGAGAAAGATTAGTATGTTAAAGCAGATGTAGAGAGAGAGAATGGAAAAAAAAACTAGAAGAGAGAAGAAAGGACAAATGGACAGCAGATGATGGAGAGTTAGCAGAAAACATGAAGAAACCAGAAGAAAGTGGCTGGAGCAATTGCAACTGAAAAAAAAAATGCACAAAAGGTAGAAAGATATCTCTTTATTTTGAATTTATTAACTGGAATATGAAAGCTCTGGGAAATGTGCATCATTAACGTCTGCGCTTTGTTTGGTACAAGAGGAAATTAATTTATAGTTTTATTTCAACAGTGTTGTTGTACATTCCAAGTTTGGCTTTTGGTGTTCCCAGTTTAATTATTGCCTTCCTGTTTCTAAATTGTGATTCCTTGTTTGGTGATGGTCTATGTTCTGCATGTGTAACTGAGCTGAGGTATTCTGTTTATGTAATTCCTATTTGACATTGCCACTTGTTCTCTTTCCCCAGTAGGTCATGTATTGTTGTTCTCTGAAATGTATTGGTTTAATATTTGCAGTGTTGCCTATTGATAGGTAGGGTATGGTGCTTTGTGAGTCCTGGTAGTGCTGTTAGGATACGGCGGGTTTGCTATTGGTTCTAAATGGGCAGTGTTTGTAGCAGTTCCTAATGTGCCTGGCGGTTGGCACTGGATTATAGTAATGTAGAAATCTTTTAGTCCGTCTTTATCCATACACTCATTAAGAGACATGTTTACTAAAAGTTAGTGTATGTTAGCATTATGCAAATATTTATGCAAATAAGGCCACTTATGCAAATGAGGCCCCGCACCGAGTCTCCGCACATGGCCCCGCACCCCCTTTGGGCCGCCCCTGACTTCAACAGGTACCAAAGTTCCACCAATTGAACGATGACTGAGAAAAATCATATTGCCAAAGCTGTTGCCCCATTACAGCTTCTGCCTCAGTCCAGAGAGTCTCATGCCAGTTGAAGTATTGGTTCCATGTGCAGGATACCTGATAGCTTAAGCCCTTATGAAACAAGTAGAGGAGCTCAGAGAAAAGGTGGCAAGGCTGAGAAGCATTCAGGATAGCGAGAAGTACATTGATAAGATGCTTCTTGAAACATCCAAGCTCTCCAATAGAGGAAAAGATGAGAGGATACAGAATGAAGAGAGTTGGACATGAGTCACCAGAGCCTGTAGAATCAACAATCCAATTCCTCCATTCCTTGAACTGAAGAACCAATATGCAGCCCTGGAACTGGAATAGATAAAAGTATCCCAGGCAAAGGAAGAATCAGAGCTCAATTATCCCAAAGCTGCGGAATCACTGAGCACAAAGAAGCAAAGGGTGGTGGTTGGTGACTCTCTTCTGAGGGGTACTGAGGCATCCATCTGCTGACCAGACTTGATGTCCAGAGAGGTCTGTTGTCTTCCAGGTGCCAAAATATGAGATATTATGGAGAATTTGCCGAGAATCATCAAGTCTACTGACTATTACCCGATATTGCTCATCCATGTCAGCACAAATGATACTGCTAAGTAACCCTCTGAGTGTATCAAAGGTGACTTCATGGCTCTGGGACAGAGGGTGAAGCAGACAGGTGAGCAGGTTGTGTTCACCTCAGTCCTCCCTGTTGAGGGTAAAGGCCGAGACAAAGAAGCTCGTATCCTGGAAATGAATGCATGACTGCGTGGATAGTGTCGTCAAGAGCATTCTGGTTTCCTGGACCATGGGATGAGGATCCAAGTGCTGCAGAGCAGAGATGGCATCCATCTGTCCAAGAAGGGTCAAAGTATATTTTGCAGCAGACTGGCTACCCTACTGAAGAAGGCTTTAAACTAGATTTGATGGGGTTGGGTGAAGAAAGCCCCAGGCTAAAGAGTCCTAACCTCTTTAGCCTTTTCTCATAGGAGTCTTTTCATCCCCTTTATCATTTTGGCCGCCCTTCTCTGTATATTTTTGAATGTTGCTATATATTTTTTGAGATGCACAGACTAGAATCTCACACAATACTCAAGGTGCAGTCATACCATGGAGTGATGCAGAGGCAGTATGATATGCTTTATTTTATATTCATTTCCTAATGATTCCTAACATTGTTTGCTAGGTAGACAGATTCTATGCTGTGTATTACAGGGGCATAAAGCATTGATTTCCCCATTTTAATAATGGTTTATGGACTTTTCCTTCAGGAACCTACCCAAACCTCTTTTAAACCCAGCCACACTATTAGCTTTTACAACATCCTCCAGCAACAAATTCCAGAGTTTCATTATACAGTGAATGAAAAAATATTTTCTCGTATTAATCTTAAATGTGCTACATTGTAGCTTTATTGCAGGTCCCCTAGTCTTTCTACCTTTTTGAAGGAGTAAACAACCGATCTACATTTACCCATTCCACTCCACTCATTATTTTGTAGACCTCTATCATATCTCTCCTCGGCCATCTCTTTTCCAAGTTGAAGAGCCCTAATCTTTTAAGCCTTTACTTGTAGGGGTATCCTTCCATCCCTTTTTTCATTTTGGTTGCTATTCCCTATACCTTTTCTATTTCTTCTATATCCTTTTAAAGATATGGCAACCAGAACTACACAAAATATTTGAGGTGCGGTTGCACCATGGAGCGATACAGAGGCATTATAATATACTTAGGTTCTATACAGAGGCATTATAATATACCTGGGTTTTATTTACTTCCTTATGATTTCTAGTATTCTAAATGCTTTCTTGGCCACTTATCCATGATGACACCTAGATCCTCTTGCTGGTTAGTAATTCCTATTGCGGAACCTTGCATCATGTACCTGTAGTTTGGGTTGTTGTTCCCTAAGAGGCCTGGGCTGGGGGGACACTTAAAACCTGGACAGGGCCAGATTGGACCCAATTCCACAACCGCAGGAGCTATATGTACCCGTTATTGCAGAATCAAGCAGATAGATGGCCTGGCATGCACCCGATTCTCTGGAGGGAGACGTCCCGGAGCCTGCCCATCCCCACCTCTGAATGATCTCCGGCTGGTGTGCCAGTGAAGTGACATTCCATCGCCATGGCACTTAGATGTCCAGCCAGCAGCACAGAAACGCAGGCCTGACAGTGGCACCCGCTCAATGCTGTTGAATCATCAGTGGAGACCCAGAAAGGCATGCTGTGCTCGCAAGCTCCTACCGAAGTCAATGCCAGTGGATGCTGCGTGCTGCAGACCGCCAACGGTGTAGCTGTCTGCACCTATTCTACCATCGGGGTAGAATAGGCTGGCCGTCCAAGTTGTCACTGGGGTACATACAGAGGCCCTTTCTGAATGGCCTCTGTACGTCCCAGCACCTGGCCACATCCCTGCTCTGCTCCCACTCTGCCTCCGCACTGCCCCTCTCATCCATGCCCTGCACTTCCCGTACAAACACTGTGTACGTGTGGGGAGTGCTGGCAACGGAATCCGGTTTCGGAGCTGAGCACGGGTTGGACATCGAGCCCGCAAGACCAACCCTGCTATTCATTCCATGGAATGCCTCCCTAAATGCATAACTTTGCACTTGTCCACATTAAATTTCATCTACTATTTGAAAGCCCAGTCTCTCAATTTTTCAAGTTCCTCTTGCAATATTTCACAATCCTCTTATGTTTTAACAACTTTGAATGATTTTGTGTCATCTGTAAATTTGATCACCTCATTTGCTCCCATTTCCAGGTCATTTATGAATATGTTAAAAGCAGCGAGCCCAGAACAGATCTCCAGGGACTCCACTGTTCATCTTTCTCCATTGTGAAAACTGGCCATTTAGCCCTACTGTCTGTTTCCTATCTTTTAACCAATTCCCAATCCATAATAGTACACTGCTTCCTACTGCATGACTTTTTAATTTCCTCAAGAATCTCTCATGAGGGGCCTTGTCAAAGACTTTCTGAAAATCCAGATATACTATATCAGCAGCTCACATTTATCTATCTGTTGATTTACTTTGTATTGTCGTTTTACAGTGGTTCTGCTGGAGAAATATATTGAAATGAAATTGATCCTTTTAGCAATATCACTAATATGGACAGTAAAAATAGTATGGAAAAAAGGCATATATACAACCAACACAAGAAGAGGACTAACCGCAAGTTGAACAAGCAAAACACACAAAGATGAACAAAGCTGGCAAATTCGAAGACTGAAGATTGAGAAAAGTCACAAATAGAAAACATAAAAACATTGGAAGACAGTTGACAAATAAATCTACATATAATAACAATTATATTAAGAGACACCACACAATAAATTTAAAAAGCACAAAAATCTTAATGTAACACACTTAAAAAACATGTCAAAAGTATGGTGGTCATATCACAAGTTCACTCAGAGATGTTAGATAGTATTGTAGTGGTACATACAGACTCTTCATACAAAGATCAATCAGTGTATAGAAACACATCAAATAGCTGCTCAATTAAATATTTTACTGTTTCGTTTTTCACATGTTTTTTCCTTTGAACACCTGCATTATACTGCATGAGCCACAACTAAATTACTTATGAGTTCAAAGTCAAGTTTGGTGAACAAATGTACATGATAACATACATATATATTTCCAGAGGAACTGAACTCTCTCCCTTTAACACAAATATTCTGCATTTACCATTGTGTCGTCCTTTTGGAACCACTGGATTTCCATTTCTGTAAAGAAAAAGAAACACAACACTGTAAAATAAAGAAGCTAAGGGCTCCTTTCACTAAACTATGGTAAAAATTTGCAATTTCTGCACAGTGATTTCAAAATTTAATATGCGCTGACTACAAAGCTTGTGTTGGGGGCATGTCTAGTATCTTTGCATTCAGTTAACACAGAGAAAAAAATATATACTACATGTTAACTACATTGCAGGTAATGCGCATAATGCCATCTACTGAGGTGGTGTTAAGTGAACGCGTCATCTGTTGCAGTAACAGTTAACACGTATTAAGATGCCATGCATTAACTGCAAGGCACAATCCATGCCCATTCCTGCCTCTTTCCACACTATGGGGATCATTCTGAACAGTGAATAGCGGGGATGTACGTCCAGTTTGGACGTACCACCCTCGCTGGGAGGGTATTTTGCATCAATAGTTCCCCGCACACACAGGGCTTTTGTGTGGGGAACTCCGGACAGGGGTGGGAGGGGGCGGTGACTGGGTGGAGAGTGGGTGGAGTGAGGGTAGGCTTCACAACCAGGACATACAGAGCTAATTGAGGTCACGGCCTTGTATGTCCAAAGCAGACAGGTTAGACATGGGACTTCTTCCCCTCGGAGGTGGAATATGTCCCAGCAGGAACTGGCCTGGGCAGCCAAACCAAAAAGGAGGATCCGCTGCAGGAAGGCCCCCACTGCCTGATCCCGGCCCTGGCAGACCCCGCTGAAGGTCAGGCAGCAGGGAGCAGTGAGTGTGATCGCTGGCAGGCTTTGCAAGCTCCTGTTGTGCATCCTGGTGCCATGGCGGTACGACCACCGCACCGGCACAGAAGCAGGAGCCCTTTGCGGGGAGGACAGGCAGGCACTTGGACATCGGCCGGCACAGAATGCTGCTCATGCCAGCCCATTCAAGGGCCTTGATTCTGCAACCACGGGAACATATAGCTCCCATGGTTACAGAATCGGATATATCTGGGGCCATACAGTTTCTGCACTTCCGGACAGCCTAGACGTGCAGAGATCAAAATCGGCTTCTATGTACTTAGGGGCACATTTAGTAAATTGTGCTAATGGTTAGTGTGAGGTCTGCACAATGCAAAGTGTGCTGTGGTACCCATTACCATGCATTAAAATTCAGCTGCAGTAAAATGCCCATACTAACTTCTTAGCATGGGTTGCAGCAAAGACTGGTAGGTTCAGGGGCAGAGTGTGCACATTGCAGTTAGTGTGAGCATCCTTAGTAGACACTAACTACCAATGTAGACCAGGTGCCCTTATCACCACCTCAACAGACAGCGTTAAGTGCATCCACATTAATCATGGCAAACTACTTAGTGCAGGGGTGGCACCGGACCCAGGCTAACTGCATGGAGACATGCCATGCATATATCCATTTACTGGCATGCATCTGGTGCCACCCCTGCACTAAGTTTTGCTACTTAACGTGCGATAAACTACTGCATTTTCGCAAACATTCTTTTTAGTTTGCTAATTTACACTTATGGGACAATGCAGAAAGACTAACATGCACCCTTTGCTTGCAGATAACGCAACTCAGGCTCTCAAAACATACCTTTTCCGCCAATATTTCCCAGACAGCAACTGAACCAGATATCCCCTCCAAGAAATAACCCAATCTAGAAATGCCCGCACACTGCAGTGTAGATAGATTATGTATATAGTTAACCCAGTTATCCAAGTTTGTACTCCTGTTCAATGTAAAACCTGACAGTTTGTCGTAATGGTCATTTTGTTATGATGTAAACCGCGCTGATTCTAAATAGCGCGGTATATAAGAAACTGTAATAAATAAATAAATAACTTAAACACACAAGTTCCACCATGCGAAGTGCAGAAAGAGCTTGACACGCACGTAAAAAGGGAGCAAAAGTATGTGCACACAGCAGCGCCAAGCATATTTAAATTATATGCAAATGAGCTATGCATATTAAAATAAGATGGTAATAATGTCTGTGACCAATGCAGAGAAACACATAGAAGATTACATAACCAGCAAGAGCACCAATATCTCTATACCTGTTCTGAGTTGACTTAAATATCTTGCGCTTGTAGGGAAAGACTGTTTCAGGGTGTGTACCGGTGAACAGTTACCTTCAACAAGAAAATTTTCTGCATGGATCTTTCAGCGTATAGGCAAAGGTTCGGCATTCAAAAACAAATGTATTTTGCTTCTTATCCTTGTGTGTTTTTTGGACTCACTTATATCATTAATTCTATTTACTGTTAGGTCTTTTTCTGATTTCATAAAAAATATTTTTGGGCGAAATAGTATTGATTATTATGGGTTGAGTTCCAAAAGAACCTGTACGTTGTGTGCACATAACATGAGCATTTGACATTTACGCATATGCATACATGGCCACTTGTAGCACATATGTTATTTGCACATACGTTTGCTTCTCTCCTTTCAACTTTATGCCAAAGATTTGCACACAGCTCATTTGCATTCATGTCCTTTGCTGCATACCAGCTCTGAATTTTGTGTTATTGGCACACTACAAAAACACATACACAGGTAATAGCACATGACCTCAGTGCCAGCTTTCTGCATCAGCATATGTTTGCAAATTTACAAGTGGAGGCCAATTCCATATGGTGGACACCTGGGCCATGAGGATGGCTAAAACTTGAGTGGGGCCAAGATGTACCCGATTCCGCAACCATAGGAGATAGACACAGCCACGAATGCAGAATCAGGCACCTAGATGTCTCGGCGTGCACCGTATCCCACTACAGGGTACTTCCCTGTGCTGCCAATCCACATCACACAGCGCTCCAGCTGGCGTGCCGGTGCATTGATGTACTGTCGCCATGGTGCTGAGATATGTCCAGTCGGAGGTGGTGAATGCCCGGTGCTGGAGCGGCCCCAGCACACCACTGTCCGATGCTTGGTGGTGGACCCCCAAGGCCTAGATCAGGTGGCGGGAGCTCTCCCATGGTGGTGATCCTGACTTATATAACGAAATTGCTTAAAAATACATAACTTAGTAAAACTTCTTAGAGGTCCTTTTATTAAAGAATTGCAAATTAGTGTGAGCACTGGTGACAGAATCGGCTTTCGGGGCTGAGCATGGGTTGGACGTCCAGCCCATACGTCCAACTCCCCATTCGCCCCACGGAATTCCCCCCTACGTGTCAAGCTACTGCAATAACTGTTACTATGACTATGCACTAACAGTTCACACTAATTTGCTAATTCTTTAGTAAAAGGGCCTCTAAGAAGTTTTACTAAGTTATATATTTTTAAACAATTGTGTTATATAAGTCAGGAAACCTGATGCTTTAATTCAATGATATTGTACGATATTTGTTTTAATGTAAGGCGGAACAGCAAACGTGAGAAATAAAATAAGTAAATACATTTGTTTGGTTTTACAATCTTCAAAGATTACAGGTGAGGGTTACGTGAGTATGGCCCCTTCATGGTGCCTCTGACTTCTTTCATGGCAGAATGCTGCAGAAATTTTCCATTATCTTCAACAGTCCCAATTACTTGGTCTTCCCACCATCCAGATACTAACCAGACTTGATGCTGCTTAATTTCAAAGACCTAATTCTTCCAGACCAATGTTGCTGGAGAATTTATCTACTCATTGGTTCACAATTAAATCTTTCTGGTATGTAACAACATAAAAGGCTTGTCTATCGGTACTTCTTGTGTGTGTTATTTTCCCAGTATGCCATGGAACATTAACAACACTTTTGGGTCTTTAATGGCCAGTAAGTGCATTCTTGATCCATCACTCATAGAAATTTGTTATTTTCTGAACAAAATTTGCAATATAAGGCCTTTGGTTGGGTTGTCTTTATGGAAGAAGACTGTCCAGCTGCGACAAGTAGCATACTGTACCTCAACTTTCAAATTCAAATGAAATTAAGTTGCTTTCATATGCCATGCTATAATTCAAGTTCTAAAAGTACTGGAAAAATATTCTGAAACCTTTCCTCCTATGCTGATTGTTTTGGTAACATGAAACTTTTACATAATCACCGTGAAGAAAACAAATGAGAAAAATATCCCATTCGGTGGTAGGATAACTAGGGCAAGTCTGAATTTGGGTCAAGATACTGTAGACTGACTTATTTCCTAAAAGAAGTCTTCTTAAACCCATTTTCTGTAAGTCCTAGATAAGCTACTCTAGCTCTTATCACACTACAAGACTTTGCTTAGTTCTCGTGATTTCTGAGCCTTCCAATGATGACTCCCTAAGGATTCATGTGCAATTACTTTGTTACGTTAACACGTCATAAACCTTAGTTAAATCATTAACTTTTTTGGAAGACTGACTATCTGCTACCACAACTAACAACTGTTCAGTAAAGACTTTACTGTATTTAGGCTCTTGACAACCTTAATGACTACAGCCCTCATCTTACCTAGGAGAAAAAGGCTGAATATTTCACAATGACTGGAGATGGCAGTGTTTTACCAAACAGAATGATGGAAGAACTTTAAAAAAAAATCCAGCTCTGTCCCAGGGAATATATGCTGCCATTTGAATTAAACAGCACAATCTGTTTCAGGACTGTCTATACTAGTATACGGTATGATCCCCTTCCCTCATTCCTATTCTTTGCCCAGAACAGGAACACTGCATTGCTTATAATGATAGAAATCCTTTTTTCTCAAACGCACTAATTTTAATTTTGCATACCTTTTGGGCACCGTACTGTTTGCCTTTAATGTAGGGGGGATATTCAAAGGACTGCACTTAAAAACAAAAACAAGAAAACCCCGATGTAAATATAGCTCAGTAGAATATTCAGGGGCACTAACATGATTCGTGCTGCTGGATATCCTCGGGTGCCTCCGTTGCCGGGAGAATTCTGGGTGGCACATATTGCTAACCCGGCAGCAGCAATATTGAGCCATTGACCAGTTAGCGACACATGGCAAAAGTCAGAAGCAGGAAATACTGGCCTAACTTTCACTGCAGAAGTTAACCAGACAGTGCTGCCCAGTTTGCTTGGCGGCAATCCGGGCAACCTGGAAATTCAATGCCAGAGCCCTGATATGGCCCCGGCATTGAATATCCGGGTTTAAAGTTCAGTGCCAGTGGCTAGCTGCTGTGAAGAGTGCTAGCTGCAAGTGCTGAATATTGGACCCTATATTTTAAAATTACTAATAGGTATAAAAATGCAGTCAATATCCTCTTCCAGAGACCAAGAATCCTAATATTATGCTGTCTTCGGAAAAGTTTCTGAAGGTTAATAATATTACTAGAGTTAGTGGGTTCCATCCCTTAGGAACACAGAGACAGAAAAATGGAAGCAAAAAAAGTCCACATGGCCTATCTAATCTGCCCTTCCATATCAACTACAATAGCCCCCTTTTTTCCTTTAGAGATCATCCGTGTTGGTTCCATGCATTTTGAATTCAGACACTGTCCTCATCTCCATCACCTCCACTGGCAGACTATTCCATGCATCTACCACTCTTTCTGTAAAAAAAATATTTACGCATATTATTCCTGAGTCTATCGCCTTTCACCCTTATCCTATGTCCCCTTGTAGAAGAGCTTGCCATCAATTGAAAGAGACCCGCCTGTGCATTTATGCCACAGAGACATTCCTCTAAGGCATATATATTAAGATCTTGAAGTCTGTCCTCATATGCTTCATAATGAAGACCACTAACCATTTTAGTAGCCACCTTCAGCACCGACTCCAGCCTGCTTATATCATTTTGAAGGTGCGGTCTCCAGAATTGCACACAATACTCCAAATGAGATTGCACCAGAGACTTATTCAGAGGCATTATCACCACCTTTTTTCTGCTGGCCATTCCTCTCCCTATATACCCAAGCATCCTTCTGACTTTTGCAGTCACATTAAATTTCAGATGCCAAATTCTAGACTATTCTTCAAGCTTAGCTAGATCCCTCCTCATATTATCTACTCCTTCCTGGGTGTCTACTCTATTGCAGATTTTGGTATCATCTGCAAAACAGCAAACTTTACCCGACAGCCCTTCTGCAATATCATTGACAAAGAAGTTAAAAAGAATCAGACCAAGGACATATCCCTGCAGCACACCACTGATAACCTCCTTCTCTTCAGAATAAGCTCCATTTACCTGTACCTTTTATCGCCTCCCACTCAACCAATTTCTAACCCAATCAATAACTTTAGGGTCCATTCCTAGGGTGCTCTGTTTGTTTATTTGTCACCTGTGTGGAATGGTGTCAAAGGCTTTACTGAAATCTAAGTACACCATATCTAGGACTCTTGCTTGTTCTACTCCCTGGTCACCCAGTCAGAGAAATCAATCAGATTTGTCTGACAAGACCTGCCTCTGGTGAATCCATGCTGCCTTGGATCCTGCAATCCATTGGACTCTATTCTCTCTTTTAGTAGCCTTTCCAATAATTTTCTAACCATAGAGGTCAGACTAACTGAAAAATGTCTTATCCACTCATTTTATTGAATTGGCTATTTCTTCTTTTTATATCTTTGCTTTTCTGACTACTTTGCTAGCTTCTCGAAGTTTTTCCAAATATATATATGCCTGTCTTTCTCTCTCTATGATCTCTTGTATTTCCTGAAGGACTCCTTCTTTTTCTTCACCTTTTCAGCTACTTCTTTTGAGAACCATAATGGCCTCCTTTTCCTTTTACATTTATTTACCTTTCTAACAAAAAGGTTTGTTGCCCTCAAAGTATCTCCCTTTCAGTTTTGCCAACTGTTTTTCTACATCGTCCAGCTGTTCCCATCCCTCTAACATCTCTTACCCTTACCTGTATGTGTAGTAGTGCTACAGAACAGAGAAGCAGTAGTAGCAGGTTCAAAGTGGCAGGTGCTGGTCTAAAGAATATGCTTTCATCACCTTTTGGGGGTTAGACCTTTCTTAGCTAGAAGACAGAACTGGCTAAATGTCCAGTAGATCACCACAAGAGAGGTAAGTACCTAAACATTAGGGTTTAACTTGAGACATCAATCTTTTTTTTTTCAATGGGGAATGTTTTGTAGTGGAAATTAAATGTGCTTGAGTCAGATATAGAGGACAGTATTAGGAACAGTTTTGAGGAGCTGGATAACAGACATAAATCTGTGGGATGGAAGGGAAAGACTAGTGTTGGCTCAAGTATGGGAATTTATATCCTTTTCTACCTCAGGCCAGAGGGCCACGGGTTTGAATCATGCTAGAGGACAGCAAACATGGGTCGGAAGGACTGGGGTTTCTAGTCCCACAGGTGCTCCTTGTGGCCTTGGGCAAGCCACTTAACCCTCCATTGCCTCAGGTATAAAAACATAGATTGTGAGCCCTTCGGGGACAAGGGAAAAATATATATACAGTATCTGAATGTACACCACTTTGACAGTAGAAAAGCAGTATATAAGCCTAGTTAATTAAAATAATAAATAAATACCTAAATGCATAGAAAGAAAGGTAACTTTGCAGAAGGGATGGGTCAGGTGGGCCTTATCTGTCATCACCTACTATGTCATCCATATACCAAACTAACCATGTGCTGAATTATACAAAATGCCCAATATTTAGCCCTCAACCTTTTTTCTCTTATGTTATGAAAAAATTCTTAGGGGTGATACTCAGAACTTGTTATGCAGTCAGCATCTAGGGCTGACACAATGCTGCTTTCATTAAAAATGTCACCCGATATTCTGTACCTATGTCCAGATTTATTGGAATACCTTGAAAAGAGGCCTGGGGCATCCTGGGGTGAGGTCACAGGTTCTATAGATAGCAGTGACATTCTGTCGTTCTCCCTAGTTCTTTTCCATTTAAGTCCATGGTGGCCACTAAGGAGGTAATTTTATAAACCTTTTTTCACATATATGGAGTGCAATTCTATAATCTCTCATGCTGGCAAAGCACATTGCTTCACAGGTATTTGAAGCCTATTCTATAAAGTAAAGCATTGTGGACTTTATAGAATAGGGGCATACATTGTACCTGAGTCTAGTTGTGACAGTTATGCCTGCTCTAGAACAGCGATAACTGCTTGTGCCTCAAACAGTGAAGTGACACATGTAAGCCATGATATTCTATAACTTACAGTACATATACGGATTTTGGCCCTTCCTGTGCTCTGCCCAGATTCCATCCTCATGTACACCCCGAATCAGAAAATACACGTGATGGGACTTACACACACACTTGCAGAATAACGACCGTCCAAAGTGCGTGCTTGAGTGTGCATTCACCATGTAAGTCCTTCAGAATAAAGACATTTCAAGCATGTAACTGTCAGTCCGCCCTGTATAGAATGAGCCTCTTATAAAAATAAGTCATGGCTAAAAGTACACATAATACAAACAGACATATTTATTTAACTGTTTTATCATTTAGTCAAAGTGGTTTATATTGTAACTTCTTTGGCGGGTTAAATGACTTGCTAAAGGCCACAAGGAATGCTAGTGGGAATTGAACGAGGGTCTGCTTGGTTCCCAAGCCACTGCTCTAACCATCAGGCTACTTCTCCACTCCTTATGTAGCTGTAGATTAAGCATACTCAGGGGAGGAATTAGGGCATACACACATACATTACATGCTGACATTTATATCTGCTCCCAAGCTGATATAAACAGCCAAAGCTGGTGTGATTTCTATATGAGTTAAGCTAGGATTTTATAAAGACGCATTATAAAATAAGCAAAAAATTAGGTACCTTCACCCAATTAACCTAGATGATTTGTTATAAAATTATTCTAGATGAGGCATGGAAATTATGCCTATCCAAAAGCAGCCACAAATGTTAGTGCTTAAAGTACATGTGTACTGTATTTTATAAAATACCCATGTTATGTCCAAACTCTTCCCCTGAGCATGCCTCCTCCACAACTACACACATGCTTGCACCATATGTACTTTATAAGAAGCGTTCGAAATGCATAAATCCGTGTGTTCTGCGTATGAAAAAGGTTAATAAAATAATGCCCTAAATGTATAAGTCCTCCATCTGTGAATTTTCACCAGCACAATGAGGGTAATTGTAGAACTGGGCATCTAGTTTAAGGCACTCAAAACGTGCTTATTTTAAGCCTATTTTATAATGGCAATTATGTGCCTACTTTTCTTTATAAAATAATAGTAGAAGTGGCCACAACCGTGTCTTAAGTTCAGGCATGAACATTTACACCAGTCCTAGCACAGGTGTAAAAGCCTGTGCCTAGATTTTTCACGTACATGCATAAATTATATCATTTTATAATCTACACCTATATTTGTGCGCGCCACCCATATTCTGGCCAAACTTCACTCATGTGCACACCCACACTAAAAGTACATGCCGTACAAACCAAGCATGTACTTTTATGCTACTCGATATTCTACAAGATCCATGGCTCTTATGTGCACAGATATTCCCAGACTTGCATGGGTGCATGGGCACTTTCCCACACGTTCTGGTTGGGTGCCATTCTACAAGTGCATGTGGAAGTGTCCTTCTCATGTTGCGGCATGGCATGGATGGAGCATAGGTGCAGCCTCAAGGGACACATGTATGTTACAGAATAATGAACATGCATCCCTGTGCCCCTATGCCGAATTAGGTGCCACCAGCTATGCCTGCTCTATGGCAGGTGTAACTGAGATGCCTGGCCTATGGTGCATTGGTACACACCTATTTTATAAGATGCACATGCGTGCCTCCCTTTATAAAACAGACATAATATAGGCACGCTGGGATGTGCACCAACACAGGAGATTGCAAAATTATACTCTGAGGGTAATTTTAGAACTCCCTGCATAGTTGATGCATGTCTCTAGCCTAGTTTATAAAAAATATAGGCATATCAGTGTGTCATATGCTGGGCACGTCAGGTAGGGATCGGCGCAGAGGGCACTTCAACATGTGCTTATTGAATGGTACCTGAGCAAAGTGCACATGGAAGTGTCCATGCCCGTGCACAAGTCCAGGAAAATCTAGACTTCTGTGCATAAAATTTGCAGATGTGTCTGCGGCTCCCTTATAAAATCACCCCCTAAGTGGCCACTTAGCACATAAATTACTAAAATATTGACATTTTTGTCCGCACTCGCTCATTATAAAATCATCTTCTAAATGTAGGTTTTTCATCTAGATAGCACTAGGGTAGAGTGAGGCCATTCTGCCAAGTTATATATGTGTGTGTGTAAATACTGTATATATTTGTGATAGTCCAGCACTATCTGTATAGCTAAGCAGTTTAATGTAGTCAACGAGCTAGAAGTATAGAAGCTGAATAGTTCCACTATGGGGATAGCCTGCTAACAAGCCACCTAGGTTAGAGGGCAAGTAGGCACCTATTTTGAGGTCTTTATAAAATACCAGGGGTAAGCTGGCAGAAATCTCAGCTAGACTGAAGCCATGGGCACTTATATCTCCACCCAAACTCCATCCCAGAACATGCCTATATTTGTGGTGTGTAAAGGTATGGGCCATTTTATGCTCAGGAAAAGTTTCTAAGCGTACCCCTTATGGGGTAATTTTGTAGCAGGACACCTATTTTATGTGAACAGGAAGGCACATATGTGACTTCAAGGCACTGACATTACATCTGCTCGGGAGCAGGCATAAATATATTTTATAAAAACTGCATTTAAATTGTGATTCTACCTATGTTCATCCCAAACCCTTCCCCTGTGTATCCCCCATTGTTACAAGTATATACTATCTTGCACTGCATTTAATTTTACTTTTAGACATGATCTAATCTTATAAGAGCCCATTTATGTACGTAAAACAATGTTGTTCACCTGTTACAGGTGTTTTCTCTAGACAACATGATAAACTAGGGATGTGCATTTGTTTAAAATGAAATGGAAACTATCAATCAAATAGTTTCACATAATTTTAATCTGATACATGGTACTGAAAAATCCAAAATTCAGATTTTCACCTCTGTTTCCTCACAAGCCAGGTTGGTCTCAAAGCAGTAACCTTTCGGTTAGAAGGCAGGTATTTTGCTGAAGAGACACCAGAACTGTATGGGAGAAGTGGTTCTAACAAGCATTGCTATATTCCTGCTGATTTTCCTTCCTGTTTCCTGATTGGCCAAAAGTTTGTTTAGTCTGCAGCTCTATGTAAAATGCTAAATAGATTTTGATTCCTGCTGTAGGGATTTACTCCAAAGATTTTTCTTTTTCTATGTTCCTGTGCCAGAAACTATTTAGACATGGTTTGACAGAATTTCTAGCACAAGAACATGGCAAAAGAAAGTTCTTTGGAGCAAATATCTACAGCAGGACTTTACTCATGTGTATTGTTAATCATTTCCCTTAAGAATTCCCTAGTCCTGTTCTGTTTGTCTGTCTTAGCAGATTGTAAGCTCTATAGAGCAGGGACTCTTTTTTATGTGCATTTGTACAGCACTGAATATGACTAGTAGCACTATATAAATGATAAGTAGTAGAATTAATAGTAGATTCACAAGACAAAAGATCCAGTTAGCATTTTACATAGAACTGCACACCAGACAAATTTTGGGCCAATGAGGGAAGAGGAATGACAATCACTAGTAATTGAAGAAATTCGTGCTAAAACCAGCACCTATGGAGATTCGATATACTTATCTTTTAACCAGAAAGTCATTCGTTTGTGACCAGCCTCTGAATGTGAAAAAGAAAAGCTGGTTGTTGTTTTTATTTGCCTGAAACCTTTAGTAACTTTTCAGTTATGTTTTTCACTTGGGCTCTTTGATTAAGAAAATTGCCCTGAAATGAAAATTTATAAAAACAAAACAAAACTCTTCTATTGTGGGTGATCTTCCCACTTGTGTGCTTCACTCAGTCCTGCTTGTTGACAGAAAACCCCCCCCACTGTCTTACATTCAAAAATGTTTTAGAAAATTCTCCTCTACATGTATAGTACATTGATATAAATGTATGAAGGCATATTTAAAGTTCTGACAAGATTCTACACGGAGTGGTGGGTACACCCCTAAAGAAAGACATGGGGAGGGATGACCTGCATGGAGCAGCAGGTGCGCCTGCTCTTGCCGTCATGCTGGTTAGACTAGATGGACCATACTGCTCTTTATCTGCCGTCATATACTATGTTAAGGATGGATATCTTGGTTCCAAATCCGCATGAAGATATATGAACTGCTGAATACCAAACCCATTCTGGCCAGCTCAAAGAATATTTAACTCAGTTTAGTCCTTTTCATAAATTTGCTATAGCCTTTTGATTTTTGACTAGTAATGAGTTAAATGACCACCTCTGAGAATGAACTTACCGTGTTGCTGTGATCTGTATGCACTGACTTGCTGCTTCAAGAATTCTTACAGCATCATCTAGGTACATGTCTTCTGTGCACAGACCACAAAGGGAAAGAATCCGATCCTCAGGTTGCAGGCTGCCTTCCATACTGGCAGGAGAATCTGGCACAATTTCTAGAACATAAATATCTTGCAATTGGCTGCCTGCTCCTCCTGCTAACTTTAACCCTAGGATAAGACAAACACATTGTCCTTATTCAGTTGTTACTAAGGTTACACTGCATAAAGGAACATATTCTTATCCAGTTTTTGTAAGAACCATATTTATTAATCAATTGGATGATTTGGATGGTGCAAATAAATGCAAGTAGTCATTGATAAGAATGAAAAACTAAAAGCCATCTTTTGGGGAAATTATAGTGTACCATGAGTAGGGGCTCATTGATCAAGCCATGTTAGGTGCTTTATGTGTCTTTTAACTCATGCTAATAGCATGGCACTGTGTTGCTAATGCAGTGAGCTAACTTTTAGCATGCACTGATGCCGCTTTAAACACCTAACATGGGAAGTCCTGTTAGGAGTACTGTAAGGGAAGGGGATTTGCAGTTTAGGCAGCAGCTGTTAATGCATGTTAATTCTTAACACAGCAGATAACACCCTGCAGTTAGCTATAACTTCAAAGGTGTAGCAAAATGCATGCTGTGTTGCGTTATTGGCCATGCTGTTAACATGCAGAAGTGATCACTGCTCTATGCTAACCGCACAGTTGCCTCCCACATAGTGCCGGGAACTCCCCTAACAGTTAACGCAGAAGATTTGTACCTAATGCCCCTTAACTTTGACTATTAATGCAGATTATGTCTACAGCATTAGGCCACTTAATGGGTTAATTGTACAACAATTTAGAAAAAAGCATTAATATGATAATTTTTAAATAGTAGAAATTGATAAAGATGAATTAATCTGCAAATGAGTGGAAGAACTGGAGAACTCTATAAATATGCTTCTAGGAGAGCATGTTTATAAGAAGCTATGCAACTGTATATACCTTTGTGAGATATGTAGCACCATATAGGAAAGGGAGGGTCAATCACTTCAAATTACCACAAACTGTGGGCCTGATATCAAGTTGGAGGGCTGATCTTATTAATTTAAATGCCTGCACCAATATTTAAATTAATACATATATTCAGCAACACTATGAGGGTCATTTTGTAAACCACCACCTAAAATTATGTACCATTAAGTGCATACTATAGTGAATTACATGTGTACATGAGCACATAACTGAAGCGGCCACCATTCTGAACCCAATGGTGTGTACTTTCACTGTGGGTGTGCACTTGGGTGAAGTTTGGGCCAGTCGTGGGCAGAACACACAAGTAAATACATAAATTATAAGACACTATAATTTATGCATATTGTTTACTAATCTAGGTGTGGTCTAGGACTGGCGTAAGTGAATGTGCCTTAGATTAGTTAACACATGTATTTGGCCACTTACACTGATATTCTATAAAGAAAAGATGTTGTTGTTCTAAAGTGTTGTCGAGTGGGTGTCAACTCCTGGCGACCCTCTCAATAGTTGACCTAAACTTTGTTCAGTCTTCAGCCAAGCAGCTCATTGTTTATAGAGTGGTATCCATAGCTGCTGTTATTCTATCGATTCATCTCATTGACAGCCTTCCTCATTTACGGTGACCTTCTATCTTGCCAAGAATTATTTCTTTCTCTAATGATCTCTCTCTTTGCATGATGTGTCCAAAGTAACAAAGTCGAAGTCTTGCTATCTGAGCTTCAAGGAAAACTTCAGTTTGATCTCCTCTAGTACTGATTGGTTTGTTTCTCGGGCAGTCCATGATATACACAGTATTCATTGTCAGCACCATAATTCAAAGGCATCAATTTTCTTCCTGTCTATCTTTTTAACTGTCCAACTTTCACATCCATATGACATTATTGAAAATACCATTGCCTGGACAAATCAAATCCTTGTATGGAGAGAGACATCTCTGCTCTTGAAAATCTTGTCTACGTCCTTCATAGCCATTCTACCAAGAGCAATATGTCATGGGATTTCTTGACTGCTAGTCTTTTCTTTATTGATTGTTGATCCAAGTAAGTTAAAGTTGTCAACTATTTCAATTTCTTCTCCTCAATGATGAACTTATTGATTTTGCCAGTTGTCAGGATCTTTGTTTTCTTAATGTTAAGGTGCAGATCAATTTTAAGATTATTGGCCCGATTTTGAACTGGGTGGTGCTATGCTCCACATCGACGCATAGCCCGTCCCCTTTCTGCCTAACCCAGATTTTCAATGCCGGGGTCTTATGTGGCCCCGGCATTGAAAATCCAGATCTTGCCGCACAACCCATAAGCCACAGGAGCTAATTGTGTAGCACCGATTTTCGAAGCTTAGCCCCTGTGCCTTAAAGATAGACAAGGGTTTTCCATGCCTATCTTTAAGGCACAAAGGGCTAAGCGGGTGGCATAAAAAATCAGTACTACCCAGTTAGCCCTTTTCTCCGCCCCCATTCCACCCTGGAACGCCCTTAACATGCCCTCATGCTAACTGCATAGCATCTGGGCACATTAAGAACATATCGGGGATTTTCGAAGGGCACTACCCGTGTAGGTGCCATTCAAAAATCCCAGATAAGGCATTTACATGGGTAAATCGGGCCCTATGTTCCTTGACCTTGAGATGCAAATGTTTCAGATCGTCTTCACTTTCAGCCAGTAATGTGGTATCATCAGCATAGCGAAGGTTGTTGATGAGTCTTCCACCAATCTTCACATCTCAGTTATCTGTATACAATCCTGCTTCTCTGATGATTTGTTCTGCATCTAAAGAGGTAGGGGGAAAGTATGCAGCCTTGTCCTACACCTTTGCTGATTTTAAAGCACTCTGTTTCTCCTAGTTCTGTTTGAACTGTTGCTTCTTGATCAGTATAAAGATTGTGCAAGAGAACTATCAGGTGTTCTGGTATACCCATGCTTCTTAATGTGGCCCAGAGTTTCTCATGGTTTACACAGTCAAAAGCCTTGCTGTAGTCAATAAAACACATATAGATATCCTTTTGGTATCCTTTTGTCTTTTCAAGGATACATCTCACATCCGTGATGATGTCTCTCATTCCTACTTTTCTTTATAAAATAGTCTTGACATAGGTGCATGAAACACCTGTTAACAAGATGGGACTTTATAAAATTAACCTCTTTGGGTCTAATTTTATAAGGAATGGGTGGAAAGTGATGCACTAGTAATGCATGTAGGTCCCTATTTTAAAGGACTTACACATGTGAATGTGCACTTACACACATGATTTTTTTTTAAGTGCTGTCAAGTCAACACTGTTTTTTAAGTGCTGTCAAGTCAACCGATGACAACACCTTAGAAACACCAGCAAGCTTCAGAACATCAAAACACTCCACCAGCAATAGAGCTTTCTCCCTTTATGCTCCCCATCTGTGGAATGAGCTACCCAGCACATTATGTACAATCAAAGACTTACTAGACTTCAGAAAAGTCATAAAGACCCACCTCTTCATGGAACACTATGGTCCCACCTATGAAGAAACAAATCATAAGACCTCACTGGAAGCAACACGATAACCAGGATCTCTCATTGAATCACATCACTCCTCATCAACATAATATCATTCTCCCATATCTCTGTATACAGTTGATAATTTAAATGTATTCATTATAATCCATGAAACCCTCCTAGTTGTAACTCCCTGTTCTATGTAAAGCTCGTTGCTATAACTGTTATATGTAAACCGCTTTGAATTGACGAGAAAGTGGTATATAAAACCCATTAAATAAATAAAGTCAGTGCTGACTCCTGGTGACCCAACAGCCCCTGGGTTTTCTTAGCCAGGTATCACTGGAAGTAGATTGCCAGGCCTTTTCTTCTAAGCAAAGTAATACAAATATCCCTCCAGTGGATTATCTGGGCTATGCACTTCTATTATTGCCCTTCTGGTTCTTAACTATTTATCTTCTTGAGGTCTCAGACTATAACCAGCGCTGGCTACAACGGACAAAGTCCTTAGCCTCAGCACTATATTGCATCAACGACCTCTATCCAGTAGTGTATCAATGTATACAATCTTTTGTTCTATTTTTCTTTACACTCAAATTGTACTCATTTTAACATTTATATTTCCCCGGACGGCGGGGAAAAGCAATCTTATGGTGTTGTGGGGAATCGCAGCTCCTGCATGGCATCCCAGTGCCATGGCAACAGGACGCCATGGCACTGGTGCTCCAGCAGGAGCATGGGAGGGTTGGCTGGGGAGAACGCTGCATATCCCGGCCTGCTGAATCGGGACATGTCGGGCCCATCCAAGTGCCCCAATTCTGCTCCCGCAGAGACGTGTAGCTCTCGCGGGTGAAGAATCGGGGCCAAATCCAGCCCATCCATATTTTGGATGTCTGGACAGGCCAGATGTGCCCCGATCAGAATTGGCCTCTAAATGTTAAATTGAAGGTGTACTTAGGTTTCTCTATTTATAAGTTTCTAATAGTGACATTTTAAAAATGGCTAATTTCCATATGACTCAGTACAACAAACCTAGCTGTCCAGTGTAGTCCTTGATAAGGGTAATAACTGGGATTTCATGTCTGATACTACGCACATGTTCTTCAACTTGGTCAAGATTTGGGATAGCAGGTGAATGTTGTAGCGATGTCACATCTTTACCCTAAGGAGGAAGAGGATACAAAAATGTAATTTCTTCCCCAGGTAAGAACTCAGTAGGGGAATGGTGCACTAGTGTTTCAGGTTTATAATGTGAGAGATTCAGGAAAGCAGTGCTTTAATGCTAGTCTTATCGCATGACGACTCAGGCATAGATTGGCACAATAATGTCATGGTTTTATCACATGAGGGGTTGGCAGAAACGTTATGCAGTAACATTATTGATTTATCATAGGAGAGAGAACCAGGGACATGATTCAGTTATGTACTGGCTTCAGTAAATGTGATTAGCAGGAGAATGATACAATAATGTGGCATTCTTTTTACCCATCTAAAGGCAGCAATTTAAAAATATCTTCCAAAATATTCATACATATGTAATCATGTTCTAAGTGTTATGAAGGAAATTTCTAAAGTGTTTTCTGCATATAGAGTGGCGTTCGATCCATGCCAGTAAATGGACATGTGCATGGCATGTCTCCTTGTCTTTGCTGCAAAAAGCATGGGTGCAGTTCATGCTACCCATTGAAGTGGCAGTAGGTGCATCCATACTAAGTGCCGCATCAATAGAGAGCAGGCGCCAATCACACTCACACTCCCCACGATGCAGACACTACTCAAGCACCACCTATTCTCCGCCCCAACCTCCAGAGCTTGGGTTGCACTTGAGTTCTAGCACGGCTGCATTTCCAGCTTGTGGCACTTTTTACCATGGCATGTACTGAACCCTGTGCTACCTGGTAGTATGCTTTGGTAATTTGCCCAATAGATAGATAGCTACATACATGTATAGATACAAACACTCACATGCATACCCATATGTGTGTGTGATTTGTCCATGGGTGCCACCCTGTGCCTCACCACATCCCTTGCCGGGACAGTTCATATTCCCATATGAGGATCAAGGCATACTTACAAATTTGAAAAACGGTAACTTGCAGCCTGATGAGAATAAGGAGGAGGAAAGGAATTAGAGTCCAGGTAAAATGACTTAATGCTTTCCGAAGGGGGTACCTGGGAGAAGAGCAGGCTTGGAAGGAAATGTCTGGGGAAAAGAAATAATGTTTTCATACAAAGAGGAACATGAAGTGGAAGCATTACGCCTAGGGCAGTGGCTCTCAATCCGGTCCTCAGGATTTCAGGATATCCACAGTAACTATGCATGAGAGATTTGAATGCACTGTATGCAGTCTATGTAAATCTACCTTGTGCAAATTCACTATGATTATTCTGAAAGCCCAACTGGGTGTGTGTGTCCCAAGGACCGAGTTGAAAACCACTGCTCTATATACTTGAAGCAAAGGAGGGAAATCAGAAAAGATGATAGAAATGAGGACAAGAAGACAACATTTCAACAAAGGTAGGAAGGATTCCGGAAGGAAAGGGAGGGGAGCTAAGCAGATAACAAGAGAATGATGGAAATGATGATGACGAAAGGAAGCGGAGGGGGATGTAAAGAGTATGGCAACATAGGATGAGGAAAAGCACAACAACGGGGGGAAAAGGTTAATAGAGGAACAGAAAAAAAGACTGAAAGTGTAATGCTAAAGGAGGGGAGCATGGGTATTTGAGAAGCGAGGCTGGCATTATGGGCAAGCAGTACACAAGCAGTTCTTGCAGCAAAAGCTGAGTGACATCACTGAATTCAGGACATACTATCTAGTGGCCAGGCTCAGGCCTTAGTTGCTTCTCTGGGCCCCAGTGTGCCAAACACGGATCCTAGAGAGAAGTAGAAAAAAGTGAGAAGACTAATAGAAAACCAATCAAATAAGAAGAACGACAGTAAACCAATGGGACAGAGAGGAAGATACCAGGGTGCTGAGTGCTTTTAAAAAAATGTATGCTATAGGTTAAAATCTATATGAAATTGATTGTGTAGTAAGACAGAGCTATGTATCTCATTGCTTTGCCCTGCTGGAAGGAGAGGAGAGAAGGACATATCTAGAAAGATCTTTTAAAAGACTCTCTGTTGTATAATTTCAAGCAAATTTCTTTGTAAACTGCCATATTTCATGGGGGTTCTGTACTTCACGAGTGAGGTTTGACATGGAAATTGCTTGTCTCGTTTTCAGAAAATATGCATGGTGACTACAGGTCTTAGTCTTTAGTCTTTGCTCTGTAGAGAGAACTGGGAGTGGGTACTATGTTTATTCAGAGCAAAGCAGAACCCACCATGAACACAGCAATTGAGCAAAAAAGTCCTGTCATAACTTTAGTCAACAGGTTCCTTAGGTGTCTATGTTGGCGTTATAAAATATCACCATCCTTGCAAAAAATGTTATGTATGGACCATTAGAACTGAGCACACACACATGTTCAAATGTTAGCGATAATTAATACTCAGAACCTCAGTCATCACTCCCAGCACTTTAGAGATTTTGTTAATGCATTTGAAACTGTCCAAATTTTTATCATACTATCCCATTTCAAATTTCAAAGGTCTCATTTCTGTCAGTTCTGAAATTACCAATGGACTACTGAACACAATACTGTACTACTTACCTTGAGCTAAATTATTGCTTCATGCCCCAAAACCGCCATTAATCAATGAAAAACTGTTGCTCCTGCCTGCGCAACCTTATAGTATTGTGCTCGCTGGTCCATCACAACTTTGAGTCAGAGAATTAATAGAAATGGGACAGAGTGATTAAAATTTGAAAAGGGACAGTGTGATAACAATTTGGATTGTTTAAAATGCATTAACAAAAAAATCTTTAAAGTACTGGACTGAAGACCGAAGTTCTGAGCATTAATTACCACTAACATTTAAGGCATGGGCATCTTCAATTCTGATGGTCCCTATATATAAAATTTTTTGCAAGGAGTGTTGATGGTGATATGCAATTCTTTCCTTTCTGAGTGGGAGGATTTGTGTGACCCTTTATAGAACAGGCATAACATAGGCACTTTATTGGAACTTTTCCTTGGGTGTCCTGTTATTTAATAAGAAGCATTTTGATAAGCATTGATTCTCCTGTTACTTTGCTGATAAGCAGCAGAGGAGCATGTCTGGGAGTTATTCTGGGGTTTCTACTACTATTACTACTACTACTACTATTTAGCACTTATAAAGCGCCACGCACGCAGCGCTGCACAGCTAACCTACCAGAGGTGGCTAACAAACAAGAGAGAGTTTCCCTGCCCGTCAGAGTCCTGCTCATCAGAGCTTACAATCTATTTAGAACAGTGCAGAGCATTAGTCAATTCTGGGGAAGATACGGTGTGGTACCGTTTGGTAAAGCTTGGTCTATAGTTTGGTCAAGAACATTAATGGTGGTCAGGGTAGGAAGAGGATGAAAGTCAGGATCTGAATGCAATGGTGAAGAGGTGGGACTTCAATCTGGATTTGAAGAGGGCCAGGGAGGGCGTCTGGTGAACAGATGCAGGTAGGCCATTCCAGGCGTGTGGCGCAGCAAGGTGAAAGGAGCGCAGTCAGGAGTTCGGCATTGAAAGAAGCGATTTGTTAGCGGAGCGCAAAGTTCGAGAGGGGATGTAGGGAGAGATAAGAGATACGAGGTATTGAGGGGCCATAGAGTGAATGCATTTATAGGTCAGCAGGAGAAGCTTGAACTGGATGCGGAATTGGACAGGGAGCCAGTGAAGTGACTTGAGGAGGGGAGTAATGTGGGCATGGCGAGGCTGGCAGAAGATTAGTCGAGCAGCGTGATTTTGTATAGATTGAAGGGGAAGGAGGTGGCTCACGGGGAGACCAGTGAGGAGTAGGTTGCAGTAATTAAGGCGAGAGGAGATTAAGGAGTGGATAAGCGTTTTGGTAGTGTGTTCAGAGAGGAAGGGGCGTATCTTGCTGATGTTACAGAGGAAAAAGCGGCAGGTTTTGGCTACAAGCTGGATATGGGCAGAGAAGGAGAGAGAGGTGTCAAAGATAACCGCTAGATTGCGGGCAGAGGGAACAGGAAGGAGAGTAGATCCATCCACATGGACTGAGAGAGGTAGAAGTGGGAGGGCAGAGTTGGGTGGAAAGACAAGGGGTTCGGTCTTGGCCATGTTCAGTTTCAATCCACGATGAGACATCCAGGCAGCGATGTTGGATAGACAAGCAGAGATCGTGGACTGGATTGCCAGAGAAATATTAGGTGTAGAGAAGTAGATTTGGGAGTCGTCGGCATAGAGATGGCACTGAAAGCTGTGGGAAGAGATAAGCACACCTTGGCCTTGGGTATAGAGGGAGAATAGGAGGGGGCCCAAGACAGATCCCTGGGGAACACCTACCTGGAGCGGGGTAGGGGAGGAGGAGAGGCCACCAGAGCATACACTGAATGAGCGATGGGAGAGGTAGGAGGAGAACCAGGATAGTACGGAGTCCTTGAAGCCCAGTGAGGAGAGGGTGGTGAGGAGAAGGTCGTGATCAATGGTGTCAAAGGCAGCAGAAAGGTCAAGAAGGATGAGGATAGAATAGAGGCCCTTAGATTTATCCAGGAACAGGTCATTGGTGACTTTTGTGAGTGCCGTTTCAGTGGAGTGTAGGGGGCGGAAGCCTGATTGTAGTGGGTCCAGGAGGGCCTGGGAGGTGAGGAAATCGAGGCAGCGGCGGTGAACTGCTCATTCTAATAGTTTGGATATGAAGGGAAGGAGGGAGATGGGTCGATAGTTAGACAGGCACGCACCACACCTAAACAATCAGACTCAGTATGAAAAAGGCTAACCCACCGATCCTTCAAAAGTAATAAGATGTAGATAGACCCTGCTTGAAAAGGTAATAGTGTAAATACAATGTAGATAGTTTCCCCAGTTGTTTCCATGTTGATCTCCCTGTTTATTGTAAAGTTTACAACTCAGAATGCCTGTGTTGTATAGTTGACGTTGAATGTAAACCGCACTGATCTGAAAAGCGCGGTATAGAAGAACTGTTAAATAAATAAATAAAATAAATGTGGGATCAAGTGAGGGTTTCTTGAGGAGAGGCATGACAACAGCATGTTTGAAATCAATGGGGACAGTTGCAGTAGAGAGTGTAAGGTTGAGGATATGAGTGATGGAGGGGACAATGGTGAGGGAGATGGAACGTAGGAGATGGGTGGGGATGGGGTCTGATGGTGGTGGGTTTGGAGGAGGAAAGAAGAAGTGTGGTTTCTTCATCAGAGATCGGGGAAGGAGGAGAGGGTGGCAGGGGAGGAGAGGGTGGCAGGGGGAGTAAGGGTGGGGGAGGAGAAATGGGTGGGAGTATGGATGAGGGAGAAGTGACTCATTGACTAAATGTACCAGCCTCTCACCGAGACAATCACCGAGAACCTCAAACTAATGGTTAAGCATGCAGCTTGAGCTCCCCTAGGGTTGAGCTTGCTCCCACCACCAAACAGATTATCTGTCCAGCACCGCAAGTATACTACCTCTAAATGAACTCAATGTCCTTGATATTTACTAACACCTGTAATCACACTGTTCTCAGTAGCCATTAACTTAACTCAGTATAATGTTGTCAGTAGCCGTTACCTACCTCTCTCTGTATACTGTCAGTAGCCATTAACCTAACTTAGTATACTGCTGTCAGTAGCCATCACATACCTCACTTAATATACTGTTGTCAGTAATTGTCTTCTTGCAATTAATTATTGTCCAACTTGCACTCACTGTACTCTTAACTGTACACTGTAACTTAGTATACTGTTGTCAGTAGCCATCACCTACCTCACTGCACTCACTGTACTCTTAACTGCACACTGTAACTTAGTATACTGTTGTCAGTAGCCATCACCTACCCCACTTAATATACTGTTGCCAGTAGCCATTACCTACCTCTCTTAGTATACTGTTGTCAGTAACGTCTTCTTGCAATTAATTATTGTCCAACTTGCACTCACTGTACTCCTACACTTAACTTATCCCAGTTGCTGCCGTTCAATACCCTCCTGCACCATTATCAACTTGTTCTTTTCCTTACAGTTATATATTCTGCTTGTAGTAGCAAGCTTACCCCGAACCGACCTCTTCATTCAGCACCCCTCCAACTAATACATAATGTCTACAATAAAATGTACAAACCTCTCCTTCACTCTCTTACTAATAACACTCCTAACACAACACATTTACACATACAAATCCAATCAAAGCCCCTACATCAACATCCCTATTATTCACAACCACTATCAGAACCCATACAGCATCCCCACCACACAAAACTTATTCCAAAACCCACAACACATAATAACATACTCACACTCCCACAATCATTTCTCTCGTCAAGACTCAGGCAGACGCTCCCACAGACTTACCCACATAAAATGTCAACCAAAAAACAACATAAAGGACAACACAGCTAATATTGACACTAAAACCAAGCTCTACCTAATAAATATCCGATCCATACGAAACAAAATACCAATAATCAACGACATAATAAAAGATAAAAACCCAGATATCATCTGCATCACTGAGACATGGCTCTCACCCACAGACACCATACTATTAAATCAAATAACCACGCATCAATATGATATATTCAACTGCCATCGCAACATAAAAAGAGGAGGTGGCGCACTCATACTTACCAAAAAAGTCCTACAATACACATTAACAAGTCTGAACAACATAGATGGAATGGACATTATCAATATACAAAGCAAAAACATGGCACTCTCCTTAATTTATAGACCACCCTCAACTGACCAAAAAAATCTTTCCTCCATCCTTGAACTTGCATGCACAGCACCACAAAACAAACCACTAATAATTCTAGGTGACCTAAACCTCCCCTCACTAAATAAACCTCAATCAGATAACTTCATGGACGCCATGAACCAAATGGGATATACGCAGATAGTTCATACCCCCACACACATAAAAGGCAACATTTTAGACCTCATCTTCCTCCCCTCCTCTCTTAATAGCCATCAACAATTCACCCCCCCAACTACAACAGAAGTACCATGGTCCGATCATCACCTCATAACGCTCCACCTCCCAACACAAGCAACACTAAATACCATAAGCACATCACCCCATTTATCACGCTTTGCCCTCTTTGAAAAGGATACATTCCTTAGCAAAGTATTACCAGTACTCGACACAAACCTCCTTGACATCAGTTCCGCTATAAATCACTGGAACCTAACAATACAGGAAGCAGCTATCCCCACACGTAATAGGAATAGACAAACGAAAAAGTCAGAAAAATGGTTCACCAAGGAACTAGCAAAACTAAAAAAACAACTAAGAAAACAAGAAAAGAGATGGAGGAAAACTAAAACAGATGAAAATAAATCACAATATATGAACACACTTAACGAATATAAAAACGCAATAAATAAATCAAAAAGGGATTACCACTCCAAAGTAATAAATCTAGCCATCAACCGACCTAGGGAATTATTTTCAATTGTAAATACACTATCTAAAACAAAGAATTCCGAGCCAAAGCTACCAACAATAAGCATTCAAACCTTAGCATCTCACTTTGCCGAAAAATTAAAATCTAAACCCAATACCCTAACGCCAATACTGACTACAAACACTGAAAGCAATAACAATTGGACAACCTTCCATACTGTGGATCGAAAACAACTCTTAAAAATCATAACAATGATCAATACTACAACCTCCCCACTCGATCCCTGCCCCGTCTCCTGGATTAAATGTACAAAGGATGAACTTGCTGAAAACATCCTATACATGGTGAACCTATCCCTTTCACAAGGCATCATGCCTGATGCTCTAAAGCTCACCACGCTCCGCCCAATAATAAAAAACAATAAACTTGACCCAAATGACCCCAATGCATACAGACCGATAGCTAGCATTCCTTTTATAGCTAAAATTATAGAAAAGTCAATTCAACTTCAATTACAAGATCATATTGATGAACAAAAATCCCTTGATTCACACCAATTCGGGTTTCGCCCTTATCACGGAGTGGAAACCCTCCTGATTACACTGATTGACCACCTCATCAAAGGCACAGATGTCAACAATCAAGGCTTCCTACTACTCTTTATTGACATCTCTGCTGCCTTTGACAACATCAACCACCCCACCTTGATCAACAGATTAGAAAATTTAGGAATAGGTGGAACTGTTCTCAAATGGTTTAAATCCTACATCACACATAGACTAATACATGTCCAAATAGATCAAGAAGCATCAGAAACCTTCCCCCAAGGACAAGGTATACCTCAGGGATCAGCCCTCTCTGCCCTTCTATTCAACCTATACCTACAACCCATCACAAACATATTTAGAAAACACAAGATTAATCACTTTATATATGCTGACGATATCATGCTCGTCACCCCCATAACCACAAAAAACCACACTTACGACAACCTAGCTAAGTGCATGGCTGAGACCACCTCTTGGATGGAAACTAATTATCTTAGCATCAACCTTAAAAAAACGGAAGCAATGTTCGTCACAAGAACACCTGTGACTGAGGACACGTTCCGAACAACAATCTCAATCAACAATACATCTATACCCGTTAAAAAAGAAGTAAAATACTTAGGTATAATAATAGACCAGAACCTCACCATGATACCACACTTAAAGCAAACAGTAAGAACCATATTCCTTAAACTCAAAACCATACAACATCTAAGACCCCTCCTGGATACACATGACTTTAGATCGGTTGTCAATACACTCATCACACCCCACTTTGATTACTGCAACAGTCTCCTGATTGGCCTACCACAAAAGAATACATACCTATTACAAAGAGCACAGAACATCTGCGCAAAGGTAACTACTAAAGCTCACCTAACAGACCATGTGACCCCTATACTCCTAGAACTACATTGGCTCCCTATAAACAGCCGTATCAAATACAAAATTCTCCTAACAACATTCAAGCTCCTAAATGACCTCGCCCCATCACATCTAACAACATTACTTCAGACCCCACCTGAATCGAGAGCTCGCAGACAAAATGCAGTCCACTCACTTCACATACCAAAATCATTTAAGAAGTCCAAAAAATCCACAAGTGATAGAGCCTTCTCGTTCATTGCCCCCATGCTCTGGAATGCTCTCCCACTAGACCTCCGCACCATAAAGGACCTTGCCCAATTTCGGAAGGAACTCAAAACATATCTTTTCTCCGAACATTTCCAAATCTCCTACCCCCCTAGCCCTGTCCCGCAACATCCGCAGACACTCTATCTCAGAACCCCACAACTCCACAACTAGATATTCTTACACAGTCCCCTCTCACACACACAAAAAAGAAAAAAAATGGAAATAAATTCCACTACACACTCACACACGATGCACGATTATCTTATAAACCACTGTATAGAATCACTTGTAAATAACGTTTGTAAATAGTTTGGACAGCTTATTACACCTGTCCCCACTTTAAAAAGTTTCTCTGTTTCAATGCAATGTATACTGTAATACACTTAATTTGTTAAGTTATTCCATGTAAAAAGTTAGAAAGTTTCCTGTTCCATGTAAAGTATACAATTAGTATACATAATTTGTTCCATGTAAACCGCCCTTGATCACTGGAAGGGGCGGTATAGAAGAAATAAGTAAATAAATAAATAAATAAATAAATAAAATAAATAAGTGGGGGGAGGGGAGGTAGATGAGGGGGTAGGGAATTGGAGGGTAATTTTGAGGATTTTGTCATGGAAGTAATCAGCTAGGGTTTGTGCAGAGAGGGAGGGCGGGATCGGGGGCGGGGGGACCTTGAGAAGAGAATTGAGGGTGTTAAAGAGGTGGCGAGGATCAGAGGCAAGGGAATTAGTCAGATGGACGTAGTAATCCTGTTTGGCAAGTGCTAAGGCTGACTGGAAGGAGCCAAGCATGAACTTGAAGTGTAGAAGGTCTTCTTGGGAACGGGATTTGGACCAGGCTTGTTCGCAAGAACAGGTGCAGATGCATAGATAACGGATTGTGGGTGAGAGACAAGGTTGGGGAGCAGATCATTTAACAGAACGTGAGGTGGGAGGGGCAAGAGTATCAAGTGCTGAGGATAGTGTAGCATTGTATGAGGATAATGCTTCATCAACGGAGTTAGAGTATAAAATGGAGGAAAGAGATGGAGAAATGGTGGAGGAGAGAGTCAGGGGGTCAATATTATGAAGGTTTCTAAATAGGTCAGGGGAGACAGTACGGGGTTGGGATGGTGGGAGCTGAAGAGAAAATGTTAAGAGGTGGTGGTCAGATGAGGGAAGGATTGAATTGCAGAAGTTTGAAGGAGAGGAATTGGAGAAGAGTATTAGGTCAAGGCAGTGGCCGTGTTGGTGTGTGGGGGCAGTGGAGAAAAGTTGGAGGTCGAACAAGGAGGTAAGAGCGAGGAACTTTGAGGCAAGGGGGTCGGAGGGGTTGTCGATGTGAATGTTGAAATCACCAAGAATAAGAGTGGGGGAGGAGGGATCCATAAAGGCAGAAAGCCAGGAATCGAAGTCGGTGAGGAAGGTTGATTTGGAATTGTCGGGTGGGCGATAAATAACAGCTACTTGGAGGGGAAGTGGTGTGAGGAGGCGAATGGAGTGGACTTCAAAGGAGAGGGGGGAGTGTGATTGGGGTGGCAGGAGGCGTTGGAATTGGCAGGAGGGGGAGAGTAGGAGGCCAACGCCATCACCACGACCAGTAGATCAAGGTGTATGGGAGAATTGGTAGCCCCATAGCAGAGAGAGGCAATGGATGCGGTGTCATCTGGGGGGAGCCAGGTCTCAGTCAGGGCAAGAAGGTGTAGGGCATTGGAAATAAAGAGATCATGAATAAAAATGGTTTTTTTAATGACTGAGCATGCGTTCTATAGGGCTCATGAAAACGGGATAGCGGAGGGGGGAGGAGAGGGATCTGGATAAGGTTGGATAAGTCACGTGTGGATTTCTTATCAGGGTAGCGTGGGGGTCCATTTCGTGTGGATTTCTTATCAGGGTAGTGTGGGGGTCCATTTCGTGTGGATTTCTTATCAGAGTAGCGTGGGGGTCTATTTCTTGGGTAGTACCAAGATTTAGAGAGAATAGGGTGAGGATGGGTATATCTGGGTGTCTTTGCTCTCCAAGAGGGACATGAGGGAGGGGAAGTGAGGGATAAATTGATGGAATTAGGTAGGTTCTGTGAGGGAATATTTTTAGGGGTGGGGTTGGAGTTGATATCTAAGGATGAGTGATTGTGGGATGGATGGGGGAGGGCGGGAGGAGGGAGGAGCGGGATGTGGATGTGATTAGATAGGGTACATGAGGAACTTTCTTTAGTGTAGGAGAGAAATTGGGGGGCAGGGTTGGGGTTGATATTACCTGACGAGAGAAGGTATTTCTAAGCAATAGCTGCTTGTTGACTGATATCACCATATCTGGGGTTAACAGAAGATAGCACTGCAATTTATTTTACAGCTAATAAAATAGTACAGTTCCTGTGCAACATATTTTATGTACACAGTAGAATTATACAAAATAGAAAACTATAAGGCCTATAACAGAAAACTGCTGTTGACAATAAAAGGATGTGGCAAATGTGCACAAATGAGAAGTGAGAGACATCACGTACCCTGATGTGCTGCTTCTCCTCCTCTTCTTCTCCATCCAGCTCCTCCATGTCCTCCCATTCGCTCTCACTGCTATAGGATTCTTTCACAGTTAAGGACTCGGGGAATGGTATCTCCACACGAGGCTGTGGCGTGGCGATGAGAGCTGATGCTCCTCTGGAATTTTCTCCACAAGACAGTGAGCAAACCGATGTAGAACTTACAGTAAGATACTGCTCATCAACTGGTGTAGGAGAAGAAATTTCCGGTAGGCAATATGTTTCTGATATAGCACAGCTGTTCTTTATTGCTGTGGGGCTAAGATACAGTGTGTTGGTCTAATTTTTTGAAAGACATCTTTTCATACAGATTTTTACATTTTATCATAGTATCTAATTAGTATAATATTCAGATATGACATGGGATGATTTACCTATTACATGCTTTATTTTATGCTATAAGTTACTAGTCAGACTCCAAATGAATCAAGCACACAGAATAAGTAGGGCCTGATGCTCAGCTGCAAGCTGACTACATAACATTAAATGGATAAGTTATCCACCTAAAGTTATATGTCTATTCAGTCGTGGTATACAGAAAAGTGCCATCACTGAATATACACAACTAACTTTAATAGGATAACCTGTTCCTTAAAAGATGTACCTGCTATTTTGTCGCTGGCACTTACACAGTTATGTTTTATATGGAGAGAAGCTGAATTTCACTGCTCTTTCTATAACATTAAGCCCACTCTTAGGACACCTGTAAGCCCCTTTGATTTGACTAACTTTGTCTGCATAGTAGATTATATGATCAAATTTGTTTGGATAAGGGCACAAGAATTTTGTAAAAAAAAAAGCACTTATGTAGTTGGCACTACTGCCAGCTATACAAGTGCTTTTGAATATCAGGCTCATAAAATGCAAGTCATCATGTTTTAATCTCTCTCTATAATACATGAGTGGCGATGTCTATTAGTTAGTGACCTGCAGGGCAATATGCACGTGGTGCTCAGCAGTTATACAGGCTGAAAGAGTGCTAGGCCAGAAGAAGACAGAGGCAATGACTATGCAGGCCAGGAGAACTGGCTGGCATCGGCCAGAAGGCAGTAAGAAGGAGAAGATGCTGGTATTGGCTGGAAGACAGTCAGGTGGCTGTGTTGACTGAAAGACAGTGGTGAGAGGGGGTGGCCATGTCAGCTAGATGAAAAGACTAGCATTGACAGGAAGGTATTGGAGCAACAATGTAGGCCAAGTTAAGAGGTTGGTGAAGGAGCTGCTGTGTGGTTGGGGAAAGGACCTAGCACCGCTGGAATGTGGCCTCTGCGATCTGGCCAGCTGATGGAGAAAACAGACAGTGGATTTTTTACTTAAATACGGTGAATCTGACGGGCTTCGGTGCTGAGGCTGAATGGATTATGGCCAGTGCTGTGATGTGTGAGGATGTGATTGGTCAGGGGGCCATAAATTGTTCAGATATGACATGGTCCGAGTCTTTTGAGATCCAAAATGGAAGTAATGGATTCATTGAGAGCATCACAGATGAATGTGAAGATTTAAAAAAATGTGAAAGATTCTGAGATAAGTTTTTGTTATCTTGCATTATTTCCCTGATGGCTGAATAAGCATAATGATACCACAGGGGTCTTTTACTAAAGAGTGCTAGCTGGCAGGGACATGTGCTACCAGCTAGTGTAAGGCCATACCAGTGCGGAACGATTCCCATGCTCGTAACTGTGCAACCCGCATTAGGGTCATGAGTTGGTGGATTAGGACCGGAGAGTGGGCATGGTGAGCTCAGCACAGTTAGTGCTGGATTCACACTGCAGACTAACTGCATTAGCATGAGTTCACCTAATGCACCTTAATAGGTGGAGTTAAGTACATCTGAACTAATGCAGCCCATGTTAGGGGAGAGTGCTTCACATTAACTCTACCAGGGAAATGCTTTCCACACCCCTGACAATTAACACAGTCATGTTGCACCTAACGCGCCATAGTTTTGGTGCTTTTTGGCATGTTAAATGCAACACCATAGCACCCATTAGTAAAAGGGTTCCATGGAAAGGTGGGATAGATGCGATATGATTGAGAGTACACCTTAGAGGAAAGGCAGGATAGAGGCGATATGATTGAGATGTTTAAATACCTCCGCGGCATAAATGTTGAGGGGGAGAGCCTCTTTCAATTGAAAGCAAGTTCTGCTACGAAGGGACATGGGATGAGGGTGAAGGGGGATAGATTCAGGAGTGATAGGCGGAAATATTTATTTTTGGAAAGAGTGGTGGATCCATGGAATAGTCTCCCAGTGGAGGTGGTAGAGATGAGGACAGTAACTGAATTCAAAAAAGCATGGGACAAACACAGAGGATCTCTAAAGGAAACAAGGGGACTGTTGTAGTTGTTGATATGGAAGGACAGACTAGATAGGCCATGTGGTCTTTTTATGTCGTCATATTTCTGTTTCTATGTGTTCAAAACATGGTGCTGTGTTGGAATATGTTTGACAAACTAAATATTGATGAGTAATAGTGCTGATAGCAAGATTATTTTATTTATACTATTATTTTTAAGTTGTTTTCGCAGAATATATTGTTGCACTCTAATATAAAAATAAGTTTCAACAAAATGGATTATTTAGGGCTGAAATGTATGCTATTACTTTCAGCAATAATCAGTCCTGCAAAAATATTGATATTAAATAAAGAGATATATAAGGCTTGATACTTAGTGGTGTTCCAAACCCTATAGGCACTTGGAGCAGGTGCACCCCCCTCATGATATGTGCCCCCTCCTCACAGCGCAACCACCTCCACCGGGCCCAAACATCGGTGCCAGTGCGGCAAACCTACCTTAATGTGGAGGGTGATTAGGCACGCTGCGTCGCGCCAGGCCCAGTGGCTCTTCCGTACTAGACCAAAGTCTCGTAGTTTGCGAGACTCCGGCCCAAGAAGAAAGAGCCACTGGGCCTGGAGCAGAGGTCGTGCAGCAAGCCATCTACCATATTAAGGTAGGTTTGCCATGCCGGCGTCACCACATGGGCCCAGCGGGGATGCACCCACTTCCTGGCCAACACCCAGAGCAGGCCACACCCACTGCCCTGCCCTGAGTATGCCACTGTTGATATTTTTTTGACTGTAAAATTTTATGAACAACAAATGTAAAAATGACATAACACAAAATAATCTTTGATTTCTGGTCAAACATCTCTTACAAATATGCAATGTAGCTGAGGATACAAAGGGAGGATATTCAGCGCCGGTGGCTAGCTGCCGGTGCTGAGATTTAAACCTGGATATGCAATGCCGAGGTCATATCCAGTCCTGGCATTGAATTTACGAGTTTGCCACATTGTTGTGAGACTTACTGGGCAATGGCAATATTGAGCAGCTGCCCGGTTAGCTAACATGGCTAAAGTTAGGCCAGCGTTTCCTGCACTTCCCTTTTGCTGCGTATCACTAACCGGGCAATGGATTAAAGTCACTGCTGCCCGGTTAGAGATGAGGGCCACCTCTGCTCTACTCCAGAACGCCCCTAAAATGTCCTGATGCTAACCACTTACCATTGGGGCATATAGTGGCAGCAACTGGGGATATTCAGCTGAATATCCCACAGAATGGCATTTACATGGTTTGCAAGTCGCAAACCATGTAAATGCCTTTGCAAATGCCCCCCTAAATGTTTTTCACCTATCATGACACACATGCCCTTTAGATCCATGCATAAAAACATCCTTCTGAGTACCTCATTCTCAAGATCACTGATCATGTGCATAGGTATCATTCTTACCTCTCTTGCAGTTCAAAATCGCAGGCAGAATAGCAGTGTTGTCTCATATCTTCTGCCAGGGTAGTAAGTGGTTCAGATAATATTTTCTCTTCTTCCATATACCAGCAGAAGGTTTGTGAAGAGTTAGCATGTCTCAGAGGATTATCAGGGACTGTTTCTTCATACCTCTCTTTGTCACTATCAACAGTCTCTTCCTTGACAGAGTTCCATGTATAGTCGTCACGTTCCTCAGCCTGGTTTCTTGGGACACCTGTTTTCAAAGCAGTCTGATCCATATTATTTCTTACCTCTGCATCAGGTGATTTCATTCTTGTAAATTCTTTAACTGGAGAAGGTATTGGAGTCTACAAGAGGGGCAAACAAGAAGAATATTTTATTTATTTCTTCTATACCTTCCTTTCATTTATAGTCTGTTTTCATGGGCATTAAGGGGAATGTTTACTAATGGGTAGCATGGGGTTATCGCACGGTTAGCGCATGGTTTCAATGTCACACAAAAATGAAGCACAGGGCCCCACACCAAAACCCCTGTGCTATCCTGGTAGTGCACATTGGAAACTTACTGGATGGGATGAAGTTGTTTCCGGCATGGTGCAGCTAACATAGGCATTTGGAGCAGGAAGCATGGGTGCAACTAACGGCACCTAAGCAGATGGCATTAGTTGAATCCATGGCAGGTTCACCACACTACAGCAGGGTAACTTCAGGGGGACAGATATGCATGCCTCCCTGCAGATGCACATGCACCCCTGCAGTCAGTTCGAAGCCTCACACTGGTAATGTGGTCCACACGTACGTTACCAATACAAGGCTTAGTAAACATGCCCCTAAGAGTAGAAAGCGTAGTTACTCACCTGTAACAGGTGTTCTCCAGGAGCAGCAGGAATCAGTCCTCACTTATGGGTGACGTCGGCGCCGACGGAGCCCTCGCGGAGCAATTTTCCCCAGCTTTCAAAGAAAGCCTTTGGGAATTGCAGCGCGCATGCGCGGTCGTCTTCCCGCCCGAGGGTGCCATCTTAGCCAGTCAGATGACATAGCTAAAAAGACAGCATAAAAATATTTGCAAAAACATAAGCAGACGATTGCAACTCCAAGGGGAGGAGGGAGGGTAGTGAGGACTGATTCCTGCTGCTCCTGGAGAACACCTGTTACAGGTGAGTAACTACGCTTTCTCCAGGACCAAGCAGGAAGTCAGTCCTCACTTATGGGACTCCCAAGCTCAAGGCTACCGGAGACCCTAAGCACAAAAATGAGCTCCCTCTAGCTCAGCAGCACAGAAGGAAAGAATCTTCGCTGAATTATCACCCACCGGTAGCCCACATCCGGGATGGAGGGTAGGAGTTGCTCAGACCTCAAAGAGATTACGGAGGACCGCCTGTCCGAAAGCACTGTCCCTGCGGGACTCCCTCTCGAGACAGTAATGGACCGCAAAAGTCTGGCTCGAAGACCAAGTAGCGGCCCGGCAGATGTCTGCCAGCGGAACAGAGCGGAGGTAAGCCACTGACGTAGCCTTTGCCCGAACGCAATGAGCCGTGACTCGACTTTCTAAGGAGAGTCCGGCTGCCCCATAAGCCCAAGAGATACAGTCCGCAACCCAGATGGACAGAGTACGCTTGGAGACCGGGAGCCCCAATTTATTGGGGTCAAAAGACACAAAAAGCTGAGCAGCTTTACGGTGCTCCCGCGTACGGTCAAGGTAGAAGTTCAAAGCCCTTCTACAGTCCAGGGTATGGAGGACCGTTTCAGCTCGGCTGGAGTGTGGTCTGGGAAAAGAAGGTTGGAAGTACCACCTCCTGATTGATGTGAAAAGGGGAGACCACTTTTGGAAGAAATTTTGGGTGAGTCCGTAGGACTACCCTATTTTTGTAGAACCGAGTGTAAGGGGGATCAGACACGAGGGCCTGCAATTCACTTACGCGTCTAGCGGAAGTGAGGGCTATCAAGAACAGTGTTTTCCAAGACAGAAAACGGAGAGAACAGGTAGCCATAGGTTCAAAAGGCGGACAGGTGATCCGCTGCAAAACCACATTCAGGTCCCAGTCAGGCGCTGGCGGGCGCAGAGGTGGTTTAAGTAGAAGGAGACCTCGGAGAAACCTCGCTACGAGAGGGTCGCTGGAGAGAGGTCTACCGTCCACCGGCACATGATGTGCCGAAAGAGCACTGAGGTGAACTTTGACGGAGTTGGACTTAAGTCCCAGATTAGAGAGGTGTAGCAAGTACTGCAAGATCACCGACACCGGGCAGGAGAAGGGATCCTGAGACTGTTGGGTACACCAGACGGCAAAGCGACGCCATTTAAGGGCGTAGCATTTGCGAGTAGAAGGCCGTCGCGAAGCCAAGACGACCTCCTCCACCTCTGCCGGCAGGAGAAGGGGAGCAAGGACTACCCTCTCAGCAGCCAGGCCATGAGGTTGAGAGACCTGAGGTTGGGGTGTAGTAGAGACCCCTGATCCTGAGTGAGGAGATCCGGTTGTACCCCCAGAGGGAATGGATCCTCCACCGCTAATTGCAGTAGGAGCGGAAACCACGGCTGTCTGGGCCAGCGAGGGGCCACCAGGATCATGAAGGCTTTGTCTCGGAGAACCTTGAAAAGAGTCCGAGAGACTAGCGGGATGGGAGGGAAAGCGTACAGAAGGCTCCCCGACCATGAAATTAGAAAAGCGTCCGCCGCAACCCGAAGGGGGTGTGGCTGACGAGAGCAGAAGCGAGGAAGCTGCCGGTTGTGAGGACTGGCAAAGAGAGCCACCGTGGGGAGGCCCCACTTTAGGAAGAGCTTCTGAACTACCAAGGGATCCAGACGCCACTCGTGCGGCTGGAGGATCCTGCTGAGTTTGTCCGCCAGGCAATTCTCTTGGCCCGGGAGATAAACTGCCTTGAGGAGAATGCCGTGACTGACGGCCCAAGAGCAGAGCTTCTGTGCCTCCCGGCAGAAGAGGAAGGAGCCCGTGCCCCCCTGCTTGTTCACGTAGAACATGGCAACTTGATTGTCCGTCTGGACAAGGACGGACTGGTGGGAAGTCAGGTGGGAGAAAGCCATGAGAGCCAGGCGGATCGCCCTGAGCTCCAGGAAGTTGATCTGCTGAGCAGACTCCCACGTGGTCCAGAGGCCCTGAGTACGTGCCCCTTGGCAATGTGCTCCCCAGCCCAGGAGGGATGCATCCGTGATCAGCACCCGGGTCGGCTGAGGTGACTGGAAAGGCATTCCGAATATCAGGTTCGGCTGCCGAAGCCATCACCGGAGAGACGAGATCAGCGGCTCGGAGACGCGCACTAGGTCTGCTAGGCCGCCTGTGGCTTGTCGCCACTGCTGGCGGAGACACCATTGAGCAGGCCGCATATTCAGGCGGGCATTGGGGGTCACATGGACGGTGGAAGCCATATGGCCGAGCAGTCTCAGGAAGCGCCTGGCGGAGACCAGGGGCTGGCTGCGAAAACGGTCGGCTAGGTCCATGAGCCGTTGAGCCCTGTCGAGCGGTAGGTACGCTCGTGCCTGAGGAGTGTGGAGCCTTGCGCCGATGAACTCGAGATCCTGTGAGGGGAGCAAAGTGGACTTTGCGAAATTTATAACAAAGCCCAAGTACTGCAGAAGAGTCACCGTGCGGCGTGTGGCGCTGGTGACCTCCGGAGCGGACGCCGCTCTGATGAGCCAGTCGTCGAGGTACGGAAAGACATATAGGCCGTGAAGCCGGAGATGGGCCGCCACCACTGCGAGACATTTTGTGAAGACTCGCGGCGCGGAGGACAGGCCAAAGGGCAGTACTCTGTACTGGTAATGATTTCCTGCCACCACAAACCTTAGGCATTGGCGGTGGCTTGGGTGGATGAGGATGTGCGTGTAGGCATCCTTTAGATCCAAGGAGCATAGCCAATCTCCCTGCTGGAGGTAGGGCAGAAGGATTCCAAGGGTAAGCATTTTGAACTTCTCCCGCACAAGGAACTTGTTGAGGTTGCGCAAGTCCAGGATGGGTCTGAGGCCCCCTGTTCTCTTTGGTATTAGAAAATACCTGGAATAAAAGCCTTGACCTCTCAGGTGGTGTGGCACCGGTTCCACCGCCTGTTCCTGCAGAAGACCTGCTAACTCCTGAAGGAGTAATTCCCTGTGCAGAGGGGGTCGTGGAGGTTCTCCCGGAAAATAGGAGGGAGGGACCTGGTGGAAGTGGAGAAGATAGCCTTCCCGCACGACTTGAAGCACCCAGGCATCTGCGGTGATGCTGGACCACCTGTGGGCGAAGTGAACCAGCCGGCCTCCGGTGCTGGGAGGAACCAGCGGGGGGGGGGAGAGGCTATGCTTTGTGAGTCAAAAACCCCCACCCTGCTGAGCAGGGGCTGGTGGTGCAGGCTTGGGGGCTTGCTGCCTACGGGACCCGTTACCCCGTCCCTTGGCCTGCTGGCCCTGTTGGGGAGCTGCAGGGGCCTGATAATGGGGGTATTGTTTGTAGGCAGCCGCCTTCCTCGGGTAAAAGGACTTTTTCCCCGAGCCCTTCTTTTTCTGGGAAGGGGCGGAGGTCTTCCTAGAAAGCCTGGTCCTGGTGAGAGTCTCAGTCTCAATTTGCGCAGCCTTTTCCGCCATGGGCTTGCCAAAGAGGTTTTCGCCTCGGCAGGGGACATCGACCAACTTGTCCTGCACCCAGGGCTCAAGGTCTGACGACTGAAGCCAAGCCTGTCGGCGGGCACCGATGCCGGCTGCGGCCACTCGAGCCGATTCTTCAAAGCCATCATAGGCTGCCCGGGAATGAACTTTGAGCATTCCCGAATGCCAGTGGACAAGGCTAGGAACCTCCGCAAGGGTTCCTCGGACAAACCAGCGGAGAATCCGGCTAGCTCTTTAGCCAGATCCCGGAGATACATGCCCATGTATAGCTGGTAAGTCTGGACACGACATGCGAGCATAGAGCCCTGGAAACACTTCTTACCAAGGCCATCCAGGTTACGGGCCTCCCTGCCAGGAGGCACCGAGGAGTGCATCTTCTGGCTCTTAAGACGATGCATGGCCGATTCCACTACCATGGAATGGTGTGGCAGCTGTGCCTTTTGAAAGCCAGGGCTCTTGCGGACTCGATAGATAGAATCGACCCGCTTGCTCAGGACCGGCGAGGAGGCCGGACTCTCCCACATGCGGAAGAGTAGTCGTTCCAGCATAGGAGGAACCGGTACAGTAAAGTGTTCCCTCGCGGGAGAGTCATACTGGAGGGCGTCGAGCTCTTCGGCTCGAGGCTCCTCCTCGGGATCCGCAGGGAAGGCCAAAGCCTTGGCCATATCCCTAACGAAGTCCGAGAACCGGGCATCCTCCGGGGGGGACTGCTTCCGAGGCTCGGACTCCGGTGAGTCCGAGGGGACACACCGAGTCCGGAAAGAATCAGGCGACTCTTCCTCTTCAGACTCCCAGACCGACTCCGACGAGGACTCGGTGGGGTCGGCCCGGGCAGGGCGCGGCGCCTGCCGCCCCGAAGCCGAGGGAGTCGGCGTCGGTGACCTCGGTCCCGAACAGGAGGCCGAGGGTGACCTCGACCGAGGATCGACTCGAGTTCTCATCGACTCGAGGATCGGCTCGGTCTCCGGGGTCGACTTGGACGTCGACGTCCCGGCGGTCGGGGCAGCGGCGCCAGCGAGGCCAGCGAGCAGTGCCCGCTGCTGGTCCATGAAGGCAGACAGTCTGCTCTCCAAGGCCGTCAACCTGAGTCCGAGCTCAGGTGACCCAGCAGCCCCCGACTCGGGCCCCGACGGCGTCAGGCCCGACGTCGGCTGTCGCGGAGGCGAGTCCAGAAGGACCACAGGACTTACCCGAGCAGGCATCTCCGACTCCAGGCGAGGTCGCTTCGTGAGGTGTTCCTTCTCCAAGGACCCGGGGCGGCTGTCGGGGCTATGCGACCTGGCCCTCGCGGAACCAGGAGCGTCCACCGACGCCGCCCTCGCGGGTTTCACCTTCCGACGATGGTCCCCGGAGGGAGAACCCCGGTCGGAGGAACTCCGGCGACGGTCCGAGCTGGAGCCTTTGGACGCGGAGGCCTCCGACGAGGTCCGGGTACGGCTGGGGTCAGCGAAGATTCTATCACGCTGATGCCGCCGACTTCTCAACGCTTTTGAGGACATTTTGCCGCAGGGCCCACAGATCAGTTCCTCATGATCCGGGCCCAGGCAGCGGAGGCAAAAGTCGTGTGTGTCAGTTAGTGACATATTTCGGTCACACTGACCACACCGCTTAAACCCACTGGCAGCCATCGGGGGAAAAAGGGCCCCTGCGAGGTCAAAGGACCGGGCTGCCAGGGAAAAATCGAAAACGAAAGCTGACAAAGTCAGAAAAACCGAAAAAAGTAAGAGGACTCGTGACCGGCGTCGCGAGTCCGGGCGGGAAAAAGATCGGCGTCGAACCGAAGGAAAAAGAATAAAATAATGAAGAAAAAATTGACTTTTTCGCGGGGACAAGACGGGGACGTCTGTAGGGCTCCGCGGAAAAAAGAAGACTGGCTAAGATGGCACCCTCGGGCGGGAAGACGACCGCGCATGCGCGCTGCAATTCCCAAAGGCTTTCTTTGAAAGCTGGGGAAAATTGCTCCGCGAGGGCTCCGTCGGCGCCGACGTCACCCATAAGTGAGGACTGACTTCCTGCTTGGTCCTGGAGAAAGGGGCAAAACCACCAAAGGCATTACTTTATGTGCCCAGTGAATTTGGTATCTTTGACTCTTTTCTGCAAGTTGATGCTGCAACTACTTTGGGTATATGTAAGAGGAGCTCACTTTGAAAGCTTTTTTGGGTTTATTTATTTAACAGGATTTATATACCGCCTTTTCCTTAAATCAAGGTGGTTTACATTTCAACTCAACTGTTTACATTATAAACAGGTAGTTTACACGCAACTCAAACTGTTTAAAATTATGATTGTATATAGGGTGGGGTCGCCCAGCATGCAGGCAGTTTAATAAGATCTAATCTTAACAGTAAAATTTGTATAACTTATTTACAAGTTGGGGTTGTCTGTAGTGTTCGTTTGGTGTTGCTTGTTTCTCAGAGTCCGTTAGTGTGTGGATGGACAGTTAGCGATGCCCTCTGTGATGCTGCCAAAATGTTCTATGAACAGGAGTGTCTTCAACCTTTTCTGAAGTCCTTGTTGCCCCTCGTATTTCTAATATCCCCTGGGAGAGAGTCCCATACGTTCGGTGCATATAATGATAGTTCCCTGTTGGAAGTGGGCCGTTTGGCTTTGGAGTATTCGCTAGGAGTAATTAATATGTTCTTGCAGTTTGTTCTTGTCGGCCGGCTTTCATGATCTTTTTTTATCAGATCCTGGAGAGATTCAGCTGAAGCATTATGTAGTATTTCAAATATATTGAGTGTGGCCTTGAACCTGGTGCAATTCCTCATCGGTAGCCAGTGTAATTGGGCCAATGTCAGGACTATGCATTCACGTTTTGTTGATCCAATGGTAATATGGGCAGCCGTGTTTCTGGACTATCTGCAGTGGGTGAATAGTATGTGCTGGTAGGCCTTGGTAGAGTGAGTCGCATTAGTCTAACACCGGTGTGACTATGGCTTGTAGAACCATACTGAAGTCATTCTGGCTTAAGAGGGGCTTCAATTTCTGGATAATTTTTAGTTTGTGGCATGTATGCCGTGTTGTTCTGTTTATTTGAGATTGTAGTTTTAAGTGCTGATCCTGGATGATACCTAGGTATTTAATATTGTTTTTTGACAGCTATGTTTCTGTTCCTTATGGCAATTGTGCTAGGAGGAATGAAGGTCCTGTTTCTTGTTATTATGAGAGCTTGTTTTGTCATAATTTATGCTGAGGTTATTTGTGCTGAGCCATGCAGAAACCTCTGTGAGACATCCTGTGATGCTTAAGTAGTCCAGAGATTCGACATTGAAAGATGTATACAACATGATGTCGTCAGCATTTATTTATAGTGAATCATCTTTTTCTTGATGTAGAGGTTGAAAAGTAGTGATAATATTTGGGACTCCCTGCTTTATTGCACAAAGAGAGGATGCGTTTCCACCACATCTGACGTATTGTTGTCTGTCCTCTAGGTATGATTGGAACCATTTCAGTGGTGGTGCTGCAACAGGTATCCATGCAGATTGGGAGCAGTGATTTTAAAAAGCTGCTTCCACACATGAATGGGGTACTTGCGCTTTTCTTTTTTTAACCTTGTATGCACCTTTTTAAAATCGCTGCTCCTCCTGGACATGGAGAGAAATACACATGTTTACAAGAGGCTTTGCCAAATGCTGTGGGGATTCTCCACAACCTGGTTCACTCTCTTGTCACCTCATGGTTTGACTACTGCAACATCTCCCTTGCTGGTCTTCCCCAGTATCAGATAAACTGCCTCCAGCTGCTCCAGAACACCACTGCCCACATCATCACCCATACTTCCTGCATGGATCACATCAGGCCCATTCTTATCCAACTCCAGTGGCTCCCCATACAATTCTGTGTTCAGTACAAGATCTCGATCCTAGATCACAAGGTCATCCACACCAGCACTCCCCTGTACCTCTCAGACCTTATTTGTCTCCACTCCCCCCATCACACCCTTCGATCCCTTCACACTAACCTCTGCCTCTCAAGCCTGCCTACAATCCACTCACAATTCTGCTTTTTTTCCCTTGGTCTTGCACTCTGAAATGCCCTCCCCTTTGACTTAAGGCTTGAGCTCTTTTTTCACAAATTCAAAGCCAAACTGAAGACTCATGTTTTCTTACAGGCCTTTAACCTCCCACCACCTACACCACAGTTTATTGTTTCCTCTCCCTGCCTGCCTCCATTTTTGTCCTATGGTTTTGCTGAGCCTATTCTGTTCTATCTAATATTGGCATTCTTTTCCTTTTCTGGCCTCTAGCAGCCTCCTTTTTTAATTTTGTACACCGCATTATCACCTGTGTAAACATGCAGTTAATCAAATGCTTCAATAAAGAATAAAATAGGCTTGAGTGAATTATAAATACCATAATTGAAATATCTTGGTTGGATAACTGAGCCCAACAAAAAATATTTTTTTGGTAGCTAACTTATATTAATGAGTGAGTTAATGTTGTATTTGGGGGGGGTCTTTGGGCAAAATAAAAAAGCACGGCTAGTCAATCAGGCCTCCTCCTCCCAAACTCTAAAATCCCTACTAGTCAATTGGGCCCCTAGACCCTCACCCCAGCAATTCCCACCCCACCCCCCAGCCTTTACCTTTAGAATCCCTGGTAGTGCGGGGGAAGGGAGCCGTAGTGGTTCCCTCCTACTCCTGTCCCCGTCCCCATCTCCAGCATCATGCAAAATGTTACCAGTCTCACAGTGCTACCCCTAGCAATAAGACTGACACAAAGTGGACCCAATAGATGAGTTGCAGATAATGCCGCCTCTTCAGTTGACATTACCTATAGCAGCAATCATGGCAATTTAGGCAGCCATCACATGACAATTGTTTGCGTGCTGGCTGTCCTTTTTCCCAACGTTTTTCCCCACCTCCTCCCTCCTCTACCATGAAAAATGCAGCTATCAGAGAAAATTGCTTGTGATAGCTGCATTTCCACTGCATTAGCTGTCATCACAGCGTGAACTTTCCCGGGTTTGTGCCGCGTTGACAGGTAACGCCCTTTAGTAAACATTCCCCTTAGTTTTAAATGAGGAGCCTTCACACAAGACATTCCCATACCAAAGCATTCTGGTCAATTTCTGGAAGTACATTGTCTCCTGGTCGGCAAAGGAGGAGTGTGACCTCCGAAAGAGGACTTCGCAATAAGTGAAGAACATCCTAGGTTTAGAAAAATAAATTTTATTCGTTGTATTATTAAACTTCCTTTATAATGCATGATGCATTTTCCTCACAGCTATAATTAAGAGAGAGAGAATCATAACTGCTGAAGAAAAGGAAATACAGAGGACATTTATTTATTTAACTGGTTTTAATATACTGTTTTTCTACCAGGCAAAACGGTTTACAAGGAACAATTGAGAATATATACAGCAACTTTAAAATAGGGTGCAAGTAAATTGCAAACTGCAATTTACTTGCACCCTACATTGCAAATTGCAATTTATTTGTAATATGAAAGATAATTGTTCATTTTTCTTATGCTACCTTTTTAACGTCTGCTCATTATAGAGATAATAAAAAAGGGCATTTCTATGGAACAACAGCAGTTGTTGTTATCTGTGTTATTCAGTCAATAACCACTTATCTTTAACTGGGAAAAGTTAGGCTACAAAACACTAATTGGGCAACCTGGATATTCAGTGCTGGTTTTGGATATGATCCTGGCACTGAATATCTCAGTTTAAGTTCAAATGGTGACAGCCAACTACTTTAAAAGCACTGGCCGCTGCTGTTGAATACTGACCCTGTATTTTAAAACATAAAATGGCAAAATTGTGCATGTGTAGCTGCACGTTCCATGGAGTATTTTTCAAAGCAAAGAATGCTTATACTTTCCCTTATTAAGATGGCATAACTTAATACCTTCATGTTAAATGTTACCTCAATTGTACTGTCTAATTACTGTTAAGTAACTGTACTATCTAAATGTTTACATGTAGCCTAATGTTAAATGTAACCCTCCAATTGTCATGTGACGTGACCATCTTGATTGAAGGAAAAGGCGGCATACAAATATGTCTAAATAAATAAATAACTTATTTATTTATTTATTTAACAATCATTTATATACCGCATCTTCCATAGATCAGTTGCGGTTCACAATAAACAACAATTAACAAAGCAGAGTTTGTTTTACATGTAACATCATATAACCAAAAAGCAATAAAAATAAATAAACAACAAATGTTAAAACTGAACAGCACGGAACAGTGCAAACTATATACATACTGCTAGGTACATATGACCTAGATTGGCCACTGTTGGAAACAGAATACTGGGCTTGATGGACCTTGGTCTGACCCAGTATGGCATATCTTATGTTCTTATGTTCTAGATACACATTATGTAGGGCTTAAGCATTGTGCAGAGTACAGTATCAGCTATAGAATTGTATGTTTAGGTCATTGGGATATATTAGACAAAAAAAAACTGGTTAGCCTTTATCTAAAACTATTGAGGGATGATCTGTATTGTTGTAGTGCTTAGAAAATAGATGGGTTTTCACTTTTTTGCGGAATTCAATGATCTCGGTTAACATTCTTAGATCATCTGGGAGGGAATTCCAGATTGTTGGAGCTGCATGTGAAAAAGCTCTGTTGTTTGTAAGTTTATTTGCTTTTATGAAGTCTTTGGGGGTTTTTAGTTTATTTACTTGTCCTTTTCTTTGAGTAGATTAGGCACATACCTGCAAGCCATGAGGTGGCCTGTTATAAGATTATAAGATAAGTAGTTGGCAACAGTTGTCTCTTTGTATATTGTATTGTATTTTATTTTATTTTAATTTTTAATTGTATTTTTATTTTGGGGTGCTTTGGGGGTCCTGCTGGGAGGGGCTGGTGGGTGTTATGTTTTACACCGTTTTGAATGCTGTATGCATAGGGCGCTTAACGAATATTTTAAAATAAAATTTTAAAAAATAATAAAATTATGCTTATTGTTAATAAACACCATATGCACCAAGGAGGAGGAGGAAGGAATGTGCATTCTGTTTGGGTGCCATAAAAATTTTAGAGCATGCAAAATTGATTTAATGTACATAGATCTACGAATTAGCAAATGTACAATTGATGTATTAAAAAGTTCTAAAAAAGTCCCTTACTGGAGGAGGTCAAGATGGTGGATGTGTGCTAACCGCACTCTTAGCAGCTCTTTATTTGGCTTAAATTGACCCTTATCTTGTTTACAAATGCCCCACAAACAAAAAGCCAAAGTTTGGGAGCTGTTGAGGAGTGCACCTATGGTTAAGGGGCCACTCGATGCTTTCGTTCGGCCCGCTGGTGCGAATGTGGCAACTCTGGAGCAGGAGGGCTCGCTGGAGACGGCAGGAGCGGAAGGAAGTTCCTTGCGTCTCTCTGAGCCCAATGTCACTCTTAGCCCTGAGGTGAGGTCAGCTCCAGCGCAGCCTTCTAACCCTGACATTGGTTCATCATTGGTTGACTATGCATGTAAGCTGGGAGATTCGACTGGGACGCCGGTGGTCAGAAAGTGTGCTGCGGCAGCCTTTTTGGTGCCTGCCGTTCCCGCTGTAGTGTCCGGAACAATGGATTCCAGGGAGGAGAGTGTACTACAGCTTTTTGTTAGAGAACACTCTGGTATTAATTAACAGCCGTTTCCAGTTATGCAGGAGTTTAAACCTGCGTTGCAGATTATGCTGGAAAAGTGGGGTGGCCTTCAGGCATTGGAGTCTTCACTTCTTTCCCAGTTTGCTTCACTTCAAACTATATTTTCTGGGTATGCTCAGGCTCTAGATCAGCACAAGCAAGAGGCTGCTGCAGTGACAACTAGAGTGACCCAGTTGGAGACAAAACTGGAGGACATTGCTGCTGTGTCAGGTACTGTGACTAAAGACTTGTCAAGTATTCACTTGAAGATTGAGTCACTGGAAAACTCAGTAAGGAAAAGGAACTTGTGGTGCTTAAATTTTCCAAGGGTGCCTACTATTTCCCCGAAGAAGCTTTTTCATTCATATCTTACTTCTGTGCTAAAGATACCATCGGAATCTGTTCCTCCTCTTGTTAGGGTTTTTTATTTCAATAAACTACCAACCAACACCCATCCCAGAAAAACATGTATAATTATTTGATTAAACTTTTTGTTGGATGAAGCCAGAGGGGGCCAAAATTATATTCTAACCCCACCAAGTGGCAACATCCATTTTTTTAAGAGCCATTCATATGTAGGTAAAAACTTAGCTTAGAGACTTCTCAATTGACTTCAATTTGAGAAGTATCTAAGCTAAGTTTTTACCTACATATGAATGGCTCTTAAAAAAATGGATGTTGCCACTTGGTGGGGTTAAAATATAATTTTGGCCCCCTCTGGCTTCATCCGACAAAACATTTAATCAAATAATTATACATGTTTTTCTGGGATGGGTGTTGGTTGGTAGTTTATTGATATAGCGGTTTTTCGCACAACTGACATTTGGGGTTTTGAAGTTATTGAGGGTTTTTTATTTGACAGCTGCAAAGCGCAAGGACCCTGGTTCATCCTCACCATTTCAAAAACCATCTTTTGATTCATGGGATCTGACTGGGTTCCTGGAAACCTTTGACCCTGAAGCTATTCAGCGATCGATGCTCTTGTTGACTCTGGCTTTAGAGCCCAATTGTGATTGGCTAATGAGGCTGTACTTTAAGGCTAGATAAGTTATATATGGGAGCTCCTATACATATGTTTCCGAATGTCTTCAAAATCATCCAGAAACATAGCCGTTTTTGCTGCTTCATCCAAAGGTTCTGCATTGGGGGGTTTATTTTTCTTGCTTTATCCATGTAAATGCTTGATAAAATACCAAGGTGTTAGCTATATTTTTTTATCCCTCTCATTTAACCCAGTTTGTTATCAGTAAAAGTGTTAGTACACCTCCATAGTCTGGGAATCCTTGAAGATACCCATTGAAAATCAATAGATCTCACATTTTAGGATTAATTGCACCAGTACTTATCTTTTTTCTTAAGGTTTGTTTCCTAGATTGGTGGTGGGCTAGTGGAATATTTCTTATATAATGTTTTGTTGGGTAATTTTGGGTTGGATGCCTGGTCTCGTTCCCCTTTTGTTTTTCTTGTGTGAATTGTCCATTTCTATAACAAGTTTTTTCTTGAGTAATGATTTGAAAATTGCATAAAGAAAAAGTTCTAATGCACGTACAATAAAGTTATTAAAGTTAATGTGTACAACAAACAAAAAACAAACAAACCGATAATCGGGAAACATTCTGAAAAATTTGAAAATGAACCAAACCTTTTTGGTTCTGCACATCCCTAGCAGAAGCTAAACATATTTTGGCCACCAAAATGTTTTATTCAGAGGGAATTAGGGTTGGAAAAAAAACATTTATAATTTTAAGCATGATATAAGAAACAGTAGATTTAGAGCAAGGTCTGATTAAAATTTGTGATTATCATGTCCATTACAAATCAGCAGAAGTCATAGTTGTTTGAAATATATTCTACAAACAGCATTCGGTCAGTTATGCTAATTTATAACTGTACCTGATACGAAAGGCCTGTAACAGGTTTTCCATTCACTTCTAGGATGACATCACCAGGCTTAATCTGACCACTCTCTTCAGCTGGTTGACCTGGAAAGAGTCTCTTAATCCTCACAATGTCTCCTCCTCCAAACTCCGCAGAAGTGCCTCTTCCCATTTGCAAAAAACTGAATCCCAGCCCACCAAAGTTCTTTCTCAATATCACTTCAAATACGTTATCTATTTGGATGATAAATATTAATATTCACAATTCTCAAAAAGCAATAGAGGAGCAGCTCCTTGTCCTGAATTTAGGTACAGCCCACATTTTTCTGTCGCAAATTTTTCAAGATAATGTGGTAAATGTTTGCAAATTGTGTAACAGAATTTTCAAAATACCAAGGCAATTATATGGCATATTTTCATAGATCTGCATATTTGTCCAGTTTTATTTTACATTTATAAAAGTCATTTTCTGGCATTTCTCATGTGTCCAATTCATTTGTTTGGTCCTTTTGAGAGCAAAGGAATCTCAGTCATTGATGCTGAGCAGGGAAGAGAGGGATAGTGAATAACAGATGGAATCTGGAGGAGGGAGAAGGAAAGAGAGAGGCGATCTCAGGCAGGATGGGCGGATGGACAAGGGATGTAAGTAGGGGGTAGGGAAGGGGAGGATAGCGAAAATCATGGGGCAGAGAAAGGAGTGGGGAAAGGGAGAATGAAAAAAGGGCAGGAGAGGGGGATCACGAATGGGCAGAGGAGAAAGAGAAGATCTCGAGGGGGATCTGACATCAGAAGAAAGATGAACAATCCCTTGACACCTTATAACACTCCCATCCCATCACCTGGGACATTCCCATTCTGACCGATAAAATGACGGATGCAAAGAAACTGGACATAGTAGTAAAGGAGAAAAAAACAATAGAACAGCGCTAATAGAATTGTCAGTTTCAAGCAACTACTCTGTGAATTATGTGAAGAGGGAGAAGATTCTGAAGTACCAAGAAAGGCAATAAGAGACCAAGAAAATCCAGTAGAATGAAATTGAAATATCTCCCAGTGCACTGGAAGCCACAGGGCTGATGAAGAGGAATGTCCAAGCATACCTTAATAGGTTGTCTATACAAGTTACAACTTAACTCCAGAAGGAAGCTCTATTTGGCCAAATGTAAGTACTAACGCAGTAAATTTCAGAGACTGAGATCCTGCTTCACATAGCCTGGCTTAGGAATAAGGTTCATTATTTTCCTTACTTTAACCAGTTTTGCAGTTCAACCAGAAGTGAATATCTCCACTGACTGGATTGCAGTATCACAAGCTGGCCAACCCGGATATTCAATGCCGGTGGCTGGATGGGGCCCAGCATTGAATATCCAGTTCAAATTTAAAGCGGGAATTGCCAGTCATTTTCATCAAGCTAACCGCCACCAGGATTTTACTGCAGTTTAGTAACTTCCCCTTTTAATCTTATATTGGGTGAGCAATTTTGTAACTAGTCATTTGCCTTTGAAATGTATCCTCCATGAATGCAATTTTACAAAGGTTGCCTAGATATGAAAAGGGACGCACAAGTCTGGATGTTTAGCAGAGTATTTTACAAATGGCTCGTGGAACATGGGAAATGCACATGTACGGTAAATGCTGGCATGTACAGAAGTGCCTGTTTTGACAATGAAACATGTGAAAGATGTACATGAAATGTGACAAAATGGTGTGTTTCTCCTGCATGTCTGTGAGATGAGCTCAGTGAGAAAAGATGTGGTGAAGTGTATCTCCTTAGGTTGGCAGGGGCTGTAGGGTTTCTCTTGGGGATAGTGACGCCAAATGGGTTAGCTTTGTGTATCAATCAAAGAAAGCCCTTAGTAACCCCTCTATCACTATATTTCAAAACATTTTATTACAAAGTATCATACAAAAACACTATAACATTCAAAAACAGGCTATAACCGGACCTCAGGTTTCACTCGCCCTCCATTTGGCGAAATACATCACCATAGAGAAATGGCAGACACTTGCATCATAGGTCCTTAGCCTAAATAATTTATTCTTTATTCTAATAAATACAAAGCTCATCTATTTTAAAAAAGCTCTACATTCCACCAGTAAGCTCTACAGGATTCACATAATACTACACTTAATACCACACCAATAAACAATCATACATCCAACACGCTCTCTTTTAACCTACACACATACTACACATACTACCACAGGGAGTGTCTGCTGTACTCTGTACTGTTAATAATAGCGCCCAGTGCTCCTCAAAGCCGGCAACGATGTTCACAACATCTTCATCCAGTGGACTATACGCCCAAACAGGTGTAGTCACAGCTACTCACAATTTACAGTAATAATATGCTGAAAAGACAAAAATATACTTCTTTAAACAAGCAGCATCACCCGACTTCAGAGAAGGAGCAATCTGGTACTTATCTATTAAAAGCCCAGCTTCAACGCAGCCCTGCAGTCACTAGCAAGTAACATCGATAGTCACCATCCGACAAAAGCTTTTGTTTCGCCACCAGGCTTCGTCAGGAACCAAAACTATCGAATCGCCCTTATACAACAACTTTATATTTAGACACATATAATGCCTCCTCAAAAGAATGCTTCATCTGTGAACACAACAAAATATTTGTTAAGCAATTCTGCTTTATTCACATCAGCTTCTAAATATTCCTCCCCTTCACTCTTGAGTCTGACAATACCACTTTTGCCCTTCCTCCACTCACTAACATATCTGAAAAATGTCTTATCCTCCCATTTTATTGCATTCACTATTTCTTCTTCTTTTTGTATCTTTGCTTTCCTGACTACTTTGTTAAGTAAAAAGGCGCGGGCAGGGTCCCGGCGCCTGCCCGTAACCGGGTGCTCTGCCCGGCGCGGGACCCTGCTCGTGCACGGCAGCGGCGCGGGGCCGCGCTGGGCCGTGCACGGGGCGCGTCGTTTGAATTGATTGGCTCCACTGGGAAAAGCAAGCCAGCGGAGCCAATCGGAGGGCAGGCTGCCATGTGCTCCGGCGTGCGTTATCGCGCCGGAGCACAGGTCGTCTGGCGGGAGGCTCGGCAGCCCACTCGCCCACCCAGCCTTTTTGTAATGGGGCTGGAGTCGGGGTGTCGCAGCTGGGGGGGGGGAGCGAGGCGGGATCCCGGAGGTTTCCGGGGTCCGGAGCCTTTGGCGACTCGGGATGAGGGTGGGGTGCCCTCGGCCCGGACTGCCCCTGGAAGACTTTTGCTAGTAATATGGCGAAGTCGGATAGGGGTAGTCGGAACGTTGCCGGTGGTGTGAACTTGGCTGGAGCGGAAGCAAGGTCGCTTTACTAGTAGCATGGCTGGTGATGCAATGCTCTGCTGGTGGGGGGGGGGGGGGGTTTGAGATCATTGTTACTGTTGTTGTTTGAAAATTTGCTAAAATAAAGCTGCGACCAGTTGTCACCATACTTGGCGTCTGTGCAATCTGTGAAAATGGAAATGGGAAGTGTCTAGAAAAAGGGGTGTGGGGTGGGAGGGGGATCTAAGGCTTGAAGGAAAAGGAGGGAGCGCCGGGTCTGGCTACCCGGTTACTTCTCTGAGTATTTTCAAATATAGATGCCTGTCTTCCTCTCTGTGATCATTTTTTCTTCACCTTTTCAGCGGGGGATGTACGTGCAAACCGGACATATATCCTGCTAATCACGGTTTGGAACGACCCCCATACCGTACTTCCCAACGGGGTAATTTTGAACCACAAATAAGCAACTTGGATGTGCAGGATAGACATGTTTCCTGTGAAAATGTATAGAGCCGTATTTTATTTATCTATTTAAGTGTTTTATATACCACCTTTCGGTAAAATCAAAGCGGTTTACAAATAACCAGTAAAACATTTTTACATTTTAACAAGTGTCTAACAGGTTACAGCATAGAATGAAGAGGATACATTAGAAGGTTTGCAACTGGACTGTGCAATGTAACAATATAACTCACTTACAAGGATGAACATATGTTCATGTAGCGGGTAGATTTTTAGCATGCAAGAGTTGATTGAAGTATAGATTTCTTACCTTGGCTGTAATCAGTAAGGCAGGAGGAGGGGAGAGTGGGTAATGAGGGAGGGGAGAGACCAATGTTGTGTATGTGAGGATTGGTAAGTTCATGTTACGTTGGGAAGAGGTCTTGCATTGGTTCATCTATGCCAAAATGTTCTATAAACAGACGTATCTTAAGCTCTTTCCTGAATGTTGTTAAGTCAGTAGTGGATCTAAGTTTATCTGGGAAGGAGTTCCATATCATTGGTGCAGTAGAGCTAAAGGCTCTGTTGGTCGTTGCCCTGATGAGTTTTCGGTAAGATGTTGGTACGAGTATTTTGATTACATTCCCTTCTTATTCTGTCATTGGAAGGGTCCTTTATGAGGCCGGTTAGGTATGATGGTGACAGGTCCTTCATTTGTTTGAATGTAGTCATTAGAATTTTATATTTGATCCTGCTAAGAATTGGCAGCCAATGGAATTTGTATAGAACGGGTGTAATGTGCTCTGTTGGGCTTGCTTTGACCGTTATCCTTGCAGCTAAATGTTGAGCTGTGCTAAGGTGGTTTCAAGCTTGTCTTGGGAGCCCTTGGAGGATGCTATTACAAAAGTCAGTATGGAGGAATACCGTAGCTTGGAGTACAGATCTAAAGTTGGTGGCAATTGGTCGATATGAGCTGTGGCTTGTTAAATCTGATGAGGCCTTTTTTAGAATGGGACATATTGAGGTTTGCTTTAGTGCAGGAGGTAGGTGTCCTTGTGTGAGGGAGGTGTGTATAGTTAGATTCCTAACAATTTCAAAATGTTCCCTGGGGTGGTGCCGAGCCCTGGTCCCCAGGTGATGATCCCCCGATGTGCCGGTTTGTAAAGCATCGAGCCCCTGAAGTGCAGTGCTATTTATGGTTCACATTATTTATGGTTCAGTGACTTCATGAAGATCTTCTTATGGTAGCTCTTTTTGCTATTGTTTATCAATGTATATTTGTTTATCCTGGTGAGAGTTAGATATTCTTCATTTTCATTCTAGTTTCCTTAGTTGTCTTTTTATCTGTCTTATCTCTTGAGAATACTAGACATTTTTTGTCTTGTAGATCCTGGGAGTGCTCTATGGTTTTGTTCCAGCTTGCAATGTAGCTATCAAGATCATTATGTGGGGTCGTGATATCCAATATGATTCTCGTAGGAAACTATCCTTGACAAATTTTTTGTATCTTGTATGTGGTATGTAGGTGGGTTTTGGTAAAGAGTAGTTTGTCTGGTATGATAGTTTAAAGTTGATTAGGTAGTGGTCACACCATGGGATGGGAGTAACTTGGAAATGTGCAGAAATGGCGCTATGAATGATTGTGCTGGGTACGAAAATTAGGTCTAGTGTGATTCCTTTTATGTGTATTGGGGCGTTTATAATTTGATGAAAGTCCAACTCAGTCATGAGGTCGAGGAACATTGCAGCATGGTGGCGTTTAGAGAAGGGAGGTTAAGATCATCTATTAATATTAATTGTTTACTTGTTGTAAGGGAGCAAACCATTCCTAGGATGGATGTAAGGCTCTTTGTGCCAGCAGATGGGGGCTTATAAAGCAGGCAGAATGATACTTGAGAAGTTTCTATCATGAGAAAGCCCACAAGCCCATGTCATCAATATTATCAGTGTGGGACAGAGAAGCTTTAAGGTCAGACTTGATGATAATGAGGACTCCACTACCTCTTTTAGAGGTCTGAGGGCAATGGAAGAGGTCGTAGTTAGTGTGTTTTAATTGGTTTAGTAGTACCCTATTCAAATCTGGTTTACGTTATGAAGAGGATATCTGGGTTTTTTTCCAAAAGTAATTTGGTGATGACTGGGATTTTATTCCTTATTGACCTGGCTTTTATAAGGTAGCAACCAAGTGTTGTGCTTAAGGGTCTTGGTTTGCTTTCATTATGTAGTGGGGAGCTTATAGGTGTGATGTAGGTGTTACGTTGTGGTCTATAATCTTCTCTAGTAAGGTAGATATGTGGTTTTTGGAGATTGTGACGGTGATTGTGATTGTGATTGGTATATTGTAACAATTACTTGAGTGCGCTTGTGTACAAATATGGATAACAAAAAAGGACAACAATAGGATACATGATAAAACACTAGCATTAATATATATCACCATGGTGGTAGAGGAAAAGATCCCAATGAGGGATTGTGAGTGTTAATACTCACAAATTTCAGGTTTTCAGGTTGCAGGCAGTGATGCTCTGTGTTTGAGGCCCAGTGAAATCATCCATACGTTCCACATTCAAGGGTCACACCTAAGGACCCTATGGCAAGGCCCTTAGATGTGGGCCTGCCAGGCACAGGCGCCTAAAGTGCAGCGAAATTTAGGGGGATAGAGGCAGCAGGAAATGTAGTCATAGAGGGCGGAGCAGAAATTAGAGTGTAAGCAGCATGGAGGGGGGAGAGGAATCCCCTGCCTGCTTTTAGTTAGAGTGGAGATTTCTAGTGCGGAGAGCCCCGATTCTACATGCACATGTTAATTCTGGTGCGGAAAGCCCCGATGCCGAGCCCCGGTCCCCAGGCGACGATCCCCGATGTGCCGGTTTATAAAGGATCGAGCCCCTGAAGTGCAATGATATTTATGGGGATAGAGGCAACAGAAAATGCAGTCACAGAAGGTGGAGCAGAAATCAGAATGTAAGCAGAATGAAGGGAGGAGGGGGGAATCCCCTGCCTGCCCTTAGTTGGAGTGGAGATTTCTGGTGCGGAGAGCCCCGATTCCGAGCTCCGAATCAGCAAGCTAACTTACAGTCTGGTGCAGAGAGCCCTTGCCGAACCCTGATTCCACATGCACATGTTAATTCTGGTGTGGAGAGCCCCAATCCCCGGACCCCAGGCAATGATGCCCTGGAGGCAGAATGGGGGCATGGCCAGGCATGGAGTTGTATAAAGCGTATTCTGGACAGACCCATGTACGTCCGCAGTCGTCCCCACAGATGACCACATTATACCTTTAGAAATGCAGGGTAGGACATAGAAATTTATCTGCTCTGCACCTCAGTGCAGCTCATAGCGGTGAATGGATATGAAATCTATGCTGTGCACTGGTGCATCTGCACACTGGAAAACCACAGCATGCAGTATGACTGAACAGAAAACAGAGGAGAGGGAGGATGTAAGTGAAACACCCCCACAAATGTATGCCGTGGAGCACTGCCGTGCATTCTGGCTATGCTGGCATTTGCCGTGTGTGCTAAAGCGGCAAAGCATGGGTTCCCTAACAATGCCCAAGTCCTGGAAATACAAATTTATTTGAATTCAAAGACCTATAGCCAACCCAGCTGGCTATAGGTCTTTGAATTCAAATAAATTTGTTTTTCCACTATTATCACATTTTTGGACTGTGTTTTGATATTCATGTGAATTTGTGCCTCACCTGTTGTACAACCAATTCCTGGAAATGACACTGGTGACTGAGTCCTAGGATTCCATGCAAAAATGTTATCCCAGCTGTCGGTATGATGTGCAGCATCCAGCCAGCTGGCGTGTTGCACTCCACACAGTGGATCTGTACAATATGCTCTATTCAATGTGATTCAGATATGGTTATATGTAAATCCTATCGGTACACAATACTGGGGATGTAGTACACCAGTGGCTACATGCCACATATGCTGTGCAAAGGTCCCTGCTGCAGTTGGGTAAAGCTGTAACTGTAAGCCTATGATGTGCACAGCGCATACAAGTGTTAGCCCTGGAGGCTGATATACTGGAAGGACTGTTTGGGCCTAATGCAGTACTGCATCTATTTGAGGTCCACTTTCATAGTTAATGTGTATGTATGTGTGCATTTAGAAATGTGGTAATCAGGTATGATGCTGGATTGGAAATACTGTATTTTATGGTTTCCTTTCCATCATCTATGTTATTTAGTTCAGGGCATCCTTTTGGTAGACGTCTGTCTCTGTGGGACTGCAAGTGAGAGCGCATGTTTGTGTGGCCAAGAAAATACCTACTGTATGTAAATGTAACTTGTCTTGAACTCCTTAGTAAGGTATCAGCTAAATACAGCTGGTACATGCTAACTTTTACGCATAAAGCCCAACATTTCTCACCATGTGTCACAAAACTGAAGCACTGGGAGCTATGAGGTAAAGTGGCTCCCAAGGAAACATTACATCTATCACCCTTTCTGTCTCCATTGGAGGAATACGGCTCCGTGGTTCCAGGGTTTCCTCTCCTTTCTAGAATCATCCTCACCACCTACAGTAAAAATGGTGCAACACTTACTTACTCATCATAAGAGGGGGCATTGCTTTTCATTATCTTCTAACCAACAAAATCCAATCAATACTTCATATTTCTTTTAAGGTAAAATTTCAAAGGCGGCAGGATTAAACAAATTCTATAATCACTTTTTATTTAAAAATGTTTAAAAGATCACAACCTTCTATGTAGTTCAGTTTTTCTTCTCACGCCTTATTCCTTTTTGATGACTTACTAGCATACACTGCTTGTCATTGTTTGACCAACTCTGGAAATTCTGCTTTTCTTAGGCTATTAACAAAATATCCCCCTCTGAGACTCCTTTAATTGTCATCAGGAAAAGCATGATTTGCATCATGTGTGTCTCTAATTAGACTCAGAGATTTAGAAAGAACTTACAAGAAAGTTTGGAGAACAAACTTTTCTTGTATAGAAAAGCACACAAATAAAATAAATAAATAAACAAAATTAACTATTTGTTCAGGCTCATATGAGAAGGATATCCATACAGGTAAAGGCCTATTGATCTGAGCAGACTCCGAGAGAACAAGAATATAGGGAAGGGCTCTTAAAGATGAATGGGCACTAATTTAAGGAAGAACAATAGTGAGATATCTCGGGGTTGTCATTTTTCCAAGAAGCCCCCTAATGCTGAAAATGAAAATAGAGGTGAGTAGACAGGTTGCATGTGATATCTTTTTTATTACACTTTTGGATAATATACACTGGGGCCAATATTCAAAAGCACTTATCCTGCTTATCAGATAAGTGCTGGTGAGCGGACTACTGTATTTAGTGCTGCTATCTGGATAGTGCTGCTGAATATTTCCTCTGACTGCCTCAGCACCATCTGAATAGTGCTGGGGCAGTCGGTGGCAGAACAGGGGCAGAGTTTGAGATTACCTAGTTAGCAGCCATATTCAGCCCGCTAACCAGATAATTAACTGCATGAGGTAAGGACAGCAAAAAGGCCGTGCTAACTTTATATGGTTTGTTATTCTTATAGCGAGCTGAATATCAACGTTATCTAGATAGAAGCACTAGTCAGCACTGAATTTGGACTATTCAGCACCATCCACTATCCAGATACTGGCACCGAATATCTAGATTTATTTAAGTGTGGTATTTGCCATTTAAAAAAATGCTGACTGCTGCGGTTAAATATTGACCCTATTAAGAATTATTTGAATTACTAAGGGGCCTTTTTACTGAAGTGCACTGTGGTTTTGCACCTAACATGCCAATAGCATGAACATTCTTGTATATTAAGTGCAAAGCCACCGCATTAACTGTCGGGGCATGGACAGTATGTTCCCGGCAATTAACACGTGGCGCCGTACCCTAACACAGGGTGCTAGTTTGTTAATTGATGTCACCAGTCAGTGTCTTCTTCAGATTTACATTTTTCCTCATGCCAGAAGATAGGAAATGTCTTACTTAACAAAGCAGTTGGTCTTCCTGAATTCCCAACAAGGATTAAGGATTAAGGAAACTCTAGATATGTCCAACACACAAAAGTTGACAGATGGAACACAGTTCTCCAAGTTTCCTGTCTTCTTATAAACTACTGTATTTTCCTGGATTAACGCCATCTGGGCTGAGGGTATTTGTGAAACCTGATGTTCTAGGATTGAAAATTGTTCTTTATGCCCCCTCTGGAGCAGTGGTCTGAGGCTGAACTTTTGTCTGTGTATCATGGAAAACAGGCATCAATAAAGAAAAGATTTTCCAAGGACACCTGGTCTGTCCAGTTATGAGCCAAATCAGGTGGTCTATCAGGAAATGCAGCCAGGGCTTCTCCCAATGTAAGAGGATCCAGAAACTGCATGCTCCCCTCTTATAAAAGAGTTCACTTGCAGATGTTTGGTTTTCTGCTACCTGTTCAGTTTCAAAGCTTCAGTTCTTGCTTCTATGCGAGCTGCCAGGATCATACAGTCTTCCAAGGTCCCACCTTAACTTTCTTATAGTCCAGACAAGATATCAAATTTTCTCTTCTCCAGCTCACACCCTGGCAATGGGGACATGCTCGTCTCACTAGAACTAAGAGATATGTACATATCCAGCCAAGCAAATGTCTCGGATCATTAGACATTTTAGGCAGATTAGTCAGGGCCTATACATTGAGGTGCTCTGGTGCTCTGATGGGACCAAAGTAGATGAATAGAGGAATGACACGGTGGGTTTTTTAAAAATTCTTCCATAGCCCGGTATCCATAAAATTCTACTATACTCATGTATCGATAAAAATTTAAGTGGCACGTTTCTTACAACTCAACACAACTGATCATTCTACAGAAAATTAGACTAAAATTGCAACAATGCTGAATTGTTTCAAATATTTTTTTTCAATTTCAATAGGAAAATTTATATGTTTATTCTCAAGGAAAAGAGGTTCCATTATATTAAAATTTGATTAGCAAAGCGTGCAAATCATTTGTGTGGGAATCAAGAGTTCATGGGCATGCTAGCATAGTAACGACAACAATAACCTTGTTTCTTACTGGTTTGTAGCTCTACATGACATAAGAGCATCTTGGGGTCTATGCATTTACATGCAGGCTAACTATGTTACTGTTAGGGCATGTTTACTAAACCACATTAGGCTTTTGCAGCTAACATGGTGTGTTAGTGCAAATAGCGCTGTGTTAGCTGTAAAAGCCACATGATTTGGGGGGCATACACAGCATTCCCCATGCAGATACCGCAACAAAAAAAGCAGAGAGCATGGTCATACAGCCGCTAACACCACACATTTAGCTACATAATATTGTGAATGATTAGCATGAAGATATGTTTGCAAGGGTATATTAGATACCTATACATACCTGCCCTGAATTCTTAAGGCATTCCACTGCCTGTTTGTGTGTAACACCACAAAAACTGACTCCATCTGCTTCCAAAAGGCGATCCCCTGAAACAAGAAAAAATGGGGGTAATTTTGTAAGCTATTTTCCATTATCAGGCGTGTTTTACACACGGTAAATATCTATTATAAAATTACCTGGATGAAGAAACACATACAAGTAGGAATGCTGAGAAGAGAATGCATATTTTTTACACAGTTCGTAAACACGCATTCATGAGGGTGGTGTTTGAGCTGAGCTGGGGTGGAATCGTGAGTAAAATGCACATGTTCTTATCCATACAGTAGCACCTGTTTCGGAGCAGGAGTAAATTTGTGTCAGAGCATTTGTGCAGGGACAGTTCTGGGAGTCTATTTTATAAAGACAAATAAACACTTCTGTTGTCATTATAAAATATGAAGGCTGAAGAGATGGAAGAGTTTGCTGTAATGAAGGACTACTAAACTGTTTTGATAATGAAGCCATCCCCTCAATACTGCTCTGCAAAATGCATGTGCATGCTGTGAACAAGTCGGGGAAATTGATAGTTTGATGCTTGAGCATTGTTGACCTTCATTCCTACAGAACTGTAATGTATAGGATTAATGAATGGAGTGGAATGGGGAAACAGATCAGTTGTTTACGCCATCAAAAAGTACAAAGACTAGGGGACATGCAATGAAGTTACAATGTAACCCATTTAAGACTAATAAGAGAAAATATATTTTCACTCAATGCACAAACAAACTCTGGAATTTGGTACTGGAAGATGTAGTAAAAGCTGTTAGTGTAGCTGGGTTTAAAAAAGGTTTGGATAAGTTCCTGGAGGAAAGGTCCATAAATCATTATTAAAACGGACCTGGGATATCACTGCTTACCCCAGAACAAGCATTGTGGAACCTGTGTGCCTCTTTGGGAACCTGCCAGGTACTTGTGACCTGGATTGGCCACTGTTGGAAACAGGATGGATGGATCTTGATGGAGCTTGATGGATCTTGGTCTGACCCATACGGGATTTCTTATGTTCTTATTTCTCCTCTTATATGTAGTGTGAGCATGGGGATAATTTTTCATTATTTCCACTTGTTATATTAAAATAAAAATGGACCATTGATGTATTGATCTACTTCTGAAGAACCTGGTGGCTCATATAGAGTTAAGGGTGCAAAAAAGAGTCATTATGTGTATATATCGATGAAATAAGAACGAGGTTTTTCTAAGTGTTTCTATTTTGAAATATTTTTGGGTAAGATGAGGTTTTAATGTGTGCGTCATTATAAAATAGGAATAAAACACAGTTTTGGAAACTTTTATAGGCATTCTGTTATAAAATTACCTCCATTGTGATCAAGAACTGTTTGGTACATAATGAAGCCAATAAACTAAAGTGTAGTCATTTTCATACTTTAGTCCAGTTAACTTACCAAAATTAACAAAGGAAATAAAATTAGCTGAAACGTCTGGGAGGAATTTCAAGACGGCCGCAGCTAGGTTTCTCTGACGCGCATGTTTTTTCCTATGGGTAAGAAACGTAAAGGCAGGGGGGTTTCCTTGCCTTCCAGACTCCTTGTTGCTTCTACGCCGATTTCTGAGGAGGTTCATGGACTGCTGGAGTCATTTGTGATTTGAGTGCATCAGTGTCCAGTGGGTGCAGGGGAGGTGTGCCGAGCTGCAGTTTTTGCTGGAGTCGGAGGGCTCAACGGCTGCTTTAGTGATATTTCTCTCCCCTGATGTGAGGCATGAGTCTAAGGCTCCGCAATTTCAACTTTCCCCTGGAGGATCCCTGAGCTCTGATTTATCTTTCCCACTGGGTGAATCTTCAGAGCTGCGAAGGCCAGGACCAGGGTTCGTGTGAGCAGAGGGGCAGCAGACCCCAGGACAACGGCACACGGAGGTGTGTGAAAGGCCAACATCCGGAAGCACAGCGGCAGGGTTTCCTGCAGAGCAGAGAGAGGGAGTTTCGTCAGCTAGCATGGAAGCAGTTCAACTGCCTCAGGTACCTTCAGCTGCCTCGGGTGACTCTAAGATGTTTGCTTTGGTTTGTCCTACAATGTTGGCCTCAAATGTTACATCTACATCTGTGGCATTGGAGCAGTTGGAAAATAAAGTGGAAACAGTTCAAGTACAAGTTCAGGAGATACAAACTAGAGTTGGTGTGCTGGAAGAACAGTCTTTGGCACATATTAAGAGCTTCGCTAGTTTTGCCTCTAAATTGGAGCGCTTGGAGAACTCTTCACGGGTTAATAACTTGAGATTATTTAATTTTCCTTGTGTTTCAACTGTCTCAGCCAGGGATATACAGTATTTAAAGCTTACCTGGTTGACACTTTAGATGTTTCCACTGAAATGATTCCTCTTTTAGTGAAAATTTATTATCTTTCTTCTGCTAAGAAAGACAATCAGAGGGTTGAAGACCAGGTCCAGGTTCAGCCTCATCCTGAGCAATCAATGGATGTACTCAATGTGACAGATTTGTTGGAACTTTCTACTGAGGAAGTACCTGTTCCATCTACATTGATAATTACCTTAGCATTGTTATCTGATAAAGAATGGCTTTTGAAATTGTTTTTTTTCATGGTCTGTTAGCACAAATGTATCCGGATTTAGCACAAAACATCCAGAGCAGACTCAGGGAGTTCTTATTGTTGGGTCCTGAGGTTCTTCAATTGGGGGGGGGGGGCTCTTTTTTTTTTTTAAACATCCATGTAAATGTTAAGTATCATTCAATTTCTTATATTTTTTATGAGCCCTCCCAATTGATTGCTTTTGTGAATGCCAGACGATTAGAATCCTCCCTCAAGCTTCCATGTGATCCCTCATGAAGTTTATGTGTATACTAGATATTAATTTACTATGTTTCTTTCATATTTGGAATTGTATTATTTTCTTTTGAGGTAAACTCCTCCTTCTCTTATTGTGGGCTAGTGTGAACAGACCCTTTGTGCTATGTATAGCTTGGCTTCATGCCAGGTTTAGGCTTTTTCTTTTTTGTAGTATCTTCTGGGTGTTTTGCCTGTTTCTAACAAGATTGTTTATGTTTCTTGATGTATAAATTGCACAAATATAAAATTTTTAAAAAAGGAAATAAAATTAGCTGATATTGTGTTTAACATAGAGCTGAATATGTGTTAAATTTATGGAGTATGAAATATAGTATTTACCAGAGATGGAAAGGAGGCAGATCATTTTATTTTTTTCAGTTTATGTTTTCTTTATAAAATAATACCATAAGTTGTCAAAACATGCCTTAATTTAAGACGCGAACAATTACGTCAACCTAGGGATAGACCTAGATTTATAATGCATACATGTAAATTACATAATTTTATATGCATATAACTTATCAGACCTTATCATTTACATGCATACTGTACTTGTGCGTTCCACCCATACTCCAATCAAACTCCGCCCATGCACATGGCCACAATGAAAGTATGGAGCCTAGAAACAAATAGTGCATGCTACCTTATCACTCTCTGGTATATTGGCCCCAGCTCTTTTAATGGGAGCTAAAATGACTTATAAGATAGGGTTGAATTGCAGGCTACTGAGCACTGCATCAGTGAGGGAAAACCACCATGTGAAGACTGAACTTTTTAAAACAGTGAAAATTTTTAACAGTTTTGAAACAACCACAGGGAGGATTGGATCATTCATGAGCAGGTTGCAAGATGACAGCAGAGCAATTTAGTGACAAAACCATCAGTATCACTCAAGTACTGGAGCTGTAGAAGAATAACTGGCAGGACTGTGAATTAGTAAACCCTCAAAGGAGGGATGGGGCAGATAAGATGAAGGAATTTGGACTTCTATCATGCCTGAAGACAGGACCAGTTGGCTAATCAGTAATGATCTGGAGAAGGTACCGAAACAGATACATACAACCTATTGCAGTTTAGATCTTTGACCAACTTGGTTAAAGGGGGGGTTTGCTGGCTAGCCCTAATTAGGCTGGAAGCAGTAGTGAATGCATCTTTGCTGTTGTTAAGTGCCATCAAGTCGGTGTTGACTCATGGCGACCCTCTGGATAGTTGTCCAAAATTGTGTTTGGTCTTCAGTCAGGCGACTCATTGTTGACAGACTGGTACTCATAGCTGCTGTTACTGTATCGATCAATCTCATTGCTGGCCTTCCTCTTTTGCGTTGACCTTCTACCTTGCCAAGCATGATGTCTTTCTCTAATGACCTCTCTGTGTGCATATGTCCAAAGTATGAAAGCTGAAGTCTTGTCATCTGAGCTTCTAAAGAAAGCTTAGGTTTGATCTTCTCTAGTACTGACTGGTTTGTTCTTCAGGCAGTCCATGGTATACATGGTATTCGTCGCCAGCACCATAATTGTTGCATTTGTCACAGAAATATGATCCTCCGCTTACAACACCATCCCATTCTGCTGCTGCCCAGATGGGTGGTTTGTCTTAGTCTGGCATCTTAGCGGAGACCTCTCCATCTTGGGAGTCCCTGCCAGTAGCTAAGCTACTGATAGCTTAGCTCTCAGCATTACTGATGCATACAAGCCCTCACAGCGCAACAAACTGCAAACCAAGTGAGGGATCTTTACAGAGGGCATATTTTCTAATTCTTTAAAATAAGCAATTATCAAGGCAATACTGAAAAGAAGGAGTTTAGACCAGAAGGATATACTGTATCAAATTACCACCTGTGTATCTTCCCTCACTTGGTTTGCAGCTTGTCGTGCTGTGAGGGCTTGTGTGCATCAGTGATGCTGAGAGCTAAACTATCGGTAGTTTAACTACTGGCAGGGTCTCCTGGACAGGTCTCAGCTGAAGTGCCAGACCAAGACAAACCACCCATCTGGGCAGCAGCAGAATGGGATAGTGTTGACAGCGGAGGATCACATTTTTGTGACAATGGCAACAACACCAAACTTAAACTGCACGGAAGAAAGGTCCGGCAATCTACTTCTGTATCTTGCCATGAAAACCCAATGGATAGTTACAACAAAACAAATTGTGCTATAGTGCTGGAAGATGAGACCCCCAGGTCGGAAGGCACTCAACTAGCTACTGGGGAAGAGCTGAAGACTTTTCAGAATAAAGCCAGCATTTATGATGTGGTTGGATCAAAGCCCTCGGGATGTCTGACTGCTGATGTAGCTGCGCATGAAATGAGAGTCAGAAGCTGTAAAGATGTCTTACTTATTGGAACATGGAACATACGAAGCATGAACCAAGGGAAGTTGGAGGTGGTCAAGATGAAATGGAATGTGTACAACTTGATCTGTTGGGTGTCAGCGAACTGAAATGGACTGGCATCAGGCACTTTGCATCAGATGATCACATGGTCTACTATGCTGTAAATGAAAGACAAAGAAGAAATGGTGTTGCATTTATAATGAAGAAGAAACTTGCAAGAACTGTAATGAAATACAATGCAGTCAGCGAACGCTTAATCTCTATTCGTCTACGAGGAATGCCTATCAACACAACTATAATTCAAGTATATACCCCAACAACAGCTGCAGAAGAGAATGAAATTGAAGAGTTCTATGAACAAGTACAAGCTGAAATTGACAGAACATGCAAACAGGATATCCTGATAGTCATGGGTGACTGGAACGCAAAAGTTGGCAACAAAGAAGAAGGCAAAGTAGTTGGAAAATATGGACTTGGCAACAGAAATGAAGCTGGAGAAAGACTGATAGAATTCTGCAAGACCAACGATCTATTCATCTCAAACACCTTCTTCCAGCAACACAAGCAGCAACTGCACACATGGACTTCACCCAATGGATTGTATAAAAATCAAATTGACTACATCTGTAGAAGTCAATGATGGAAAAGCTCTGTAACATCAACAAAGACAAAACCTGGAGCTGACTGTGGTAAAGATCATCAACTACTAGTATGCAAACTCAAGCTAAAGTTGAAAAAGAGCAAACCACTCATGAATGCAGCAAAATATGACCTTGAGAATATACCACTGGAATTTAAAGACTGCCTGCAAAATCGATTTGCTGCTTTAGATACAAATGACAGAGCTCCAGAAGAGTTATGGAATGACATCAAGAAGGTTGTGTTGGAAGAAAGCAAGAAGTCTCTACAAAAGGTGAAAAAGCATAAATGGCCAAAATGAATGACGGAAGAAACTCTGAAAATTGCCCAGAAATGCAGAAAAGCTAACGCCAGAGGAGAAAGAAAGACAATCGCAGAACTCAACAGATATTTCCAATGTGCAGCAAGATAGGACAAGGAAAAGTACTACAATGATGCATGCAAGGAAATAGAAGCAGAAACTATTAGAGGAAGAACAAGATTGGCTTTCCTAAAGCTATGAGAGTTAAAGAAAAAGTTCCAGCCTCGAAATGGAATGTTACAAGATGCTCAAGGTTCTATGTTGAATGATGCTGAGAAGATCAAGAAAAGGTGGAAGGAATATATAGAGTTTTTATATGATAATGATCAAGTGGACCAACAGCCGTTTCAACCTGTACCTTATGATCGGGAACCATTGGTGATGAAAGAAGAAGTTGAAGCAGCATTGAAAGCCTTATCAAAGAACAAAGCACCAGGCATTGATAGCATTCCCATAGAAGTATTACCACAGTCTGATGCAGCTGTTACCGTACTTACAAGACTCTGCCAAGAAATATGGAAGACAACATCATGGCCAAATGACTGAAAAAGATCTGTGTTTATACCAATACTAAAGAAAGGTGATCCAACTGACTGTGGAAATTATCGCACAATCACTCTGATCCCACATGCCAGCAAGATTCTACTGAAGATTATTCAAAAGAGACTACAACCATACCTGGAACAAGAACTACCTGAAGTGCAAGCAGGGTTCAGGAAAGGGCGAGGAACGAGAGACATCACTGCGGATATGAGATGGATCCTTGAAAAGACTAAAGAATACCAAAAGGATATTTATTTTTGCTTTATCGACTATAGCAAGGCTTTTGACTGTGTAAACCATGAGAAACTCTGGGCCACATTAAGAAGCATGGGTATACCAGAACACCTGATTGTTCTCTTGCACAATCTGTACATTGATCAAGAAGCAACAGTTCGAACGGAACAAGGAGAAACAGAATGGTTTAAAATAAGCAAAGGTGTAAGACAAGGCTGCATACTTTCCCCCTACCTGTTTAATTTATATGCAGAACAAATCATCATTGAAGCAGGATTGTATGAAGACAACAGAGATGTGAAGATTGGTGGAAGACTCATCAACAACCTTCGCTATGCTGATGATACCATATTACTGGCTGAAAGTGAAGATCATCTGAAACATTTGCTTCTCACAATCAAAGAACATAGTCTCAAAATGGGCCTGCGCCTTAATGTAAAGAAGACCATGACAACTGGCATAATCAACAGGTTCATCGTTGAAGGAGAAGAAATTGATATCGTGAACAACATTAACCTACTTGGATCAACTATCAATAAAGAAGCAACAAGCAGTCAAGAAATCAGACGACGCATTGCTCTTGGCAGAATGGCTATGAAAGACCTAGATAAGATTCTCAAGAGCAGAGATGTCTCTCTCCATACAAAGATTCAAGCCATGGTATTTTCAATAACATCATATGGATGTGAAAGATGGACAGTGAAAAAGATAGACAGGAAGAAAATTGATGCTTTTGAATTATGGTGCTAGCGGCGAATACTGTGTATACCATGGACTGCCCAAAGAACAAACCAGTCGGTACTAGAGGAGATCAAACCTAAGCTTTCTTTAGAAGCTCAGATGACAGATTTTGTCTTTCATACTTTGGACACATCATGCGAAGAGAGAGATCATTAGAGAAAGACATCATGCTTGGCAAGACAGAAGGTCAACGCAAAAGAGGAAGGCCAGCAATGAGATGGATCGATACAATAACAGCAGCTACGAGTACTTGTCTGTCAACAATGAGCTGCTTGACTGAAGACCAAACACAATTTAGGATAGCTATCCAGAGGGTCGCCATGAGTCGACTCCGACTCGACGGCACTTAACAACAACAACTGTGTATCTTGAGAAAATAATCAAGCAAATCCACTGGCAGATTTTCTGGATACAAGGAATATTCTAGATGAGCACCAGATAGGTTTCTGCCAATAACGTGGGGCAGAGACTGTGCTAGCAGCAGTTGCAGAGGGCATGTGTAGATAGGTGGGTAGTGATGAGCATTATGGTGCTCCTAATTGATTTGTCATCTATATTTGACATAGTAAATCACCAATTATTCAAACAGCAATTGCATCCAGTAGGAATTCAGAAAAATGTGTCATAATGGAATCAAGGCCCCAAATATTAATTTTGGACACTTTCACATCAGATCCATGGACCCTGACATGCGGAATTCCACAGTGATCAATATTTTACCCCTTCATATTTAATCTATTGTGCCCTCTTAGTGAGGATCATAAGACAGGCAATGTTTCATTTCTATACATTTGCAGATGAGTTCCAGATAGTATAATGACTTTCAGGACATGGAACAGGAGATGCATGCAGGTTTGCAGCATGCTTTTAGGACAACATCTTAAATTAAGTGCATCAAAAAAAGAATCCTTTGAATAGGGGTAAGTGATTCACCACTAGACAAGAGAATAGAAACAAGGAATAAAATTGCCTCGGTCATGGGAGGTAGGAAACCTTAGATGTATGTATGGACTCAGAGATGTCAGAGAACCCACATGTTATATTGGTTATGCAATCACTATTTTACAAACTTAGGCTACTTCAGGAATGTGGTCAGGAATGTGGTCATATATTGCCCTCTGGCATACCCATGAATTGCCCATACGGCGTACCCGTGCATAAGCGACACCATCACGCAGGCCCCACGGACTGCCTGTGCAAGAGCCCCCTGTGGCTGGGCGGACAGACACCAGTAGCATGGCGGTGAGGAGAAGTGCAAACTTCAGTATGGATTAAAGTGAGTTCCTCATCCGCTCTGTGCTACATAGTAACATAATAAATGATGGCAGATAAAGACCAGTATGGTCCATCTAGTCTGCCCAGTAAGATGACAAGAGTAGATGCACCTGCCGCTCCGTGCAGGCTACCCCTCCCCATGTTTCTGTTTAAGGGTGAACCCACTGCTCTGTGTAGGACACCCCTATTTGTTGAGAAATTAGATAGTTAAGTTTATTTTTATTTTATCCTGTTGCTGTAAAGGGATCCACTGTGTCTGTCCCATGCCATTTTGAATTCTTCCACTGTATTTGCCCCCACCACTTCCATCGGGAGAGCATTCCAAGCATCCACCAGTATTTCCTGACATTGCCTTTCAATTTACCCCCTTGCAGCTTCATGTTATGCCCTCTAGTTTTACAGCTTCCCCATCTTTGGAAGAGGTTTAAGAACATAAGAACATAAGATATGCCATACTGGGTCAGACCAAGGTCCATCAAGCCCAGTATTCTGTTTCCAACAGTGGCCAATCTAGGTCATATGTACCTAGCAGTTTCCCCAAGGGACACAGGTTCACCATTGCTTGTATTGGTTCAAGCATTGATATCCTGGGTCCCTTCTTAATAATAGTTTATGGACCTTTCCTCCAGGAACTTGTCCAAACCTTTTTTAAACCCAGCTACACTAACAGCCTTTACTACATCCTCCGGTAACAAATTCCAGAGTTTGATTACACGTTGAGTGAAAAAATATTTTCTTTTATTAGTCTTAAATAGTTTACCCTGTAGCTTCATTGCATGTCCCCTAGTCTTTCTATATTCTGATAAGGTAAACAATCGATTTACGTTTACCCGTTCCACTCCGTTCATTAATTTATAGACTTCTATCATATCTCCCCTCAGCCGTCTCTTTTCCAGGTTAAAGAGCACTAACCTTTTTAGCCTTTCTTCATAGGAGTATCCTTCCATCCCCTTTACCATTTTGGTGGCTCTTCTCTGAACCATTCCTAAAATCGCTATATCCTTTTTAAGATACGGCAACCAGAATTGCACACAATATTCAAGGTGCGGTCTCACCATGGAACGATCTAGAGGCATTATAATATCTTTTGTTTTATTTTCCATTCCTTTCCTTATCATACCTAGCATTCTATTTGCTCTCTTGGCCGCTGCTGCACACTGGGCCGAGGGTTTTAGCATGGTATCCACAATGACGCCTAAATCTTTTTCCTGGGTGGTAGTTCCTAATGTGGAACCTTGCATCGTGTAACCATAGTTTGGGTTGTTCTTCCCTAGGTGCATAACCTTGCACTTGTCCACATTAAATTTCATCTGCCATTTTGATGCCCAGTCTTCCAATTTATCAAGATCCTCTTGCAATTTTCCACAATCCTCTTGGGTTTTAACAACTTTAAATAGTTTTGTGTCATCTGCAAATGTGATAACCTCACTCGTTATTCCACTTTCCAGGTCATTTATGAATATGTCAAAAAGCAGTGGACCCAGCACAGATCCCTGGGGTACACCACTATTCACCTTTCTCCATTGGGAAAATTGGCCATTTAGCCCTACCCTCTGCTTTCTATCTTTTAACCAGTTCCTGATCCACAATAGTACAGTGCCTCCTATCCCATGACTCTTTAGTTTTGCCAAAGGTCTCTCATGAGGGACCTTGTCAAAGGCTTTCTGAAAGTCCAGATACACAATATCAACCGACTCACCTTTGTCCACCTGATTATTCACTCCTTCAAAAAACATAACAGATTAGTAAGACAAGATCTTCCTTTTCTAAAGCCATGTTGGCTGTCTCCCATTAGGTCATGACTATCTACATGCTGAGTAATTTTATTCTTTATGATGGTTTCTACTATTTTTCCCGGTACTGATGTCAGGCTCACCGGTCTGTAGTTTCCCGGATCACCCCTGGAACCCTTTTTAAAAATTGGTGTTACATTGGCGATCCTCCAATCTTCAGGTATTAGAGATGATTTTAATGATAGTTCACAGATTACTAATAGCAGGTCTGCAATCTCATATTTCAGTTCTTTCAACACCCTTGGATGTATACCATCCGGCCCAGGTGATTTGCTACTCTTCAGTTTATCTAATAGTTGTAATACATCTTCCCGATGTATCGATATTTCCTTCAATTCTTCCGCACCTTTAAATACCACTTCAGTCATGGGTAATATCCCTACATCTTCCTCAGTAAAGACTGAAGCAAAGAATTCATTCAGTCTCTCCGCTATCGCCTTGTCGCCTCTTAGTGCTCCTTTAATTCCTTTATCATCTAATGGATCAACTGACTCTCTCACAGGTTTTTTGCTACAAATGTACTTGAAAAGGTCTTTACTTCGCGTTTTTGCTTCTGCAGCAAGCTTCTTCTCAAATTCTCCCTTTGTCTGCCTTATCAATGCCTTGCATTTGACTTGCCAGTGCTTGTGCTGTTTCCAGGTTTCGTCGTTTGGCTCTTTTTTTTCCATTTCCTGAAAGATGCTTTTTTGGCAACAACAGCCTCTCTGACCTCACCTTTAAACCATGCTGGCAGTTTTTTGGACTTCCTTCCACTTTTCTTAAAGCGTGGAATACAGCTGTTCTGGGCTTCCAAGATAGAATTTTTCAACAACAGCCAAGCCTGATGTACATCTTTAACCTTTGCAACTGCTCCTTTTAGTTTTTTCTTAACTGTTTTCCTCATTTTATCATAGTCTCCCTTTCGAAAGTTAAAAGGTAGTACTGTGGATTTCCTTACTATCCCTCCTCCACTAATTAAATCAAAGGCGATCATGCTATGATCACTATTGCCAAGTGGCCCCAACAACCTTATCTCTTGCACTAGATCTGGTGTTCCACTAAGGACTAGGTCTAATATGGCTTCCCCTCTGGTCGGTTCATGAACCAGCTGCTCCAAGAAGCAGTCATTTATTTCATCTAGGAACTTTATCTCCCTAGCATGTCCTGACGTGACACTGACCCAGTTGATACCGGGGTAGTTGAAATCACCCATTATTATTACTGCGCTGTAACGTTTGTTAGCTTCCTTGATTTCTTTGAGCATTTCATCATCCATTTGGTCATTCTGGCCAGGCGCTCGATAGTACACCCCCACTGCCATTGCCTTCCCCCTTTTACATGGAATTTCAATCCATATAGATTCTACAGCAGATTTTATTTCCTCCAAAACTTTAATCCTTTCTGACTCAATGCCCTCTCTAACACAGAGAGCAATCCCTCCACCAATTTGATCAGCTCTATCATTACGATATAGTTTGTACCCAGGTATCACAGTGTCCCACTGGTTGTCCTCCTTCCACCATGTCTCTGATATTCCAATCATATCTAACCTTTCATTTAGTGCTATATATTCTAACTCTCCCATCTTATTTTTTAGACTTCTAGCATTTGCATACAAGCATTTTAGAGAATGTATTTTATTCATATTAATTTGGCTATTGTTAGACATGGGTAATTTGGGATCTTTAAGCTCTGTCTGCTCCATACTTGATGGCATTTGGGCTACTTTACTCTTTTGTGGAACCTCTCTGCTTTTGGTAGTATCCTTCAAAGATACATTCTTCCGAACCATCCGCTCTTGTGCGACAGTCAGCTTTCCCCTAATATCTAGTTTAAAAGCTGCTCTGTCTCCTTTTTAAAGGTTAATGCCAGCAGCCTGGTTCCATCCTGGTTAAGGTGAAGCCCATCCCTTCGGAAGAGCCCCTCCTTGTTTGTTCATTATTTCTCTTTAAATATTTAAAGGTCTGAATCATATCTCCCCTATCCCTCCTCTCCTCCAGAGTATACATATTTAGGTCTTCAAGTCTCTTCTCATAAGGCTTCTGATGCAGGCTCCAAATCATTTTGGACACCTTCCTCTGAACAGTTTCTAGTCTTTTTACATCCTTTGCAAGATGTGGTCTCCAAAACTGAACACAGTATTCCAAGTGAGGTTTCACCAGTGACTTATATAGTGGCATTAGTACTTCTTCTTTTCTGCTGGTAATTCCTCTTTGTATGCAACCCAACATCCTTCTGGCTTTTGCCACTGCCTTGTCGCACTGTTTTGCAATCTTGAGATCCTCAGAAATAATCACACCAATGTCCTTCTCTCAGTCCGTGCACACCAACCTCTCGCCCCCTATTGCGTACATTTCCCTTGGATTTCTGCTTCCCAAGTGCATGACACTGAACTTCTTCGCATTAAATCTTAACTGCCAAGCATTAGACTATTCTTCCAGCTTTTGTAGATCTTTCCTCATGTTATCCACTCCCTCAGGGGAGTCCACTCTGTTGCAAATTTTCGTGTCATCTGCAAAAAAGACAGACTTTTCCATTCAGTCCTTCAGCAATATCACTCAAAAAATACAGTGAACAGTGCCGGGCCCAGGACCGAACCCTGGGGCACCCCGCTAATCAGCCTCCTTTCATCTGAGTGAGCTCCATTTACCATCACCTTCTTTCATCTGTCAGTCAACCAATTTTTGATCCAGTTCATCACCTTGGGACCCATCCCCAAACTACTGAGTTTATTGATAACCTCCTATGATGAACAGTATCAAAGGCTTTGCTGAAATCCAGGTAGATGACATGCATTGCATGCCCCTGATCTAGTTCTGTGGTCACCCAGTCAAAGAACTCAATCAGATTTGTTTGGCAAGATCCTCCTTTGATAAAACCATGTTGCCTCGGATCATGCAACCTGTTGGTTTTGAGAAAGTTCACTATTCGCTCTTTCAGGAGCACCTCCATTACTTTTCCCACCACCGAGGTAAGGCTTACGGGCCTGTAGTTTGTCACTTCTTCCCTGTCACCGCTTTTGTGAAGAGGTACCACATCGGCCCTTCTCCACTCCTGTGGAACTTCTCCTGTCTCCAAGGATCTATTAAAAACATCTTTTAATGGCCCTGAAAGAACCAATCTGAGCTCTTTCAGTATCCTGGGATGTATCCCATCCGGTCCCATGGCCTTGTCCACTTTCAATTATGCAATATAAAAATGCAAATAAAATATAAAATATAAAAATATAAAATATAAAATATAAAATATAAAAATATAAAATATAAAAATATAAAAATGGGAATGAAGTAGATACTACACCATTCACAGAAGATGATGTGTTAGAAGCTGTTCTAACACATCATCTTCTGTGAATGATGTAGTATTTATTTATTTATTTATTTATTTATTTAGTATACACTTATATACCGCTACTTCCAGCGATCAGTAGCGGTTTGATTACATATTTGGGAGTTGTCAAATCATGACAGAAATGTTGGGGTATACACACATAGATTTGAGGGTAAGGCACAGCACACAGAAATAGGGTCTTAACGATTAGAATTTACATATTTACATTTTTACATTTTACATTTTTTACATTTTCACATATAACATTTCTACAGAGCATAATTCATGTTTCATTTGCTTTATCTTGTATCCCACTGTGATTTACATCTGGTTGTAGTGACATTGGAATAGATGAGTTTTTAGTTTCTTCCTGAAGGCACTAATGTCTTTGATTGCTCGTAGCTCGTATGGTAGTTGGTTCCAGATGGTTGAGGCAGAGAAAGAGAATGCTCGGTGGCTAGTACTGGCTTTTACAGATCTGATGTTGGTTGGAACTTGTAGTGTGTCTGAGTTGATAGTTCTCCTGTCTCGGTTGGTTGCGTGCTGATAAGGGTGGAGAGGAATGAAGGGGCTAGGTTATGTATGAGTTTGAACGTGGTTACCAATGTTTTATATTGTATCCTGGCAGTAATGGGTAGCCAATGTAGCTCGATCAATACAGGTGTAATGTGCTCAGCAATGCTTGTTCGCATGATGATCCTCGCCGCCACATTTTGGGCCATTTGCAGGATATTTAGCGTTTTCTTTGGCAGACCCTGTAAGATGGCATTACAGTAGTCTAAGTGAGGCATAATGAGTGCTTGCGCAACAGACCAAAAATCACAGGGCTCGATTATATTCCGCAGGAGTTGTAGCACTCTAAGTTTGTGGAAAATGGCCTTGTTGGTTTTGCGCAGGTGCTTTTCCATCTTTAGTTTGCTGTCGAGTGTGACTCCCAGATATTTGATCTCTTTCTTTGTGTTGAACGTGTTGTTACACAGGGTGATTGTCGGAGGAGGTTCAAAGTTCGGTTTACGGATATATACAACACCTCAGTTTTCTTATGGTTGATCGTCATGTTGTTTTGCTGTAACCATCTTAACATCTCGTTCAGGCATGTTTCGAGCTGAGTATACTTAGGGTCGGTGGTATCCAATTGTGTGTATAGCATAATATCATCTGCATAAATGTGGTAGTTGATATTATGTTTTTTGAAAATGTCACAGAGGGGCTGCATGTAAATGTTGAAAAGTAGTGCCGAGAGGGCCGATCCTTGAGGTATGCCTTGAGTTTGAGAAAATGCTTCTGCTTTTTCGCCATTGAATTGGACCTGTGGCATTCTGTTCGTTATGTAAGAGGAGAATCATTTAAGGGGGGTTCCCAAAATTCCTATTGATTCCAGTTTGTTCAGGAGGATTCCATGATGTACAGTATCAAAGGCGGCAGAGATGTCAATGAAAATGAGTATAAACATTTTCTTTCTGTCTTCCAGGCCTTTGAGGAGGTTGTTAAGCAGTGCTATTAAAAGCGTTTCGACCCCATGATTTTGTCTGAAACCATATTGTTGCTTGTCCAGGGTTTCATGGTCATCGAGGTGCTCTTGAAGTTGTATGAGGGCTGCTTTTTCAATGATCTTTGCAAGGAAAGATATGCTGGAGATAGGGCGGTAGGATGTTGGGTCCTCTTTGTTGAGTGAGTTGTTCTTTAGGATTGGCCTTATTATAGATTTCTTGAGTTGGGCAGGCATGATTCCTTGATGCAGTGATTGGTTCACAATGTGTGAGATTTGGCGGACGATATCTTTTTTTGCCGCCTTGACCCAAGCAGTTGGGCAGGGATCCAGCGGGGAGGTGGTGGTATTGATGCTAGTTATTATGTTGATAGTTTGCTGATCATCAATATTATAGAAATTGCTCCATGTCTGTTCTTGTTCCACATCAGTCTTCCGATATGATGCGACCACACAGAGAGTGGGCGAGGTTGCAGTCAGCTTGCTTGCATAGTGGTTCGCCAGTGTTTGGGGATGGATAGAGTTGCCATGGTGGTCTGGCTGGGATGTTTTGGTTAGAGATTTCACTAGTTCAAATAGTTTGCGAGGTTTGTTGATAGCTTTGTTTAATAGGTTGGTGTGGTGCGTCCTTTTCGCAGCATTTACCTCTTCTTTGTATTTCGAGAGGAGGTTGAGGTACTCAGTCCTGTGTTCGATGGATTTGATACGTCTCCATTTTTTTTTTTTTTTATCTACTTCATTTCCATTTTTATATTTGGGAGTCACAGGTGGTTCATCTCCAGAATTTTCTATAGTAAAAAAAGAGCAGAAGTATTTGTTTAGCAATTTCGCTTTTCCAAGGTCATTTTCCACGAGTCCGTTGCCAGCACTTCTGAGTCCTGCAATTCAACCTCTGATCTTCCTCCTCCTCAGTCTAGCAGCCATGGCTGCTTCCCCTGCATCTGCTGGGTGCCACTGTGTACCCCACTGACCTTCCTCAGCCGCGAATCTGCTCCCTGATCCGCTGGAGCTGGTTAGGTTGCCTCCAGTGCACCGTTCAGAAGTGGCATTTGAGAGCCTCCAGTGTACAGTATACTCCATATTCCCTGTGTGAGAGAGGGGGGACACACATGTGTTCATTTGGCCACTACCATATTGCCTGTTGTGCATACCTGTATCCTGCAACAATCTGGTGACATGCCCATTCTAGAGGCAGGGGCATATCCATGGGTGGCAGACTGTGGTAGTAGAGCTGCTTGCAGGGACAGACAGGCAACACATGTGTGGTTTTTGCCACCAGTCCCCCCAGACCCCTGCACCAGGACACAGGGGCTAGGGAGTGGGGTAGGTATTCAGGGCATCCAAACTGGCTGCCATTGTCCTCTGCGGTATTCAACTCTGCCACAGCTCTCCCTGCACTGGGCTTTTCCATTGTTGTGCATGCCCTGTGGCATTACTACGAACCACCACCAGGGGGTGCAGCACCCTTGCCATCTGCTGCTTGTGGGTATGACCCCTGCTGCAGGCAATCAAGGCTGGCACCTGTACCAATGCATGGCCCATATCCCACCACCTCCTATTAGACACACATTGGGACAACCAGCAGCATGTGGCTTGGCATCATGCCCTGTCTCCCTGTGCAGACACACAGCTGTGCTTTTCAGGGTGTGTCTGCCTAGCATGGTTCTCAGCCCTCCCCACCTGCCTGTTGTTGGCCTTCTTACCTGTGCAGCCAGAATTGGATTCCCCTCCATATGGTTGTTGCCAGCCTCAGGTTTGGGCAACGGCACCCCTGTGGGGTAGAGGACTCCCGCATGCTGGTCCTAAGTGAAAAATTCAGGCAGTATGTGGATATGTGTTTAAACTAGAAAAAGGGGGTGATGGATGGGGAAGGACAAGTTCAGGACGTCACTCCCGGCAAAAGCAGAACAACATCAGAAACAACCACACTTTTAAACCACACATCAACGACAAGTGGGAAGAAGTGGGCAGAACAAAATCAGGGCAAAATACATGCAAGCCAGTTAAATGCTGGAAAGCAATGAGCATAAATGCTCGAAGCTTAGCCAACAAAGTTCTGGACCTGGAAGCCCTAATGGTGGAAATGGACTTGGACAATGTGGCCATTACAGAAACATGGTTTAATGAATCGCATGATTGGGATATAGCCATAGCTGGCTATAATCTATTCAGAAGAGACAGAGAAAGTGGAAAAGGAGGAGGAGTAGCCTTGTATGTCAAAAGCAATATTCAAGCTACTGAAATGCAGGGGGCATGGGGAAAAAAAGAAGCGCTCTGGATTGTGTTGGAAAGAGGTGATGGCACTGTCATCCATACTGCTGTAGTCTACAGACCTCTAACTCAAACTGAAGAAATAGATAACGAATTGATTACAGATATTGGTATCATCCGCAAAGAGGCAAACCTTATCCGACAGCCCTTCCACTATATTACTAACAAAGATGTTAAAAAGAATCGGACCAAGGACAGATCCCTGGGGCACACCACTGGTAACATCCTTCTCCTCAGAGACACCACATCAGAGGAGGGGGCCATGGCAAAGAGGGAGGAGAAGGAGGAGTCAGAAGACGAGGTGTCAGTGGAGGAGGGAGCAGAGGGGGTAACAAGGGGGATGCACCACCCACCAAGCGCCCCAGGTATGGCGACGTGGTACAGGGCACCACTGGCAGGCAACCAGTAGGGAGCTCAGAGGCACAGCTGTACCCCCCCCCCCAACCCGGCAGAACCCTGAAGCCCAAAGGCACACTTTACCCGCTACCCCACCAAGGGGCCATATGAGACACGGAGCTGGGCTGTGAGCTACCTCCTGCAGCTGGGATCTCCACAGCCACCCCAGCACCCATGGGTGCACCCCAGCCATGCCATACCCAGACCCTCAGCACCTCATCCAGAGAGTGACTGGGTCTTGGCCATCCTGGTGGCAGAGCTGCACCTCCTCAGGGAGGAAGTATGTACCACAGCACAGACCATCACTGTGCACCTAGACATAGCAGCCATGTCAGGGCACAAGCAGGGCCCCCCTGCACTATAGGGTGTCCCCATGTCAGTTATACCCTGGGCTAGGACAGTTTGCAAAGATGTACAGTTGTGTATTGTCTGCCACTGTTGGCAGTGTTGTAGATAAGATGTCATAGTTGTCTAATAAATGGCTATTGTTTGTAAGCGTCATGTCATCCATTTTGTGGTGGAAGAGCAGCATGTTTGCATGGGTTGTGTGGGGGGGACCAGGGGAGGGAGTACAGGGGAAGGGGTCTAGGGGAGGGGCATCCAGGGGTCAATGGGCATGGGGTGTGGGCATGCCCGTCCTGCACGGGTATTGCAGAGGACCACTGCCCGAGTAGAGGGTCGTGGGCAGTGCCCTGCATGGGTAGTGCCTCAGTGGGTGCGACCATCTGCATGGGTATCACCTCCTGCTATACCCACACAACACAGCCGCAGCAGCACTGGTGCAGCCCAGTGGCACTGCACACGCAGGACGCCCCTTGGCCTGTGAAGGCACACCATTGGGGTGGCACACACTGCAGTTATCATGTCTGCATACTGTATTATGCGTCCTACCCAGGTATCACTGTCTGGCATCCCTGCGTGCCTATCTTGCAATCACTCAGCACTGTGTGTTTATGGCACCCTATGGCAGCGAGCTGTCATGCAGCTATTCATAGCGTCAGCACCCAGGGTCCTACATGCATACAAGATATGACTTTGGACAGGGTGTGGCCATGCTGAATTTTCTACCCACGTATGCATAAGAGGACCTACGCGGGTAAGTGAATGCCACCTTATTGCGTTGCTCCTTCACAATGGCTGACAAGGCATCAGCAGCAGCAAAGCACATGAGGAAGGCATACCACTCCATCTGAGACAGCTATGGCGCTGGGGCTCATCCTGCAGTACACACTGCCCTCTTTGTAGCTGAGGATTCCAGCGCACAGCAGGTAGTATGGCGGGATATTGTGAACAGGGTCAACGCGGTTTACCACCACAACCAAGACATGGAGGACCTCAAGACAAAATGGCATATGGTCCGTCAGGTGGCAAAGTTGAAGAGGTCCAGCAACAGCAGGCTACCGCCTGTTCAGCAGCACATCCTCACTCCACTTGAGGAGCAGATGCTGCAGTATGTGGATGAGGTCACCGTCCAAGGGGTACCAATCTTTGACAGCTCCACCACAGGCACACAGGGGGTGAGTAGGGGTGCCCCATAGCCTGGATATGGCCCCGCTGTGCTTCTATCCACCCAGACCATGCCTGTCTGTCTGTCAGACCATAGGTGCTGCATGGTATGGGTACAGTGTGGGCTGTGCACCACCTCTCAGTTCTGTGGTGGACTGGATGCCACCCCTCAGGCCATGCCAGCATGCCATGTCATTAACCTCTGCCATCTTTGCTGTCCCACAGACCCGCCAGGGACACTGCCTTCCCAGCCTGGGACTGATGCACTGGGGGGAGCCCCACCGCCCACCATGGAGTATTCCAGTGCCCAGCCAGGATGCAGCATAGCCTTCGATGCTGGTACACCAGTAAGTGATGCAGAGTGGCCCACTGCGATGGCCAGTGCAGAGGAACTGTTGTGTTCACCACCCAGGGTGGAGGGGCAGGCCAGTGTGACCGCCAGTGTCAGGGGGCCAACTGCAGATGACGTAGCACTTGCCAAGTTACAGTTCACCATCCTGGAGAAGACAGTGGGTACAGGGGGCGATGACCTGGACCAGGAGATACTGCAGGTGGGTGCACACCTGGTAGCAGACCCTGAGGGCATACTGTCCAAGCTGAAGGGTATCCAGCAGGACCTGCAGGCTGTGGAACAGGCCAGGGTGGCTGAGCTTGAGGAGTGGGGGACCACAGACTGCGTGTGGAGCACCACATGGAGGGGCACCTGCTGCTGAGGTTGGAGATGGCAGCATACTAGGCTCCCTGCGCAATTTGGTGGGCCTCATGTAGATACAGGGGGCAGGTACTGGGGCTGCCAGTGCAACAGCGTAGCCACCTGCTAGCCCTGTGCCATGTCCTTCAGATCTTCCTCCTGGGGAGGGTGGTGCCATTGCTAGCATGTCCTCTGATAATGCTCCTCTGTGTCATAGTGCACATGTTAGCAAGCGCCCATGGCCTGCAGGGAGCTCTGAGGAAGGGGGATCTTGCAGGAGGAAATAAAGAACACTCTGAACACAATGGATGGTAATGGGCACTTTATTGTATCCTTCTGCGCACATTGCATGATACTGGGCACATAAATTAATTTATTTACATTCTCTTATATACCGCGCTATTCTGCATCAGTGCGGTTTACATTGAACAAACTGAAATTACATTAAACAGGGCATTATAACTTGGAGATAACTATTTTACAGGGAACATGGGCTATGGAGGGTGCCAAGATGCCAAGATTTCCTCAAGTTGGCATGAGTAATGAAAGAGGGTCAGGTCTTAATGATACTACAGAGTAAAAGCCACTAAATATTTCCAACCTTGGAGCATTGGTCACATCCAAACTGGAACTAACAGCATACAGTAATTATCCAGTGGTCTCAGCACTGGGGGTCCTAAAGTTAAAGCTCTTTTACTTTAGCCTTTCATTAACCCATATCTTAAAATGGTCCAGAAATAACCAGTTAAATCAAACAACTGCAAAGCACACTCCACTCTACAGACCTACACTATAGTACTTTATCATATCTTCCATTTTTCTGGAGGTTTCACTGGCTCTGGTGGATTTTGAAGAGGCTCTAAAGGATTATTCCCCTGTGTCTGTGCACAGGCACTGTCCAAATGTTTTGGGGGGCATTTGGGATGCACTCTGATGAAATCAGCATCCCTCCATCATTCTCCATCCACCTTCCGATGTGCAAGGCATTCCACGGATATTACATCATCTCCTTGGCTCTCTGGCAAGTCAAAATAGTGCCAAATTCTCCCCACAGCTTATCATTTCATTCATCTTTGGCAGACACTACTGTTTGTCACAGTGCACATATTTTATTTAATTTATTTATTTAACAGGTTTTTAATACTGCTTTATCCTTGAGTCAAAGTGGTTTACATTGTAAATTAAACTTGGCAATGTACATTAAACAGGGACATTGATATAGGGTTACCAACTTTTTCACCGAGAAAAACCCGACACCTGTGGCTCGCCATGCTCCACCCATTCTCCGCCCCTAGTCCCACTCCTGCCCCGCCCCCAGCCCCACCCACAAAAATTACCGAGGATACGTGTAGGCTAACTTCCTTGGTCAGATAATAATTAAACTGGGAACCCCAAAATCCAAACATGAAATGTACAACACTGGAGAAATAAAACTATAAAGTAATTTCCTCTTGCACTAAACAAAAACGCAAAGATGTTATCAATACACACTTCCCAGACCAAACATATTCCAGCTAATAAATTGAAAATAAAAAGTATTTTTCTACCTTCTGTTTGGGCGTTTTATTTTTCAGTTGCAATTGCTCCAGTCACTTTCTTCTGGTTTCTTCGTGTCTTCTGCGAGCTATCCATTTGTCCTTTCTTCTCTTTTAGATGTTTTCCATTCTCTCTCTATTTCTGCTTTAACATACTCTGTTGCTCTTTCCCCCAATTCTTTCCTTATTCCTTTATCATCCATTTAAATTTCACCCTTCCATTCTCAAGCCCCTCACTCTCCCAATACCCAGCCCATCATAGACTTTTCTTCCACACAAAATATTTTTTCCCCTCTCCACTCATTCCCCATCTATTCTAGTCCTCCCCCAAAATCAGTTCCCTTATAGTTCTAGACCCACCCAGCATCCACTCCCTTCTAATCCCATTCTCCCATGCCCCACATCAGCCCATTTCCAGTCCTATTCCAGCTCTTCATCAGCCCATTTCCAGTGCTAGCCCTCACATCGCAGACCATTTCCAGTCCTAGCCCCGCCCATCACAGCCCATTTCCAGTCCAAGTCCCCCATCACAGCCTATTTCCAGTCCTAGGCCCCCCCCCCCATCACATCCCATTTGCAGTCCGAGTCCCCCCACACCATCACAGCCCATTTGCAGTCCTACCCCCCCCCCCACCATCACAGTCCATTTGCAGTCCTAGCCCCCCTAATCACAGCCTATTTCCAGTCCAAGTTCCCCCTCCCTCCACCATAGCCCATTTCCAGTCCATGTCCCCCCCCCCATAGCCCTTTTACAGTCCAGGTCCCCCTCCCCATCAAAACCCATTTCCAGTCCATGTCCCCCCCCCCACATAGCCCTTTTACAGTCCAGGTCCCCCTCCCCATCACAGCCCATTTCTTTCCAGTCCAATGCCCCCCCATAGCCCTTTTCCAGTACAGGTCCCCCCCCCCCTTCAACAACATTTTCCAGTCCAAGTCCCCCTAATCACATCCTATTTCCAGTCCAAGTTCCCCCCCCATTGCCCTTTTCCAGTCCAAGTTACCCCCCCCCCCATAGCCCTTTTCCAGTCCAGGTGCCCCTCCCCATCACAACCCATTTCCAGTCCATGTCCCCCCCAGCCCTTTTCCAGTCCAGGTCCCCCTCCCCATCAAAACCCATTTCCAGTCCATGTCCCCCCCCCCCATAGCCCTTTTACAGTCCAGGTCCCCTCCCAACACAGCCCATTTCTTTCCCGTCCACGTCCCCCCCCCCTCCCTAGCCCTTTTCTGGTCCAGGTCCCCCCCCCCCATCACAACCCATTTCCAGTCAAATTCCCCCCTCCTAGCCCTTTTCCAGTCCAGGCCCCCTCCCCCCATCACAGCCCAGGCAGTCCTTGGCCTCCCCCCCCCAAAACCGCGGCTGTCTGAGGCTTTAGAGGGAGCCGGGGAAGCCTGCGCGAGGCCCCGGCTCCCTCTGTACAGCCGCCAGCGTGAAGAGCCTTTTCCTTCACGCTGGCGGCTGTTCCTGTGAAGCCGCGAATGCTGGGAAAGGTTAAAGGGCATTGCCTTTAACCTTTCCCACCAATCGCGGCTTTACAGAAACAGCCGCCAGCGTGAAGGAAAAGGCTCTTCACGCTGGCGGCTGTACAGAGGGAGCCGGGGCCTCGCGCGGGCTTCCCCGGCTCCCTCTGAAGCCCTCCGGGTTGGGAGAAAAGCCGATTTTTATGCTCTGGCCGCTCCCGATCTTGCGGCCAGAGCAAAAAAACCGGCTTTTCAAGGGCCGGTTTTGCCTCCGCGCTGGCAGCTGGCCTGGCCATGGAAAAACCGGCCAGGCCGGCTGAAAACCGGCCAGTTGGCAACCCTACATTGATAACTTAGATTTTTATGAGGCAATGGAGGGTTAAGGAGTACTGGTGGGAATCAGACCCTGGTCTGTTGATTACCAATCCACTGCACTAACCATTAGGCTACTCCTCCACTCTACTGTGTTTAAGGTATTTAGGATGCTTCCTCCATAGACTGACAAGTTAAACTGGTGTGGCATCTGGTACACTAGCCTCTATTATCACTCTGTTCAGTAACAAGTTGCCCCTGCATTTCTATCAGTCCAAGGTTAACCACAAGGGCAGGAGAAAGGATTTCATTGTTAGTATTTCCAGAGCTCATCACTTGCCTAATATGAAACTGAAAGGACTACAGGCCCAGAAGAGTAGCATTTCCTGGTTCATCAGGACCTTTCCCCCTTCAACGGATTTCTATCCTCCACCATCTTTAAGACAGTCCTTGAGGTAATGGGACTGCAGGCTGAATTGTATAAGACATATTCATTTAGATTCAGTGAAATCTCAAGTACAGCAGCCTCTAGTATTCTGGCCAGTACCATACAGCCTACTGGAATGTGGTGTACAGAAATTTATATTTCCTGTATCAGATAGGTAGATGGCACTTCCAGTAGTACCTTTGATTAACTCCTCCCTTCTTCCTCCCTGTTCTACTCTCATGGGGCCGATTTTGAAATGCTTGGGCCCTACAGGTTTAGTGTTTACCAGCAGAGAGCATTTGGGTGCTTTGAAATGAGCAGAAAAACGTGTTTATATTTATGTTTATTCAACAATTGTTATACCACCCTTCATTAAAATATCAGAATGGTTGGGTCCAGCTCATTGCCTCCTGTGCTGGTTGCTGGTTGGATTAGTCATTGGTTCAACAGCTGACTAATTTCATCAGGACTAACATTAGTGTCTCATGTCCTGGCTGTCTGAAACTGGTCTCATGGAATCAGGAAGAGTTGTGGAGATGAGGCACAGTCAAGATCAGCAGGCAGCTGGCAAGCAGTCTTTCATCCTCAATGAGCACAATATTAGTCATGACTGCATGCCTCTTGAATCTAGTTTACAATCTGTGAGAAACTAGAAACTGTAGAAGCATATACTAGCCACAATACACTTGCAATAAGATGACAAGCATGTACAAAGGACAACAGTATTCTGAAAGGGAGAGGAGAGCATAGCATGACTCAGGGCCATACCAGTGGTGTGATTATACAGAGTGCAAGCACAGATGGGCCACTGATATCATAACCAGGCTTCTAGGAAGCTCAAAAAGAGTGAGTTATTGACTGTAGCTGGGTGGAGGGAGGGGGGCACCAGATCTGTTAGTCGCACAGGGCACATTTCTAGCTTGGTACAGTTTTGGCATAACAATTGTGACCTAATCCACAATATACTTTAATGGAGAATGAGGGGATAAGCTGGCCTGCATCAAAAAGACTAAGCCACAGCCATACCCAAAAATGCACAACAAAAAAAGCCTGCTTTTCAGATCCTTTTTGAACGTTTTAAAGGGCCTTTCTACACATATATCTAAAAGCATGCCAGATGGCATTCATCCATCTAAGCTGGAACAAAGATTTTCATATAGTATTTTATTTTATATGATTTATTTTTATATTTTGGTCTGTCTTTAGTTTTATTAGATATGTTTTACTTAGGTGATAGTGCCTATTGGGGAAGGTACTGCCTCTCTATCTGTCTGTCAATATGCATGCTTGTTTACGAACATAAGAACATAAGATATGCCATACTGGGTCAGACCAAGGTCCATGAAGCCCAGTGTCCACTGCTTCCAACAGTGGCCAATCTAGGTCATAAGTACCTAGTAGTTTCCCTTAAAAGACACAGATAACTCAATGCTTGTATTGGGTCAAGCAGTGATAGCCCGGGTCCCTTTTAATAATGGTTTACCACAGTAAACAATATTGTGCATACACAAACAACCATGCATAAATTTACTCACAGCAGCACAGCATACAGCCAGTGGGAGTCCCCAGATCCTCCTGGCAAGAAAACTGGAGTTGCAGCAGAAGAATGGAGACAAGGCCAAGAAAAGCCAATAGGAGTTCCCAGTGTCCCGCCTGAAAGAAAAGTGAAGGAAGACCAGTGAAGAGCTGGTAGGAGTGCCCTGGTCCAGCCAGCCAGAAAAGTGGAGGAGGGCCAGTGAAGACATGGCAAGACCATGGGTCCCACCAATAGAGTGTCATAAGCAGTGCAATGAAAGAACGGGCAAGTGAGGTGGCATAGCCTAAGGGAAATAAGGGAAGGGGTGGGTTTAGAAGAAAAGAAAGGGGCAGGGCATAAGGAGCAGAGCTAGAAGAAGAAAGGAGAAGAGGGGTGGAGCATAAGCAAAGGGGCAGGTTAGAGGACAAAAGAAGAACAGTCAATGAATTAAGGGAGGGAGGGAGGAAGTGAATACCCTAAGAAAGTGCAAGGTTGGGTAGCAAGGGAGGGAGCGTGCATGGGTGGGTGGAGGGAAAAAAGGAAGAGTGCAATAGAGAAGGATAGGAAGGGGGAATAGTGTAAGAGGGTGGGAAGAACAAGAAGTGGGTGCAGGAGGGCAGGGGAAAGTGCATGTGCGCGCACACATGCACACACACACACACACACACACACACAAAGTCCCTTCCACTCCCAACATACAAACACACACACCCAACAAACATACACACCCCTACATACTTATGCACACACAGGCACCAACATACACATGCAAAGAGCTGCCAATGCATACATGCAGCTCCCTGACATAGGCATAGGCATACATAAAGAGCCATCAATATATGCGCGCGCACACAAGGAGCCCTGACACACTCATGTACACACATACATATACACAGAAAACACATAAATGCATGCACACATATACACGTGCACTCGCAAAGCCCCTGACACATGCACACAGACACACATGAATGCAGAGCCACTGACGTGCATATGCATACATTGATGGCGGAAAATTTCTATACAGAAAGGCACAACAAAGTAGCACGCCCCATTCATTGGAAACTGTAAATACTACAAAATCACTGTCCCTGAAAAGCATTGGGATCATGACCCTAAGAGAATTACAGAGAATGAAGAGGTTATGATCACCTGGGACATTCCCATTCCAAAGGATATGAAACTGAATGTGAGGAAACCTGACACAGTGGTAAAGGAGAAAAATACCAGAATAGAGGTGTCAGTTCCAAGTGATTATTCTGTGAATTGCATGGAGAGGCAAAAGATCCCGAAGTACCAAGAAATGTAGTCAGAGACCAAGAAAATGTGGCAGAAAGATACAGGAATATTTCGCATTGTATTCAGTGCCACAGGCTTGTTAATACTACTACTACTACTACTACTGAGCATTTATATAGCGCTACAAGTCATACGCAGCACTGCACAGAGATGTAAGAGACAGTCCCTGCTCATCAGAGCTTACAATCTAGTCAAGACAAACACAGAAGGTGTAGGCAGGGATAAAGCAAAGGGAAAGAAAAAGGAGATCAGGTGGGTCAAGATCTAAAATCAGCAGCGAAGAGGTGAGTTTTCAGCCTGGATTTGAAGAAGGTCAGAAAAGATGCCTGGTGTACAGACACAGGTAGCTTGTTCCAGGCGTAAAGCGCAGCAAGGAGAAAGGAGCGAAGTCTGGAGTTAGCAGTAGAAGAGAAGGGCACAGATAGAAGCAGTTTGCTAGAAGAGCGGAGTTCCCGAGGGGGGGTTGTAAGGAGAGATAGGAGAAGAAAGGTAGAGAGGAGTCGCAGAGTGAATGCATTTATAGGTCAGCAGGAGAAGATTGAACTGGATGCGGAAACGGATAGGGAGCCAATGAAGTGACTTGAGAAGAGGAGTAATATGGGCATGATGAGGCTGGTGGAAGATTAGCCACACAGCAGAGCGTTGAACAGATTGAAGGGGAGAGAGATGATTCAGAGGGAGACCAGTAAGGAGTAGATTACAGTAGTCAAGACGGGAGGTGATTAAGGAGTGGATAAGCGTTTTAGTAGTGTGTTCAGAAAGGAAAGGGTGGATTTTGCTGATGTTATAGAGAAAGAAACGGCAGGTCTTAGCTATCAGATGGATATGTGTGGAGAAAGAGAGAGAGGAGTCAAAGAAAACCCCCAGATTGCGGGCTGAGGAAACAGGAAGGAGTACAGGTTATCCACAGAGATTGAGAAAAGAGGAAGGGGGGTTAGGGGGAAAGATAAGAAGTTCAGTCTTGGCCATGTTCAGTTTCAAGCAGCGGTGAGACATCCAGGCAGCAATGTCAGAAAGGCAGGCAGAGATCCGGGTCTGAATTGCTGGAGAGATTTCAGGCATATAGAGGTAGATCTGGGGGTCATCAGCATACAGATGGTACTGAAAGCCATGGGACGAGATAAGCGCACCAAGGGACTGGATGTAGAGAGAGAAAAGGAGTGGACCCAAGACAGATCCTTGGGTACACCAACTGGGAGCAGGGTAGCAGAGGAGGAGGAGCCACCAGAACACACACTGAAAGAGCGATGGGAGAGATAGGAGGAGAACCAGGATAGTACAGAGCCCCTAAAACCAAGCAAGGACAGGGTATCGAGGAGAAGGTTGTGGTCAACAGTGTCAAAAGCAGCAGAGAAGTCAAGAAGGATAAGGACAGAATAAAGGCTCTTGGATTTTGCCAGGAACAAGTCACTGGAGACTTTGGCAAGAGCTGTTTCAGTAGAGTGTAAAGGACGAAAGCCAGACTGTAAGGGATCCAGGAGGGCATGAGAGGAGAAGAAGTCGAGGCAGCAGCGGTGAACCGCACATTCAAGTAGTTTAGAAACTAAGGGAAGGAGAGAGATGTGTCGATAATTAGAAGGATGGGTGGGATCAAGTGAGGGTTTCTTGAGAAGAAGTGTGACCACAGCATGCTTGAAGTCTGCAGGGACTGTTGCAGTGGAGAGTGATAGGTTGAGAATATGAGAGACAGAAGGGACAACAGTGGAGGAGATGGGGCTTAGGAGATGGGTGGGGATTTATTTTTATTTATTTTATTTAATAAACATTTTTATACCGTGCTTTCCAAAGATCAAGCGCAGTGTACAAGGAACAAGGTATGAAATGCATGGAAATGCAAGTTCATTAACATAAAACTTGTATAACTGTATAAATATAAAATACACTTTTATAGGTATAACAAAATTCAAAACAAAACTATGTGCAGTAATGGTAGGTGGAGGCATGCTGGGGCGGCACACTGATTGTTACTATAGTGTGGACGTAATATCATTTGGCGTCAGAGAGAGAGTACTCTGTGGGATGTTGATTCTTGTTTGTGTATGTGATGTGAGCTTAGGATCATAGCGGGTAGTAAATAGGTGTGTTTTTAAAAATTTACAGAATGTTCTTAGGTCATTGATTTCTCTAAGGCCCTCAGGTAATGCATTCCAGACTATGGGGGCGATGTGGGAGAATGCTTTATTATTAGTAACCTTTTTTGCTTTTCTGTAATCCGCCATTGTTGAGAGTTTATGTTTGTGTTTGCTCCTTTGAGTTTGGTTTGATACCTTCTTATGAATTAGGGTGCTGATGAAGGATAGCGCTAGGTTATTAATTATTTTGAATAGGATCGAATAGAATAGGATCAGAGGAGCAGGTGATGAATTTGGAGGAAGAAAGTTTCCTCTTCAGAGATCACAGGAAAGGAAGAGAGGGTGGCAGAGGTGGGGGGAGAGTTGGGAGTGAAGAGGAGGAGGAGGGGAAGTAGCTGACTTTGTGGAGAATTGGAGGGTGATTTTGTGGATTTTGTCATGGAAATAGTCAGCCAGGGTTTGGGCAGAAAGGGAGGGAGAGATCAGAGGCGGAGGCACTTTGAGAAGAGAGCTGAGAGTAGTAAAGAGACGGTGAGGATCAGAGGCAAAAGAGTTAGTCAGATGGACATAGTAGTCTTGTTTGGCAAGAGTTATGGCTGTCTGGAAAGAGACAAGCATGAATTTGAAGTGTAGAAAGTTTGCAGGGGAGTGGGATTTGAGCCAAGCACACTCAGCAGAATGGGCACAGGAACATAGATAGCGGGTAGTGGATGAAAGCCAGGGCTGGGGTGCAAAACGTCTCATAGGACGTGGCATGGGCGGAGCAAGAGCATCCAGAGCTGAGGAGAGTGCAGCATTATAAGAAGTTACTGCCTTGTCAACAGACTTAGATGACATAGTGGAAGAAAGAGATGAAGAAATAGTGGAAGAGACAGCCAAGGGATCAATAGCATGAAGATTTCTAAATAGGTTGGAGGAGACAGGACGAGGCTGAGGCAGCGGGTGATGAAGATTAAAGCTTAAAAGGTGATAGTCAGATAAGGGAAGAACTGAACTACAGAAGTTTGAGGGTAAGCAACTAGAGAAGAATATCAGGTCCAGGCAGTGGCCATGTTGGTGAGTGGGGGCAGTGGAACAAAGTTGGAGGTCAAATGAGGAGGTAAGGGAGAGGAGCTTTAAAGCATAAGGATCAGAGGGGTTATCGACATGAATGTTAAAATCCCCAAGAATAAGAGTGGGGGAAGAGGAATCCAGAAAGAAGGAAAGCCATGAGTTAAAGTCAATGAGAAAGGTAGAAGCAGACTTGTCAGGAGGTCAATAAATAACAGCTACCCAGAGAGGAAGTGGAGTGAAAAGGCGGATGGAGTGGATTTCAAAAGAGAGAAAGGAGTGAGACTGAGGCAGCAGGAGGGCTTGGAATTGGCAAGAGGGAGAAAGTAGAAGCCCAACACCACCACCACAGCCAGTGGAACAAGGCGTGTGGGAGAACTGATAGCCCCCATGACAGAGAGCAGCAGTAGATGCAGTATCATCAGGGAGGATCCAGGTCTCAGTTAGAGCAAAAAGATGTAGAGCATTAGAGATAAAGAGATCATGAGTAAAAGCAAGTTTATTAGAGAAAGAGTATGCGTTCCACAAGGCACATGAGAAAGGGAGAATGGAAGGGGAAAGGAGAGGAATATGGATAAGATTAGAGATGTTGCATGAAGATCTCTTTTCAGAGTAAGACAGAAGTCTAGGGGGCCAGGATTGGGGTTGATATCTCCAGATGAGAGAAGGAGAAGGAGTAGCAGAGTACAGGGTAGAGAGGAGACAGTGCGGCGGAAATGAGGGTGAGGTTGCCTTAGAGCAGGGGTCTCAAACACGCGGCCCGCGGGCCGCATGCATCTTGTGCGGCCCGCGAAGCACTTACCGGCGTGTAAAAAAAAAAAAAAAAATCCAAACTTGCCGCCGCCGCAGTATTAAGCGTCCCGCTGGCCCCTCTGCCTGGCAGAGTCCTCTCCTCCCTACAGCATCGGCCCCAAAAGCGGCGGCTTTCAGAGCCGTGAAGACAGAGAGTTTCTCTCACGCGGTTCTGAAGAGCAGCGAGAGAGTCTTCAGAACCGCGCGAGAGAAACTCTCTCTCTTCGCGGCTCTGAAAGCCGCCGCTTTTGGAGCTGATGCTGCAGGGAGGAGAGGACCCTGCCAGGCAGAGGGGCCCGCGGGACGCTTAATACTGCGGCAGCAGCAGCAAATATACATTTTTTTTAAATCTACCTTGGCTGATGGTGGGAGGGGGGTTAGGACTGGTAATGGGCTATGGGGGGGCTAGGACTGGTAATGGCCTATGATGGGGGTAACACTGAAAATGGGGTGATGGGGGGGTTAGGACTGGTAATGGCCTATGAGGGGGGTAACTGAAAATGGGGTGATGGGGTAACACTGAAAATGGGGTGATGGGGGGGTTAGGACTGGTAATGGGCTATGAGGGGTAAGACTGGAAGTGGGCTATGGGGGGTTAGGACTGGTAATGGGCTATGGGGGGGCTAGGACTGATAATGGGCTGGGGGGTCTGCTAGGACTGGAAATGGGCTGAGTGGAAGGGGGCTTGAACTGCAAATGGCTGATGGGGAGGGGGGCTTGGAATGGAAATGGGCTGTGAGGGGAGGGAGCTAGCACTGCAAATGGGCTGATGGGCGGGAGCTACGATTGGAAATGGGCTGATGGGGGGCTAGGACTGAAAATGGGCTGATGCAGTGACTAGAAGGGAGGGGTGCTGTGTGGGACTGGAACTAGAAGGGAGCTGATGTTGGGGGAGGATTAGAATGGGATGGAGCTGGGAGAGTGAAATGGAGAGGGGAAAATATTTTGTGTGGGAGGGAAGACAAATCTACAATTGGCCAGGAATTAGGAGAGTAAGTGGGGATTGAGGATGGAGGGGTAAAATTTGAGTGGATGAAATAGGAATGAGGAAAGAGCAAAAGGAGAAAGATTAATATGTTAAAGCAGATGTAGAGGGAGAATGGAAAAAGCTAGAAGAGAGAAGAAAGGACAAATGGACAGCAGACGATGGAAAGTTAGCAGAAGGCACGAAGAAACCAGAAGAAAGTGGCTGGAACAATTGCACAAAAGGTAAATTGGAAAAATGCACAAAAGGTAAAAAAATATCTTTATTTTGAATTTATTAACTGGAATATGTCAGTTCTGGGAAATGGGCATCAATAACGTCTGCGCTTTGTTTAGTACAAGAGGAAATTAATTTATAGTTTTATTTCTACAGTGTTGTTGTACATTCCAAGTTTGGCTTTTGGGGGTCCCAGTTTAATTGTCTTGTTTCTAAATTTTGATTCCTTGTTTGGTGATGGTGTATTCTGCATGTGTAACTGAGCTGAGGTATTCTGTTTATGTAATTCCTATTTGACATTGCTACTTGTTCTCTGTCCCCAGTAGGTCATGTATTGTTATTCTCTGAAATGTATTGATTTAATATTTGCAGTGTTGCCTTTTGATAGGTAGGGTATGGTGCTTTGTGAGTCCTGGTAGTGCTGTTAGGATATGGTGGGTTTGCTATGGGTTCTAAATGGGCAGTGTTTGTTTGTAGTAGTTCCTAATGTGCCTGGCGGTTGGCACTGGATTATAGTAATGTAGAAATCTTTTAGTCTTTCTTTATTCATGCACTCATTAAGAGGCATGTTTACTAAAAGTTAGGGTATGGTAACATTATGCAAATATTTATGCAAATGAGGTCCCTTATGCAAATGAGGTCCCACGTCTCATGCGGCCCCCGGGTTATTTTACAAGTCCTCATTTGGCCCTCAAAGCAATTTGAGTTTGAGACCCCTGCCTTAGAGAGAGAGGAGATGGTTGAATGAGAGGGAGAAAGTGATGAAGCTCAAGAGCTGATGAAAGGGTAGAAGACAGAATGGAGGGGGAAGTGAGGACAGTAAAGGGGAGATAAGGAGGGGAGGAGTGAAGGTGCTGGTAAGGGGGGAAACAGTTAGAGAGTATGAAGAAGAGGAAGACAATGTGATGAGGAGCCATAGAAGAGGAATAGAGAGGAGAACAAAGGCCAGAGAATATAGAAGGTAGGAGAATCAAGGGATTAGGTGCACCTGTGCATAAATTAGATAATGAGCAGATAACAGCTATAAAAGACAGCCAGTCACGGGGTGGGTGGGTAGAGGGGAGGGAGGGTTATAAGTTATTCAGCTGAGAAGAGCTGAACAAAAGTACAAAATTAAAGGGAGCAGTAAGGTAAGGGAACACACGATAATGACAAATAAATAAATATGTGGAGACAGACAGATAGAACTCACAGCAAGCAGCAAATTCAGAAAAAAATCACCTTTCGGGAGGTCTAGGAGAGCACTGATCTTCTCAAAGGACGGAAAGGCAATCCAAGCAAGCACATGTGGAGGACAGGAAATGGGGTCTGAAACAATACCTCAGCAGGGGGAAGGGGTAGGCACTCAGGTAGACTAAGAGCAGAGAGAGGAAAATAACTTTAAACTCCAAAGCAATGGAGTAAGGTAAGAGAACACATGAATAATGACAAATAAATAAATATGTAGAGACAAACAGACAGATAGAATTCACAGCTAATAGAGAAATTCCAAGCACATCTTGACAAACTACCCATACCTGTTACATTTTATGAACTCCAGAAAGAAGCTCTCTTTGACACGATGCAAGTACTACGCCGAGCATTAGCAGTAAATTTGAGAGACTGAGATCATACGCCACATATCTTTGCTTAGAAGTGAGGTTCATGATTGTCCTGGTATGTGCAAAACTAATCCATTTGGAGAAATAGCCCCGCCATACATGCACACACACACACACACACACACTCAAGATACAAATATACACTCACATATATAAACACTAGAAATACCCAAACTCCCAACTACCAAGAGGGGCTGATACTGCTGGGAAGAAATCTTCACTTGTAAGTATTTACCTGCTGGGAAATCCTCTAAATCTTGAGGAAAAGGGAATTCTTCGAGTTAAAGATTATAAAATCTGTGTATTTTAGAATTCATTCTTTTTGTTAAGTCAGCCAGGGCTTAGTATCACCAGAGAGCTTTCATTTAAATCAAAATCATATAGAGTATAGCTTAGCATAGAAGGTAGAATAGGGTAAATATTCCTTGAGTAGAAAGAAAAAAATTGTTTCTAGAGACCTTTACAAAGAGGCCTTCCAGTTAGGAGGCAGAAGACATGTGAAATTGTTTCAAATAGCTGTTAAAGCCAAGTGAAAGATCAAAGGAGCAATTTGAAAGGCTCCTCCTAACAAACCAAGGACTGTGTGAAGCACCCAGGAAATTGTTAAGAAATTACCTTAGAAGCACAGGTCAGGGCACTGTGTAGCATGCCAGGTTTTACATAAAACAAGCATTAAAGGTCAGTCAGGGCACCAAGAGGGTCATTTTGTGCCACAAATAGCGGGGATGCACATCCTGCTTGGATGTACATCCCCGCTGTAAGTCTCCCTGCCATTCCCAGTGCAAAGTCTCCCCATAAAAACAGCGCTGTTGTAAAGGGAGCCTTAGATGGGGGCAGGAGGGGGTGGTATGGAGGTGAAGCAATGGCAGGCATGGGCGGGCCGTGACCCCGGATGTACAGGGCCAATTCTGAGGTTAGCTCTGTATGTCTAGGGTTGGCAACATAGACAAGGGACTTATTCTACCTTGGAGGTGGAATAAGTCCCGCTGGACACTGAGGGACCGCAGCGCTGGGCCAGGACAAAATGGCGAGGTGGTGCAGGAGATACCCCACAGCCCCACCCTGGCCATGGGAGGCAGAATCAGGGGTCGGGCTGCAGGAAAGAGCACTTTGGCTCGGCGGCTGGGGATCGTGGCTCCCATTCCATGTCAACACTGCAGCTCCATTACGGAGCTGACTGAGTTAGCCGGGGATCTGCAGGGTGTGCAGCACATTAGAATCGGGGCCCAGTCTACACATCCAGGCTGATTCTGATCCGGTGGGCACATCTATCCCCTGCAGGATCAGAATCGGGTGCTACCACTGTACGACCAGATTCTGAGGGACTAGACAGCCAGAATAGAATTGGCCTCTAAGTCTTTCTTTCTCTCACACCCACCCCGACTCCAACCCACTTCTGGCATAATCTTAGATTTATATGCTCTTAAACCTATAAAAGGGAAAGAGGTGGTGAAATTCACTTTCAGGTTCAGCTGGTTATCCTCAACAAGAATAAATTAATTAAGGCCCTGAAATTAATTAATCTTGAGGTGAACAAAGTTCCTTAAACTTAATAGTTATAGTAGTATTGGTACAAGTATCCCTAACAATTTTAAGCAAGTAAAAAACTTAAATATATAAATAAATCCTTAAAGCTAAGATGCAGACAGAAGTGCAGCAATGAAATGTGAGCTATCCAGTCTTTTCCCCCAGTTGGTAAGAGGTCTTACATGTGCACTAGGTGCAAGGAGCTCTTTCCTCTCAGGGAATGAATCTGATATCTAGAGGAAACTGACTTGGTACATGTTTATTTATTTAGACAGATTTGTATGCCACCTTATCCTTCAATCAAGGTGGTCATGTCATGTCACATTACAATTGGAGGGTTACATTTAACATTAGGGTACGTGTAAACATTTAGACAGTACAGTTACATAACAGCATTTAGACAGTACAATTAAAGGTAACATTTAATATGAGGGTATTTAATAACATGGTATGATAAACTTGTGTGTGTGGATAGGATGGTGCATACTTAGTTGGCGGCATAAGTGGTATTTTAGTTTAGATATGGGGTGTTGCCTGGATGCTCATATGTTTCTATAAATAGTAATGTTTTGAGGTCTTTGCGGAATTCTGTGAGGTCATCTAATGCTCTCAGGCTCGTTGGGAAGGAGTTCCATAGTGTGGATGCCAGTAATGATGGTGCTCTTTTTGAAGTTGTTTGTTTGGTTTTGTGATAGCCTGCAAATCATGTTGTCATTATTGGTTCTTCTTGGTCTATTGCTGATATCCCTTGTAATGACATTTTGGAGTGCGTCCGCTGAGAGATGGTGAATGACTTTGAAGATGATCATGATTGTTTTGTATTTAGCTCTTGTCACCATTGGGAGCCAGTGCAGTTGCTGTAGGACGGGAGTGATGTGCTCGGTCCTTGGTGTGTCTGTAATGATTCGTGCTGTGGTGTTTTGTACCATCTGTAGTGGGTGGAGTGTCTGTTGAGGTAGGCCTTGATATAGTGAGTTTCTGTAATCAAGCAGTGGTGCAATGAGTGCTTGGCACACTGTGCGGAAGTGGTCCTGACGGAGCATTGGTTTGATTTGTCTAATTGTTCTCAGTTGTTGATAGGCCTTGTTTGCGATTTTGATGATGTGGGATTTCAGGTTTAGAGCTCTGTCTAGTGTGATGCCCAGATACTTAACTTCTTCTTTGACTACTATATGTTTATCTAGGATGCTGATAGTTTGTGGAGGTATGAAGGCGGGGGTTTCTGGTGAGGAACATTGCCTCAGTTTTATCATAGTTGACTGTTCAGTTGTTGGCTATGAGCCAGTCATTCATGTCTTTGAGGCATTTGGTTATTGTTGTGGTGTCTAGTGCTAGTAGGTTGATGGAGTGTACACCATAATATCGTTAGCATAGATGTGATAGTGAAGTTTGTGGTGCTTGATGATGTTGCAATAGGCTGTATGTAGATGTTAAAGAGCATTGATGATAGGGCTGAACCTTGAGGTATTCCCTGCATGACAGGGAATTGTAGTGATTTCTTTCGGTCAAATTTGACTTGTTGCGTTCGCCCTTCCAGGTATGATGTAAACCACTTCAGGGTATTCTTACATAGTCCTATCTGTTGTAAGCGTTGCAATAGCTTGGTGTGAGACACAGTGTCGAAGGCCGCTGAGATGTCTATGAACAGTAGCAGGAAGCCGTTTTTTATGTCGTCCATGCCTCTTAGGAGGTTGTCAAAGAGGGAGGTTAGTAGTATTTCCACGCCGTGTTGGGGCTTAAATCCATGCTGATGTATGTCCAGTGGGGCGTTTATATCAATATGGTCCTGAAGTTGCCTTTGCACTGCCTTTTCCACAATTTTCGCAAGGAATGGAAGGCTGGAGATGGGACGGTATGATTTTGGTTCAGAGGGGCTCAGATTGCTACTTTTAAGTATTGGTCGTATCATTGCGTGTTTTAGGGGTTGTGGCATGTATCCTTGTTGGAGTGAATCGATTTTTTGAATGTGATGAGAGAGTTGGCTTTTTGTAGCTTTGAGCCATGTCACTGGGCATGGGCTGACGGTGATGTTGTTGTGTTTAGTTCAGATATAATGTCTTCTACTTGCTGCTTTGTTGGTATGTTGAAGCTCTCCCATGTTTCATGTTGTTTTTTTATCGTGTGATCGTTTGTTTGTGGTGTATTAGAGCATGTTTGGTTAGTGTTTTTTGACTTCATGTAGTCTGCATATTTTTGTGGGTCAAGATGGTGGGTGCTTTGTTGCGTGTCATCCTTGGTGAGCTTTTGGACAATGCTAAAGAGTTCTCTTGGTCTATTAGTAGCTTTCAAGATTAGGTTGGTATGGTGTTGCTGTCTACGCTCATTTATTAGATTGTTATATTCCCGTTGTTTGTCTCTGTATTGGGTTAGGAGGTTGTGTGATTTGTTCCATCTCCATTTTCTTTCCAGTCTTCTGAGTGTGCGTTTTGCAACTCTGATTTCATGTGAGTACCATGGGGCGTTGGATCTCTTGCATGTTTGTGGTTCTTTGATGGCTGGGGCAGATGCTGCATTGGATATTATTGTGTTCCATTCTTCTGTGTTTAGGTCCAGGGTGTCGTGTTCCTGTTGAAGTTGTGGAGTGATTTCGTTTATGAATGAGTCTCTGTTAAATGTTTTAACTGTCTAGTTATTCTTTCATCTTCTTTGCATTGGGCGGGGTTATTCAGGGTTATGGTGAATTCAATCACATGGTAGTCTGACTAAGGGACTGGCGTGATTATTGGTTTTGTGGTCTTGTTCTGTTCCACTAATTGCATTGGCATGAAGACCATGTCTGGCATTGTACCATGCTGGTGTGTTGGGGCGTTAATTGTCTGGCAGTATTTTAATGACTCCATGGCTATTAAGAACGTTGCGGTTTCTCTGGTGGGTGCGGATGTTAGGTTGTAGTCTCCTAGTACAATGAGAGGTTTATATCGTCTGTTATCTGCGCATATCATTTTGATTACTGTGGATAGGTGTCCAGTTGTGGTTCCAGGTGGTCTGTATGTGAGGGAGATGCTTAGGTACTTGTTGGCTATAGTGAGTGTGTTAGATTCAATTGTGTTAGTGGTGGCAATTGTTTTGAATCTATATTCTTTTTGGGCAAGAATTAATACTCCTCCTCCTCTCCTTTGTGCTCTGATGCAGTTAAATGCTGAGTATCCTATTGGTGTTATTTGGTTTAATATGACCTGATCCGAGTCATCTAGCCAGGTCTCAGTGATGCATATTATATCAAGCTTCTTGTCATGGATTAGGTCAAGGATAGTATTTGGTTTGTTCCTGATAGATATGGCGTTTAGAAGAGCACACCTGATGTTTGTTGCTATGATTGGGTTTGTATGTTTGTTATTTGTGTGATGTATGGGTGTATTATGTGTGGCATTGTATGGTTTGTGGGCTGTATTCTTTGGTTGGATAGGCGTGGTGCTGTTATGCATCTGGGTTGGGTAGTATGTGGGTTAAACAAGGGATTTGCTCGTTGAGTCTGATGCTGTGTGTGCAGGGTGCAAACAGATTTAGGAGTGTGAGGTAGAAAATGAGGTAGTGGGTTGTGGTGTGCATTTTGTGATTTGTATTTTACTGACCTGGGATTGGGCTTGTGGTTTACTGACCTGTGCTCAACTTGAGTTGGGTCATATAGAAGTAAATCTGTGGGTCGTATATGTGTAATTCTGCATTGGTATTGGTATCTATACTCCGTGTGTTATGTTACTTGTGGTTGGTTAATAGTCTAGCTACAAGGTAGTAGTGGAGTTACTAGAGTTAATAGGCTATGCCGCGTGTGTTGTTTTACAGTGCAAACAGTGGGTAGTATGATCTGTGCAATTAATCTACAAGCAATGAATTGTCCAGGCAAAGTAGCAGCATTAATCTACAAGCAACGGATTGTCCAGGCACAGTAGGAGGATTAATTTACAGGCAATGGATTATCCAGGCAAGGGAGCAGTATTCGCGCTGGTGCAGAGAGATATGATGTGCATGGAGAAGGGCTCAGGATGCGGATCTTTAGCCTCTACTTGGTCCGCGCCTAAGGGCCACGCTAAAGGGCCTTCTGGCGAGGCCCTCTGGTGTGGGCCTGTCAGGTGCAGGCGCGCCTGATGGCGCTTGTTTTATTTGGCCGCCAGCCGGAAGCTGCAGTGCACCTCCTGCTCCACCCCGATCGCCTTCGGGGGAGCTTGGGCTGAGGCGGGTGCCAATGACATAGGAAAGTGTGGTAGGAAGGTTCGAGGCCAAATTTAGACTTTTAGGTAGGAAGTTGAAATCCAGAACTTCCAGGGTAGCATTTTCAGAAATGCTTTCTGTTCCACGCACAGGACCCAAAAAGCAGGCAGAGCTCCGAAGTCTCAACACGTGGATGAGACGATGGTGCAAAGATGAAGGTTTGGGATTTGTTAGGAACTGGGGAACATTCTGGGGAAAGAAGGGGCTTTTCCAAAGGGATGGGCCACACCAAAACCAGGATGGAACCAGGCTGCTGGCATTAACCTTTATAAAGGAGATAGGGCAGCTTTTAAACTAAATAATAGGCGAAAGCTGACAGTCGCCCAAGAGCGCATAGTTCAGAATGATGTATCCGTGAAGGATACTAGCAAAAGACTGAAATTAGGGCATATCAACAGAGAATTTCCAATAAAGACAAAAATAACCCAAAAGCCCTTAAGTACAGAACAGACAGAACTTAAAGATTCCAAATTACCTCTGCCTACCGATAAACAGATCAATATGAATAAAATACAACCTCTAAAATGCTTGTATGCAAATGACAAGTCTAAAAAATAAGATGGGAGAGTTAAAATATATAACATTAAATGATAGGTTAGATATGATTTGGTATCTCACAGACCTGGTGGAAGGAGGACAACAAGTGGATACAAATTATATCGCAATGATAGAGTAGATCAAATTGGTGGAGGGGTTGCGCTCTATGTTAGAAAGGGCATTGAGTCACACAAGATTAGAATGTTGTAGGAAACAAAATGCACGGTAGAATCTCTATGGATTGAAATTCCATGTTAAAAGAGGAAGGTGATGACAGTGGGGGTGTACTACCGACCACCTGGCCAGAATGAACAAATGGATGATGAAATGCTCAAAGAAATCAGGGAAGCTAACAGGGAAGTAATAATAATGGGTGATTTCAATTACCCCGGTATTGACTGGGTCAGTGTCACTGTAGGATATGCTAGGGAGATAGTTTTGTAGATGAAATAAATGACTTCTTCTTGGAGCAGCTGGTTCATGAACCAACAAAAGAGGAAGCCATTTTGGACCTAGTCCTTAGTGGTACACAAGATCTTGTGCAAGAGATAAGGGTGTTGGGGCCACTTGGCAATAGTGATCACAGCATGATCATGTTTGATTTCATAAATGGAGGAAGGACGGCAAGGAAATCCACAGTACTGCCTTTTAACTTTCAAAAGGGAGGCTATGAAAAAATGAGGAAAATGGTTAAAAAAATAACTTAAAAAAAGCAGCTGCAAAGGTTAAAGTTTTACATCAAACATGGGTGTTGTTTAAAATACTATCTTGGAAACCCAGACCAACTGTATTCCTTGCTTTAAGAAAGGTGGAAGGAAGTACAAAAATCTGCCAACATGGTTTAAAGATGAGGTCAGAGAGGCTGTTGTAGCCAAAAAAAACATCTTTCAGGAAATGGCAAAAGGAGCCAAATGACAAAAATTGAAAACAACATAAGCACTGGCAAGTTAGATGCAAAGCATTGATAGGGCAGGCAAAGAGAGAATTTGAGAAGAAGCTTGCTGTGGAAGCAAAAACATGCATAATGAAGACTTTTTCAAGTACATTCATAGGAAAAAACCTGGAGAGTGTCAGTTAGACCATTAGATGATAGAGGGGTAAAAGGGGCACTAAGAGGGGACAAGGCCATAGCAGAGAGTCTAAATGAATTCTTTGCTTCGATTTTTATTGAAGAAGATATAGGGAAGTTACCCATGACTGACATGGTATTTAAAGGTGATGCATCTGAAGAATTGAAAGAAACTGCTGCTTTTGGATCTTGACTCACCTGATCTCCTTTTTCTTTCCTCTCCCCCTTGTTTTATCCCAGCCTACACCTTCTGTGTTGTCTGTCTTATTTATTTATTTTTATTTATTTTATTTACATTCTCTTATATACCACGCTATTCTGCATCAGTGCGGTTTACATTGAACAAACTGAAATTACATTGAACAGGGCATTATAACTTGGAGATAACTATTTTACAGGGAACATGGGCTATGGAGGGTTAAGTGGCTTGCCCAAGACCACAAGGAGCACCTGTGGGACTAGAAACCCCAGTCCTTCCGGCCCAAGGTTGCTGTCCTCTAGTGGGATTTGAACCCCCGATCTTCCGGCCTGAAGTACCTTGCCCCAACCACTAGGCCACTCCTCCACTCCACTCTTGACTAGATTGTAAGCTCTATGAGCAGGGACTGTCTCTTACATGTCTGTGCAGCACTGCATATGACTTGTAGCACTATACAAATGCTTAGTAGTAGTAGTAGTAGTAGTAAATACCGATAAAGCGGGAAGATATATTAGAACTATGTGATAAAATCAACAGTAGCAAATCACCTGGACCTAAGGGTGTTGAAAGAACTGAAATATGAGATTGCAGACTTGCTATTAATCTGTGAAACTATCTTTAAAATCATTTGTAGCACCTGAAGATTGGCAAATGGCCAAAATAACGCCAATTTTTAAAAAGGGTTCCAGGGGTGATCTGGGGAACTACAGGCCGGGGAGCTTGACATCAGTACCAGGCAAAATGTGAGAAACCATTATAAAGAACAAAATTACTGAACTTGTAAATAGTCATTGTTTAATGTGAGAAAGCCAACATGGCTTTAGCCATGGAAGGCCTTGTCTTACTTATCTGCTATATTTTTTTGAAGGTGTGAATAAACAGGTAGACAAAGGTGAGCCGGTCGATATAGTGTATCTGGATTTTCAGAAGGCCTTTGATTAGGTCCCTCATGAGAGACTCTTGATGAAGTTAAAAAGTCATGGGATAGGACGCAGTGTACTGTACTATTGTGGATCAGAAACTGGTTAAAAGACCAAAAGCAGAGAGCAGGGTTGAATGGCCAATTTTCCCAATGGAGAAAGGTGAATAGTGGAGTACCCCTGGGATCTGTGCTGGGTCTGCTGCTTTTTAACAGTTGTTAAGACCCAACAGCATTGTGAAAAATTGCAAGAGGACCTTGATAAATTGGAAGACTGGACGTTCAAATGGCATATGAAATTTAATGTGGACAAGTGCACAGTTATGCACCTAGGAAAGAACAATGCAAACTATGGTTACACGATGCAAGTTTCCACATTAGGAACCACTGCCAAGGAAAAAGATGTAGGCGTCATCATGAATAACATGTGGAAACCCTCCATTGAGTGTGCAGCAGCGGCCAAGAAGGCAAATAAAATGCTAGGAATCATAAGGAAAGGCAGCTAGATAATAGAGGAAAGCCGACAGTCGCCCAAGAGTGAATGGTTCAGAAAAATATATCCTTGAAGGATACTAGCAAAAGAGGGAAGTTAGGGCATCCTGATAGGGAGGTGCCAATAAAGATAAAAGTAGCTCAGATGCCTTTATGTACAGAGCAAAGAGAGCTGAAAGATTCCAAATTACCCCATCAACTGATAACTAGATTGCTAATATGAATTAAATGCAACCTCTAAAATGGCTGTATGCAAATACTAGAAGTCTAAAAAATAAGATGGAAGAGCTAGAATATATAGCACTACAGTAAATGAAAAGTTTGATATCATTGGCATCTCAGAGACCTGGTGGAAGGCGGACAACCAATGGTATACCATGATAACAGAGTACAAACTATATCGCAGGGTTCTGTGTGGGGTCTGCTGCTTTATAACATATATATAAATAACCTGGAAATGGGAATAGTGAGTGAGACGATCAAGTTTGCAGATGACACAAAATTATCAAAGTTGTTAAAACACAAGAAGATTGTGAAGAATTGCAAGAAAACCCTGATAAATTGGAAGACTGAACATTCAAACGGCAGATGAAATTTAATGTGAACAAGTGCAAATTTACGTACCTAGGAAATTATAACCAAACTACAGTTACACAATACAAGGTTCCACATTAGGAACCACCACCCAGGAAAAGGATTTAGGCATCATCGTGTATGATATGTAGAAACCTCCACTCAATGTGCAGCGGCAATCAAGAAATCAAATAAAATGCTAGGAATCATAAGGAAAGGAATAGAGAATATAACCAAGGATATTATAATGCCTCTGTATCGTTCCATGGTGCGACCGCACCTTGAATATTGCGTGCAGTTCTGGTCGCCGTATCTTAGAAAGGATAAAGCAGGATTAGAAAAGGTACAGAGAAGAGTAACCAAAATGGTAAAGGGGATGGAAGGATACCCCTATGAGGAAAGGCTTAAAAGGTTAGAGCTCTTCAACTTGGAAAAGAGACAGCTGAGGGGAGATATGATAAAGGTCTATAAATTCATGAATGGAGTGGAACGGGTAAACGAGATCAGTTCTTTGCTCTATCAAAAAGTAGGGAACCTGACAGATATCTGTGACCTGGATTGGCCACTGTTGGCAACAGAATACTGGGCTTAATGGACTTTGGTCTGACCCAGTATGGCATTTCTTATGTTCTTATGTTCTTAAAACACACACTCATGATACATACACTCCCACTTACATATGCCCACTATGCCCACATACCCAGACACCCACCCACACATCCTCTGTTACTCCCCATGGTTACTTTATCATGGCTGTTTGAACCAAGTCTCCCACAGAGACATGTCTGACTCTGTGAATGGAAGAAAGGGCAAATGTGCCATTATGTAACACCCTGTGCACTTTTCAACTTATTTCAATGCCTATTTTGTCATTTTATTTTACTTCATTTTGTCCTACATGGTAGATTTCTCTATTGTCATATGCAGTTTTGGATGGCTTTGCCAACTATATATTATATAATTTTTTAAGGACTTTGGTGAGAATGCCAGGGTTAAGGATGACCATATGGTAGCTTTAGTTGGAGGTGGGAGTGCAAACTTATTAACTGTCTTACTTAAGGTCTACTATCAGGATACTCAAGCCTGGCAGAATGAAAATGTGCAGTCTGGATCACTGATCAATAACTCCTCATTAACAACTGGCGTTTGTTTTTTCCAGGACCCAATTAGCCCCAGTACAGTGGCTGTTGTTTGCAGCTGGGTCCATGGTGGCCTAGAGCTGTGAATTAACAGTCTGGCCTTGAACATGGTGGGCTGTTTAGTGATGCTGGAATATGAAAAAATTCCCTGAGAGAACCACTATCTATGGGAGTGTGTTAGTTCCAGAGGTAAGAATTTCTTGACCTCTCTTGGCTTCTCCACCCCCCCCCCACTCCAGTAGGGCAAGGGAGATCTAAGTTTATTAGGAAGGTTTGGATGCCCACAGTAGGTTAGAACGTGTAGTTACTCACCTGTAACAGGTGTTCTCTGGGAACAGCAGGAATCAATCCTCACATATGGGTGAACAGAGCCTGCGTGGAGCATTTCACCAGCTTTCAAAGAAAGCCTTTGGAAATGCTACCATGCATGCAAGGTCCCCTTCTCACCCAAGGGTGCCATATTGTTCAGTCAGATGACATAGCTTAGACGAAAGACAAAAACAGATTGAGGAGGCAACTCCCGGGAAGAAGGGAGGGTTGTGAGGACTGATTCCTGCTGTTCCTGGAGAACACTACGCTTTCTCCAGGAGCAAGCAGGAAGTCAGTCCTCACATATGGGACTCCCTAGCTAAAGGCGTCCGGGACCTGAATCACGACAGCACCAACGGCGACCACCAGAGGAGGCCGCCAGATGCAGAGGACGCGTCCCTACACAGAGACTCCGCAACACCCAGCAATACTCATTGCCAACAATCCAGGAGCCTGACCATCGATGGCTTGGAGGGCAGGAGTTACCTAGACACCGAGTATGCTACAAATTATCGCCTTGCCGAAGACATTGTCCCTGAGGGACTCACTCTCTAGGCAGTATTGTGCTGCAAAGGTATGCACTGAAGACCATGTGGCAGCCTTGCATATGTCTGTCACCGGTATCGAGCGTAGGTTGGCCACTGAAGCGGCCATGGCTTTGACGCGATTAACAGTGATCTGGTGCTGCAAGGAAAGGCCTGCCTGCTCATAAGCAAAGGCGATGCAGTCCACCACCCAAGAGGACAGAGTCCGTATGGTTACTGGCAGACCCAGTTTACTGGAGTCGAACGAGACAAAGAGTTGGGGCGCTTTGCGATGGTCCTGGTCCTATGAAGAAAGAAGGACAGAGCCCTCTTGCAATTCAAGGTATGCAAGACTGACTCCAACTTGCTGGAGTGAGGCCATGGAAAGAAAGTAGGGAGAACCACCTCCTGGTTGAGGTGAAAAGTAAAAGTCAACTTAGGAAGAAACTTGGGATGTGTCCGCAACACTACTCTGTTCATGTAGAACTGGGTGTAGGGAGCATCTGCCACCAGGGCCTGCTGCTTGCTCACCCTGTGGGCAGAGGTCACAGCCACCAGGAAAGCCACCTTCCAGGAGAGGTATCTCAGGTGACAGGTGGCCATAGGCTCAAATGGCAGTCTGGTGAGCTGGGACAGCACCACATTGAGGTCCCATTCCTGTGCCAGAGGGCGGAGGGGGGACCTTGACAACAGAAGGCCACTGAGGAATCTGGAGACCAGGGGCAGGGTCGAGAGGGGCTTCCCCTCTACAGGGTGGTGGTTCGCAGCTATGGCGCTGAGATGCACCCTGACTGAATTAGATTTCAGGTCTGAGTGCGAGAGATGCAAAAGGTACTGCAAAACAAGTTGTACCTGGCAGGAGAACGGATTCACGGTCCTGTCTGCGCACCAGATGGAGAACCTCCTCCACTTGAAGGCATAAGCCCTCTGAGGGCTTCCTGGAGGCCAGGAGGACCTCCTCGACCTCCCTCATGAGGTAGAAAGGGGCCAACACTACCCATTCAGAAGCCACGCTGTCAGTGTTAGAGCCCTCAGGTTGGGGTGCAGGAGGGAGCCCTCCTCCTGTGAGAGGAGGCCCGGGGCCTGGCCCAGGGGTACTGGGGCTGTCACAGACAGAGAGAGCAGCAGGGGTGTCTGGGCCACCAGGATCACTGAGGCATGCTCACTATGGATTTTGAACAGGCACTTGGGTATCAGGGGTGTCGGCGGGAATGCGCAAAGCAGGTCCTGCGACCATGAGATCAGAAATGCATCTGCTGCCACCTTCCCACGGTGTGGTTTAGGGAAGCAGAATGGCGGAAGCTGAGCATTGTCAAGAGAGGTGAACAGGTCCAGGCAGGGTCTGCCCCAGAGTCGGAAGAGCCTCTGGGCCACCTCGGGATCCAGGCACCACTCGTGTGGGCAGAGGACTCTGCTGAGCCTGTCCGCCAGGGAGTTGTCCTGGCCCGGTAGGTACAGAGACCTTAGGGTCATGTGGTTGCATACTGCAAAAGATTGAACTGTTAAGGCTTCCTGACAGAGGAAGTAGGAGCCCATTCTGCCCTGCTTGTTCACGTAGAACATGGTCACCTTGTTGTCTGTTTGAATGAGGATCGGAAGGCCTCGGAGCAGGTGGCAGAAGGCCTACAGGGCCATAAAGATAACCCAGAGCTTGAAGAGATTGATATGCAGGAGAGACTCCTCAGTAGACCAGTGGCCCTGAGTGTGCTGACCCTCGCAATATGCACCCCAGCGCGCCAGGGAGGTGTCCGTAGTCAGAATCCTCTAAGGTGCTGGTGCCTGGAAAGGCATCTCTACGCTGAGGTGGTGTGAGGACTTCCACCAGGTAAGGGAGGCTGTCAGCTGCCAGGTGACCCACACCCTGTCCTTCAGTCCGCCTGTGGCCTGAGACCACTGAGATCGGAGGCATCACTGGGCCACTCGCATGTGTAGGCGGGCTAGGGACATAATGTGCACCGTTGAGGCCATGTGGCCCAGCAAGTGGAGGAGCCAATGGGCCGGCACTGACTTGCAGGCTTGCAACTCCCCGGCCAACTGCATCAGGCGGTGAGCCCTGTCTTCTGGGAGGAAAGCCTTGGCCAGCAGAGTGTTCAGCTGGGCCCCTATAAATTCCAGGGTATGCGTCGAGGAGAGCCTGGACTTGGGGTAGTTGCTGACGAAGCCAAACTGATGGAGGGTGTGAATGATCAGCCTTGTGGCCTGGGCCCAGTCCGCCTCCCTGGCAGTGCTGCCCCTGACGGGCCAGTCATCCAGATGGGGGAAGACATGAGCTCCTTGAAAGTGCACATGTGCAGCTACTGTGGCCAGGCACTTTGTGAAGACCCTTGGGGAGGAGGCGAGCCCAAATGGGAGCACCCTGTACTGGAAGTGCAGACCTCCCACCACAAACCTCAGGTATCGCCTGTGGGAGGGATGAATCAGGATGTGGGCATAAGCACCTTGAGATCCAAGGAGCAAAGCCAGTCTCCTTGGCAGAGGTAAGGCAGCAGTGTTCCAAGGGAAAGCATCTTGAACTTCTCCCTCACCAGGAACCTTTTTTTTTTTAAAATTCATTATTTACGTTTTTAGAAAGAGTTACAACAAAAAAACCAAACAAGGGTACAATACATCCCTTTGAACATAAGGAAAACAGACCTTAACAACCCACCCCCACACCAACCCCACCTCTTCAGGTGGCCTTCCAAGAAGGAACTAGGAAAAAAAAAAGGAAGAAAAGAGTCTTGCAAGGGCTATGGTAACACAAGGGCTGTCCTATACCGTGTGTAAACATAGTTGATTGATTATCCTCTAAATCACAGAATATTGTGCTTTCGATATATAGTCATATAAGGGTTTCCATTTAAGCAAGGTAGAAGGCATAGGAGTTGATCCATAACGTGGCATCTGCTCATATTTACAACATAAGCATAATCGATTCCATCATGTGTGCCAACTGAGATCTGCCGTGTGTTTCCAATTGGCGATTACGAGATGCAGCACCACTCCCATCATAAAGTCAAACAGGAAATGACAATCCCTCTCTAACGACGAGATGTCAATTGCTGCGTAGAAAACAATAATAGACCAAGAGAGAGTGGCCCTGAATCCCAAGACCTCTTGGATGCGGTTCCAAATCGAAATCCAGTAGGACTGAATATTAGGGCAATCATAAACCACATGCCTTAAAGTGCCAACATCCCTTTGACAAGACCAACATATATTTCCAATTGACTTATCCCACTTGGAAACCTTTATCGGGGTAAAATGAGCTCTTACAAGAATGGCTACCCCATTTTTCTTATGATTTGCAGCTGAGAAAGCCATAAGTGTAAAAGGTTTCATATCTAATTTTAAAGACTCCTTTGCATTTAAATGTGTTTCTTGAAGAAATAGGATGTCAGCACATTCCTTGCGCCCATATAAAAATATCTTTCTCCTCTTAATGGGATTATTAATACCCTTAACATTCAGTGAGACTATCTTAAAGGAAGACATAGTGACAATATAGCACACAATAATGCGCAATTGTTACACAAGCAAACCAGGTTGTAACATAGAATTTTACATTGTTAATCCACATCTTTGAAGCACACAGAATTGAAGCAGCATTAATAACCCAAGGAAAGAGACACAAACAGAAATACCACACCTTGACCATAGCCCTTATAAAAGATTGCCCAAAATGAAAAATGATTCTAAATACTGAAGGCCACCTATACCCTGGGGGGGCTATACTGAACTCTAAACTTAGTGGGTGAGCCCTTAAGGACAATACAGGCACGGAGGGTATGACCAAATGATTCACTACTTCTCCTCTGCCAAGCGAAACTCCTTATGTTAAGAATTACCCACAATTGATGTATCTTCCCCAAAAGCCAAAGCTCTAAAACACTAGAGCAGAACGGTCCCTCCCAAAACATTGCATGATCACAAAAAAAACAATAAATAAATATGAGGGCCATCCTATCTTTCAATGCCGCGACGCTTTCTGATCTAGTCCAAACGCCACAGAAGACAAAAAAAAAGGAAATAAAGAAAAGAACAAAAGAAGAGAACAGTGTGCCCAAAGCAATGTTCTGGAGTTGCCCCAAAAGCACCATAATGAGTGACAACTCCATGATGATTCAAATCATGACTACATGAACTTATAACCAGTTAAGGTTCCCAAAAAAGGGAAATTGAGTTACTCTGCAAGCTTATATCCACCGCTGAGTGTAAGGCAGGGTTTTCACCGCATCAACACTAGTTCTTTGTCTTCCAAGAAAGCATGCAACTCCCCTGGTTCATCGAATGTCCTAGTTTGTTTGTGCAGCGTGACTCTCATGCGGGTAGGATAAAGTAGCCCAAAATGGGCCTGCAACTGCAGCAATCGTGGACACAGCACCAAAAGACCTTTCCTCCGATCTACAGTTGCTTTTGCAAAGTCTGGAAAGAAGAGGAGTTTATGTCCTTGATATTCCAATGGAGAGTGCAATCTGGCTGCTTCCATAATTTGTGTGACTTGTTGAAAACACAGAACTTTTAGTATTTTATTTATTTATTTATTTTATATACATTTGTATACCGCTACTTCCAGCGATCAGCAGCGGTTTGATTACAGATTGGAAATTGTCAAATCATGACAGGAATTTTTTTTTTGAGGTATAAACACATTGATTAGACAGGAAAGCACAGCACACACAGAGAACTATTTTACAGGGAACATGGGCTATGGAGGGTTAAGTGGCTTGCCCAAGACCACAAGGAGCACCTGTGGGACTAGAAACCCCAGTCCTTCCGGCCCAAAGTTGCTGTCCTCTAGTGGGATTTGAACCCCCGACCTTCCGGCCCGAAGTACCTTGCCCCAACCACTAGGCCACTCCTCCACTTGCCCGAGACCATAGACTGAGTAGGCACTCGATGAGCACATTTAATCTCAAATGGCATAGCAAACCAAAGTTTCAGCACACCCGGGATCATTTACTGCAAAAAGACCATCATATCTGTGCCTTCAGCACTCTCGGGGACTCCCAGGATCCTGATATTATTTCTCCAAGCATGATTATTGCCATCTTCCAGGTCTCTCTGCAATGACTGGATCAGCTTTGCTTGCTTCTCAACGGCCCTGAACTGCTCTGCGTGTGTTGCAACCACGTTCTCTACCTTCTCCAGCCTCACCGTGATATTACTGCATTAAAAAACAGTCTGGAGTCTATCTTCTTGCATTGTGGTCAGCGAGTCACCATTTGATCTCACTATGTGTTTAACAGCACGAATCTCAGAGAGAAGATCCTGCAAGGCCTCAGGGCAATCTCGGATGACCACTATTTTGTGAGGTGAGAGAGGCTCCATTTTAGTTCGCTCTGCACTGTCACTTTGTGATCCTTGATAATCCAGCCATGTCGATTTGGGGCCAGACATATCCAGGGATGACTGCTTCCAAAATAAATTGGATCCTCACTGATAATAGCAGCAGAAGTCAGGATTCTTGACATATCCCTCCGGAACTGAGCTCTCACACGTCCATCTTGCCCAAAGTTAGGCTTCGCCCCCCCCCACCCCCAACCAGGAAACCTTTGAGGTTGTGCAGATCCAGGATAGGCCAGAGGCCTCCTGTTCTTCTGGGGACAAGGAAATACCTTGAGTAGAAGCCTCTGCCCCAGAGGTGGTGGGGCACAGGTTCCACCACCTTGTCCCTGAGCAGGGTTGCAAGCTCTGTGATGAGCAAGGCCTGGTGAAGGAGGGGACAGGGTGGCTACCCTGGAAAGTACTCTGGAGGGTTTTGTTGCAAGTGGAGGGAATAACCCTCTCTCACCACCTGCAGGACCCGCTATTCTGTAGTGATGGTGGCCCTGCTGTTGGCGAAGGAGGCCAGTCGACCCCCTATGGGCTGAGGTGGGTCTCCTGGGGGAGGGGAGATCCTGCCCACTGAGTCAAAAGCTCCCCCCTGACTGAGGGGGCACTAGTGCCTGGGGCTTTTGGGCCTTGAAATTCCTGGGCCCATGCCCTTGGCCCTTTGGCTGTGCAGGTTGGTGAAGCTGACCCTGGTAATGGCTGGCCAAGGGGGTAACCCTTTTTACTCAGGAAAAAGGTCTTTCTCTAGGGCTTCTTCCTGGGGAGAGCTGAGGTCCATTTGGAAAGCCTCTACCAGGTAATTACCTCGGCCTCGATCTCAGCGGCCTTATCCAACATCAGCTTCCCAAAAAGATTCTCCCATTGCAGGGCACGTCCAGGAGCTTCTCCTGCACCCACGGATCCAGGTCCGAGGTCTGCAGCCACACCTGGTGCTGGGCACCGATGCTTGTGGCCGCCACCCAGGCTGAGGCCTCGAACCCATCGTAGGCAGCTCTAGAGATAAACTTAGAGCAGTCCTGGATAGTCCCAGTCAGGGACAAGAAGCACTGGAGAGGATCCCCGGCGAGGTCCACTGAGAATCCCGAGAGCTCCTGGAGCAGGCTCTTCAAAATACATCCCCATATACAGCTCGTAGGCTTGTATATGGCACCCGAGCATGGCGCCCTGGTAGCACTTATGGCCCAGGATGTCGAGGGCCCGGGTCTCCTTGCTTGAGGGTACAAACGAGTAGGTCTTTTGACTCTTAAGCTTATGTATCGATGACACCATCATCATTGAGTTGTGGAGGAGCTGAGGCTTGTGGAACCCCGCACCCTTTATCTTTATCTTTATTTGCAGATTTAATATACCGCTCTTTACCGGTGGCATCAGAGTGGTGTACAATGGTAAAATATACAGGCTGCTGAAACAGAAAGGAACGCCAAAAATTTAAAGAGCAGGATAGGAAGAGGAATCAGAGCAGACAGCAGATAATACAGCAGAAGGATGGGACAAAGGTGAATACAGTCAGAATCAACGAGGTGGGGGGAGAGGGGAGCAGACGGGGGAGGAAGGTTGAAAGCGGTGCAAAAAAGGTGGGTCTTCAATCTGGCCTTAAAAGTTTTATAAGAAGGTTCTAAGCGGAGGGCGACGGGAAGCGAGTTCCAGAGTTTTGGACCTAAAAAGAAAAATGCCGAGGAGCGGGTGGACTCCAGGTGAGCCTGTGAGGGGGGAGGAAGGGACATGCGGTTCAGGTGAACTGATCTGAGGGAACGATAAGAGGAGTGGAGACGTATCAAATTGGCAAGGTAGAGGGGAACACCGGTGTGGATAGTCTTGTGGACATAGATAAGGATTTTGAACTGTATGCGTTAGACAAGGGGAAGCCAGTGTAGGTAAATCAAGATGGGGGTAATGTGGTCAAAGCGGGAAGCGTGAGTGAGAAGGCGTGCAGCTGTATGATGAACGAGTTGTAGTCTTCGCAATTGAGTTTGAGGGAGACCGGCGAGGACTACATTGCAGTAGTCCAGGCGGGCTACGACCAGGGACAATAACAGAGTAGACAGGGAGGGGACCGATATAAAGGGACGGATGGCACGCAGCTGACGTAAGGTGTAAAAGGACCGCTGTACAACAGAAGAGATATGATCTTTAAATGAAACAGCGGAGTCCAGGGTGACTCCCAGGTAGCGTAGGGATGATACTACCGGCAGTGGGGCACAAGACAAGGTGGGGGCGAGAGGGGGAATTGGAGCACCAGATGTAAACCAAATGGCAAATGACTTAGAAGAATTTATATGCAGTAGATTGGAGGAAAACCAAGAGGACACTGAAGCTAGGCAAGAGTTGAGGGGGGCGAGATCTGGGGCAGAGGGGTCTGTATGGTGAAGGAAGATGATGTCGTCTGCATAATAGTGGGCCGAAATGCTATGTTGCTGGACGAGGAGTGCAAGAGGGGCCAGGAAGACGTTAAACAGGAGAGGGGCAAGAACAGAACCCTGAGGGACGCCACAGGGAAGAGGGGTAGGAGGAGAGGAGGAAGAACCCATGGAGACAGAAAAGGTTCGGTGGGAGAGGAATGAATGAAACCAGGAAAGAACGGAGCCGGTGAGCCCAATGTCGTGTAGGCGGGTCAAAAGAGTATGGTGGTCTATGAGGTCAAAGGCGGCGGAGAGATCTAGTGAAACGGCAACGGTAATGCAACCTTGGTCATGTGCGGTGTGAACTTCATTAAGAAAGGAGAGCAGAATAGACTCAGTGCTGTGATTGGGGCGGAAACCTGATTGACGGGGGTGAAGAGACAGGGTGGCCTCCAGGTGAGAGGAAAGTTGTGCATAGACCAGTTTCTCAAGAAGCTTAGAAAGAAAGGGAAGGTTTGAGATAGGGCGCCAGTTGGCTGGGGAAGATGGGTCAAGAGAGTCCTTTTTCAAGATGGGACGGATAACAGCGTGCTTCCAAACAGTGGGGAAGGAGCCGGAGGATAAACTAGTATTGAGAATGGAGAGTATGAAGGGAGAGAGGGCCAAAGAGGTGTCCAGAAGCTATTGGGAGGGGATGGGATCGGAAATGCAGGTGGTCTTCCGAAGTGAGGAATATACCCTGGAAAGATCTGGCATTGTCACCGGTTGGAAGAAGGACCACTTATGAGAAAAGGAAGGAGGATTGGAAGAGGGGGAGGAGGGGGGGGAGTCAGGCGGAGGGAGAGAGGTGGAAAGGGGGGGAGGGCAGGAGGGAAAAAGTGACCGGAGGTCTTGGATTTTGGTAGCAAAATATGAAGCCAGGAGAGCAGGATCGGGGGCCACTGGAGAGGGGGCTGGAGAAGTAAGGGAATGGGAGGCAGAGAGGGACCGAAGGACAGAGTAAAGCAGTCGGGTGGAATTAACTGACTGGGAAATGCAGGAGGAGAAATAGTCCCGTTTAGCAGAATGTAACAGGGAACGGTAGTGTGAGTGACAGTGACAGAAGTGCACTAGGGAGGTAGGAGAGGGATGCCTACGCCAATGCCGTTCGGCGCAGCGTAGGTAGGAACGGTGAAGAAAAAGGGCGGAATGAAACCAGGGATAGTGGAGCCGAGAGGGGGGAGGAGGAGGAGGCTGGCGTGGAGCAAGCTGGTCCAGTGCAGTCAAGAGGGTGGTATTCCAGGACTGGGCCTGGAGATCAAGAGGGAGGAGATAGAAATCCCTTCCAGACTCGGTAAATTTATTTATTTATTTATTTTATTTATTTATTTAACATTCTTATATACCGCACTCTCTCATCAGCGTGGTTTACAGTAAACATAAAGTGCTCACAGATAGCAACAGGCTGTCGTGAATTTACATGTAACAGGAGATCTAACAGGATTCAACTTAAGGAAAATCTTGTACATCTTAAGACTGACCACCGGCACCGAGACTGGGGTCTCCCAATTCCGGAGCAGGAGCCTCTCAAGGATGGGAGGAATTGGGACTCTGAGAGTCTCCTTAGGTTGAGACTCGTTGTGCAAAATTTCCACCTCCTCAGACTCCGTCTGCACTGAGAGAGCCTGGGCCATGTCCCGAATCAAATCCACATGGAACACCACATCCTCAGGTAGGGCATGGCATCGAGGCTGTGGGGGTGAAGGCTCCAAGGGAACATCCTGATGCCGGAAAGTCTCAGGAGAAGCCTTGTCCTCAGTCTACCATTCGGAGCCTGAGGTTGTCAAGGACTTGGCCTTCTGGGTAACCCCCAGGAACCAGGACCACCCAAGGACCGGGGGTCAGATCCCCACAGGCTTGCCGGGGAGTACCTGAGCCCAAGGACTGGGACCAGGACCTCAACTGGGGCTGAGGACTTACCCAAGGCTGGCGGCACTCGGTGCCTGGGTCGAAGCCCCAGTCATCCCCCAAGGCCGGGGGGCCAGGTGTCGAGGCCGATGATGCTGGGATTCCAGACATCAACGCCTGCCAGAATGGAGGAAAGACTCTGCTCCATGGCTGCCATATGGGCCTCGAGACCCGATGGCTCAGCATCCTGTGGCACAGACACTGAGGGCCTCGAGTCCAGCACATCCTCCAGGAGGACTATGGGTTCCCGAACCCTGGCACAGTCGCTGCTGGCCGAGGGCTCCTGCCTCGAGAGTTTAGGAGGTCGCTGCACCAAGTCGCCCGAGTCCTGCCACAGGGCCTTCCCAGGCTTCGTCGGCAACTCGGGGGACCGCACCTTCTTCTTCTTCTTAGGAGGGTCTGGCAACCTACCAGAGGAGCCGCCACCGTGAGAGTCCGAGGATGCCCAGACCTCCCTCAAGGAATCCTCCTTTGGACTGGGAGAGGGGAATGCCAGAGCGGAGTCTAGCTTGGGAAACAACTTCCCCTGAAACTCCGAACATTTCTTGTTGGTCTTGGGAGTCATGGCCTGGTATTCACAGGAGGAGCTGTTGTGGTCTGGGCCCAGACAGCAGAGGCAGCAAACATGAGTATCAGTAACCGATATGGTTTGGCCACATTGGTCACACTTTTTAAACCTACCGGGAGTCATGGTGGGAGAACACCCAGCCGGGCTTGAGGAAACACAGGTGAAAAAAGGTGCGAATGCCGGTCAAGGAAGAACCTCGACAAAAAAGGACCGCACGAGGACGAAAATGGCACCAAGGTGCCCAATTCGAGATGGAGGTGAACAGGGACCGAAGTCAAGATTTTGTGCTCCGCGGAAAAATGGAGACTGAACAAGATGGCACCCTTAGGCAGGAAGAGGACCACGCACATGTGGTAGCATTTCTAAAGGCTTTCTTTGAAAGCTGGGAAAATGCTCTGTGCGCGCTAATGTCACCCATATGTGTGGACTGACTTCCTGTTTGTTCTTGGAGAATTTCTTGTTATGTTATCAGTACAGCTGTGGCCTACATAGTATTCTAGTCAATTAAAATATAGATAAGTGTTTATTGAGTTTGCATTGAATTATGGTTCCTGTTAAGGGCAAAAACAGCCCAAGTTGTGAGACCCATTCACTAATGTTTGTTAATTTGCAGTAACTTTAGCATGGATGATATGCATTATTTATCCTTATGTTTATTTAAAACTTGTTATACCACCCTAGAATCAGTAAAGCAGAGGAGTAGCTTAGTAGTTACTCCAATACAGGTATTAGCAACATATATGATATCATTAGCCAATTCTCAATCTGCTGTGAATAAATTAAAAGCAAAGCAATATGTTATGAAATGATTAAAAAGTGAAAAACAGAGGGAAAAAACCTCAGAATCAGTTTAGCCTCCTGGCTTCAGTCATTAAATGCTTTAGGGTTAGTCCGCATTTCTACTGTTACTGATCATATTCCTTTCAGTAATAGAAGACATGACAGGTAGAAACAGCTGTTAGAGTTGGAACAAAAGTGGATTTATATTTTACATAGGAAGGAAACTTTTGGTTTGAATAACACAGGTACACTAAAAAAATTTTTTTTTAAACTGCCTCTAATGTTTCGATTGATTTTTACGTTTTTTGGTGCGCTGAATCCAAATCTGGTAACCAATTTGCTCCATCACGTACAGATTTTTTGCTACATTGGGTTAGCAGTTTGAGGTGAACGTTTCAGATTGAGTGCAATCGAGATAAAAGTTTCTTGGATGAATTCTTTATACTAATTGTTTAGTAGTTATTCAAATAAGAATAAAGAAAATTGTAACAAGGCAGCACATAAGAATAGAGTAATGTCAACAAAACACACTGTGATGGTAGCAAAATTGTCTGCACGTAAAACAGCCACATACATGTGCACAAACATTGAGCATATAAGAGTGAGGTTAGACACAAAGCAAAGCAAAGAAATGTGCAAAAAATGTTGTACAGGTATGTATGTAAGAATAGAAAACGCAAACCGCACCATTGCAATACATGAAGACAAACACCCGATGGTGTGAAAATAAAATTCTAATAAATGAGATCCGACACTGTGGTAATAACTAGCAAATTTTTATTTCAAAGTTTAGTAAAAACACGATATTTGTCAACACAGTTTAGATTTTAAAGTCATTCTTGGGTCAATCAATCTCCTGGTGGGCCCGTTTCTTCTTCCCCCGAATGCTTCTCTTGGTGCGCTGCTTGGCGTATTTTTCATCTGGGGTTTCCCGCAGCAGCAACCAGCAGAAATCAGCCATCATAGTGGTGTTCCATCTTCCTTGGTACCTTCTCTCTGCGTCCTTGATGTCCTGGTGAAACCTTTCACCTTGTTCTTCACTGTACGCCCCCAAGTTTTCGGGAAAGTAGTTCACATGGGAGTGCAAGAAATGGACTTTCAGGCTCATGTTACAGCCTTGTTCTTTGAAGGCATTGAGCATCCTGGCAACAATATCCTTATAGTTCTCATCCCGCCTGTTCCCCAAGAATTTGAGAACAACATCCTTGAAGGAATCCCAGGCTTCTTTTTCCTTCTCAGACATCGTTTCAGCGAATGCTCCATCTGAAATGAGTTTCCTTATATCAGGGCCAACAAACACTCCTTCCTTTAGCTTTGCTTCAGAAAGTCGGGGGAACTTTGAGCAAAGGTACCGAAAGCACTCACCATCTTTTGGAAGGGACTTGATGAATTGCTTAATGAGACCCAACTTAATGTGGAGAGGTGGTAATAGAATTTTATCACGAGGTACCAAGCTCTCATGAAGAACATTTTTCTCACCGGGTCTCAAATACTCCCGAATTGGCCAGTCTTTTTCCCCCCAGTGTAGGTCGCGGGCCCGGCTATCCCACAAGCAAAGGAAGCAGGGATATTTGGTGAAACCGGATTGCTGCCCTAATAGCATGGATAGAATTTTAAAGTCTCCACAAATCATCCACTTATGCTCATCATAACGAATCTTCTGAAGAATCAGGGCCAAATTCTCGTATTTTTCTTGGAGAATAACAGAGTGAGCAATAGGAACTGAAGCGAATGTGTTGCCATTATGAAGAACAACACCTTTTATGCTGTCTTTTGACGAATCAATGAACAGCCGCCATTCAGCAGGATCATACTTGAGTTTAAACTTTTCCATCACTCCGTATATATTGTTGCAAAATACCAAATCTTCCTCTTTGCTGAAATACTTCAAAAATTGTGTCTCGCGGTTGCGGTACCAATAAAAAGTTGTTCCTGGTGACAATAGATTTTTCTGTTTAAGCCGAGAACCTAGCAGTTGGGCAGCATCTTTTGGGAGTCCTAAATCCCGGACTAAATCATTCAATTCAGCTTGAGAGAAAAGTTCAGGTTTCGGATCTGGTTCAGTTTCAAACTCGGAAGTACTGGACTCATCGGGAAAAGCCATCTGATGAGTCTCATCATGATCAGAACCGTCCACACAAATATGATCCAAAGATTTTGGTGGTTCAGGCACAGGTACTTCGATGCTATGAGGCATAGGCCTAATTGCTGAGGGAAGGTTGGGGTAACTTATTACGTTCTTATTTTTTAAGTTGTATCCCTTCACAATGCAAGAGCAAAAATAGCAGTCACTGCTGTGGTCTCTTTGTTCACGCCACATCATAGGTATTCCGAAACGAAATGCTTGTTTTTTACCTTTCATCCATAAGCGTAGATCTTCCTCACATGTCTTGCACACTTTGTGAGGAGCCCACGGTTTGTCTTGATCGCCTAACTTCAAACCGAAATAGGCAAATATACTTTTTTAATAAATGCAGAAATGTTCCTCTGCCGCTTTTTCACGGTATATTCCCCACAAATAAAACAAAAACTGTCCGGAGAGTTGACGCAACCTCTGGCTCTGTGAGCCATCACAAATACACAGCACTGCAAACTACAACTGTAGTGAACCACTTCGGAATAAAGCTGGATTATGACTGAGCAAACAAAAGGTAATAATGAACTTGCAAGAAACTGAAATTTGACAGGAACGTTCATGTCGCAACCACCGTGTTTGAGCGAGCGAACGAGGCAAGGCGAACAGGAATGAACATGCGCCAGCGCGAGTACTGGATTTAGCCCCCCGCCTCCCAATTGTCCTGTTAATGTATAAAATGAATACAAAACACTCTAAAATATCATGAGGGAGTGTTTCTAGTTAGTTAACCATTACAACCTCTATTTTGGGCCAAGAAATAAACTGCAGTCGGCTAAAAAGAAATTATGTGAACATTCCTTATATGGGTAAGAAATCTAATTTTGCAAGAAAACGTGACGTGATGGAACATTTTGGCTATTTTTCCTGGATTCAGCACCCCAAAAACTATAGGAATCAGTTGCAAAACTGGAGGCAGTTTTTTGGTACTGTACCTGTGTAATTGTTTGGACCTATGGACATTTTTTGATTCATAATCATTTGTAAAGATTCTCTAGATCAGGGGTCTCAAACTCAAATTGCTTTGAGGGCCAAATGAGGACTTGTAAAATAACCCAGGGGCCGCATGAGACGTGGGACCTCATTTGCATAAGGGACCTCATTTGCATAAATATTTGCATAATGTTACCATACCCTAACTTTTAGTAAACATGCCTCTTAATGAGTGCATGAATAAAGAAAGACTAAAAGATTTCTACATTACTATAATCCAGTGTCAATCGCCAGGCACATTAGGAACTACTACAAACAAACACTGCCCATTTAGAACCCATAGCAAACCCGCCATATCCTAACGGCACTACCAGGACTCACAAAGCACCATACCCTACCTATCAAAAAGCAACACTGCAAATATTAAATCAATACATTTCAGAGAATAACAATACATGACCTACTGGGGAAAGGGAACAAGTGGCAATGTCAAATAGGAATTACATAAACAGAATACCTCAGCTCAGTTACACATGCAGAACATACACCATCACCAAACAAGGAATCAAAATTTAGAAACAAGACAATTAAACTGGGACCCCCAAAAGCCAAACTTGGAATGTACAACAACACTGTAGAAATAAAACTATAAATTAATTTCCTCCTGTACTAAACAAAGCGCAGACGTTATTGATGCCCATTTCCCAGAACTGACATATTCCAGTTAATAAATTCAAAATAAAGAGATTTTTCTACCTTTTGTGCATTTTTTTTCAGTTGCAATTGTTCCAGCCACTTTCTTCTGGTTTCTTCGTGCCTTCTGCTAACTCTCCATCGTCTGCTGTCCATTTGTCCTTTCTTCTCTCTTCTAGCTTTTTCCATTCTCCCTCTACATCTGCTTTAACATATTAATCTTTCTCCTTTTGCTCTTTCCTCATTCCTATTTCATCCACTCAAATTTTACCCCTCCATCCTCAATCCCCACTTACTCTCCCAATACCTGGCCAATTGTAGATTTGTCTTCCCTCCCACACAAAATATTTTTCCCCTCTCCCCCAACATCAGCTCCCTTCTAGTTCCAGTCCCACACAGCACCCGCTCCCTTCTAGTCACTGCATCAGCCCATTTTCAGTCCTAGCCCCCCCATCAGCCCATTTCCAATCGTAGCTCCCCCCCATCAGCCCATTTCCAGTGCTAGCTCCCTCCCCTCACAGCCCATTTCCATTCCAAGCCCCCCTCCCCATCAGCCATTTGCAGTTCAAGCCCCCCTTCCACTCAGCCCATTTCCAGTCCTAGCAGACCCCCCAGCCCATTATCAGTCCTAGCCCCCCCATAGCCCATTACCAGTCCTAACCCCCCATAGCCCACTTCCAGTCTTACCCCTCATAGCCCATTACCAGTCCTAACCCCCCATCACCCCATTTTCAGTTACCCCCTCATAGGCCATTACCAGTCCTAGCCCCCCCCATAGCCCATTACCAGTCCTAACCCCCCTCCCACCATCAGCCAAGGTAGATTTTTAAAAAATTTATATTTGCTGCTGCTGCCGCCGCTGCCGCAGTATTAAGCGTCATGCGGGCCCCTCTGCCTGGCAGAGTCCTCGCCTCCCTGCAGCATCAGCTCCAAAAGCGGCGGCTTTCAGAGCCGCAAAGAGAGAGAGTTTCTCTCTCGCGGTTCTGAAGAGCAGCGAGAGAGTCTTCAGAACCGCGAGAGAGAAACTCTCTCTCTTCGCAGCTCTGAAAGCCGCCGCTTTTGGAGCTGATGCTGCAGGGAGGCGAGGACTCTGCCAGGCAGAGGGGCCCGTGGGACGCTTAATACTGCGGCGGCGGCAAGTTTGGATTTTTTTTTTTTTTACACGCCGGTAAGTGCTTCGCGGGCCGCACAAGATGCTCTCGCAGGCCGCGTGTGTTTGAGACCCCTGCTCTAGATGGAATATCAGTTTTAGATCTGTAAGATGTCAGTTAGTAAAGGATTGTGGATTGAAATCAAATTCAAACGCATTGCATTGAAGAATGGCTGATTTAGTTAAAGCCAACAGAGTGGGTTTAAGAACATTTTAGAACGGCGTTGCAAAACGATTATGTTAATGGATTAGAATTCACAATGCAATTGTGGTAGCATGAATAGTATAAACCAGAGGGGTACTGCTTTTGGCATTTTTTGCAGAGGAAAGTGCTATTTTGTTTGGATGTCCAGAAAAGCATGGCTTCAAGTTGTGAGAGCATTGTAAGTAACCATACAACTTCCATTTTATTAATGATTTTACATGGAGCTAATTATGTTTTGTTTTCATTATAGAATGGTACATACAGCCCTGAGGAAGTTTTTGCGAAACAATGGCTACTATTAAGTGCTGGTCATCATTTCAAGGGGACAAAGAGACTATAAAATAGAAAAATGAAAGAACATTTGGATTGAAAGCTAAGTGAAGTGTTGAGATAAGTTATTATTTGAAAATTGTGGCACATAAATTTGAGTTACTTTAATGTTTTTTGCACCACAGAGATTTTTATTAACTATGAGGCTAGCCTTAAGCCACTTAAAGATTGAAGTCAGAAGGAGATTTAGCTAGCATTAATATACAATCTATAGAACATATTTATAACACTGTCCTACCTCTTCTGATTTGTCCTTCCTTATCTGCAGATCCTCCAGGGACAATGGTTTTCACATATATACCACCAAAACGCACACTCGTATTAATTCCACCCTGAAAAATATGCATAAGTACATAATGAAATCTAAGAGATAAGGTTACTCTCCAGATACATAAACAGCATGGGGTGATATTCAGAGCTCTTAAGGTGGTTAGCAGACCTGCTAAATGTGTTAATGGCTGTGACCGGGATTTTCAGTGGCACTAACATTATTAGTGCCGCTGAATGTCCCCGGGGCCACCGCCAGCTAGCATCGGAGCACTCAGGGGGCAGGGCAGAGGCGGGACCTGGGGATAAGCAGCTAGTGGTGATATTCGGTGCTAGCTGGTTATCCAATGGCAGCAAAAGTTAGGCACTTTAAAGGCTGGCCTAACTTTCACAGCCAAAACTTACTGGGCAGCAGCTGAATATGGCTGCTGCCCAGTTAGCAGCAGCACTATCCGGCCATCCCAGATATTCAGTGCCGGTAGCCGGATATGGTCCCGGCATTGAATGTCCAGATTAAAAGTTCAGTGGTGACTGCTAGCCACTTTACATATATTTTTTGCTTTATAGAGTTTTCCCTGAAGAAACCCGTTATAGGTAAAACCGGTTAGAGGATGCAGTCATAATCGTGGATTGGTTTATTTTACGATATGAAGGCAGTATGAAGGTGGCAACAACATTTAAGAGACTTCCAATGAGATGCACAGATAAGTAGCTAGAGATTGTTTGGAATTTGACACTTGATGCTGGCTATTAACAGTCTGTTTGCATGAATTATAGAACTATATGGACTAATTTATGATTTGTTTTTTTACATACCGCTTTATCATTTCAGTCAAAGCAGTTTACATTGTAACTTAAACTTGGTAATGTGCATTAAGCAGGGACACTGATATCTTCGATTTTCTGAGGCAATGACAATGCCCTTCATATCCAAAATCCTTGAAAAAGCAATATTTTCTCAACTGTCCTCTTATCTGGACTCCACCCATTTTCTGCACCCTCGACAATCAGGATTTCATACTGGTCAGAGCACAGAGACTATCCTCCTCTTACTTTTCAATGACCTTCACATTTCTCATAAGGGTGACATCTCTATAGACGTCTCTCTGGATCTTTCCGCTGCCTTTGATCTTGTTGATCACATTATTCTTCTTTCTCGCCTTCGGGATACAGGTCTTTTGGGCACTATGTTTCGATGGTTTCACTCATTTCTCTCTTCTAGGTCCTTTTCTGTTTCTGGATACTTCTATCTCTGAGCCTGTCCCTTTGCGCTGTGGGGTGCCTCAAGGGTCTGTTCTCACACCATTACTCTTCAATGTCTGTCTGGTCCCGATTACTCTTCTTGTGCAGCAGGCCAGCATTTCTGCCTATTACTATGCAGATGATGTCATTCTGGTCCACCATACCTCTCCTATAAACCCAGACCTTTCCCCTATTAATACCTGCCTCCACAATGTAGCTGATTGGCTGAGAACCAATCTTCTGTATCTCAACTCAGCTAAGACCTCAGCCATGTGGTTTTCTTTTGACACTCCTCCTCCAGTAGTCTCTCCCACCCTTCTCGGTGCCCCTGTTCCACTGGTGTCATCTATGTACTACCTTAGGGTGGTACTGAACTCAACTCTGTCATTTCAGGACCACATCTCTGCTCTCTCCCATTGTTCCCACTTTTATCTCTGCCAAATTCGTGCTGTCTGAGATATCCTGCCACCCACCACCCTTACTACTCTTCTGCTTGCTTTGGTTATATCTAGGCTCGCTTATTGTAGCATTATCTTCGCAGGTCTCCAACAACATCAGCTCCACCGCCTTCAACTGACTCAAAATACTGCAGCAAGGATCCTTTCACACACTTCTCGGTTTTCTTATATCACACCCCACCTCATCAGCTTGCATTGGCTGCCTGTTTCGCACCGTATCACTTACAAGAACCTGATACTTACACGTAAGGCTCTTCACACCCACACCCCACAATACCTGGTTGATTCCTTGCAATTCCGTTCTGTGCCACAAAGTCTCTGTTCCGTTCACAACCATTCGTTTGCATCTGCCATCCCTGGCCCGTGCCCATCTAGAGCAAACCCGCCATGCTGCCTTTTCTTCCTGGCTCCTTCACTCTGGAATTCTCTCCCACTCACTCTCCGTCAAGAGCAGTCTTAACCCAGATTTAAGGCCCTCCTCAAAACACACCTTTTCTGTCTAGCCTAAGAACTCCCCTCCCCTGCCCCGTAGGGAATTTTTTCTTGCTTCTCTATACTTCACCTGTGTGTGATTGTGTTCTTTCCTGTCATTATTGTAGTTCTTTTTTTGTTTCTGGCTCAAGCCACTGTGCATTTTGCAACTTTGTACACAGCCCTGATGTTATGAAGGGCGATTAATCAAACCTCATAGTAAAGATAAAGATCAAGTGACTTGCCCAAGGCCACAAGGAGTGCTAGTGGGAATTGAACTCTGGTCTCTTGGTTCCCAAGCCAGTGCTCTAACCATTAGGCTGGAGCATGGAGCAAAGATGACAGCGATAAGGGTTTGGAAAAATCCCTGAGGAGGTATCGGTAATTCCAATACAATTCTTCATTATTTCCTGTTGTGAAATGTGCTGTGCTCCTCTTAGTCTGTTTGTGATGTTGTTTGGCCACTATGATGTGACTGCTGGTGTAATATGTGAACCACTGGTGGTACTCTATACAATTGAAAATGATCAATAGAGATATATAGACAAGAGTAAGAAGTTTTAAAAATTATAAAAGAAGATATGTTTTGATGTGTGTTGGCATTTTTGTATTTTTTTACTCCAAAATTAGACAAAGCCTTATATCAGACAATTCAAATTTTTTGCTAATTTTCTTCTCTAAACTATGCTTCTGGTACATCATTTCTAGATACAGTGTGAGGGACATTTTATAATAGGCCGCCTATATGTGAAGGCCAAGTAGGTCCCTATTTTAAGCCTTTTACACATAAGCGCCTATGCATCATTATAAAAACACTAGGGCCAAAGTATCAGAAACCACACCTAGATCAAAGCCACGGGCATTTACACCTGCTAGAGAATAAGGATAAATGCTCACGCTTAAAGTACATGCGAATTTAATAAATTGTGACTGTGCCCATGCTCTTTCCAAACTCTGCCTTTGAACATGCCTACATGTGGGCCATGTAAAACTATATGCCTCCTTGTCACCTCTCATACTTTTACACGCATAACCCTTGGGGTAATTTTATAAACAATCCTTTATAAAATTACCACCAAATGTGTGCTATTTAAAAATAAACTCATAACCTATAAAATGTTTTTGTTGTCATGATAACTACATTAAAAGCATTCCCTTGACCTGATGCACATTGGTCAGTGCAACCTGTAAGCCTAGAAGTGCAGTAGTTCTATTACAGATCATTTCTGAACTGAGCAGCAAAACTTACGGTCACACTGATTCCAAGGCTTCCATCAATTTTCCCCAGTTCCACACAGTATTTGTCTCCTGGTTTTATTTCTGATGCTGGCAGTGTATGTACATGTTCATCCTGTTTCTGAAAATTGAAATACAAATTTCAAAACAGCAGGTAATCCAGTTCAATACAAATGCAACAGATACTTTAATCTGTGTCTACTCTCTAGATTTTAGGCAGGTTGAAAGATGTGCATAAGCAGATTTTGAAACTAACAACCAAATTAGTAAGCTCGGTAGGTTATAGCATGTTGAAACGGGCACATTTACAATGTCATCCAAAGGTGTGTTTTCCCTTTCCTCCATTTGCAGACTCGGGCATGTCTGTATGGCAGACTCAGCTGAAATAGCCATGGTAAAGTGTTTCTCAATAAGGTGCTCGCCAACAATGTTTTTCCTTACCATTCCCCTAGAGATATCTTTGTTCCCAGCTGTTGTGTTGTCTGTCTTGACTAGATTGTAAACGCAGATGAACAGGGACCATCTCTTACATGTCTCTGTACAGCACTGCGTACACCTTGTAGAGCTTTACAAATGATCAATAGTAGTGGTAGTAGTAGTAGGTTAAGAGGGGATGTGTGACTGGATAGGTATAGGGGGTCATTCCGTGACGCAAATAGTAGGGTTGCACATCTGGGTCAGACGTGCAACCCCTGCTATTCGCGGGGGCCCTATTCTGTGGTAGCAGTTCCCCACATGTACTGTGCCGGTGTGCAGGGAGTGCTAGATGAGGGCAGGAGGGGGAGGGCTGGAGGCGGAGAGTTGGTGGAGCGAAGTCAGACCTACGTACCAGGACATACTGGGCCAATTTCAGTCGCAGCCCTGTATGTCCACAAAAGGCAGGAAGGATGGGGAACTTATTCACCTCAGAGGTGAAATAAGTCCCTAGGGCTGTAGAGATTGGGGCATGCAGACCCCCCCCCCCCAAAAAAAAAATGGCATGGCAGCGGCAAGGTAGGGTCCCGCTGCCCAATCCCAGCCCTGGCTGCCACCGCTGGGAGTTGGGCGGCAGAGAAAGAAGAGCGGGACCAGTGTTGGCCTGCCTGCGCTCCTGCAAGGCATCCCAGTGCCATGTGTAACAGTGCAGACCCCGAACAACCCGAGAAAACGCAGTTCAGTATAAAGGAGCACAGAAAAAGTGACAGGGTAAACAAGGAAATGTCAGATGGTTACCGTGAGCAACCTAGAAACACGTGCAAAAGCCCAATGAGGACACACCCAGCCAGCAAAGGAAGGGAATTCACTTTACCTGACAGGGTTCAGCTGGGTGGGGGTGGAGCAAGGAAACACTGGGATAAAATAGGCTCCCAGACAATCAGAAAGGGAGAGAGAGAAAGAGAGGAGCTGAAGCAGCCACGGACACACTCTGAGAGAATACAGCAAAGGCAGCTAAAACCCTGGGAAGCATGGAGCAGGTATGAGAATGTAAGAGAGAGTGACAATGAGGCTTTGGAGCAACTAGAGAGCCAGCGTGAAGGTCAGAGGGGAACCGAAGACCTGAGTGAAGCAGAGAGATATCAACAGCCAGATAGTGTGTTTGAGCCAGAGAGACGCAAGAAGACTGCAGTTGCAGGTTCCAGTGCACAAAGTGAAGGCAAGAGTGATTTGCCATATGAAAGAAGACAACCATGGAGGTATGGAAATAGGCACATAAGGTCCCACTATCTAGAGGCTGAAAATATCCCTTCTTCTGGTTTTAAAAACCCTAGAAGAAAAAGGTTTTACTTACCAGATAAAGCTGAAGAGTTTTGTAGTCATTGTAAGCTCACAGCTCCCTGTGAAACTCCGTCACGAGCTCTCCAATCTAGCTCAGCTGGGTTACAAAAGGGAAGCCTGAACCGGCAGAGAAATTCCCTTAATTATCCCACTAGCAGAGCAAACCAGGAGTTGAGCTATATTCTAAAATACCAGCAGGGGCAGTGCCCTGAAAAGCTCAACTCTAGAATACATGGTAATTCCCAGAAAGACACTAGCTCTAAGGAAGAGAGGAACTTCCTGTCTGACGAGGTTAACCAGCCATTCTCCCACGTTACTGCTGAGGTCCAGAATGAACCTTCCAGTCAGCCGGAGTTAATGGAATATCAAAATGCAGAAGAAAATGATATGCCAGAATTGATGGACTGTTCTTTGACCTTGATTGAACCTGAGTTCTCTCTCAGATAAGTAATTAGTTTGTGTCCTAGCTTTAGTGTTATAAGCAACAGGCTGCAGCTCTCTCTAAGTGAAGCAGATATAAGCTGTGCTGTCAGCTACAGGAGAAAGAACCATATTGAAATATTTAAGCTGTTTTGTTCTTTTCATTTATTTGTTGTTTTGGAAGCTGAAGGAAGCAAGTTCTGTTTGCTTTTGTTACTTTATGTTATATGTCCAAGCAAGGCATTTGATTTATGTTCCTGAATATAAAGTACCCTCAAGGGACGGGGAATAAAACCCTTTAATTTGGAAAGAAGTGTTTTGTGGTTTATATCAGTGAAGGCACAACTACCACCCTCCAGAGCCTTGCAATACCAGTGGCTACCGCTTGGCCAGAGAGGGCACGACACATGGCAATGAGACACCATGGCACCAGAGCTCCTACAGGAGCTCTGCACCTTGATCCCCCCGTCTCTGTCCGGGAGCATTCCTTCACCACCCTTCTGCAGGACCTGTCCCTGCTCCAGCACATTACCTTTCCAACTCACTCTGCTGGTTATACTCTTGAAATCCTTCTTTCTCCCTCCACCGCTTTCCATCTCTTGCAGTCCTTCCACGCTTTTCCCCTTCCCTGGACCGATCACCTCTGCATTACGTTTCAATGCCTTCTCTCCTCCCCCTCCTCCCCCACCAGCCCCCCTCCCCCTGCTCTTCTTTTCCTTCTTCCACTAAGGTTTCCTATACTCGCTGTATCACTTCAGAGACCCCCCAACACTTCCCCCCTGCATCCGATCTGCTCCCAACCGATTTCCCCCTCCTCTCCCCTTCCTCACAGGCTTCCATCTGGTCCTCCTCCCTCTCATCCGTTTTAGATCTTATTGCACCTCTGCGCACCCAGTCATCTGCCTCCCGTCCTTCCCAGCCCTGGTTTCACCCTGGTCTCTTTCTTCTCTGATCTCAGCTCCGTCGTGCGGAACGCCGATGGCGCAAGGTCCCTTCCCCACTCACTCTCTCTCACTTCCGCTCTGCTCACTCCTATTATAGAACCCAGGTGCACAAAGCCAAGCAGACTTACTACTCTACAGCAATCTCTTCCGCACCAAACCAGAACCGCCATCTTTATTCCGTCCTTCGCTCCCTTACTTCACTTCAGTCTCACACTTCTCCTTCCCCCCCCCCCCCCCCCGCCCCTTCACCTACCTCTTCTCAACTGGTGATCTACTTTAGCACCAAGGTATCTGATCTCCGACATTCTCTCCCCCTTTGCCCCCCTCCTATTTCCAGTCCCCCTCCATGCTCTCCTCCCCCTCTCTCCCAATTCTCCCATACCTTGGACTCTTTCCATCCACTCACCTCCTCAGAGCTCCTTGCAGTTCTCTCCTCCTCTAAGAAAACCTCTTGTGCCCTTAACCCCATCCCATCCTCCTGGTTAATCATCCCCTCCCTGGCCCTCCTCCCTCCAGCTCTCACTCTGATCAACACCAGCCTTTCCTCCGGTGTTTTCCCTCAACCATGGAAGCATGCCCTGGTTCGCCCTATCCTAAAAAAGTCCTCACTCGACCCGCTTGTTCCTGCACACTATCGTCCCGTCTCTAATCTTCCATTCCTATCAAAGATCCTTGAGAAAGTTGTCTTTTCCCAGCTATCCTCCTATCTTGACTCTACTCACTTTCTGCACCCTCGTCAATCTGGCTTCCGACCCGGTCAAAGTGTTGAAACCATTCTCCTGGGCTTTCTCAATGAACTCCACTCTGCTCACGACTGGGGTGACCTCTCAGTGGCGGTTTCCCTTGATCTATCAGCCGCTTTTGACCTTGTTGATCATTCCCTTCTTCTAGCTCGCTCCGTGAAGCGGGTCTATGCAGCACAGTCCTTCACTGGTTTCACTCCTTTCTTCACTCCCGGTCCTTCTCCGTCCACTCTTCCTCCCCTACTGCCTCCGAGCCCACTCCTCTTCTTTGTGGGGTCCCCCAAGGCTCAGTCTTAGCTCCCCTTCTCTTCAATATCTTTCTCACACCTCTTGCCCTCCTAGTCAAACAACATGGGATATCTGCCTATTACTATGCCGATGACTTACTTCTCCTCTATCACACCTCCCCCGTTTCACCTGACCTCTCTCCTCTCAACACCTGTCTTACCGCTGTCGCCAACTGGCTCACTACTCACTGTTTGCACCTCAACCTCACCAAAACCCTTGCCATGTGGTTCACCCATGATGCCTCCCCGCCCACACTTTCCCCCTCTTTCTCTGGCTCACCGGTTCCCATAGTTTCTTCCTTTCGCTACCTTGGCGTTCTCTTTGACCCTGCTTTAACTTTCCGTGATCATGTTGCACATATCTCACGACTCTCCTTCTTCCATCTCCGTCAAATTCGGGCTATCAGACCTTTCCTCTCTATGTCAGCCCTCACCACTCTCCTCCTCTCTCTCGTTATGTCCCGCCTTGACTTTTGTAACTCTGTCTTAGCTGGCCTCCCTAATGTTCACCTCCGTCGCCTCCAACTTATACAAAATACCGCAGCCCGTTTACTCTCTCACTCCTCCATCCGTGATCACGTCACGCCTCTCCTTATCCATCTGCACTGGTTACCTATCAAATTCCGTATCCACTATAAAATCCTGGTACTTCTTCACTGAGTCACTCACACCCGCACACCTCAGTATTTGTCCAATCTTGTACGCTTACATGCCCCCGCTCGCTCTCTCCGTTCTTTCCACCTCAACCGCCTCTACCTTCCCTCACCCTCCGCTGCTCGACTCCAGTCCACTCGCTCATCTGCATTTCCTGGCCCCCGCCCTGTAAAATTCCCTGCCTTCCTCTATCCGACTTGAATCTGAACACTCTACTTTTAAAAAACACCTCAAGCCTCACCTCTTTGCCCGTGCCTTCGACCTGTCCGACCCTTTTGTGTGACCCCCTCCTCTCTGTCCTCCCTTACCCTCCCCGTCCAGTCCTGTTGTATGACGCTGCTCGTTTGCTTTCCTGTCTCATATTGTAACTTCCTTTCCTTTCTGAGCCTATTTTTACCATGTAAACCGCTGTGATGTACTTTCCTCAGCGGTATATCAAATCTAATAAACATAAACATAAACATAGGGAGAACTAGCCGGGGAATCGGATGGACATCGAGTGCTGTAGAATCGAGGCCTGTCTGGCCTGTCTAAGTGCCCAATTCTGCGCCCGAGGGAATGTCTAGCTCTCACGAGTGCAAAATCGGGTACACATTCGGGCCATCCAGTTTTTGGACGGGCCGACAGCCCGGACGTGCCCCACTTGGAATGGGGTTCGTAGGGACTGATGGTATATGTATGTGTGTATGAATCAGTGCTATGATGTGCATATCTGTTTATATGGGGACAGTTTAGATGTTTATCTCTGGAGATCTAAGGGTGGGATGTCAGAGGATTGGGGGATGATCATGTGTGTGTGTATGTGTACGTCTGTGTATTTGTGTCAAGGTGAGGGCTGGTCATGTAGGTTTCTTTCTCCCTTGCACTTTCCCCTGTCCTCCTGCATTCACTCCCTGTCCCGCTCACTCTCTTGCACTATTTCCCCTCCCTATTCCTCAATACTGTCCCTTCTGCACTCTCCCTCCTTCAACATAACCATGCACTCTCCCCTCCTCTCCTTCCTCTTCTACCCAAACTTGCACTCCCCCTTCCTTTTCCATCCTTGCATTCTCTCTGTTCCTTTTCTAACTCTGCCTTTTTCCTTATGCTTTGCCCCCTCTTTCTTTTCTCCTCTCTTGCCCGACTCCTTCAATTATTTCATTTCATTTTCATTATGTTCTGCTCCTTTTATCCTCTCTAACCCATCCCTTCCCTTGATGCTCTGCCCATCACTCTCCCCTTTGCTTCAGTCCTGCTCTTATTGCTGGCAAGCCTTGGTAACTCCCACTAGAGCTTTTCAACTGCATCTCTGCTCTTTTGTATGTGGAACTTGGGTACTCCCACCTGACTTTCTTAACCATAGCACAGTTCTTAACAGCAGGACCTGAGTCTTCTGCTAGGTTTTTTCGGCCACAGGTCTGCTCATCTTGCTGCCGGAACTCAGAGACTATGCTGGCACTTCTGAGCATCACTCTGCTCCCCATGCCAGCAGGACCTAGGAACTCCCATGAGCACTTTACTGTTGCAGCCCTGCTCTTCTTGCCAGCATGACCTGGGGATTCCTGCCAGCTCCTCATAACACTACTCTTGTGAAAGGAGCGCGAAGCCCTACACATCTGTTTATTTGCCATTCACAAGAAAACAGATTTTGTTTTATTTCCAAAAACTTGATATATACCACAATTAGACAGAAAGCCATCATGGTGGTTTATAATAAAATATAACAAAAGAGAGTGAAAGAAGAGGAGGAAAAAGGGAGTGAAGAAGAAAATAGAAGGGATTACAATTCATATTGACTATAGAAGGGCAAGGGTAAGATGAAGAAACAGGGCCAGTCTGAGGAGGAAAGAGTTTGGGGTGGGGGAGGGGGGGGTTAGCAAGGAAGGAGAGCTCAGAGCTCAGTTCTAGGCAACTTGAGGGAATCCTTTGTGTCTTGAGTGTTTTCTTGAAAGGTGAAAAAGAGGACCTGCTTAAGAGAGAGAGAGAGAATTTCAAAGGTGTTTGCCAAGATATGAAAAAGAACAATGACAAGAGACTTCTAAACGAAGAGCTCGGGAAGGGGGGAATAGAGTAAGAGGCAAATCTTGAGAAAAATGCAAAGAGTGAACGGGAGAATAAGGAATGATAAGAGTAGCAAAACAGGGAGGAGAACAAGCTTGGAAAGCACGATGAACCAGAACCAGTGTCTTGTACTGCAGATGGAAAGAACAGGAAGCCAGCAAAGTGACCTAAGTAACGGAGTGTCATGTTCGAAGTAGTGGGCACCATAGAGAAGTTTGGTAGCAGAGGAATGGACCAGCTGTAGACATTTGATAGAATAAGAAAGGAGACCATAGTAGAGAGATTTGCAGTAATCCAACTTGGAAACAACAAGAGAGAGAACAAGAAGCTGCAACTGAGAGATGCTAAAAACAGAACGAACAGCCTGAATCCGATGCAGTGCAAAAAAAAGAAGACTGATCTACAGAAAAGCTTTGATCCTTAAAGGAGAGAGAGGAATCAACAGCGACACCCAGGACACAGACAGAGTCACAGAAAGGAAGAGATGACAAAGATAGAGTGGGTGGAGATGCCTGGACTCGGAAAGGGGGACAAACAGAGAGACAGACAAATGGACCTTCCCCAATAGATGTTATCACATAAGGAAATCACGCCTAAAATTTCTGAATATATGAAATAATACTGTCGTTCATATCTATTTGGATCTCACCTATCCACATGGGCATGGACATGATCTTTAGAGAGTTCCAAGAGCTGTACAGAAATTATTCAGTTCTTATCATAATAATTAAGTGGCATTGTGGAGGAGTGGCCTAGTGGTTGGGGCAAGGTACTTCAAGCCGGAAGGTCGGGGGTTCAAATCCCACTAGAGGACAGCAACCTTGGGCCGGAAGGACTGGGGTTTCTAGTCCCACAGGTGCTCCTTGTGGTCTTGGGCAAGCCACTTAACCCTCCATAGCCCATGTTCCCTGTAAAATAGTTATCTCCAAGTTATAATGCCCTGTTCAATGTAATTTCAGTTTGTTCAATGTAAACCGCACTGATGCAGAATAGCGTGGTATATAAGAGAATGTAAATAAATAAATAAATTGTCCCAGAGACTCTTCTCCTGGGTCCAATATGAAGGAAAAGTGAGAAGAATCATGACAAACTAGTTATCACCATCCAGGGTCTCAGAGAAGAAAGAGGAAAAGAGCAATAACAGCATGCCAAAGATTCCCTCCCCTAGACCCATTGAGAAGAGAGAAGAAAAAAGTTGTAGAGATCTTAGATGCCCTCAGTGAATTTTTCCAGGCTGCCATATGCTATGAGCTAATATTATAAACTCTTGCCTCAATGAAGATTGCCTGAGACAGTGCTATGCTGCCAAGGTTGGAATCTAAACTGAATCGCACTCTTTGTGTTGGCACAATATTTGTACCAGAAGGAACTGGAAACATTCTGAGGCCAGTGAGAAACTGAGGAATAAAGGGTTGCTTTGCAGCTACGCCCATTGGTTGTTGCTAGTAGACTTCAGTCAGAAAGTCCAAGAAGAGTTCCACCAGATCTGCTATCTGAGACAGAGCTGGAGCTAGGGATACTGTATGATCTTGGTTAGCTGGTAGCATGTGGAAGAACTTAGTAAGTAGAGGAAATTAAGCCACAGATGCTATTCATGAAGGTTCTTGATACTAATGTCTCTTACTTCCTAATGGAAGCTTTTTTTTTTCTCTTTTAAGATAGTGGGTCTCAAGCTGAATTCAGTCATGATTAGATTGGAAGTAGGCAGAAGAAGAAAGTTCTGGTTGGACAAACAACTCTTTCTTCAAAGACAATGGATAAATTACAGTCACAATAAACTATGATGTATTTCTGAAAGTAACAGAAAAAAAAACAGTCCAGTAGTTACCTTGGTATCAGTATCATAAGCTGATACGAAAGGACTTTGCTGCCTTGATTTTGGTGCTAGACTCCTCGAGACAACCTCTTCTAGTTTATTTCTATTTACATTATGTTCTTTAAAATGCGATGTGTGATTGTTTTCTTTTTGTTCTGAATAAGATGTTTGACTGTTTCTTCCAGTCGCAGTAGAAAACGTCTCTGAACATCTGCAGGGACTATTGCATTTTGTCTTCAATTTTTTTCTGGCAACGAATACTTCATCATATGCACCTGCAAGTGCAAGAAAATAAATTGATAGGATATCAGATTGTTCCAGGTCATTAGACAGGCTGAGTCAGTCAGCCCAAGCTTTAGCCACTGTGTGGGTGCCTAGTTGAAGTGCTTTTAAAGTAGGTGCCTACTTTTCCTTATAAGATACTAGTGTAAGTGGCCAAATATGCTCATTAATTTAAGGTGCAATTTAAAGTTGTGCCTAGATTTGTGCACGCCCACAATGAAAGCATATGCCATCAGGGCAACGTGCATACTAAGAAAATTAAGACCACACCATTTGCACACATAAAATTACCAAAATATGGTGATTTATACACATTGATGGCCATTACATAAGGCTGTCCTTATAAAATTACCCTCTGTATGTAAAGTTATCTCAGTTTTCTTAAGATTTATCTCTCACCCATGATCTAATACTATCCAGTAACTCTAGCTATGGCCTCTGGCCACCTCATACCATATGCCATCAAGAACATATATACACACAAGGGACTAGAGAGATGTATAAGAATTCATCGTAAAGAACAGAAAAGACAGAAGGTTCATGGTATCAATTTTAGCTCATTTGTACTGCTTTTAATCACTGAATCATGGCATAACATTTAGAGGCCAATATTCAATAGATTTGTCTGGGTAATTTCTGGAGTTACAAGGACAGGACAATTCTTAGATTTAAAAAATTCCCCAAGTGGGTTGGCTGGATAAGACATCCATTTAAAAAGTGGCAATGATTTGAGTATTCCAAGAGCATGGATTCAATTTAACCAGATAGCACACAATATCAACTCTATGAGGGTAATTCTTTAAGGAACCATGGAAATTTATACTTCATTTGTGTGCATAAATAATGGTATTCTATCAACTGGGGTGCATAAGTGAGCACTTACCTGTGCAAATGATACTGGTGTGATTCTGTAAGTGTACACATGGAGTTTATTGGACCTACTTTTAGTGTGGTGTACACATGGGTGGTTTCTAGGCGGAGCACACATTTATGCACCTAAGTTATAGAATATATGCAAATGCATGTAAGATATGTGCCACCATTTACACCTACTCTAGAGCTGGCATGACTGTGGCTTAAATTTACATGCATCAGTTGTCACTATGGCTAGAATTCAATAACGTCAAATACACATGGATTGGGCTTTGGATTTATAGAACAGGAGCAAATAATGCATGTAAAAACATTCAGACCATGCAGCCCCTGTACGGCCGATCAGAAGCAGGGTGTACAGAGGTAGACCCGATTCTGATCCCATAGGAACTAGACCTGCCTGTGGGATCAGAATTGGGTTTATGGCCTGAACGTGCAGGCCGGACCCCGATTCTGATTGGCCTGCATGCCCAGCCACATACCCGGCTAACTCAGCCAGGCTCCTGAATGGAGCCGCAGTGCCATGCTGACGCATCACCATGGCACTGCGGCTCCATTCAGGAGCCACGATCCCCGGCCACCGACCAAGCTCTTTATTCCTCACAGCCCGATCCCCGATCTGGCCTTCCAAGGCCTAGGTCGGGCTGCGGGGAATGCCCTGCGCCCTCTCACCTGTGTCCCCAGGTCCTGTGCCACGATCCCCCTCCATTCAGGAAGACTTATTCCACCATGGAGTAGAGGAGTGGCCTAGTGGTTGGGGCAAGGTACTTCAGGCCAGAAGGTCAGGGGTTCAAACCCCACTAGAGGACAGCAACCTTGGGCCGGAAGGACTGGGGTTTCTAGTCCCACAGGTGCTCCTTGTGGTCTTGGGCAAGCCACTTAACCCTCCATAGCCCATGTTCCCTGTAAAATAGTTATCTCCAAGTTATAATGCCCTGTTCAATGTAATTTCAGTTTGTTCAATGTAAACCGCACTGATGCAGAATAGCGCGGTATATAAGAGAATGTAAATAAATAAATACATAAACAAGACAATCAAAGTGGCATACCATAAAATATGAACCTTAAGGAAACTCAAACCTCTTCTTGGTTTAGCTTCAGAATAGTATGTGACTTCAGAATAGTATGCCAGGCAAGAAGAACACCAACCCTGGACTACTGCAATATAATTTATCAAGGTCTCCCAAAACATGCAACACTCCTGCTCCAAATGGCCCAGAACATGGCAGCAAGAATGATCACAGATGCCACAAGACTTGAACACATAACACCAATTCTGATACAGCTTCACTGGCTCCCGATCCAAGTGCATATCAAATTCAGAATTCTACTTAACCTATTCAAAATCATAAAAAAAACTATCATTAATAACAAAGGACCCAGAAAATAGAACAAAAAGAACCATACATAGAAATCTTCTCATCCCAAACACAAAGAAAAAGTTCAACCAGTCAACATGCAACAGAGCATTCATCATTTACACACCAACATTATGGAACGCCCTATCAGAAAACCTGAGTGCCATAAAAGACTTATGGGATTTTAGAAAAGCATTAAAAACACATCTTTTCAAGGATCACTATGGACTAACATAATGGTAATCAATCTGAATGTATGGCCATACAACATGCACCAATAATTACCCCTGTGACTGAACAATTTATTACTATCAGCCTCAAATTTAAACCCCTACTATAATGAAAGCTACACTGTTAGCATCCAAGTTAAACTCCTTGTTAAAAAGTATATTATATGTGGGTTGAAACGTAAACTGTTATAAAGTATATATGAGTTAAAATGTAAACTGCTTTGAATCTATGATAAGGCGGTATAAAAAAAACAATACATAAATAAATAAAACCCAAAACATATCCCCATCATTGATAAGGGACCCCCAGGATAAGGGCACTCAACAGTGCAAACAGCACTAATGCATGCCCATAATGCACATTTGGGACTAATGGTGTTGCTGTTGAGCATGTATTAGTACTGTTTCCACTTCTGAATGCCCTTATTGTGAGGGTCCCTATTTTGGACAGGGATATATTTTGTTATTTACCATAGGGAACCTATGCTGATTCCTTCTGGATTAGTTTACATAGGGTACTCTAATTAGATCAGATATTGTTGGCAGTGTGATAAGGCAGCCATATATCCATTGTGCCTGGCACTGGGAGAGACGACCAATATGGTGCCAGCATTCCCCTGGATTGGCTCATGTGGTCTATGTCCCTATCCAGGCCAGGATCAATGAGAGCAGTGCCACAAAGTCGGCTGTGGGAAGGCAGAAAGGGTTACCCCACAAATAGCGGATGTATACAGACCGACATACACCACAATGGGACAGGTGTAGTTGCATTGAGAAATAACCAGTGTAGAAAACGTGGCAGATAGGGCAAGGGAAGCCTTTATTATTCCAAGGGGTGAGTGATGCCAAAACCCGACACTGGCCGTGTTTCGTTTGACCTTCCTCAGGGGTATATGGCTCAACTACAGGTAAAGCGTAGTTACTCACCTGTAACAGGTGTTCTCCAGGAGCAGCAGGAATCAGTCCTCACTTATGGGTGACGTCGGCGCCGACGGAGCCCTCGCGGAGCAATTTTCCCCAACTTTCAAAGAAAGCCTTTGGGAATTGCAGCGCGCATTCGCGGTCGTCTTCCCGCCCGAGGGTGCCATCTTAGCCAGTCAGATGACATAGCTAAAAAAAGACAGCATAAAAATTTGCAAAAAGAACATAAGCAGGCGATTGCAACTCCAAGGGGAGGAGGGAGGGTAGTGAGGACTGATTCCTGCTGCTCCTGGAGAACACCTGTTACAGGTGAGTAACTACGCTTTCTCCAGGACCAAGCAGGAAGTCAGTCCTCACTTATGGGACTCCCAAGCTCAAGGCTACTGGAGACCCTAAGCACAAAAAATGAGCTCCCTCTAGCTCAGCAGCACAGAAGGATAGAAACTTCGATGAATTATCACCCACCGGTAGCCCACATCCGGGATGGAGGGTAGGAGTTGCTCAGACCTCAAAGAGATTACGGAGGACTGCCTGTCCGAAAGCACTGTCCCTACGGGACTCCCTCTCGAGACAGTAATGGACCGCAAAAGTCTGGCTCGAAGACCAAGTAGCGGCCCGGCAGATGTCTGCCAGCGGAACAGAGCGGAGGTAAGCCACTGACGTGGCCTTTGCCCGAACGCAATGAGCCGTGACTCGACTTTCTAAGGAGAGTCCGGCTGCCCCATAAGCCCAAGAGATACAGTCCGCAACCCAGATGGACAGAGTACGCTTGGAGACCGGGAGCCCCAATCTATTGGGGTCAAAAGACACAAAAAGCTGAGCAGCTTTACGGTGCTCCCGCGTACGGTCAAGGTAGAAGTTCAGAGCCCTTCTACAGTCCAGGGTATGGAGGACCGTCTCAGCTCGGCTGGAGTGTGGTCTGGGAAAGAAGGTTGGAAGTACCACCTCCTGATTGATGTGAAAAGGGGAGACCACTTTAGGCAGAAATTTCGGATGAGTCCGTAGGACCACCCTATTCTTGTAGAACCTAGTGTAAGGGGGATCAGACACGAGGGCCTGCAATTCACTTACGCGTCTAGCGGAAGTGAGGGCTATCAAGAACAGCGTTTTCCAAGACAGAAAACGGAGAGAACAGGTAGCCATAGGTTCAAAAGGCGGACAGGTGATCCGCTGCAAAACCACATTCAGGTCCCAGTCAGGCGCTGGCGGGCGCAGAGGTGGTTTAAGTAGAAGGAGACCTCGGAGAAACCTCGCTACGAGAGGGTCGTTGGAGAGAGGTCTGCCGTCCACCGGCACATGATGTGCTGACAGAGCACTGAGGTGAACCTTGACGGAGTTGGACTTAAGTCCCAGATTAGAGAGGTGCAGCAAGTACTGCAAGATCACCGACACCGGGCAGGAGAAGGGATCCTGAGACTGCTGGGTACACCAGACTGCAAAGCAACGCCATTTAAGGGCGTAGCATTTGCGGGTAGAAGGCCGTCGCGAAGCCAAGACGACCTCCTCCACCTCCGCCGGCAGGAGAAGGGGAGCAAGGACTACCCTCTCAGCAGCCAGGCCATGAGGTTGAGAGACCTGAGGTTGGGGTGCAGGAGGGACCCCCGATCCTGAGTGAGGAGATCCGGTTGTACCCCCAGATGGATTGGATCCTCCACCGCCAGTTGCAGCAGGAGCGGAAACCACGGCTGCCTGGGCCAGCGAGGGGCCACCAGGATCATGAAGGCTTTGTCCCGGAGAACCTTGAAAAGAGTCCGAGAGACTAGCGGGATGGGAGGGAAAGCGTACAGAAGATTCCCCGACCATGATATCAGAAAGGCGTCCGCCGCAACCCGAAGGGGGTGTGGCTGACGAGAGCAGAAGCGAGGAAGCTGCCGGTTGTGAGGACTGGCAAAGAGATCCACCGTGGGGAGACCACACTTGAGGAAGAGCTTCTGGACTACCAAGGGATCCAGACGCCACTCGTGCGGCTGGAGGACCCTGCTGAGTTTGTCTGCAAGGCAATTTTCTTGGCCCGGGAGATAAACTGCCTTGAGGAGAATGCCGTGACTGACGGCCCAAGAGCAGAGCTTCTGTGCCTCCCGGCAGAGGAGGAAGGAGCCCGTGCCCCCCTGTTTGTTCACGTAGAACATGGCAACTTGATTGTCCGTCTGGACAAGGACGGACTGTTGGGAAGTCAGGTGGGAGAAGGCCTTGAGAGCTAGGCGGATCGCCCTGAGCTCCAGGAAGTTGATCTGCTGAGCAGACTCCCACGTGGTCCAGAGGCCCTGAGTACGTGCCTCTTGGCAATGTGCCCCCCAGCCCAGGAGGGATGCATCGGTGGTCAGCACCCGGGTCGGCTGAGGTGACTGGAAAGGCATTCCGAATATCAGGTTCGGCTGCCTGAGCCACCACCGGAGAGACGAGAACAGCGGCTCGGAGACGCGCACTAGGTCTGCTAGGCCGCCCGTGGCTTGTCGCCACTGCTGGCGGAGACACCATTGAGCAGGCCGCATATTCAGGCGGGCATTGGGGGTCACATGGACGGTGGAAGCCATATGGCCGAGCAGTCTCAGGAAGCGCCTGGCGGAGACCAGGGGCTGGCTGCGAAAGCGGTCGGCTAGGTCCATGAGCCGTTGAGCCCTGTCGAGCGGTAGGTATGCTCGCGCCTGAGGAGTGTGCAGCCTTGCGCCGATGAACTCGAGATCCTGTGAGGGGAGCAAAGTGGACTTTGCGAAGTTTACAACAAAGCCCAAGTGCTGCAGCAGAGTCACCGTGCGGCAGGTGGCGTTGGTGACCTCCTGAGCGGACGCTGCTCTGATGAGCCAGTCGTCGAGGTACGGAAAGACATAGAGGCCGTGAAGCCGGAGATGGGCCGCCACGACCGCGAGACATTTTGTGAAGACTCGCGGTGCGGAGGACAGGCCAAAGGGCAGTACTCTGTACTGGTAATGATTTCCTGCCACCACAAACCTTAGGTATTGGCGGTGGCTTAGGTGGATGAGGATGTGCGTGTAGGCATCCTTTAGATCCAAGGAGCATAGCCAATCTCCCTGCTGGAGGTAGGGCAGAAGGATTCCAAGGGTAAGCATTTTGAACTTCTCCCGCACAAGGAACTTGTTGAGGTTGCGCAAGTCCAGGATGGGTCTGAGGCCCCCTGTTCTCTTTGGTATCAGAAAATACCTTGAGTAAAAGCCTTGACCTCTCAGGTGGTGTGGCACCGGTTCCACCGCCTGTTCCTGCAGAAGACCTGCTAACTCCTGAAGGAGCAACTCCCTGTGCAGAGGGGGTCGCGGAGGTTCCCCCGGAAAATAGGAGGGAGGGACCTGATGGAAGTGGAGAAGATAGCCTTCTCGCACGACCTGAAGCACCCAGGCATCTGCGGTGATGCTGGACCACCTGTGGGCGAAGTGAACCAGCCGGCCTCCAGTGCTGGGAGGAACCAGCGGGGGGGGGAGGCTATGCTTAGTGAGTCAAAAGCCCCCACCCTGCTGAGCAGGGGCTGGTGGTGCAGGCTTGGGGGCTTGCTGCCTACGGGACCCGTTACCCCGTCCCTTGGCCTGCTGGCCCTGTTGGGGAGCTGCGGGGGCCTGATAATGGGGGTATTGTTTGTAGGCAGCCGCCTTCCTCGGGTAAAAGGACTTTGTTCCCGAGCCCTTCTTTTTCTGGGAAGGGGCGGAGGTCTTCCTAGAAAGCCTGGTCCTGGTGAGAGTCTCAGTCTCAATTTGCGCAGCCTTTTCCGCCATGGGCTTGCCAAAGAGGTTTTCGCCTCGGCAGGGGACATCGACCAACTTGTCCTGCACCCAGGGTTCAAGGTCTGACGACTGAAGCCAAGCCTGTCGGCGGGCACCGATGCCGGCTGCGGCCACTCGAGCCGATGCTTCAAAGCCATCATAGGCTGCTCGGGACATGAACTTTGAGCATTCCCGAATGCCAGTGGACAAGGCTAGGAACCTCCGCAAGGGTTCCTCGGACAGACCAGCGGAGAATCCGGCTAGCTCTTTAGCCAGATCCCAGAGATACATGCCCATGTATAGCTGGTAAGTCTGGACACGACAGGCGAGCATAGAGCCCTGGAAGCACTTCTTGCCAAGGCCATCCAGGTTACGGGCCTCCCTACCAGGAGGCACCGAGGAGTGCATCTTCTGGCTCTTAAGACGATGCATGGCCGATTCCACTACCATGGAATGGTGTGGCAGCTGTGCCTTTTGAAAGCCAGGGCTCTTGCGGACCCGATAGATAGAATCGACCCGCTTGCTCAGGACCGGCGAGGAGGCCGGACTCTCCCACATGCGGAAGAGTAGTCGTTCCAGCATAGGAGGAACCGGCACAGTAAAGTGTTCCCTCGCGGGAGAGTCATACTGGAGGGCGTCGAGCTCTTCGGCTCGAGGCTCCTCCTCGGGATCCGCAGGGAAGGCCAAAGCCTTGGCCATATCCCTAACGAAGTCCGAGAACCGGGCATCCTCCGGGGGGGACTGCTTCCGAGGCTCGGACTCCGGTGAGTCCGAGGGGACACACCGAGTCCGGAAAGAATCAGGTGACTCTTCCTCCTCAGACTCCCAGACCGACTCCGACGAGGACTCGGTGGGGTCGGCCCGGGCAGGGTGCGGCGCCAGCCGCCCCGACGCCGAGGGAGTCGGCGTCGGCGACCTCGGTCCCGAACGGGAGGCCGAGGGTGACCTCGACCGAGGATCGACTCGAGTTCTCATCGACTCGAGGATCGGCTCGGTCTCCGGGGTCGACTTGGACGTCGACGTCCCGGCGGTCGGGGCAGCGGCGCCAGCGAAGCCAGCGAGCAGTGCCCTCTGCTGGTCCATGAAGGCAGACAGTCTGCTCTCCAAGGCCGTCAACCTGAGTCCGAGCTCAGGCGACCCAGCAGCCCCCGACTCGGGCCCTGACGGCGTCGGGCCCGACGTCGGCTGTCGCGGAGGCGAGTCCAGAAGGACCACAGGACTTACCCGGGCAGGCATCTCCGACTCCAGGCGAGGTCGCTTTGGGATGTGTTCCTTCTCCAAGGACCCGGGGCGGCTGTCGGGGCTATGCGACCTGGCCCTCGCGGAACCAGGAGCGTCCACCGACGCCGCCCTCGCGGGTTTCACCTTCCGACTATGGTCCCCGGAGGGAGAACCCCGGTCGGAGGAGCTCCGGCGACGGTCCGAGCTGGAGCCTTTTGACGCGGAGGCCTCCGACGAGGTCCGGGTACGGCTGGGGTCAGCGAAGATTCTCTCACGCTGATGCCGCCGACTTCTCAATGCCTTTGAGGACAATTTGCTGCAGGGCCCACAGATCAGTTCCTCATGATCAGGGCCCAGGCAGCGGAGGCAAAAGTCGTGTGTGTCGGTTAGTGACATATTTCGGTCACACCGACCACACCGCTTAAAGCCACTGGCAGCCATCGGGGGAAAAAGGGCCCCTGCGAGGTCAAAGGACCGGGCTGCCAGGGAAAACGAAAACGAAAGCTGACTAAGTCAGAAAAACCGAAAAAAGTAAGAGGACTCGTGACCGGCGTCGCGAGTCCGGGCGGGAAAACGATCGGCGTCGAACCGAAGGAAAAAAGGATAAAACAAAGAAGAAAATCAACTTTTTCGCGGGGACAAGACGGGGACGTCTGTAGGGCTCCGTGGAAAAAAGAAGACTGGCTAAGATGGCACCCTCGGGCGGGAAGACGACCGCGCATGCGCGCTGCAATTCCCAAAGGCTTTCTTTGAAAGCTGGGGAAAATTGCTCCGCGAGGGCTCCGTCGGCGCCGACGTCACCCATAAGTGAGGACTGACTTCCTGCTTGGTCCTGGAGAAACACATAAATATAATAAAAACAAAGGCGACAAATAAATCATCATTTGAAAACATACAGATTAAAAAAACATGAAACAATGAATTAAATAAAAACTTTTCTCAAATAATCAGGAACACCCAAGGGGAAGAAAAAGGAAAAGGGGAAGGGGAGGAAAAAGGGAAAGGAAAGAAGGGGGGAAAAAGAGGGAGGAAAAGGAAAGGTAGTGCTTGTTAAAAAGTTGATATTTAAATGAATCGTATATGATAAATAAGACCATTACATATATATATGTAACTATAATTTATAAAAAATATAAAAACTAATTAAATAGTAGAACCTTATGACAACATCAATGAACATCAAAGTGCATATAAACGTAAAGAATAAATAAATAAATAATTAAAAAGGAGATGTTGAATAATTAATCATAAACATAACACTCACGTGTATAAGATATCATTGTGGGCGCATGAAAAATAGTATAATAATGAATACTAAAATGAATAATAATAAACTGGGAGACTAAAGGAGAAAGGAGAAAGGAGCAGGAGAGAACCAGTGATAAAGCATATGTTCCGAACCATATATACTAAAACTTTAAAAACATGTCTATATTGTAATAGTAAATAAGTCATTCAAAACTGATACAATGACAAAAACTATGAGAAAAAGACAATGTAACCTACCACTATATTGTGTGTTGAATGAACAAAAACCTTTTCTGAAAACGGATCCACGGGGATCATGAACCTTAACAATAAAATGATCTATAAAACACATTGCCAAGATAGATATCTTAATTTGAATGGAATGTAAGCATGATGTACTAAAACAAATTGTGCGGTGAACTCACTATATTTACTATGTTACTCAAAAATAAACTCAGAGAACGCTTGATAAGCGATCTTGAATGTTCTTATTTCATATATTGAACCATGCATTTTAAAGTTAATCTCTTTTTAAACTATTTGAATTTATATATTAATTTTGTTGTCCTTAAAACCACAGAATATATGGGGATGAATAATTAGAATTGCTAGCATGCACCGCACTTGTACTCATGCGCTAAAGCCTTAATGTAACAAATGCCAAAGATGAATCCAAAGAAACATGAATCGATAGAAAAAAAATGAATCGATAGAAAAAAGAAAAGTAACCTATCCAATACTGTTAAAAGACTTCATAAATAATTTAAAAAGGGACATTGTAAATCTTATGCAAGAACGGGAAGAAAAACAGATCGGCGCCGAATTTAGCTCTGCATAAATATTCAACAAAAATTACGATGATTGTTACAAACAAGGACAGCATACCTACTAGAACTGTAATAAAAACTGCCAAAGAAGGGAACAAATATATCTTACCAGCCAAAAAAAGGTGACCAATAAACTTACAAACCGAAGGAACTCTTCTTGAGCAAATATGACGGCCACTGCTGGAGTCATCAAAACAATTGTACAAAAACGCCGAGACATGCGCTGTATATACTAAGGCAGAAAGGTGGGAAACGAGGAGGGGGGGGAATAAAAGCAATAATGAATGAATCAAACCAGCGTGCATGACGTGTAAAGATTGTTGAAACAGCCTCCAATAAACAATGCTGGACCATAAATAAGATGAACAATAAAAAGACCTACAAATCGAATAAAAAACAGACTTGCCAAAATTAAAAGGACATGTGAAAACTCACTTGTAGAAATACTTCTATGATCAATCAATTGTAAAAAAAAATTTTTATACTCATTATGTCCCCCCAACGATTGTGAAGGTGATCATGATTGCATTGTGTCATATTATTCGGTCTTTAAGATGAAATTGTACTGTATGATTCTGATCATATGTCAATGTAAAAAATGGGACATCAGATAAAAGACGGATAAAATGCCAATATACTGGACATTAACCTAGGATGTTTAAAGAAATACTGACAAGTCTTTATCTAGATTAAGACCATATGGGACCATTGTATTAAGTAAAAATATATATTTTTGTTCTAAACGTAGAATTGTTTTTTCTAGGTCTCCTCCTCTCCAGTTATGTTCGACCTTTTTTATGACAAAAAACTTTGTCTACTATTTTGTGTCCCATCTCTAGCCAGTGGGAGACTAATGGTTTGTCTTCCAACTCCTTTTTATACAACTTCTGTGTTCTATTATGCGCCTGCGTATGCTCCGATTGGTTTTTCCCACATATAGTTTTTTACACGGGCACTGAATTACATAGATCACACAAGATGTCTCACAATTTGTAAAGTCTTTAATATAAAATTTCTTTTGTGTACCTGGATGAATAAAAAATTTTGCACCGGGAGAGTGTCTAAGCAAATGGAGCAGTAGCCACATTGAAATTGACCTTTGTATTTTGATAGTGTTTTACGTTCTGTGAGGGCTGAGGGAACAAGTAAGTTCTGAAGATTTACATTTCTCTTATTGGCAACTATAAATTTGGTATCCTGAAAACCAGGGAGAGTTTGTATAAGGTGCCACTCTTTCTTAAGTATTTTTATGATTTTGTGTGACTGTAAAGAATATAGAAGGGGATATACTGTCGCCTTTTGTTGCCACCCTAGGCGGTTGCCTAAGGTAGGGCGAGCACTCTTTCTGTAGTTGTGGGTTTCAAATAAATTGAAGTCCGAGAGGCTTAAGGCTAACACAGGAAATTTATTGATTTTTACTACTACTCCATACAGAGCTTTTAGAAACTCAGCGCAAGGGCAAGAAGAAAGAAAAAAGTAGGATTTCTTCTCCTAACACAATTAGCTTCTTTCACTTCCAGAATTCACAAATCAGGCTTCATTACTTCTTCTAGCCTTTAAACATAAATGCCAGTTTGCCCTTCTTGAAACTTCCCAACATTCAAACAAACTTTCTGGCTTCCTTCAAGGAAACATTTCTAAAAGCAAACAGGGCTTTAAAACACTGTCCAGCCTGTTTCCTTTTCTTTACTGGCTAATGCAGTTGTTTGAGCTTCACACTCTATAGTGCTCAAACACTTAACTTGTCTTGTGACACAGAGCACATTCCATTGCAGAACATTCAGAGTCAATATCAGAAGGATAGCTTCCTGTCTCCATTTCCTCAATATCTGACCCTTGTGTATCGTGGTTTAAACTTCTCCGGGTAAACCCAGACTCTGCCCTTTCTAACAGCTCAAGAATTTTCTTCCAGCAAGACTTCCCTTTGCCTCTAGAATTCTCAGCATATACTGGCAATTCTCTCTCTCTCATTAACTGGCTTATTGTCTGCAGCTGGCTTAACTTGCTGTTGGACACAGGGTTACTCATGGTTCTCCTTGTACCAGATAAGCTTTCACCAAGCCTTTGGCTTGCAGTAAAAGTGTCCTCATTTAAGGCTCTCTCAGAAGGAAATCTCCTGCCTCCAGGCTCCAAAGCAATTCTCCTGCATTCTGGATTCCTCCCTGGCTTATGGCTTTTTCCCCTGAGTGTTCCAGCAGATCCTACAGTGTCCTCTAAGGCTGGGCTTCTCCCAGAAGTCTGTCTCAGCAGTTCCTTCTCCTCCCCTGGGCTATCCTGGGAAATACCTTTCACTCTAGCTGCCCGGGAGCTTCTTCCTTCATCCAGCAGGTTAGGACTTCTGCTGTGTTCTGAGTCTCGGGTAGCTCCTCCCCTGGGAACTCCCTTCCTCCTGTGATGCTGCCCCTCAACCTCGGCCTCTGCATCAGCGTCAGGATCCTGCTCAGCATTAGCATTAGGATTAGCATTAGCATATCTCCTGTTACTGCCCTCTTCCTTTTGTAATCCCCTAGGGACTCTCCCTGCACGTGTTTGAGCAGTAACCACGTGCTGCTTCGTCAGCTGGCCTTCGTTAGCCCTACAGCTTGTTCCTGAGCTAGGGCGTGGCTTTCAGCTAGGAACTAGATGAGTTTTTTTCTGTTCAAGAACATTTTGTGTTTCACATCCCCGCCTCCTGCTTCTCCAGCATTTTTCAACGAGTGGGGAGAAAGAAGTTAAAAGCTTCATATGCTCTCGTTTTTGTTTTTCTATAATAACTTTAGACAGTTTTGTTGAAGGTCATTGATGCTATCAGACACTAATGTTAGACATTTAATAAGTCTAAAAATAAGTGCCAAAAAGTCTGAGACCTTTAACAATTGTAGAAGTAACCATAAAGAAAGAAAAAAAAGATGGTGAAAAGATTTTGATCCTTTGGCAGATTGAATTGAGCAAGGTATGTCCTGACATACATGTTCATATTTACATTCTTGTATACCATATTGGGGTGTATTGGGCTTACGTCTCAGTGCATGAGGGGGACTGGTATATGGTCTAGGTTGCAGCAGTTGTCATTTCTCATTGGTATTTGTCTCTAGTATGCATCAGCACACTACTGTCTGTGATCGGCAGCTTAGGAGATGCACATTTTTCCAGAGGGACGTGGCATCCACGGATAAATCGCGAGGATAGGCAGGATCCAAAATGTATAATGTTTCAGAATATAGTGGGCGTAGGAACATCCACAACATTTACCTGTGTCAGAAGCATGGAGTAGGCTGGATAGTGCTTGCATGTGCCCGCCGAACATGTCTATCTCATCAATTCCGGCCCCGCAGGCAAGTCCAGACCCAAGGATGTGGAATTAGGTTCGTAGAGGGCCTGTTTTTTTATTTAGATGTGTCTGCAGGCTGGACATGAACATTATGGAACTGAGCTCTATGTGTTTTGTCTTGATTAAATTGTAAGCTCTGATGAGCAGGGACTGTATCTTACATCTATATTACAGCACTGCATACGCCTTGTAGCGCTTTACAAATGATTAGTAGTAGTAGTAGAAGCATCTGGGGATCATTCCTGCCTTACCACTCTACTACTACTACTACTACTACTACTATTAATCATTTATATAGCGTACCACCAGGGAATCCTTGGTAGGTGCTGGAAGGATCAAGGGGATGGCAGACAGTCAGATGCCTCTTTGATGGCTGGGGATGGGGTAATGCTGATCAGGGGTGCTATGTGTTACTTGAAGGTGGAGGGGGTTGATGGAGATCAGAAATGTGAAGTGGGAGAGATACTTAGGAATCAGGATCATTTAACTGATTGTGGTCACAATCGGCAGATAGTGCAGATGCAATTACAGGCAGTTGATGCATGTACCATATGGTAAAAATATCTCCCCATATGGTACAGTAAATGCAGTGAAGATGCTGGACACACCCCCAACATTTACCAGTCAAGCTTTGCATTTACCACATGTTAAATTTTGCACCATAACACATGGTATATACAAAAAAACTTAGCACACTTAATGGGCATTAATGTGCATAACACATTAATAAATGAGCCTACAACATTTGAAATCACAAAAGTTTATGCAACTATTTTTAAGCACTTTTCAGTAGGTGTGTACAGGCAAAAATATTTTGTTTTATTTCCTGTGTCATTTGCAAGTTTGTTTCATTTTATTTTGTTTTGTTTAAATAAATTTTCATTTTGTTTCATTTTGTTTTTATGAATTTTTATTTCAGCGCAATTTTGTTAATTAATGAGGTAGCTTGTCTGCAGCCCAAATTAGAAATATAGCTGAAAGATTACTAGAGGTTCCAGGCAAATAAAAGCCCAACTGGCTTTTTTTCTCACAGTCAGACACTGGTCTTGAACCAATCATCTTTGCATGAAAAGACAGTATCTAGTGGAAACCATCACACCTCCATGATTAACTCTAGCCAACCTGCTCTTAATTAATGATTGTATTGCTGAAAATCGTCCTTCCTATTTCCTGATTGTTCCAAAGTTGATTTGGTCTGGATCTCTATGGAAAAAGCTAGCTGGAATTTTTGCCTTGTGAATCTATTGACTCTTACTGTAGAGATTTATGGAAAAGTCAATAAACCATTATTAAAGATGACTAGGGAAACCCACTGCTTACTCCTGTGAATAAAACTAAGAATCTGTGTACCTTTTTGGGAATCTGACAGATACTTGTGACCTGGATTGGCCACTGTTGGAAACAGGATACTGGGCTTGATGGACCCTTGGTCTGACCCAATATGACATACAATAAAAATAAAAAGATTTTTCTTTTACCATGTTCTTGTACCAGAAATTCTATGAAACCATGTCTAAGTATTCTATCAGAAATATTTACCAAGCTAATCTAGATCCTGGTTGTCCAATTAGTGATGATCAACCAGGATCTAGATTAGACTTGGCAAATGTTTCTGATAGTATACTTAGACATGGTTTTATAGAATTTCTGGCACAAGAACATGATAAAAGAAAAATCTTTGGAGTAAATCTCTACAGCAAAAGTCAATAGATTCACAAGGCAAAAGAAATCTACTTAGCATTTTCCATAGAACTCCAGACCAGACAAATCCTAAGCCAATCGGGAAACAGAAAGGAAGATCAATAGCAATACAAGAGATAAGAGAAGGCTGGCCCCCATGAGGATGTGATGACTCTTCTGCAAGATGCAGAAGAAACATAAGAACATAAGAAATACCGTACTGAGTCAGATCAAGGTCCCCTAGTCTTTCTACTTTGTTGATGGCGTAAACAACCGATCTACGTTTACCCATTCCACTCCATTCATTAATTTATATACCTCTATCATATCTCCCCTCAGCTGTCTCTTCCAAGTTGAAGAGCCCTAACCTTTTAAGCCTTTCTTCATAGGGTTATCCTTCCATCCCTTTACCGTTTTCATGGCTGTTCTCTGTACATTTTCTAGTTCTGCTATATCCTTTTTAAGATATGGCGACCAGAACTGCACACAATATTCAAGGTGCAGTAGCACTATAGAATAATACAGAGGCATTATAATATCCATAGTTTTATTCTTAATTCCTTTCTTTATTATTCCCAGTATTCTATTTGCTTTCTTGGCCACTGCTGCACTCTGTCCAAGTCATATTTAGTTTTTGTTTTCTCAGAAATGACTACATCTTTTTTTTTGTTGTGTATCTTTGAACATACTATTAAAATATTATGATGACATACAGTTGGAATATTTCCAATTATTTCTTAAGTTATTATACATAACATACCAAAAATGTAAAGATGACAATAATGTATGATATTAGCTGCTGTGTTTGTTTGTAACTTAGGGGTCTGTTTACTAAGCAGCACTAGTGGTTTCTGTGTGAAATCGAAGCCGCGGCCCCATTGAATAAAACAGGGCTGCAGCTCCGATTTTGCACCGAAGCCGCTAGCGCCGCTTATTAAACAGACCCCTCAGTTACTCATAAAGAGAGAGACCTCAAGAGCCTCAACCTGAACAAGCTTCTTTTCATGTTCCTCCAACTTTGCTGAAGCTTGTGTAGGAAAGTAACCTAATTGCAACATAATTCCCCATAATTCCTTAGTTCTAAATACCATTTTCCAGATCTCCATCCATCAAATACTTGCAGGTGGCTCATTAAGAGTAAATTCACTTGGACGGCCAAAGTAGTAGAAAAAGGTCACAGGAGAAGAGGGGGTACATGCCTGCTTTTCACCCCAAAGGTTACTGGTTTGGGGGGAAACCAAATTTTGAATTATTCTGTATTGTGTTAAAAATGATATGAACTGATATTTCTGATGTTGTCTCAAATGAATGCACATCCTTATTTTTCAGTATTGCTGCTTTACTATTCCAAAACCAATACATTAGTACGCCGACAGCTATACCTTTAGCTTGAGATATAATTAGTTGTACTTCCTCAGCAGAGTTCTGTAAAATCTTCACTGCAGCACTTAATGTGACTCCCTCCAGACTTACACTATTCAAGGATATTAGACGTCCCCCTAGGCATGAAGAAAAATCATTACCATATACAATAAAAACCTCAAATTAAAAATGCCTATAGTCTTAAATCCAAAATACCTACCTGGTTTTATCCGTCCATCATTATCTGCAGGACCTCCTGGGATCACTGATGCTATGAAAATTCCAAGATCTAATTTTCCCATGTTTTCTCCCCCTCTGATCATAAATCCTATAAAGCAATATGACATGAATGTAATTTTATCAGTTTAACAGTAACCTATTTTCTATGATTAGTTCTTGGGTGTTTTTCACACTTGCTGATGAACACTATTTCAATAAGTAGAGAACATCAAATCTGAACTAGTAATAGTTTGATTTCAAACAAAGAAATATGGTATGGAGCTTAATGAACATCTGTCTTTGATAAGTTAACAGGAGATCCTTTGTTAGGGGCTACATTAATGTGACTATGGCCTTTTAAGCTTTTTTTGTGTATAGTTAATAATTTCAGGTTCTCTCATGCAAAACAGGCCTGATATTAATGGAACCGCTAGCTTGGGGGTCCTCCCAGTCCACTGTCAAGTCTTCTTTCAGCTGAGGCTTTTCAAAATGTCCCTCACCCCCCAGCCTGATCTTCTTCAAGCATACTCTGATACTTTCAAAAGAGTACTTTTGCAGAGTTTGAACTCAGGATACTCTTGAAAAGGTTGGAAGTTTGACTGATAGGGTTCCTTTCCTTGTGTATATTAATATCTCCAGGAACAAGCAGGAATGTAGTCTTCACATATGGGTATTGTCGGTACCGATGGAGCCTGCGCGGGAACATTCCCCAGCGTCCAATAGCAACTCTTTTGGGAGCATCCCTCAGCACATGCGCGCTGCCTTCCTGCCTTTCCAACTGTCCCTCTTCAGTTCTTCGTTTTCCGCGGAGCCGACAGATCACATACCCTGTCACCGCAGAAAATGTTTTCTTTAAACTTGTTTTTCTTGTGGTCGCGCCTGCCTCCGCTCAACACCTACCGGTACCACCACCAAAAAAAAAAAAATACTTCTGAAGTGTTTCTCTTCAGAAACTTTTTCTTTTTGGTGCTAGGCGCCATTTTGGGCATTAGGCCCCATTTTCCTGAAAAACGGAAAAAACAGATAATGGTTTTAAAAAATGTACTAAGTGTGGCGGTACCATTTCCGTCACTGACACCCATGACTGGTGTCTTAAACGTTTAGGCCCTGACCATTCTCAATCGGAGTGTTTCTCTTGTATGGGGATGACTAAAAGAGGAAGACAGAACCGGGCTGCGAAGATGCGATGTCCATTGTATCGACGTCTTCCAGAGCCTCGTCTTCCTCCCATGGATCTCAGGTAACTAAACATAAGAGCCGGTCTTCAAAGGGTAGATCTCATTCCAAGCATCGTGAAGCCATTGGCATTGCCCTTGAGGAAACTATACTGGCAAAACAGCCCCGGCGGGATGCTGCGGCCTCCAAAGCACTAACGGGGCTTCAGGATGTTCTCGAGGCCTCGACCTCGGCAGAACTACTGGTGCCATGCTCAGGGGTTCCAGCCGCTTCTACTGGTACCACCACCCAGGCATCAGCAGCATCGATAGACCAGAGATTCCTCGCTATCGAACGCAGTCTTGCAGCTCTCCTTACAGCTGCGGTACCATTGACCCCGCTACCGACAGTTCAATGGGCACCGGTACCGACACTGATACCGGTGCCGGTGGGAATTCTGCCCATGCTGAATTTTTCGGTGGGAATTCTGCCCATGCCGACTTTTTCAGGCATCGACAGATTGGTACCGGACCAACTCGGTGCCGACTTCGATCGATACCGATACCATGCTTTGCATGAACATCGGGATCAGAGATGCTTCGAATCTTCCGATTCCGATGACTTGGATAACTCAGTCGATACCAGAGTACTTCTTCTGGAAGACTCCTCCTCAACACAGAATGTCTCCTCAGGAGGACATGTCTTTTCAGGATTTTATTCGTGATGTGGCCCGAGGCCTATCAATCACGGTAGCTCCTGAAAAAGAACCTTGAGCAAAGGAATTGGAAATACTCCAATACCCTAAGGCTCCCAAAGAGGCAGCTACCCTGCCCATTCATGAAATTCTTCATGATTTGATGCTCAGGATGTGAGAAACACCTCTGACCACATCTCCTCATTCTAGGAGACTCGATACCATGTATCGAGTTCCACCATGTCCTGGTTTTCAAAAGACTCAGCTGCCACATCATTCAATGGTAGTGGAATCAGCCATGCGTAGGATGAAAAGTGCAAAAAGACATGCATCCAATCCTCCGGGTCGTGAATGCAGGACTCTTGATGCCTTTGGGCGTCGAACATTTCAGGCTTCCATGCTTTCAGCTAGGATCAGCTCATATATTTTATATATGGGAATGTTCCTCAAAGAAGTCACAGGAGACTTGAAGCTTATGAGCCCCCTTCTCCCTGATGACAAATGACAAGACTTCCTTACCCTTGTCAAGCATGCTCAAGTCGTTTCCAAGTTTGTAAATCGTGCAGCCTTTGACTGCTTTGAATGCATCAGCAGAATGTCTGCTATTGCCATTGGTGCATGTAGGATTGCCTGGCTTCAGGCATCAGACTTGGAGACTTGGGTACAGGACAAATTTGGAAACATCCCTTGTACAGAGAACACCTCTTTGGCAAGAATTGGCAGGAAAAGGCTAATGAGATGGATACTGACAATCTCACTTTAGACAGATTGTCAAAATCTACAGCGACTCCAGCCAAAAAGAAACCCTATAAAAAACCCTTTTTCAGCAAAAAGAGGAAGTTTTATCCATCCTACACCCAGCAAGGGCAAGCTCAGGGTCAAGTTGCCCAAAAGGGACAACAGCAACAATCCAGACAACAAAAGAAGCCAAAAGGCCCGAGAGCTCAACCAGCTCCACAGGCTCAGCCCCCTCAAGGGCTTTGATTCCTTCCTAGAGAGCTTAGCTTTCCTGCCTCTGAAGGGTCCAGAACCCCTAAACATTCCAGGCAGGTTGTGTCATTTTGTCAACAGATGGCACCAAATAACAGCAGAAAATTGGACTCTGTACAAGCTTCATTTTCACAGCATGCCCCCTCCTACAATCGTAAGACAGTTCAATTCCCAAACCTCTCCAGACAATCTACTGGATCAAAAGGTCTCAACACTCCTTGCTCAGAAAGCAATAGGGGAAGTGCCCATTCCCCAACAGGGTACAGGGTTCTACTCCCCCTATTTTCTTATTCCAAAGAAAACAGGACGACACAGACCCATTCTAGACCTCAGAGAATTGGACAAATATCTGTTCCGAGAAACGTTCAAAATGATTTCTCTGGGAACTCTTCTGCCATACCTTCAAAGTCAGGATTGGCTTTGCTCTCTAGATCTAAAGGATGCATATACTCATATTCTGATCTATCCAGATCACAGGAAATTCTTTCGATTCCTTTTCAAGGGAAAACACCTCCAATACAGGGTTCTTCCTTTTGGTCTGGCTTTGGCACCAAGAATATTCATGAAATGCATGGCAGTAGTAGCTGCATTCCTGCAAACCCTAGGGATATTCGTCTTCCCTTACTTGGACGACTGGCTCATTCGAGCCCCCACGATTCCAGAAGCCAGCTCTGCACTGTCTCGCACAATGCGAATTCTCCAATACTTGGGATTGGTCATAAACTTCCCAAAATCCCAACTTATTCCTTCTCAGATCCTGGAGTTCATAGGAGCTTGTTTAGATACCAGACAGTCAAGGGCTTTCTTCCCACAGCCCTGCTGTCTTCGCATAATGCAACTAGCTTCTCAAGCAGCGGGAACGTCCTCCCTAACTGCTCGAGAACTGCTGCAATTACTGGGACATATGGCATCCACAGTTCATGTAGTTCCCTATGCTCGCCTTCACATGCGAGCAGCCCAGTGGACACTATCCACACAGTGGACACAGGTCACAGGACGTCTGTCGGATAAGATATCAAATTCACAATGACTGATCTTGTCCCTACAATGGTGGCAATCACTGGAGGATCTTTTAGTGGGGTCTCCTTTCGAACAACCCCCATTCCAGGCCACCCTAACAACAGATGCATCACAGGTGGGATGGGGAGCACACCTGCACCATCTCTCCACCCAGGGTACCTGGACTCCACAGGAGGCTTGTCTTCACATAAACCTCCTAGAACTCAGAGCAATCTATTTAGCTCTTCGAGTATTCCATGACCAGCTCAGCTACAAGACAATCCTAGTCCAAACGGACAACCAAATAGCCATGTTCTATGTGAACAAGCAGGGCGGAACAGGCTCTCTGTTGTTATACAATGAAGCTTTACGACTATGGGCCCTCGCCAGAGAGCATCAAATTCACCTTCTCGTGGTATATCTTCCAGGCATTCAAAACCTTTGGGCAGACAAACTCAGCCAAGTACTGCTGCCTCACGAATGGTCTCTCCACCTAGACCAGGTGATAAAGATATTTCACATCTGGGGAACCCCAGACATAGACCTCTTTGCAAGCCCACTGAATGCCATACTTCCCCGGTTCTGTTCCAGAATTCTGGCTCACAATTGCCAGGCAAGGGACGCCTTCCTCGTTCACTGGGGTCAGGACTTCCTCTATGCATTCCCACCCATTCCCCTCATACCCAAAACAGTCTTCAAGATTCAGAGAGACAGAGGTCGTATGATCCTCATAGTGCCACGGTGGCCACAACAAACGTAGTATCCCCTGCTTCTACATCTCTCTCAAGCTGCATCTCTGGAGTTAGGGTGTGCTTCAGACCTTCTCTCCCAAGAGAATGGGATGCTATGGCACCCGATCCCCAGTTCCTGCATCTCAGGGCCTGGTTGCTGAAAGCCTAGACCTGCAGGATCTTAACCTTTCCCAGCAGGTAAAGGATGTCTTTCAGGCTTCCAGAAAACCTTCCACAAGACATTCTTATACCTTCAAGTGGAAAAGTTTTACTATATGGTGTTCTCAAAAGGGCTTAAACCCCCTTGTGATACCTTTGGAATCGGTACTAGACTACCTACTTCATTCATCAAACTCTGGTCTAAAGACAAATTCAGTAAGAGTCCATCTTAGTGCAATTGCAGCTTCCTATAAGCCTCTAAATGGATAGCCAATTTCCTCTCATCCACTCATAGCAAGATTTATGAGAGGTCTTCTATTAACAAAGCCTCCCATCAGGCCACCACCGGTGGCATGGGATTTAAATCTAGTTCTCGGACAGCTCATGAAACCGCCCTTTGAACTTTTAGCCACTACAACCCTAAAGCTTTTATCCTGGAAGGTCATCTTCCTAATTGCAATCACCTCCGCATGTCGCATTAGTGAATTGCAAGCTTTAGTGGCTGATCCTCCTTATACAAGGTTTCACCATGATAAGGTTGTTCTCAGAACTCATCCACATTTTATGCCAAAGGTGGTTTCGCCTTTTCATTTAAATCAATTGATTTACCTTCCTGTATTCTTTCCGAGGCCTCATGCCTCTAATGCAGAAAGGAACCTTCATACTTTGGACTGTAAAAGAGCCTTGGCTTTTTACCTACAAAGAACACAGCATGATAGAAAGTCTTCTCAACTTTTTGTTGCTTTTGATTCTAGTCATTTGGGACTTCCAGTCTTCAAAAGAACTCTATCTAAATGGATTGCACAATGCATAACCTTTATTTATGAGAGTAAGAGTCTTCCTCTTCAAGGCCATGTCACAGCACATAATGTGAGAGCCATGGCAGCCTCTATGGCTAACCTTCACTCTGTGTCTATCGATGACATCTGTCGAGCAGCCACCTGGGCTTCGGTGCACACCTTCGCAGCCCACTACTGCCTAGATAAAGCCTCCCGTCGGGATGCCTTCCTTGGCCAGGCTGTTCTTCAACATCTCCTTCAGACTTAATTCAACTCCTTCCCACCAACCCTGGTAGGATGCCAGAGATCCATGGGAGGAAACATGGTCCACCTCACTATAGGTGGCAGCATCCTGGGGCCATCTCCCTGGCATCTTCAGCTAGGGAGTCCCCATATGTGAAGACTACATTCCTGCTTGTTCCTGGAGATAGTGTAGTTACTCACCTGTAACAGGTGATCTCCGGGAACAGCAGCAATTTAGTCTTCACAACCCACCCACCTCCCCTAGGAGTTGTCTCTATTTCTCTGTCTCTTTCCTCTCTCCCTCTATCCATTCACTCAGCTACAAACTTAACTGAAAAGGGACAGTTGGAAAGGCGGGAAGGCAGTGCGCATGTGCTGAGGGATGCTCCCAAAAGCGTTCCTATTGGACGCTGGGGAGCGTTCCCGCGCAGGCTCCGTCGGTACCGATGATACCCATATGTGAAGACTAAATTCCTGCTATTCCCGGAGATCACCTGTTACAGGTGAGTAACTATGCTTTATTGTAATATTGTTTTTATTATGAAAGGTAATATATTAAGCACAAATACACCATAAACCATAACACGTTGTGCTGGAATCAGTTGAGTGTGACCCTATTTGGGTCGTGACCCACAGTTTGGGAGCTACTGCTTTAGAATAAAAGCAAGATAAGGGAGATATGATAGAGCCATTTAAATACCTCCAAGTCATAAATTATCAGGGAGCAGGCCTCTTTTAATGAAGAGTATGCTCTGGAATGAGGGGTCATAGGACAAGAGTGAAAGGAGGAAGACTTAGGAGCAATCTACGGAACAAGTTCTTTAAAGAAAGAATGCTGGATGTATGGAAAAGCCTCCAGTGGAGATGGTGGAGAAAAAGGCAGTATAAAACTTCAAGAAAGCATGGGACAAGAACAGAAGTTCTCTAAGGTAGGAGAGGGGATTGAAGAGCTTAACAGTTGACATGGACAGGCACACTAGCTCAGCCATATAGTCTTCAATTGCTATGATGTTATATTTCTAGATTTGCATTTTTACTAGGTATGCTGTCCTTATAACATGTCACAGTTATATTACTAGACAGCTAGCCAAACCACCCCAGAGTTCATTGAGAAGACTCACTTTCTTAATTTCCACCACTTTATTACAAATGAGCAAATTAGAGACTTACTGTAGATAGTTAAAATCAAGAAAAATGAGCCTTACAGTAAATACTTCAGCTGAGCAACTGATAACTGAAGGAAAGGACTGTTGAACAATTATAAGTGTGGTAAAAGGCAATGACATTTCTAGGGGTTGTGAGAGAAGAGAAAAGCTGTGAAGTAACTTACTTTCTCACTAAGATGGAGAAAACTGTCTCAGACTAGGGTGGCCAACTGCCTGATTTTTGAACAGACAGTACAATTTCTCTCATAATTGTACAGTGTCTGGTTACAAATAGTTACTAGACACTGTATTGTCCAGTCAAGCATGTCTTTCTCATTGTTGGGCCAATCAACTGTCTGGAATTTAGTTTAGAGGGCTGGATCAGCTACAGAAGAAATAAAAGACATATACAGGAGCTGTAGATGCTATAACTATCCTTTCTTTGCAGCCTGCTCCCCTGCCTACACATTCTGTTATTTTTCTTCCCCTTACCTCCCATGCACACTGACACCTGCAGATAACCTCAGTTATCACGTATATATGAGGGTATAGCTGGTAATAGAGGACGCAGATAAGAATCAATAAAAGATACGAGATGTAACAAGTTTGGAAAAACGGCATCAACATGCAATTAATGTGCTTTCTAAGGATGAAAGAATGGCGTTAAAAGAATTACAACCTCGATCAGACATTGTCATTCGACGTGCTGATAAGGGCAGAGCAATAGTGATTTTAAGTTGGGTTTATTATATGGAGGAAGCATTAAGACAATTATCAGATCAAGCTACTTACCAAATTTTACTGACTGATCCGACACCTGCCCTTCAAAAGCAAATTCACGAACTTACAACACAAGCTTTAGAACATCGTATCATATCTCAGAAGGAATTACGATTTTTGAATGTGATTTCACCATGGATAGCACAGTTTTATCTTGTCCCAAAAATCCACAAAGATGTAGCTCAGCCTCCGGGAAGACCTATTGTTTCTACTTCAGGAACATTACTAGAGCCAGCATCGATTTTTATTGATTCTTATCTGCGTCCTCTATTACCAGCTATACCCTCATATATACGTGATACAACTCATTTTCTGGATTTGTTGGAGGAACATTCGTGCTAGTCGTCAGATTCAGATGTTATCCTAGTAACGATGGATGTGGTTTCATTGTACACTAATATCCCTCAGGAACAGGCCCTTGTAACAGTAGAACAGGCGTTAAAAGATCGGGGGGACCTGTCAGAAGAGCGATTGTCGTTTCTGTTACAATTGGCCAAACTCACTATTTTTCGAAATTATTTTGTTTTTGCTGATGTGTTATATCACCAAATATCAGGTGTGGCAATGGGGGCAACATGCGCTCCATCTATCGCAACCCTTTTTATGGCATATTTTGAAGAACAATGGCTAGCCTCTTCACCTTACATTTCCCACATTAAGATGTGGTATCGATACATTGATGATGTCTTTGTTTTGTGGAGAGGATCAAGTGATTTTCTTATATCATTTTTTGATTGGGTCAACAGTGTGGATCAAAATATTCGCTTCACTTCGACATTTGATGCCCATGAGGTTACCTTTTTGGATGTGCGGGTGGAGAAATATGAACAAGGCAGGGTTACATCAGTTTTTAAAAAAACAATTGATCGTAACACCTTTCTGCATTATCATAGTGCACATCCACCTAAGTTAAAAGATGGTTTACCATTCTCTCAATTTCTTTGTTATCGAAGAAATTGTTCTGATGTGTGCTATTATAAAAAATTTTCTCAAACCTTGTCTAACAGTTTTATGCAAAGAGGATATCCCCAAAAGGTAGTTCGGCGAGCTTATCATCGAGCTTTATACAATGAGCGCTCTTGGTTGATGGGAACCAGCAATAACACCATTCAAAAACAAGCTATAGATAGTTATTATGTGAATCTAGTGAATAAGTATTCTCCTTTTAGTTTTAAAATTCAAAAAATACTTTGCAAGCATAGTAATGTATTAAGCAACATTCAAGGTTTACAAGATAAAACAATTCATTGTGTCTAGTCTCAAGACAGGAACTTAAAAGAAAAACTTAGTCCAGCGGCTTTACGACCTCAGTTGGGACAAGAACAACATCGGGTGATAAGTCATAGACAATGCAATCATTTTAGTATCTGTGCAATTACTATGGAGCTACATAGTTTCATTCATCGTGGACAACAGTATTGTTTAAATAATGCCACTTCTTGTGAATTGTCCTATGTGGTTTATGCGGTACGTTGTCAGTGTGAACTGCTCTATATAGGTAAAACAACAAGAGCATTTAAGTTACGCATGATGGAACATAAGAGTCGATTAAAAAATAAAATAATCTCTTGAGGATCTCCAATGTTTTTGTATTGACCAGATTGTTTCAGGCTCTATTGGTAAAACGCGTGAACAAACACTCCTAATCAAAGAACAACGTTGGATTTTTGTTTTGAACACCTTAGTTCCAGCTGGTCTGAATATTTCTATAGAGTGGGGAGCGTGTATATAGTCCCGTTAAGGGTTTTTTGTGATTATTAAACTGAGGGGACGATGTTCTCATTCAATGTGATTGACAAGCTGGAGGGATGATGTCATCATTTAAGGTGCTATAATAGGCTGATCCTTACCTCTAATTCGCATGTGTGGCGTTTTCTGAAGAAGAAGAAATGAAGTTTAAACCTCGATTGAAATAGATCGTCGGCAGCATCTTTTTGTTAAATTACTAGAAGGTATATGGTCTAATAATGATGAACACTCTTTTTACTGTTTTAGTAGGAGCAATGGACATGAAGAATTTTTGGTGTTGGGTTTCGTTCACTTTTTTGTTTGTTGTTCACTTGTAGCTCTGAAGCTTTTGTCAAAGTCCCCTGAAGAAACTCGGTTTCAGAGGCAAAACAGGGTCAGTACTCTTTGAGCAGCAAATAAAGTCTTCTAGATAACTTTACAAAGAGGCCTTCTACCTAGGGGGCAAGAGACCTGTGAAACATTTTCAATAGGTGTTAACACCAGGTGGCAATTCAAAAGGCCATTTTGAAAGACTCCTTCTATCCAAGCAAGGACTGTTAATCATCCAGGAAGTTGCTCACAGCTTACCTCAGCTGCACAGGCATAAATAGCTCAACGAGAGCTCTGTGATCCTCAGTCTTGAAGGACTAGAAAAGGGGACTGTTACTTCTGGAGAGAGATCTGCAATTGTGAGTATATACTTCTGGGAATTTTCTGAAAGGAATTCTTTCTATTAAAGCTATTTAATCTGTGAACCCACTATTTTTGTTAAATCAGTCAGGGCATAGAAGCAGCAGTTTAAGTTTAAATTTAAAACACAGAAGAGAACTTTCTGGTTACATTTCATACCCAGCAGAGAGTATGTAGTTTTAATTTAATAGTCACTCAGGGCCTAGCATGAGCAAAGTACATTTAGTTTAAATTTAAAACACAGAAGAGAGCTTTCTGGTTAAATTTGGAATCCAGCAGAGAGCTGTAGTTTAAATTTAATAGTTACTCAGGGCCTAGCATCAGCAAAGTGCTTTTAGTTTAAATTTAAAACACAGAAGAGAGCTTTCTGGTTAAATTTGGAACCCAGCAGAGAGCTTGTAGTTTACATTTCATAATAAGTTAGAGCCTAGCAGCAGCAAAGAGCTATAATTTAAATCAAATAAGAATATAGCTTACCTCAGCAACACAGGACAGGGTACTGTGTAGCAGCCCTCTTTTAATAAGTGTTATTTCCCTCCCTCCCTCCCTCTCTCCCCACACCCACCTACCCCTGGGATAATCGTAGCTTTATAGGTACTTACACATCTTATAAGACAGGAGGTGCTCTCAGGTGAAGCTCGTTACCCAAATCAGTCATACACTAAGGACCTGAGATTAATTAAGCATCAGGTGAACAAGGTATATTAAACGTATTAGGTACAGTTTTATTGGTATAAATATCCATAGCCACCCTTAGTAAGTAAAGAACTTAAAGATCTAAACAAAAACTTAAAACTAAGATGCAGACAGCAGTCCAGCAGCGAGACGGGGGCTTTCCAGTCTTTTGCATTGTCACATGTATGATTTTCTCCCAGTTGGTGAGAGGTCTTACGTGTGCACTAGGTGCAAGGAGCTCTTTGCTCTCAGGGAACGAGTCCATTCTCTAGAGGCTAGAGTAGCAGACTTGGAAAACATAAGAAAGACAGAGAGGTACATAGACGAGACCTACAAGGATATAGTCCTGAAGTCCCACCTCCAGTCTGGCAGCATCCATGTGCCCAAGAGGGAAGGGTTAGGACAGCCGTTATAGTTTGGTGATTCGATCATTAGGCATGTAGATAGCTGGGTGACTGGTGGACGTGAGGATCGCCTGGTAACATGCCTGCCTGGTGCAAAGGTAGTGGACCTCACGCGCCACCTAGATAAGGTCTTAGATAGTGCTGGGGAGGAGTCTGCTGTCTTGGTACATGTCGGTACCAATGACATAGGAAAATGTGGTATGGAGGTTCTGGAGGCTAAATTTAGGCTTTTAGCTAGGAAGTTGAAATCCAGAACTTCCAGGGTAGCATTCTCCGAAATGCTTCCCGTTCCATGTGCAGGACCCAAAAGGCAGGCAGAGCTCCGGAGTCTCAATGCGTGGATGAGACAATGGTGCAGAGATGAGGGGTTTGGATTTGTTAGGACCTGGGGAACATTCTGGGGAAAGGAGGGGCTCTTCCGAAGGGATGGGCTTCACCTTAACTGGGATGGAACCAGGCTGCTGGCATTAACCTTTAAAAAGGAGATAGAGCAGCTTTTAAACTAGATAATAGGGGAAAGCTGACAGTCTCCCAAGAGCGGATGGTTCGGAAGAATGTATCCTTGAAGGATACTACCAAAAGCAGAGTGGTTCTAAAAAAGAGTAAAGTAGCCTAAATGCCCTCGAGTATGGAGCAGACAGAGCTTAAAGTTTCCAAGTTACCCATGTCTAACAATAGCCAAATTAATATGAATAAAATACAGTCTCTAAAATGCTTGTATGCAAATGCTAGAAGTCTAAAAAATAAGATGGGAGAGTTAGAATATATAGCACTAAATGAGAGGTTAGATATGATTGGAATATCAAAGACATGGTGGAAGGAGGACAACCAGTGGGACACTGTGATACCTGGTACAAACTAAATCATAATGATAGAGCTGATCAAATTGGTGGAGGGGTTGCGCTCTGTGTTAGAGAGGGCATTGAGTCAGAAAGGATTAAAGTTTTGCAGGAAACTAAATTTGCTGTAGAATCTCTATGGATTGAAATTCCATGTAAAAAGGGGAAGGCGATAGCAGTGGGGGTGTACTATCGACCGCCTGGCCAGAATGAACAAATGGATGATGAAATGCTCAAAGAAATCAAGGAAGCTAACAAACGTTACAGCACGGTAATAATAATGGGTGATTTCAATTACCCTGGTATCGACTGGGTCAGTGTCACAACAGGACATGCTAGGGAGATAAAGTTCCTAGATGACATAAATGACTGCTTCTTGGAGCAGCTGGTTCATGAACCGACCAGAGGGAAAGCCATATTAGACCTAGTCCTTAGTGGAACACCAGATCTAGTACAAGAGATAAGGGTGTTGGGGCCACTTGGTAATAGTGATCATAGCATGATCGCCTTTGATTTAATTAGTGGAGGAGGGATAGTAAGGAAATCCACAGTACTACCTTTTAACTTTCAAAAGGGAGACTATGATAAAATGAGGAAAATAGTTAAGAAAAAACTAAAAGGAGCAGTTGCAAAGGTCAAAGACGTACATCAAGCTTGGGTGGTGTTTAAAAATACTATCTTGGAAGCCCAGACCAGCTGTATTCCACGCTTTAAGAAAAGTGGAAGGAAGTCCAAAAAACTGCCAGCATGGTTTAAAGGTGAGGTCAGAGAGGCTGTTGTTGCCAAAAAAGCATCTTTCAGGAAATGGAAAAAAGAGCCAAACGACCAAACCTGGAAACAGCACAAGCACTGGCAGGTCAAATGCAAGGCATTGATAAAGCAGGCAAAGGGAGAATTTGAGAAGAAGCTTGCTGTGGAAGCAAAAACGCAAAATAAAGATTTTTTTTAAGTACATTCGTAGCAAAAAAACTGTGAGAGAGTCAGTTGGTCCATTAGATGATAGAGGAGTTAAAGGGGCACTAAGAGGGGACAAGGCGATAGCGGAGAGACTGAATGAATTCTTTGCTTCGGACTTTACTGAGGAAGATGTAGGGATGTTACTCATGACTGAAGTGGTATTTAAAAGTGCGGAAGAATTGAAGGAAATATTGATACATCGGGAAGATGTATTACAACTATTAGATAAACTGAAGAGCAGCAAATCACCAGGGCCGGATGGTATACATCCAAGGGTGTTGAAAGAACTGAAATATGAGATTGCAGACCTGCTACTAGTAATCTGTGAACTATCATTAAAAATCATCTCTAATACCTGAAGACTGGCGGATCGCCAATGTAACACCAATTTTTAAAAAGGGTTCCAGGGGTGATCCGGGAAACTATAGACCGGTAAGCCTCACGTCAGTACCGGGAAAAATGGTAGAAACCATCATCAAAAATAAAATTACTCAGCATGTAGATAGTCATGGCCTAATGGGAGACAGCCAACATCGCTTTAGACAAGGAAGATCTTGTCTTACTAATCTGTTATGTTTTTTTGAAAGTGTGAATAAACAGGTGGACAAAGGTGAGTCGGTTGATATAGTGTACCTGGACTTTCAGAAAGCCTTTGACAAGGTCCCTCATCAGAGACTTTTGGCAAAACTAAAGAGTCATGGGATAGGAGGCAGTGTACTACTGTGGATCAGGAACTGGTTAAAAGATAGAAAGCAGGGGAGAGTCGGGGAGACAGCGTGCTGTGCGGAGGCGGCAGGCTCCTGTTCCAGCGGCCCCGACGTCATCGGGGGCCTTCCTTTAAAGGTGCAACAGTGTGAGAGCATTGCCGGGAGAGTCGGGGAGACAGCGTGCTGTGCGGAGGCGGCAGGCTCCTGTTCCAGCGGCCCCGACGTCATCGGGGGCCTTCCTTTAAAGGTGCAACAGTGTGAGAGCATTGCCGGGAGAGTCGGGGAGACAGCGTGCTGTGCGGAGGCGGCAGGCTCCTGTTCCAGCGGCCCCGATGTCATCGGGGGCCTTCCTTTAAAGGTGCAACAGTGTGAGAGCATTGCCGGGAGAGTCGGGGAGACAGCGTGCTGTGCGGAGGCGGCAGGCTCCTGTTCCAGCGGCCCCGACGTCATCGGGGGCCTTCCTTTAAAACGCTGTGCGTTCAGGCGCAGCCGGAGGCGCAGGTCGGGGGCAGCGCCCTTGGAGCAACGCAGGAGCAGTAGAGTGGGATCTGAGTCGCCGCAGAGACTGCGATGGGGAAAAGAAAGAAAAAGGTGGTTCCAGAGGAGAAAGTAGTTCCGGTGGTAGGCCCCATGGACAAGCACCTTCAGGTTAAGGTAGGGGCGGATGTGTCTCTGGACCCAGACTTTCTCTCTCTTCACTCACCTGCGGTGTCTCTGAGTTCTCCGGAGAGATCTCCACCTTCTCCTCCAGTATATATTTCTCCACCTTCTCCAGTGATTGTGGGGGACTATGTTAAGCAAAGTACTCCGGTGGTTTCCCGGGGGAAGTTAACACCAGTTGCTTGGGTTTCAGATCCAGGTGTCATTAAGGGAATACCTGAGGATCAGGTTACCCTTGTTGACATTTGGAAGAGTGTTACTCGCATAGAAAGTATGTTTGCCCCCACTCTTGCACAGCTGTGTAACTTCTCATCGGAGGTTAGTGACCAGCTGTGTGAGATGGAGAAGTGTTTGGGGAATGTGTCTTCTCAGCTTTCTAAGTGTGAGAATCAGTGTGCTACTCTTAAGGCTACTAGTGTCTCAAGTATTAAGGAGAGTTTGCTGGTACATCATAGGATGGAAATGTATGACAATTTATTTAAAGTTAAAAATATTAGGTTATTAAATTTTCCTATATGTCCTTTGTTATCTGCAGAAATTTTATTTCGGAAGTATCTTAAGGAATCTTTGGGTCTGGCTTCTGCTGACTCTATATTGGTTTCTAAATTATATTACTTAACTGGGAGGAAGGTATCACTTGGCGCACCTGGTGAGATGGATACTCTCCAGGGTGGTGCTAATTTGGACCTTACCAAGTTTCTTGAAGATTCGCAAGATACTATTACAACTCGGGCTACTTTGGTAGTCACTTTTGTATCTGAGTGTGATAAATCTACTGTGTTTAAGTTGTATTTTAAAAGGTCATCTGTCCTGTTCTGTGGTGCCAGGGTTCAGATGTTTCCTGATGTCTGTAAGGCCACACAATTAAGGAGACAGGCTTTTTTAGCCTTGAAGCCTAAGGTGTTGGCTCTTTCAGCCAGTTTTTTCTTACGTTACCCTTGCAAATGTGTTATTACATTGCAGGGATCTAAATATATATTTGTTGATCCTTCACAGTTGCAGGTATTTTTGGATAATAAATAGTAGTGCACATTTATGTTTGGAGAAGTGGGGATATATAAGTTAGTGCTGTCTTAATAGTAGGAATTGTTCCTGATATTTTCTTTTAACTGATTATTGGAATATTCTCCCCTTTATAGTGGGCTAGGTATATGAGGACTGATGCTTTGTTTGTTTTTCTTATTTAATGATGGTGTTTCCTGTTTTGTTGATGGAATGGCATTGGATCACAGATTTCTTGTACTTTATTTTTGTAAGTATGTTAACATTTCAATAAAAAAAAAAAAAAAGATAGAAAGCAGAGGATTGGGCTAAATGGCCACTTTTCCCAATGGAGAAAGGTGGTGTACCCCAGGGATCTGTGCTGGGTCCGCTGCTTTTTGACATATTCATAAATGACCTGGAAAGTAGAATAACGAGTGAGATTATCAAATTTGCAGATGACACAAAACTATTTAAAGTTGTTAAAACCCAAGAGGATTGTGGAAAATTGCAAGAGGATCTTGATAAATTGGAAGACTGAGCATCAAAATGGTAGATGAAATTTAATGTGGACAAGTGCAAAGTTATGCACCTAGGGAAGAACAACCCAAACTATGGTTACACAATGCAAGGTTCCACATTAGGAACCACCACCCAGGAAAAAGATTTAGGCGTCATTGTGGATAACATGTTAAAACCCTCGGCCCAGTGTGCAGCGGCAGCCAAGAGAGTAAACAGAATGCTAGGTATCATAAGGAAAGGAATGGAAAATAAAACAAAAGATATTATAATACCTCTATACCGTTCCATGGTGAGACCGCACCTTTAATATTGTGTGCAATTCTGGTCGCCGTATCTTTAAAAGGATATAGAGTTATTAGAAAAGGTTCAGAGAAGAGCCACCAAAATGGTAAAGGGGATGGAAGGATACTCCTATGAAGAAAGGCTAAAAAGGTTAGGGCTCTTTAACCTGGAAAAGAGACGGCTGAGGGGAGATATGATAGAAGTCTATAAATTAATGAACAGAGTGGAACGGGTAAACGTAGATCGATTGTTTACGTTTTCAGAATATAGAAAGACTAGGGGACATGCAATGAAACTACAGGGTAAACTATTTAAGACTAATAAAAGAAAATATTTTTTCACTCAACGTGTAATCAAACTCTGGAATTTGTTACCGGAGGATGTAGTAAAGGCTGTTAGTGAAGCTGGGTTTAAAAAAAGGTTTGGACAAGTTCCTGGAGGAAAGGTCCATAAATCATTATTAAGAAGGGACCCAGGATAGCAATGCTTGACCCAGTACAAGCATTGCGGAACCTGTGTCTTTTGGGGAAACTGCTAGGTACGTATGACCTAGATTGGCCACTGTTGGAAACAGGATACTGGGCTTGATGGACCTTGGTCTGACCCAGTATGGCATATCTTATGTTCTTATGTTCAGAGTGAAACGCAGGAAACGGGAGCCAAGAGCTAGCATTGGGACATGTCAACTAAGCAGTTGGAAAAGCTAAGTAATGAAGGAAAGAATTTGGGACCTGTTGGACAATCAAGCAGTTGAAATGTTAAGCAGTTGAAAGCTCAACAATATATGAAGATTCACTTATGGTATTTTTATATAATGAAAAAAGTGCATATTGGTCATTGATGCTATAGGCATTTTTGGAGTTTTACAATCCAATACTGTGCCGCTGAGTCTGAGACCTTTAAAGCACGTGAAAAGATTTTCCAGTCATAAGTGAATTAATATATGTTTAGTTGCTTGACGTTTTCAGTGAAGTGAACCTTTGTGATTATATTATTTGCAGATGATAGCAAAATCTGCAATAGAGTAGACATTCAAGGAGTAGATAACATGAGGAGGGATCTAGCTAAGCTTGATGAATGGTAAAGAATCTGGCAGCTGAGATTTAACGCTAAAAAATGCAGGGTCATGCATTTGGACTGCAGAAATCCAAGGGAGCTGTATAATGTAGGTGGGGACTGCTTCTGATGATCTTAAAGTGTCTAAACAGGTAGAAAAGGCTGCACTGAAAGCCAAAAGGACATTCGGGTTCATAGGGAAAGGAATGGCCAGCAGAAAAAAAAAGAGATTACCCTCTGTATAAATCTCTGGTGTGACCTCATTTGGAGTATGGTGTGCAATACTGGAGACCATAACTTCAAAAGGATATAAACAGGATGGAGTCGGTACAGAGGGTGGCTACTAAAATGGTTAATGGTCTTCATTACAAAGCATATGAGGACAGACTTAAAGATGTTAATATGTATTCATTAGAGGAAAGGCGGGATAGAGGTGATATGATTGAGACGTTTAAATACCTCCATGGCATAAATGCACAGAAGGAGATCCTCATTCGATTGAAAGCAAGCTCTGCTATGAGGGAACATGGGATGAGGGTGAAAGGGGATAGATTCAGGAGTAATATGCAGAAATATTTCTTTACGGAAAGAGTGGTGGATTCGTGGAATAGTCTCCCAGTGGAGGTAGTAGATACAATGATGATATCTGAATTCAAAAAAGCATGGGACAAACAGTAGATCTCCAAAGGAAAAAACTGAACTACTATAATTGATATGGAAGGGCAGACTAGATCGGTCATGTGGTCTTTTTCTGTCATCATGTTTTTACGTTGCTAGCACAGCACTGCTCTGTAGAGTTAAGCCATTGTCTATTGTACTGCTGCTTTCCTCCGGCTTCTTCCCTAATGATGATGGCCTAAGTTAGTGTCCATACTAGATAAAAGAGTTAATGTCCTGAGGTAGGAAGACACTAGGGAGTAAGGAGAAGCAATTGTCAGAAACTTTAGGAGGTACGTTTTTAACTACAGCAGCCTGTGTTTTTCTGTGAGAAAAGGAAATTAAAGTTGAAACTAGTTATTTTTCCCTGGTTTGTGCTTGAGAGCCTTTGATACTGAAATAAATAGTCAACTGAGGAGCTAAGAAAGTTTTAAATCTCATTCAGAAGAGAATTTTTTAGGACAAACATTTGTTTTAAAATTGCTAAAATTTATTTTAAAACTAGTTTTTGTACCATTTCTATAGGAAGGAGGGTGATCAGCAGATACATTTGAGCTGGATTAAATCATATTTGTCTATTTGAAGCATATAAAACTATATTCAGATTAAAATGGTACAAATTTTAGAAACTGATAACAATCTGACAGTGAGTTCATGTGAACTCCCTGAAGGCTAATAGCTGACTAGGTCTGATTGGCTACAAGCAAATTTCATTCAAATACTGTCAACGGTGACAAAAACAATTATAGAAATGTTCCTAAATGAATATACCAATAAAAATGTGGTTTTAAAATATTAAAATGAATGGAATTTTGAGAAGACAATTAAAGAGAGTAAAAGAGGCACATCCTCAGCAGGCCTGGGGAATGGAAACCTGAGCTGAAGATAGAATCCAGGTGCTCCACATGACAGCACACAATACTGTCACTGACCTACTGGGTTAGCCTGCTGTTGGGTCTTAATAAACAGTATAATGTAGTGTTCTTCAGTATTTTTCAAAAAGGGACTACTTCTGAATAATAACTTCAGTGGGAGAGCCAGGATCAGCATTGGACAAAGCAGTCTTGAGCAAGGTTGGAGGTCTCCCTCCAAAAATGAGGTCAGACCCAAGTGGCTCATATAACTAAAACCAGGTCTATACCCACCCCTTCCATCTCCCCCTCTCCCTACACACATGCTTTTTCCATACCGCCTCCCCTCCACCTGCATTCTTCCCGCAATACATAAAATCCTCTGACCCCATCCTAGCTGTAACCCCCCCCCCCCTGTGGGGTTAAGTTTGTTTGAGAGGGGGTTAAGTACCTTGTGAGGTTAAGTTTTTGTTGGGACTGTGCGGTGTCCGAGGAGTGTGCACATTTACATTTGGATGTATTAGAATGTGTGAGTTGGCTGAGTTCTAAAGAGTTGTGGATTTTGGATTGTCTGGAGAGGTTTTTATTATCTGAAACATCCTGGTTGAGTTTGTGCCATTCTTTTTAATGAGATGTACAGTTGAAAAGTAAAACTGATTTTCTCCTGCAGCATTTGGTTTAGGTTCTATTGCTTCATTTGCATATTTCATAAACATGTTTTTGATTGGTTAGAGAATCTAAGAAAACAGATGCATGATGTCAGCAGAGTCTTGGTTTCCTTGACAACATCAGTAAGAAAGTTTGTTTTTGTTGATCTGTTTTGTTTTTTTGAAACTGAAGAAGGAAGGCAGGGAAACTGAAAAGGAACTGCAAGAAAGAAAAAGGGTTTGCTTTCTGAAAAAGGGAGAAGTCTGTTTGTGTACAGAAGTATATTTATTTCTTTGAACAGAGAGAAGTCTTGTGCTTGAAGTTTGTGACATAGTGGGTCCCTCCAGCCCTTCAGAAAGAGCTAAAAAGCAGGAAACAGGAGCAGTGCTGAAGCATAAACAAAAGCACATGGCTAATGGTGGCCATGGAAACCAAGCACAGGGGAAAGAAACACACCCCTGCTGCTGTGGTAGGCGACGGCCTATGATCCATGCTAATTGAACTAAGCAGACAGGCCTAACCAGCTTGACCTGTAAATGCAGCCTGTGGAGAGGCTATAGGATTGCACATCCCCCAATATGCTGCTATTGTGGCAGGTGCAGGCCTGTGACCCACGGTGTCTGACATAGGCAGGCCAGCATGGCTAGCTTGACCTGTAAATGAGGCCTGTGGAGAGGCATATAGGATTGCACATCCCCCAATATGCTGCTATTGTAATGTGGTAGGCGACGGCCTATGATCCATGCTAATTGAACTAAGCAGACAGGCCTGAGCAGCTTGACCTGTAACTGAAGCCTGTAGTTAGGCCCAGAGGAATGAAAACCCCCCTGAATGATGACACCCTGCTACAGTAAGAAAGAACTCAGTAGAAATATTGAATTAGCCTAGATAAGCAGAATTGCAGAATTAAGAAATGGAAAAATACAGAAAAGATGTGTTTTAAAGTTACTGATAAGAAAAAGTACATTTGCAGAGAAATATTGAGGAGTGCTGACAGATGAGTTACAGAACCTTGCTCTTCTGCACGCACAAATGGTCCCATAGCCTTGAAAGTGTGAAAGTAACAAGTTGATGAACTGACCATTGTAATTGGGACTAGAAGGGGGGCAGGCAGGTGTCATGCCTACAGAAGCCCACAGAAGGAACATAATTGGAGAAACTTATCAGTACCGGGACCAATAGAAGGGCTACGGGAGGTACGGGAGCGTACCGGGACCAATAAAATGTTTTTCTATACCTAGAATGGAACAGAAGTCTATAAAAGTTGTTGTAATGCTTGAAAACTTTGCTCAGCCATTTTGAAATTGCCTTGCTTGAGACTTGTGCACAAATAAATGATTTGGACCTTCTGAACAGACTCCTGGTATCATTGGTTTGTCTGCGCTTTGCTGCTACATATTCCTTGGTGCGTTGGCCGGGAAGTTGTGGAATCAAAGTGTATATAGGGCAATATACCACGACTTTCCGCCTCTATAGGCTTGGTCCTGCCGGGATCGCGCCCTTCCGACGAGGGCCGCTCCCTGGCGCCACCGGTCCCTTGTATCGGAGGGAGCTGGTCGGACCTCGGCGGGTGCCGGGCCCGGTCGGAGCCAACGCCTCGAACCCGAGTGAGGGGAGTCCGAGGTCCAACTCATGCGCCTGCTTGGGAAGTTTTGAGGACCGGATCCGGTGAGTATAGTTTCGATTTTGGGTCTAGACAGAAATAGAAAGAGCAGTACTGCCATTGGAACTTGGAATTTGGAATTTGTAATCTCGAGATATTGGGAATTGGTAAGAGAGCATGATCAACTCTCAAGGAAGAGCAGAGTAGCCTGGCATGGGAATTCGCTAGGTGAAACCCTCATCCTTTTTGTAATTGGGAAAAGACTAGTCAGAACAGATAGAAACGAATGCATTCTGGGAATACGTTGCTAGCATGATTGTGTGAACGAAGTGTGAATGAGAGGTCTGGCAGCACGGACCAAGTGAAGGCGGACCCCTGATTAGCGCATTTCCTGACCGGGCGACCGCGTTCAGGTCGCGAAAAGGGGGAAGCGATTGTCGTCTTGTCTTGTTATTTGTATTCCCTATACGTTTCCAGGGCCGTGAGGACCCCTTACCCACGGTCCGCCCACCTTTTCCCTTCTGTCTGTTGTTGCGCGCACACATCGAAATGGGAGGGGCGGAGTCTACTAGGAACACTCCATTAGAATGTATGATCGCACATTTTAAAGAGGGATATTCAGGAGATTATGGTATTAAAATGACAGCAGCCCGTTTGCAGATTTTGTGTACTAGGGAGTGGCCCGATCTAGACCCCATCTGGCCCCGAGAGGGAACGTTCACCGTAGAGATTATCCAGTCAATACATCGTAGAGTGCGGGTAGCGCACCCAGATCAGTACCCCTATATAGATTCCTGGTTAAGTATTTGTGAAGATCCGCCCTCCTGGGCGCAGCGCTGTTATGAGGAACAGTGCAGAATAATGTTAGCTAAAACAGATTCTAGACAGAAAAAGGAACAGCCTAGAATGAAAGAGCAGGATAAGAAAGCCAAGAAGAAACCCATCTTGGCAGATCCCGATTCCCCAGAAGTAGTCCTCAGGCAGCCCCGAACCCCAGGTCCAGTAAGAATAGCCCGGCGGCGTCCTTACCCCAGAACCCCAGAGACTGCCAGAGCCGAGGCGAGACCCAACCCCAGACCCCCCTCCTCCTGGAGGAGAGGAAGAGAAAGAATTAGCGGGAAGAGAAGAGGAGGATGTAAAAAGTGAGCCAGAAGCGGAGCTAGAAGAAGAAGGAGGGAATTCCCCAGAAGAAGAAGAAGAGGACAGTGTACAAATAATTGAGAAAGCTAGCGCTAGCACTAGCAAGCCAGTGAAAGAAAAACCCAAAGCAAAACCAGTTGAGAAAAAGAAAGCAACTCCTGCAAAGACAACGACAATAGCCCTTAGATCCCAGACCCAAATGACGCCTGGGACGACAGCCAAACTGTTTCCCTTAAGGCAAGTCCCGGGAGTGCCCGTAAAGAATGATAATGATGAAGTGGTAGCGGGACCCCTAACTTATGTGTATATCCCTTTCTCTACAACTGATTTGTTAAATTGGAGGTCGCACTATGCCTCCTATACTAGCAAGCCTCAGGAGCTGACAGAATTAGTAACTAGTATTATGGAAACTCACCAACCCACTTGGCCAGATTGCCGTCAGCTCCTGACCACCCTATTTACTACAGAAGAACGAGCGAGAATTAGAAAAGCAGCTATTGAATGGATGGCAGAAAACCCTGCAGCTCCGGCGCAGGGGCAGAATATAATAGATCGTAGAGAAGCAGCTCAGAGAGAATTCCCGAATGAAGACCCCCAATGGGATCCAAATACAGATGAAGGATCCACAGCCCTAGCCCGCTTTGGCCAAGGCTTTTTACAAGGCCTGAGAAGGGGAGGCCAAAAAGCTATGAACCTTTCCAAAGTAGCAGGAGTTATCCAAGGAATAGATGAGAGCCCAGCAGATTATTATGAAAGATTAACTGAAGCTTATAGAATGTATACTCCCTATGATCCCGAGGCACCAGGAAGTTTATGCATGGTGAATTCTGCTTTTGTAAACCAGTCTCAACCAGACATTAGACGTAAATTACAGAAATTAGAAGGGTTTGCGGGCATGAATGCAACACAGTTATTGGAAGTCGCTCATAAAGTGTATGTGAATCGTGATACTGAAAGACAGAGAGAATGTGATAGAAAGATGAAGAAGAAAGCTGATTTTTTGGCTGCGGCCATAGTGGAAAAGAAAAGGGGAGGTGTCCCTAATCGAAGGAGCAGAGGAAGAGGGCGGGGTCAAGGCGGAGGCCGGACCCAGAGACTAGGCGTGAACCAATGCGCCTATTGCAAAGAGGAAGGACATTGGAGAGATACGTGCCCGCAACTCGAAGACGCCCAGCAAGATGACGACAACGATCATCAGTGGCGAGAAGAAAGACGAGGCCGTCCCCGAGGCCGAGGAGGAGCCAATCGAGAACAATTCCAGAGAGAGAGGGGAGGAGGAGCCATCCAAGCATTGGCCACACAGGCCCATGATGAGGATGACGTGGATTAGGACAGACCGGGCTCCAAGTTTGCTTTAGGTCTCCAGGAGCCTATGGTCGAAATACAAATAGGAGACCAATTTATGAACTTTATGGTTGATACTGGAGCAGAACATTCAGTAATAGACAAAAAGATAGCCCCATTCACCAAGAAAGCAGTCACCATTATAGGAGCAACTGGTGCCAAAGCCACAAAGTCTTTTCTACAAAACCGAATATGCAGTCTAGGAGGACAGCAAGTAACTCATCAATTCCTTTACATGCCCGAATGTCCAGTACCCCTACTGGGACGAGATATGCTAGCCAAGCTTCAAGCACAAATATCTTTCTCCGAACAAGGAGAAATGCAAATGACAGTGAATTCTCAAGCCAAACCAGCAGGAGTAATGCTGCTGACAGTACCCCGAGAAGAAGAGTGGAGATACTACATTGATGATTCGATTCAAGATACCTATTTTGAACAAACTTTAAAGAACATTCATGCACCACTTGAAGTATGGGCAGAAGGCAGTCCCCCAGGCCTAGCCAAGCATATAGCACCAGTGATTGTAACCCTCAAGCCTAGTGCTACACCAGTGCACGTCAAACAGTACCCTCTCCCAAGAGCCGCAATTGAAGGCATTCATCGCCACCTACAGAGATTGCTCGAGTATGGCCTACTAAAAGTATGTCAATCCCCATGGAACACCCCACTTTTGCCAGTAAAGAAACCTGAGACAGATGATTATCGCCCAGTGCAAGATTTGAGAAGAGTAAATGATGCAGTTGAAACTATACATCCAGTTGTGCCCAATCCTTACACTCTTCTAGGACTGATACCTGCTGAAGCTACCCATTTCACTGTACTGGATTTAAAAGATGCATTCTTTTGCATAAGATTAGCCCCTGAAAGCCAAATATTGTTTGCATTTGAATGGCAGGACCCCATCTCTGGAAGAGGGGGCCAACTCACCTGGACAAGATTACCCCAAGGATTCAAGAATTCACCTACCATCTTTAGTGCTGCACTAAATCAAGACCTTTCAAGCTATCCAGTAGCCCCGGGGAAGAGAGTACTTCTCCAGTACGTGGATGATCTGTTGATAGCTGCCGTATCAGAAAGAGAATGTATATTAGCCACCAAAGATCTCTTGCAGTTACTAAATGAAGCTGGATATAAAGTTTCCAGAGCCAAAGCACAACTATGCCAAACAGAAGTGAAATACTTGGGTTTTCGTATTACCCAAGGAAGCAGAAGATTAGGCAGAGAAAGAAAAGAAGCAGTATGTAGGATTCCAACTCCAACAACCAGAAAGCAAGTCAGAGCCTTTCTGGGAGCAGCAGGATATTGCCGAATCTGGATACCCAACTTTGCCCAAATTGCCAAACCACTGTATGAAGCCACAAAAGGAGAAGAGAAGTCACCACTGGAGTGGGGACTTGAGCAGGATACAGCCTTCCAGAAGTTAAAAGAAGAATTGATGTCATCACCAGCACTTGGACTACCAGATGTCCACAAACCTTTCCACTTGTTTGTACATGAAGCACAGGGAAATGCCTTAGGCATGTTGACTCAGAAATTAGGAAATTGGGAACGACCTGTAGCCTACCTATCGAAACAATTGGACCCTGTGGCCAAAGGATGGCCACCCTGCTTGAGAGCAGTTGCAGCTACAGCACTATTAGTGAGTGAAGCAGACAAACTCACACTAGGACAGAACATACGAGTCACTGTGCCACATGCAGTCCTTGCCCTTATGGAACAGAAAGCAAATTATTGGCTCACCAATTCCCGAATGTTGAAGTACCAGAGCATGTTATGTGAAAATCCACAGATACAACTTGAAGTGAGCCATGCCCTGAATCCAGCTACCTTGATACCCATCAGTGAAGAACTCCCAGAACATGACTGTATCGAAGTCATGGAGACTGTGTTCTCCAGTCGACCTGACTTAACAGATGTGCCCATAGACAATCCCGACCAGATCTATTATGTTGATGGGAGCAGTCTCATCCTTGACGGACGACGCTGTGCCGGATATGCAGTCGTCACTCAACACGAAGTAGTTGAATCATCAGCTCTAGCCTCAGGCACATCAGCCCAGAAAGCCGAATTGATAGCACTCACCAGAGCATTGTTGTTAGGAGAAAAACTTGTGCTGAATGTATATACAGATTCCAAATATGCCTTCACCACCTTGCATGCCCATGGAGCTCTCTACAAAGAAAGAGGACTCATCACATCCGGAGGAAAATCAGTCAAATATGGTCCCGAGATATTGATGTTACTTGATGCAGTCTGGGCCCCAACACGTGTAGCTGTCATGCATTGTCGAGGACATCAAGCAGGGAAAGGAGAAGTTGCTCGAGGAAATAGATTTGCAGATGCCTCAGCACGACAAGCAGCTATGACAGGACAAATTGCCCCACAAGCTATGCCAATGCAAGCAGCATTGTTTCCAGTACCTTTGAATCTATGGACCCCACGATATACCACCAAAGAATTAGATTACTATTGTGACAAAGAAAATGGAGTATTGAAAGATGGATGGATTGAGCTGCCACCAGAAGAGGGCAGTCAACCTCCAGGAAGAATAGTAATTCCTGAACTATTAGGACCATCCTTTGTCAAAGCTTTCCACGAAGCTACCCACTATGGGAAGAGTGCTATGGAGAAAGCACTCAGACCACATTTCTACATCCCTCTGATGACAACCATATCAGCCTCAGTAGCACGACAATGTCAAACTTGTGCCAAGAATAATGCCAAGCAAGGCCTTATTACAGCACCCCGAGTTCAGTCAAGAGGTGTGACCCCCATGCACAACCTCCAAGTTGATTTCACCGAAATGCCGAAAGCTAATGGATACCATTACCTACTAGTATTAGTTTGTACTTTCTCTGGGTGGGTAGAAGCATTCCCAACCAGAACTGAGAAAGCCCGAGAAGTTACCAAAGCCTTAATGAGAGAGATTGTCCCCAGATTTGGAATCCCAGCAGTAATAGGGTCAGACAATGGACCCTCATTTGTCTCTCAAGTTACTCAGCAGTTAGCAAAAGCTTTGCAGATACAGTGGAAGCTCCACACTGCATACAGACCCCAGAGTTCAGGGAAAGTTGAGCGAATGAATCGTACTTTGAAAGCACAAATGTCTAAGCTTTGTCAGGAGACACACTTGAAATGGCCCCAAGTGCTCCCCATAGCTTTACTCAGAATACGCTCAGCCCCTGTAAAGTCAACAGGATTTTCCCCTTTTGAAGTTTTGTATGGTAAACCCCCACCAATAGTGCAGGGAGTCAAAGGAAATCTAGCCCAGATTGGTTCAGAAGTAACCAGACAAGAACTCCTAGCTCTTAGTTTTGTTCTGCAGACTCTCCATACGTGGATCCAAGACCAGTTGCCTATCAACTTGACGGAACCCTTGCATCCCTACCAGCCTGGAACTTTGGTGTGGATCAAAGATTGGAAGAAGATACCGTTGGAACCCCATTGGAAGGGACCGTACACCGTCATCCTGTCTACCCCAACTGCAGTAAAGGTAGCCGAGATCGACGCCTGGATCCACCACAGCCGAGTCAAGCCCGCCGCCGATCCTGAACCAGAGCGGTGGACAGCAGAGCAGCACCCTGATGTACCCTTGCGAGTTACTCTGAGACGGCAACCAGCAGCATAGACACTTCATCACAAGTGCTTTGCAGTAGCCAAGTCTTTCGAAGAGGATTGCTGTTTTCCATGCAGCAACAGCTTTGTTTCAACGAACCCAATTTGCGTGTGTGATTTGACACACTACTGTGAGACTACGTTGACTAAGCCAGATTTTACAAGCCAACTGAATTGCTAAGTTGGTTAATGTGTGCTGGACATCTTGAGGATCTTCAATCAACACTCAGCACCCGTTAAATTGCTTCATTAGCAAACGGGACGAAGAATAATAGACCGTCGTGATCAAGATCAGCAAGCTGAGGATTCAGAAGAACTCCAATCAACATCAACATGTATCTTTGTTTTTGCTTTGCCTTGGTTGCCTTCTTCGGAGGTTTTGAACTGACTTATGCTCTACCTCCATGCACAGCCTGCATTACCTCTACTAGAACTGGACTGAAAGTAACTCAGACTTTGCTTTACCATTCTTACTATACCTGCAAGGGAACAATAACTCGGTGTATTTATAACACCACTGAACTAAATGTTTGCACTCATGGCAAAATTAAAGCATGCTATAATCCGCATCAGAATCCATCCTATTACACGTTGGAAATAAGATGGAAGGATGCAGATGGACCTATATTAGCTGCTACACCACCACTTAAGGACATTACTAAACCTGCTGTTTTGAATTTTGATGCATGTAATGCTATTAATAGAGATAGTCAGTCCACCTGTGGTACATGGGAGAAAGCGTATCGGAATGACCATAAGTATATGTGTCCAGAAGGTGCCACGGGATGGAGGAAGTGTACAGGTAAAAAGGAACCAGGGTATAGTACTGCTACTGCGGCAGACTATTATTGCCCGTATTGGGAATGTGTTTTCTATGCTACCTGGAACACTGGTATAACTGATGAGAAAATAGATAAGCGGATGGCTACTCTAACCAAGCCAACCACAAATGATAAATGTCAGAAAGATGCTTGCAACCCCTTACATTTGCGTGTACATAACCCCCATGCATGGAAACAAGGATATAAGTTTGGTTTACGTATTGCTGGAGGGGGAACAGATCCAGGGACCATTGTGTATATTAGATTGAATACTCAAGCCCATAAGTCATCTAAATATCATATTCATAATACCTTTTATGAAGCTATGCATGTAAATAAGTTTGAGATCCCTCACCCTTCACAGAATTTGTTTCTAGAATTAGCCGGAGCAGTAGTATCTAGTCTTAAGATCACAGATTGTTATTTCTGTGGCGGAACCCAAATGGGAGATCAATGGCCCTGGGAAGCCCAAGAATTGAATTATTCCATGATTTACAATCAGACTGAATTACACAAGACAACCAGTGAATGGGTGTTAGCACACTCAATCGTTGGACGTCTTTGCTTTGCCAGAACTGGACCTCAGTTCACCCAAAAGGTAGGACAGCTGGTCTGTCTTAGCCAGAAGTACTATAATGCCACGACTAAAAAGACAGCATGGTGGTCAGGAATCAGACATCCTGAACCTCCTAACCCATTAGCTAGATTTCCTGAACTTGCAGGTCTATGGACTAATCTTGCCAAAGTCCAAGCCTGGCAAGCCCCACCTGGCCTATATTGGATCTGTGGAAACCGAGCATATGCGCAACTCCCACCACAATGGGGAGGAGCATGTGTCTTAGGAACCATCAGACCTTCTTTCTTCCTGTTAAACACTGAACATGGAGAACAATTAGGATACCCTGTATATACTACCCACAAACACAAAGGAGCATCTAGACAGAGAAGAGAGGCCTTACAGATAGGCAAGTGGGAGAAGTGGCGAGGTGATGATTGGCCACCAGAAAGAATTATTGAGTACTATGGACCTGCCACTTGGAATGATGATGGTATGTATGGTTATCGTACCCCAATTTATATGATCAATCGTATTATTCGCTTACAAGCAGTAGTTGAAATAATAACCAATGAAACTAGTCATGCTCTCACGCTTTTAGCTAGACAAAGTACTCAGATGCGCACTGCCATATACCAGAATCGCTTAGCACTTGATTATTTACTAGCAGCTGAAGGAGGAGTATGTGGTAAACTGAATTTAACTAATTGCTGTTTGAAAATAGATGATAAAGGTCAAGTAGTTGAAGAAATTGCTAAAGATATGCAGAGACATGCTTATGTGCCAGTACAGACTTGGCACGCCTTGAAATTTCCTAATTGGTTTGCTAACCTTTTCTCTTGGCTGGGAGGATTTAAGACTTTCGTTATCTTAGTACTAATCCTTGTTGCTGTTGTCCTCTGCTTGCCATGTTTAATCCCATGCTGTATGCGTTCCCTTCATAGTGCTATTGATAATACAGTAGAGCGGAAGACCGCAACTAGAATAATGGCTTTATACAAAGCTAGCCCTAGTGGAACTAGTAAGAATCCTTTAATCAAGATGTGAATCTTCTGGAAAGTGATTTAATTCTCACACCTTATTAAGTAATAGGGTGAGATTAATCAAAGGGGGGAATGTGGCAGGTGCAGGCCTGTGACCCACGGTGTCTGACATAGGCAGGCCAGCATGGCTAGCTTGACCTGTAAATGAGGCCTGTGGAGAGGCATATAGGATTGCACATCCCCCAATATGCTGCTATTGTAAGAAAGAACTCAGTAGAAATATTGAATTAGCCTAGATAAGCAGAATTGCAGAATTAAGAAATGGAAAAATACAGAAAAGATGTGTTTTAAAGTTACTGATAAGAAAAAGTACATTTGCAGAGAAATATTGAGGAGTGCTGACAGATGAGTTACAGAACCTTGCTCTTCTGCACGCACAAATGGTCCCATAGCCTTGAAAGTGTGAAAGTAACAAGTTGATGAACTGACCATTGTAATTGGGACTAGAAGGGGGGCAGGCAGGTGTCATGCCTACAGAAGCCCACAGAAGGAACATAATTGGAGAAACTTATCAGTACCGGGACCAATAGAAGGGCTACGGGAGGTACGGGAGCGTACCGGGACCAATAAAATGTTTTTCTATACCTAGAATGGAACAGAAGTCTATAAAAGTTGTTGTAATGCTTGAAAACTTTGCTCAGCCATTTTGAAATTGCCTTGCTTGAGACTTGTGCACAAATAAATGATTTGGACCTTCTGAACAGACTCCTGGTATCATTGGTTTGTCTGCGCTTTGCTGCTACACTATAAACCATGGATTTAATAAGTATGATTGTAGTGACCTAGACAAGTAGAATTTGAGCATGAGAAATACAGAGAAATATGTTGGGCTCACTGATAAGAGAATGCAGCTGTAAGGGATTTAATTAAAACTGATGATAGAGAAGCTGCAGAGCCCTGCTCCCCTGCACGTACAAATTGGCTCTATGGCCTTGAGAGTGTGAAAGTAACAAGTTGATGAACTGACCATTGTAATTGGGACTAGAAGGGGGGCAACCAGGTGCTGAGCCCAGACCAGAGTCCCAATTGGGTAGCCATATCAGTACCGGGACCAATAGATGGGTGAGAGGGGTACTGGGACCAATGAAAAGTTTGCCTATGCTTAGAATGGACAAGAAAGCTATAAAAGTTGTTGTTTTACTAGAAGCCATTGCTCAGCCATTTTGAAATTGCTTATTGCTTGAGCCATGTGCACATTAAACTGGCTTGGATCCTTGAAACGACTCCTGGTTTTATTTATTGCATGCTTATCTGCTGCTACACTGCCAATTAGATAGGGAGTCACGAACTAATTCAGAACACCTGTTAGGGGGTGGAGTTAAGCACTGCCCTAGAATTCAGACTCATAAAGAGGTCCCAGTAGAGGAAATGGAAGGTGTCGAGGAAGGTTTGGAAGGTGTCGAGGAAGGTTTGGAAGGTATCGAGGAGAACGAAACAAGCAAGGTTATCCCAGGGAGAAGAAGGACAGAGTCTCCGTGGAAGGGAGGAACCGAGCTTCCATTCAGAGAGAGGACAGAGTCTCCAAGAGAAAGATACAACAGAAGCAGACCAGGTTACCCGCAATATCCTGGGGATTACAGAAAGGAGAGAAAGCCAGGAAGGCAGTTTAAACCTTCTGTGCACAAGTCAGGTTTGGAACCTACAGCCATTCCCACGTCTCAGAGTAAACCTTTGTCAGCCAGGTCTAGAGGTAAGCCTAAAGGCTGGGGTTTTAATAATCACTGTGATTTTATCTACCCGGAGGGTTGGGGCTGTGAGGAAAATGACTGTGATGAGAATGCTTGTTTAAAGCAGTACCTGATTCAAGAGTATAGCCAGAAGCCTAAAGCAGCGAGGAAAGGCGTGGCACAAGATTTAACGTTGCAAACATTTCCTGCCTCACAAGAGGAATTAATGGAGACAGAGCCAGAGTTTGTAAATACTCCAGAGGAATTGATGGACTGTACGATTACATTATCTAATGATATATTATCCCTGCGTTGAATTAATGCTTTGAAGAGAAATACAGAATTGTTGGGATTTAAAAGTACAAAGCTGTGAAGAAAACAGAACTGTTTACCTTGATTGCTGGAAGCCATGTTTTTGTGCTGAAGTAAGCTGTTTGAGTTTGAAAGTTTTATTTTGTCCTTCTGCCAGAAGCACCTGGTTTTTGTACCTTATTTTCCTTGTTGAAATCCACCCCGGGAGGGGAATAAATCCTTGTTGCTTTAACCACTTTTGAGTCACACTACCCTTTATTGGACGGTAAAAGAGAACTACATTTCCCAAAAGGCTTTGCCTCAGGAAATAGTGGAATACCTGTTCAAGAAGGAAACAAACCCCTTAAGCCCTACATGCCTTCGCTGGGGCATTAATAGGGGGTCACAAGTTGTACAGACTGAAGTTTGGGGTTTTTTTGTGTGATCCTGAGTGAGGAAAACAGCAGTTTGAATTGTGTTAGAAGATGTGCTGTTATGCATTTGTAAGAGTATCTATTGTAGATACATTGTATTGGAAGTGTGAAACTGGAGTTTGGGTTTAGAGACTTCAGGCTAACTGGAGATGGTCCTGATGAGGAGAGGTTTTTGAACTGTGTAGGTGGAGACTCTGTTGGTTGTGAAACCAAAAGTTTTTACCAAAGATTTTCTTGGGAGTTCTCTGCTAGAAACAGACAGAGTGTAATTGTTAGAGGTTTCTTAAGCAGAGCTGTGTTTTTAGTAATCTGTATTTTGAAGTGTTTGAAGTCATAAAGCCAATCAGCACACTAAGAAATTTCCTGCTGTGACAGAGAGAGTTAAAGGCAGAAATTTGGAATGTATTTAAAAACTGCTTTGTTTGTGATAGTGAATGTTTGAAAGAAAGCTCTGTTAAAGATAGAGTAATATTAGTGAACAGGTTCTTTGTCAGGGACAATTCAGAAACTTGTTGTTTCACCAGTATTGGTACAGTATTGGTACAGCTTTGGTACAGCATTGGAACAGAAATGTGTAGAGGCTAAGCATTGTGGAATGGTTATAGACAACTGCCATTCTGAGTTTTGAAGACTGAGTAAGATTAGATACAAGGTGTGTTATGTCAAAAGAGAGTTTGGTAAGCACTTCAGCATAGGGATTAAAGTACTGTCAGGTGAAATTTAGTTAGGGACTTTGATTAATTTTATTTTTATTAGTTAGGGAAATAAATTTTATTTTGAAGAGCAATAATACATTGGAATGTTGTGAAAACAGAAGTAGAAAGTTAGGGTTTTGCCTCCTGTTATTTTCTTTAAGATAGGGAGACAGGTCACCAGATTTCCAAGGTTCCTGAGGAGCAGTGTTCCTGCGCAAATTCTGGGCCCCAACTCTTCAACCTTCACAGTCATCTGGATGAAAGACATCGTCCACAAACGTCAGGAAAAAGCTAAGTGAAGCTCTGGACAGTTTTGTAGTATAAACAAAGGAGAAAAAGAGAGTAAGAAAAGAGAGAGAACTACTTCCTGTTTGTTAGTTTTGTAATTTGGTGTTGTTATAAGGGAAAGTAAAGTTACAAGAAGTTCTGAATTCAGGAGACAACTATAGAAGGTTGAGAGAGAAATAAACTTTGGAATGCTGCATAGTCAAAATCGTTGTGCAATTGTTTAGAAAACTTAGAGAAACCTTTATAAGAGCTGTAAAGAATTGTGGTTGTTGTTAATTAATACTATCTGTTAATACAATAAATACTGAAATGCAAGAAGGGTTATTCTCTTATGTTCATCTGACTGAATAGAAAGATGATTTCAGCTGAAGGTACAGTAGGGTGTTAGAACCTGCGAGAAATAAATATTAAGATACCTTACAGTAGCTTCATTTTTTTAAAATTTTATTCTTAACATCTAAGTTTACCTATTGTAAACTTCCTTTTTTCCCCGGTACCTTTTGAAGGTACCAGTGTGTACTGCAACCCACCCCCCTCCACCCCTTGGCCCGCTTTGCAGGTCTGGTGCCGACGCCCGACGGCCACCGACTACACGAAAGAGGAAGTTACATCAGGGCGTGCGGTATCAGGTCGACTGCAAGGGCGAGGAGGAGGACGCGCATGCGCGACAAGGGGGCGGGCTACACTAGCCATTCCCTACCAGTCAGCCTCCACCATCCTGTCTACTCCCTTTGTCAACTCAAACCCCCTCCCCAAATTTGTTAAGCTTGACCCCCCCCCCCCCCATCCTTTTCTGGATGCTTACTACCTATGCTACTTCTGGAACACCTGTTCCATTTTCTTCCGGCACCATGTGACTCTCAGTGAGCTGAAGCAACATAGGCTTAAACTCCTACCCTGTTTTCACAGTCTCAGGAGAGAGAGATGAAAGTTCAGGCAGCTCATGGATGACTCAAACTCACTAAGGCATCTGTGGTGCCTGAAGAAGATAGAACATCTGCCCTGAAGGCAGAACAAGTTACAACCTCCCAGAGAAGGTAGGGTAAGAGTGTGCATTGGGGAAGAAAAGCAGGGAGTCACACTCAGGGTCAACTGGTGCCACCGCTAGCTCCCATGACTAACAGAGAACACTGGTATACTGAGTACAGTCTGAATTGACATATAAACAGTGTCATGTAGAAGACCCTTCTGAGCCTATGGAGCTAAGCGAAGCAGAGGAATTTGCTTCAGAAACTGACAGGCAGTCAGAGCACATGGCTCAGGGTTTCCAAGGGAAACATAAACAAAGAGAGTCACGAGATGAACAAACATGCCCATGCTGCAACGTATCCCCAAGCTCAGGAGTTAAGGGAAAACACCTGGTTGGGGGAGGGGTGGAGCTGAGCCCTAGGAAGCAGGGATATAAAAAGTGGTCATTAGATGACCAAGGCAGAGAAAGGAGAGAAAGCAGAGGCAGAGGAAGAGAAGAACAAAGAGGAAGCCAGAGAAAGAAGGACCCAGAGAGCCAGTGCCCAAAAGCCAGGTGGGAGCAGCCCAAGACCGGTGCCATCCCTTGAAGGCAGCCGGAGAGAGAGACTGCCTGAGAGGCTAGTTTGGGAACACGTAGAAGCTTCAGGGAGAGAGAAGTGCTGGCCAGAGAATATTTGCATGTCTGAGGAAAAAGCTGAGAAGCTAAAAGGCAGGAAAACACATCCAATGTTTGGAACCCTTGCTGGCCCAGCAGTGCTGAGAAGTTCTTCCTTTCTAAAACCAAAAGGTAGGCCTCATAAATTATACAGAGGTGAACCTAGTTATAAAAGTTTTCCTTGTGCTTGCCAAGAAGTATTGGACTCTCCTTATACTAACTCCAATATATGCGGTACTTTACAACCCTGCTCATTAGAATGCTATAAAGAGAAGCCTCGGGAAGGCAGAGAGGGAGAGTACTTTGAAACGCCGTGTAGCAGTGTGCAAACTCACCCAGCTGATAGTGATTCAGAAGAAATGCAGATAGAGCCTGTTATTGAGGATGTAACAGATGATCAAATGGACTGCACGTTATCACTAGCTGACCACATTAAGTCACTTTGCTGACCAGGCTATTGAGAAGGCTGTCTAACCAGCAGAAGAAAAGCAAAGTGTTTCTTTTTGTATAAGAAGTGATTGTTACTTTTGGGTTTATATTGAGCACTGCACATTTTGAAGCTGGAAACTAAAGAAGCTATTTGTCCTAAGTTCCTGAATGTTTTCTTTATGCCAGTTGTATATGTCTATTTTGTCCTGGGTTTTCACATGTATTTAATCCGCCCGGAAGGGGAAATAAAATCCTTGTCATTTGCCTGAAACCACTCGACTACAAGTACTTCTTTCTTGGAGAGTAAAAGGAACTACAACTTCCATAAGGCAGTGCAGGAACAAATACTCTGCCATACTTTCTAAGTTAGAACACCCAGGCAGACCAACCCTACGTGCCCTAGGCACTGGGGAGGTTCCCAGGTGACAACAGAAAGAGTCCAGAAGATGAAAAAAAGTAATGAAAGAGAAAAATTGCAAAATCCAAATCATCAGGAACAATAATCTTATTATGAAAAGTGATTAGAATTTACAGTTATGGTAGATAAAATATTCTGAATAGATAATTGAAAAATACTGTAATATATTTTGTTTATTGTATAGTGAGAGAAGACAGTAGACGGTTTTACTCTTACATGGATAGGAACAAATTCGTGTATGGAATGATGGCAAGACATCAGGGCTGGCCCATCCATTGTGCGAGAATGTTGTTAGCACAGGGCCCCGTGCTTCATGGGGTCCCATGCCAGCAACATCCCGCACATGCTGTTTGGCTCCCGGCAGGACCGGCTTCAGAGGGAGCTGAAGAGCTCTGAGACAACAGCTCACCTCTGTACAGCCACCGAAGTGAAGAGTGCCATTTTTCTTCACTTCAGCAACTGTATTCTAGTGTAGGCTGCTGGCGTGCCAGAGGTCAAAGGGCATTTCCTGTTTCCCGGCACTCAGTGCACCAGCAGCCTATACTAGAACACAGCTGCTGAAGTGAAGAAAAATGTCGCTCTTCACTTCGGTGGCTGCACAGAGGTGCATCGGGGTTTCTCTGGCTCCCTCTGAAGCCAGTCAGACAGGGGCAGATAGGACTGGAAATGGTTTATGGAGGGCTAGGACTGGAAATAGGCTGATCTGTGGAGCTGGGACTGGAAATGGTTGATAGGGGCTAGGACTGGAAATGGGCTGATTGGGAGGGGCTTGGATTGGAAATGGGCTGATGGGGGACTAGGATAGGACTAGAAAGGGCCGATGGGGGACTAGGATAGGACTAGAAAGGGCCGATGGGGGGCTAGGATAGGACTGCAAATGGGCTGATGGAGGGGCTAGGATAGGACTGGAAATGGCTAAGGGGGGGCTAGAACTGGAAATGGGCTGATGGAGGGACTAGGATTGGAAATAGGCTCATAGGAAGGCTTGAACTGGAATGGGCTGATGGAGAGCTAGGATAGGACTAGAAATGGCTGATGGGGGGTTAGGATTGGAAATGGGCTGATAAGGTGGGGCTTGGACTGGAAATGGGCTGATAGGGGGCTTGGATAGGACTGGAAATGGCTGATGGGGGGCTAGGATTGGAAATGGGCTGATGCAGGGGATGGGAGAATGGGACTAGAAGGGAGAGGATGTTGGGGGAGGTCTAGAAGGGGATGGGGCTGGGGGAAATCCAGCGTGCCTCAGTCTTAGATGGGTTTAGAACTAATTTATGGTCATCAACCCGAGCTGCAATCTGATGATATTCAGCTGTTAGTAACTTCTGATAACTGGTGCACCAGCTATCAGAAGTTACTAACAGCTGAATATCATCAGCGTAAATAAACAACTTAGCCCCAAGCTAGGTAGTGCTGATGTATTCACAGTGTTGTCTTTTTCTAGGTAGGTCCTTAGTGGTGCTTTTATGGAACGGTAGATTTTGTTCTATCCAGACCGACTTTTGTAGAGTTTTGTCTTACTTCACAATACTCCTGGTACTGGAGAAGATTCTCCCAACCACATTCTGTGAACATCTATAAATGCGCATTTTGTTAGCTCCAAGTTTGCTTCCTTTAGTTATATGTATTCACAAAATATTTGTGTTTTTTCCATGTGAACCTCCTTGGCATAAAGGTGGTATAAAAAAAAGCCCTGTTAAATAAATAAATAAATGTTGCTACTGTCACCTTTTTTTTTTTTTTTTACATGGCAGAGAAATGTTCTAGTTCTGTTCTGGGGGAAGAGGGCGAACATTACAAGTTAAAATAAAACAATAGAAAGCTAAATATCAGGATGGAGTCAGTACAGAGGGTGGCTACTAAAATGGTTTGTGATCTTCATTATAAAGCATATGAGCACAGACTTAAGGATCTTAATATGTACACCTTAGAGGAAAGGCGGGATAGAGGTGATATGATTGAGATGTTTAAATACCTCCATGGTATAAATGTACATGGGGAGAGCCTCTTTCAGTTGAAAGCAAGTTCTGCTATGAGGGGACATGGGATGAGGGTGAAGGGGGATAGATTCAGGAGTGATATGCGGAAATATTTCTTTACAGAAAGAGTGGTGGATCCGTGGAATAGTCTCCCAGTGGAGGTGGTAGAGATGAGGACAGTATCTGAATTCAAAAAAGCATGGGACAAACACAGAGGATCTCTAAAGGAAAAAAGGGGACTGTTGTAGTTGTTGATATGGAAGGACAGACTAGATAAGCCATGTGGTCTTTTTCTGTCGTCATATTTCTATGTTTCTATTTCGTGGTGCTCCTTTTATTTGCAAAACAAAACCTCATGCAGATCTTTCCAGATTTATACTGTGAATGTCCTGTGAGAAAACCTCACCCATCTCTTCCACCACGCCTTTGACCTTCTCTTCCCTCATCCCCGTCTGGCCTATCTCCGTATCCTGTGTCTACACTGTGCTTGCTCTCATACTTCCTAACCTTAGTCTACTGTGCGCTCTTTTCTTTCTCTTTTGTGTCTACCAATGGCGTTCATTTCTATTTTCTGCTTACAGTCTAATGTGATTTTTGTAAACCGCCCTGTTGCTACCGCTTGGGCGGTCTATCAAATGATGAAATAAAGATAAAGATAAAGATTGGCCTTCAGTGTTTATATTGGTTTATATTTATGTTTATTAGACTTGATAAACCGTGCCTTCACATATGTGGCAGGGCAATAGAGAAACACAAAAGGAAGAAATGGAAAAGAACACCATCAACTGAGAAAGGAAAGAAGACACAGTCATACCAGGGAAGGAGGAGGGGGTAGGAGAGGTGTGCAGAGACAGGATCAGATGCTACCGGATGGTAAGTCAAAGGCTATTTGGAACAGGTGAGTTTTTAGCAGGGTTTTGAACTTAGGATAAGATGGTTCAAGATGGAACTCGGTGGGAAGTGCATTCCAAGAAGCGGGTCCAAAAAAATAGAAAGCAGAGGTACGGGTGGATTCTCAGCAGTCTCTGGAGACAGATGAGAGGTGAAGATGATTTGCGTGGATGTTACCAAAGGACACAGGGAGAAGCATGTAAATGAAGAACGTCAGAGAGACAACAGGGAGTACCAGTGTGTTATGCTTGATGGACCAGGTTAAGAAGCTTGTATTAAATACAGTACTTAAGGGGAGCCAGTAGAAGCAGATAAGAAGGAGAGTGATGTGGTCTGAATGTAAAGCATGTGCAACAATATGGATGGACGTGTTTTGTATCAATTGCAAATGTTGAATTTGGTACAGCGGGAAACCCAGGAAAACCATATTGTAGTAGTTGAGTCTGGGAGGTGGGTGACAAGAAGAGGTGAATGGAATGGATCTGGCAAACACAGAGGAATGAGCAGCAGACAAGATGAGAGGTGAAAGTGGAAAGATAGAGAGAAGTCCAAAGTCACTCTAAGATAACGAAGTGAATCCACTAAAGCAATAGAGGAGCCGGGGAAAGTTGTGGCCAAGGAGGGGTGAGAACCACTGGAAGGAAACCAAATTGCAGCAGTCTTTAAGGGGTTAAGATGCAGATAGTTCTCAGACATTCAGGTGAAGATATGGGAGAGACAGGTGTTGAGTGGAAGAAGGTCAGGGGATCTGTGTGGTGAAGCAAGATTATGTCATCGGCATAATAATATGCCAGGACATCATTTTGCTGCACCAGAAGAATGAGAGGGACCAAAAAGATGTTGAAGAGCAGAGGAGCCAAGACAGAACCCTGGGGGACACCGCAGGGAAGTGGGAGGGGCGAGGAGGCAGAGGAATGCAAGAGCACAGAAAAAGATCTCTGAGAGAGAAAGGAATGAAACCAGTGAAGCACCATGCCATACAAACCAAAGTCATGAAGCTGGGAGAAAAGAGTGGAGTGGTCAACAAGGTCAAAAGCAGATGAAAGATTCAAGGACACAACAAGGAATATGTTACCGTGGTCATGAGACTCGTGAATTTCACTCAGAAAGGAAAGAATAGTCTCATTGCTGTGACCAGTGTGAAACCCAATTTGACGAGCATGAACAGTGTTCACAGAGTTGAGGCGAGCAGAAATCTGTGAGAAAACCAGTTTCTCGAGTATCTTGGAGAGAAAAGGGAGACTGAAGACCAGACGATAGTGAGCAGGCATGGGAGGATCAAGGGATGGATCCTTTAAGATGGGACGAAAAAGGGTGTGCTTCCAGAGGGAAAGGAAGGTACCAGAAGCTAAACTGTTATTAAGAATGGACAAAATGGGGTGTAGCGGGGCCAGAGAAGGTTCAGTGAACCAGGAGGAGGGGATGGGATCAAAGGGACAGATGGTTTTGTGGGAGGAGGAGATGACCTTAAGAAGTTCAACTGATGTGATCATACAGAAGGTAGACCAGGCATGAGAAAAGAAAGAGGAGGGCTACAGGGAGGGGGCAAAGGTGGGGGGGGAGCAGATAAAATAGGTGATAACGGAGGAGGCAATTTGTAAAAGTGGCATGGAGGGATAGAGCTTTCTGCTGGAAATGTTGAGCAAGGAGATCTGGACTGGGAGAGACAATTGAAAGGGCAGCCTGTGAGACGGTGCTAGGTTTGGAAGTAGACGCAAGAATGGAGTATAGCTGGTGAGCAGAGTTAGAGGAGAAGAAAATAAGGCTGGTGTAATTAGTTCAGTTGGCAGAATTGATCATAAGATGGTAGTGATGGTTATAGTGCTTGAAGAGGTGGAGCGAATCAGAAGAGGGGTGTGACCACCAGGCACACTCCGCATGGTGGAGATGTCAGCAGTGAAGTCAGAGACTGTGGTGATACCAGGGATGGCTGCATTTGATGGGTTGATGATGGGGACGGAGGGGGGAAATCTTATCAAAAGTGGCAGATAGCATGGAGTGCCAAAGCTGGACTTGAGTGTCAACCAGGAGAGAGGGGAAGTCCGAGGGAAGAACACAGTCAGAAGGTGGGAAAAGGTCAAGTGCGTATAGGGTGATGCCATGGGGAAGGGAGAGAGAAGAGACCCCAGGTAGGCAATTGAGAGGAAGAGAAGGGGAAGCCAGGTGGACATGCAAAGTAAAGAAGATGCAGTGATGGTCAGACCAAGGAATAGCAAAAGTTGTGAGAGACGAGAGGGAGCGATGTAAAGGAGGGGAAGAAAGGACAAGATGAAAAGTATGACCCACAACTCGAGTGGAAAAGCATACATGTTGGAGAAAGGAGAGACTAAGTAGGTTCTGGACAAGGGCCCAGTCCTGGGATTTAAGAGGAGAATCATAGTGGATGTTCAAATCACCCAAGAAGATGTGCTGGGGGGTAAAGGAGTAGCCTAGTGGTTGGGGCAAGTTACCTCAGGCTGGAGGGCTCAGGGGTTTGAATCCCGCTAGAGGACAGCAACCTTGGGCTGGAAGGACTGGGGTTTCTAGTCCCACAGCTACTCCTTGTGGCCTTGGGCAAGCCACTTAACCCTCTGTTGCCTCAGGTACGAAAACATAGATTGTGAATCCTTCAGGGACAAGGGAAAAATATATACACAATACCTGATTGTACACTGCTTTGACTGGTAGAAAAGCAGTATATAAGCCTAGTTAAATAAATAAAGAAGGGAAGCTTCAGAAAGGGTAAGAAGAAGGGAATCCCAAAGATGAGGTCAGAGAGTAGGGGAGCATACTATAGATATCGTCAGAGGAGGAGAGACTCTGGGTAGTGGAGAACAGAGGAGCAAGCCTCAGTGACTAGCAGGAAGGCCCAGAAGAAAGCCACCATACCTCCACCACTACAGCCCATTCTCCGTGTTGAGAAAGTGATGAAATCAAGTAAGAGGCAGCAGTGGAGGAGCAGCTCCTTTTCCTTAGAAAAAAGGCATCGAGGTGGTACCAGGAAAGGACATCTTGAATGAGAACAGTTTTAGAACACAAAGATCTACAGTTTAGGAATGCAGCACGAAGAGGAACTTGAGGGGGGGGGGGTAATAGCAGAGGTTGTAGCAGGACCAAAGGTAGTAGGGCATAAAAGCAGGTTATGAAGAGAGTGAGGGGGACATACAAGGGGAGCACAGTGAGAATTCGGGAGGCGCCACCCCAAATGCACGGGAATGGCAGACATACAGGGACCTGGGCAGGTAAATAATGGAAGAGCTACCGAGAAAAGCAGGGAATACTCATTGCAGTGGTATATCTCACTCTTTAGGATAGGCTACCCTTGGCATCTCTGTGGGACAGGTTTGGGAACTACTGCTGTAGCTGGACCTTCAGCTTTACACCTCCTCCCCATCAACTCAGTTATTACTACCATAGCTCCCAGTAAAATCCTGTAAACACACATAATTGCATCATTTATTTATTTTTATTTAACAGGTTTTGCTATACCGTTTTTCTACTAGTCAAAACGGTTGACATATAACAAAAGTTTGTAATTACAAAAAACTTGTAACAGTAAAAGGAGAAAAGAGAAATTAGACTTACCTGCTAATTGATGTTCCTTGAGGAACGCCAGTTCAGTCCTTCACCACTGGGTAGTGCACCTCCTCCTGCATCATGGAGACTGGGCATGTCAGATTCATGACATCACTGGATGTACCCTGCTGGTCTCTCCAATCAGCCCCAGTGAACTACTGACAAAGCAGACTCAAAGGAACAACAAATAAGTAGCTATAACATTAATTTTAACCAATATCAACCAAACTTAGCTGAATTTAACTTAGTTTAATGTCCCCGAAAACACAAGGAACAACTGCATCTTTGACTTTCTCTTCCCTCTGGCATCTCTCAGGTTAAAAATTGCCCAGAAAAAGAAAAGTAAATCTCGCAAACCCGAAATTTCCAAAATCTCTCCCCGATATCGGGACCTTACTTCCCCCTCCACAACACTGCTTAATAACATACCCCTCCTCGGACGAGAATCAGGACTGAAGTGGAATTCTTCAAGGAACATCAATTAGCAGGTAAGTCTAATTTCTCTTTCCTTATCATTCCTCCATTTCATCCCTTCACCACTGAGATGTAACAGAGCAGTACTTATTGGGATGGACCTATCCACCCGGATCGCAAAACTGCTGACCCAAAACAGGCATCGCTCACCACCTGAACATCCAGGCGATAGTGCTTACTGAAGGTATGGAGAGAGGACCATGTGGCCACTCTGCAAATCTCCACCAATGGAACCAAATTATGCTCCGCCCATGATGTCGCCTGCGCTCTAGTAGAGTAAGCCTGTAACCCCACGGGCACCTAACGCCCCTGCAACATATGAGCTGATGCTATAGCTTCGCGGACCCATCTGGCTATTGAAGCTTTGGCCACCACTTCCCCTTTTCGCGGGCCTCCAAGAGAACAAACAACCAGTCCGACTTCCGGAATGTTTCGGAAACTTTTAAGTATTGGCGTAGTGTCCTTTTAATGTCTAAATGACTCAGACTACGGTCAGAAGCATTCTCTTCCATAGAGCTTAACACTGGCAATGAAACCAATTGATTCATATGAAAAGGAGAAACTACTTTCGGTAAAAAAGACGGCACTGGCTGTAGTACCACCTTTTCCCTAGAAAAAGACAAAAACGGCTCTTGACAAGATAAGACCTGCAACTCCGAAATTCGGCGAGCCGAACAAATAGCTACCAAAAACACTGTTTTCAAAGTTAAATCTTTGACAGAGGCCTGCTACAAGGGCTCGAAGGGTTCCCTAGTCAAAGCCCCAAGGACTAAGTTGAGATCCCATGGGGAACCACCATTCTGCGAGTAGGACACAACCAAGACACCGCTTTTAAAAACCTTATAACGTCGGCGTGAGAGCCCAAGGCCGACCCCTGGACCTTACCTCGATAACAAGAAAGGGCTGACAGCTGGACTCTTAGGGAGCTGGCTGCCAGGCCTTTATAAAATCCGTCCTGCAAGAAACTAAGGACCATAGGGACAGAAACTGTGGAAGCACGGATCTGCCGCTGAGAGCACCAGTCCTCAAATATACGCCAAATTCGCACGTACGTCAGAGATGTGGATTTCTTCCTGGCTCTAAGCAAGGTCGTAATTACCGCTCCAGAATAACCCTTCTTTCTTAACTTCACCCTTTCAATGGCCAAGCCGTGAGAATAGATCCACCTGAGGCATTCAAAGAGGACCCTGAATCAAAAGATCCGAAGTTGCGGGAAACCACCAGGGATCCCCGTCAAGAAGCCGCACCAGATCGGCATACCACGGACACCTTGGACAGTCTGACACCACCAACACTACTCTCCCCTGATGCGCCTCGACGCGCTGAATCACTCTGCCTATGAGCGCCCACGGGGGAAAGACATAGAGAAGGCCAGACATCGGCCACTGTTGCATCAGGGCATCGATGCCCTCCGACATTCGTTCTCGTTTTCTGCTGTAAAAGCGACTCGCCTTGGCTGACCGAAAAGTCGCCATGAGATCCATAATTGGTGGCCCCTACCTGAAGACTATCTGCGCAAACGCTTCTGGATGAAGCTCCCATTCTCCGGCATCGACCCGGACTCTGCTGAGAAAATCTGTCATCACATTTTCTGTCCCTGCTATATGCGCTGCCGAGATCGCTTGCAGCCGTGACTCCACCCAAGAGTCTCTGCTTCCTCTTCCATGGCTGCACTTCCCGTGCCTCCCTGCCGATTGAGGTAAGCCACTGTTGCGGAATTGTCAGACAGCACTCGCACCACTCGACTGTTCACTGCTGACTCGAACACTTGAAGTGCCAGACCTGCTGCCCTCAATTCCAGATGGTTGATCGACCACTGGACTTCCTGCTCGCTCCACACTCCTTGTGCGAAGAGGTCCCCGCAATGAGCCCCCCAACCTGTGAGACTTGCATCTGTCAACAACGGGAGCCACTGCGGTTGTTCCAGTGGCATAACTGCCACCAAATTTCCTGGTGAGTGCCACCACTGAAAGGACTGCCTGACTTGTAAAGGGCAGGAGAGCCATCTGTTTAGCGAATCGTTCTGGTGAGACCAGCGCTGAAGTAACGACCTCTGCAAAGGACACATGTGCACTCTGGCCCATGGTACCACCTCCAGGGTCACCGCCATTGTGCCTAACACCCGCAGGTAGCTCCAAGCTGACGGGGCCGGAGTCGACAGAAATCTTTGCACTAGCTGCCGAAGGATCTGAGCTTGCCGCTCTGGTAGAAACACTGCTCCCAACTGGGTGTCGAAGCATCCTCCCAGGTACTCCAGAACCTGAGACGGCACCAACCAGCTTTTGGACGCATTGACTACCCAGCCGAGACTCTGAAGGAACTCAACCACTTTGTTTGTAACCTGAATGCTCTCGGCTCTGGGCTTTGCCCGAATCAGCTATCGTCTAGATAAGGGTGAACTAAGATTCCGTCTCTCCGCAGTGCCGCTACCACCACTAACATAACTTTGGTGAAGGTTCACGGAGCCATTGTTAAACTGAAGGGCAACGCTTGAAACTGAAAATGGCCCCACAGGAGTGCGAACCTTAGGAACCTCTGATGAATCGGCCTGATCAGAATATGTAAGTATGCCTCGGTGAGATCGAGAGATGTCAAGAATTCTCCCTGCCGAACCGCCACTATCACCGATTGCAATGTTTCCATTTGAAAGTGCGACACTCGCAGACACCTATTCACTCCCTTGAGATACAAGATAGGGTGGAGGGACCCATCCTTTTTTGGAACTACAAAATAAATGGAGTAACAACCGATGCCGTATAGTTCTTGTGGTACCGGCACAACCGCTCCTAACTGCAAGAGATGATCCAGAGTTTGCCGAACCACGACCATTCGTTGCTGCCCTTTGCAGGGGGACAGAATGAATGAATCTAGTATGGATGAGCAAATTCGAGAGCATAACTTTCGCGTAGTACTTCCAACACCCATTGGTCGGACGTTATCTGGACCCAGGCAGGAAGAAACTCCCAGAGCCGCCCTCCAATCGGCTGAATTCCTACCTGGGTCCACCTCGCTTCATTGTGGTTTTCGGGAAGCCGCGGAGGAGGCAGTTGCAAATCCTCTCCCTGTTCCCCAAAAGCTCCGAAACCCCTGTGCTCGGGAAGCAAACCTTCCTCGCTGGAAACCTCCCAGCCTAGCGGTACGAAATCACTGAAAATCTTGAAACTGACCTCGCAAAGCTGCCAGGGATCTCCCCTGCTTAGGCTTATCTTCCAGTAGTCTACTGCCCTTAGACTCTCCCAAGTCTTTAACCAGCTTGTCCAGATCCTCACCGAACAACTTCCCCTTAAAAGGGAGCTTAATAAACCGTGACTTAGAAGAGACATCCGCCGCCCAATTTCATAACCACAGGTACCGGCGCACGGCTACTAAGGAAGCCATGCTATTTGCCAATGACCTAATCAAATCACAGTGGACATCTGCTAAATATGCCGCTCCCGATTCAAGTTGTGTCACATCTATTAGCCGCTCCTGCTTCTGCTGAGATGGTTGTCGTATTTTCTGCAACCACCTAAGACAAGCTCTCGCCACCCAAGCTCCGCAAATAGATGCTTGCAAATGAGAGAGCATTAACCTCAAAGGCTTGTTTCAATAAGCCGTCTACCTTCTTGTCTTGCGCATCCTTCAAGGCCTCACTGCCTTCCACCGGTATAGTCATCTTCTTTGTGACCGCTGACATGGCTGCATCTATACGCGGAGAATGGAACCTCTCCTTCTCCTTGTCCGCTAAGGGATAGAGCCTGTTCATAGTTCTCGCCCCTCGGAAACCCGCTTCTGGTATGTCCCATTCATCCTGGATCATCCGGTCCACCACCCGGTGAACTGGGAATACTGCCTGAGTATGACGCACTGCCTGTATGAGAGGGTCTTCCAAACCCTCTTCCTCCGATGGCTGTACCAAAGCAAGATTAAGGGCCTGAAGGGACTCGGTAATGAGCACCGTCAGCTCGCCTCCGCGAAAAACTCTAATGATTCTTGCCTGATCTTCCTGTTCAGGAATTTCGCCTTCCTCAAGTTCGCCTAATTCAGGTTCCACATCTGCCTCTTCTGAATCCTGCCAATCTGAATCTAAGCACTGATCTTTGAGAGATTGAGCCCTCTTAAGAGGCCTAACCAGGCTATCTGCATCCTTTTAGAATCCAGCTTGCAGTCCCTGAGTCCCTGGCATTAAAGGTTCCGAGACCTTCCCTTGCTGCTGCAAACAATACGCCTGATGCATTATGAGCACAAAATCAGCAGAAAAGGTTCCCAGGCTTGCCCCGATTCCTAAAGGCGCCCCTGCACTATTTGATGGCTCTTGACTCTCCATGGGGGACATGGACGGCCCTTCCAATAGAGGATCCCCGTCACCCCTTGTATCTGGCATTTGAGTTTCCTCACCTAGCTTATCATGGATCTCTTGCTCCATAGCGATTGAAGCACGTGCGCAGCCCCTGCAGACTCTGTCGTCTAAGACTGCTTCTCCTCGGGTGCCACAAACCATACACTGCGTCTTTGACGGCATTAGCCAAATGAAAATGAACTCAAAATCTACAGCAATGAAGGAAACCTCCAACATCTCTTTTTTTTTTTTTCTTGGAAAAGATCCCCTCTCAAGGTAAATCAACCCCAAAAATTACAGAAAGTAACTAATTCAAAAGAACTCAAATAACTTAAAACAACAAAATTAATACTAAATTCCCTTTAAACTGCTGATTTCAGCGTTAGAGGAATTAGTTATCAGCGCTGCCGCGACCCAAGAAAAAAGCGCGGGAACCCCCACCCGCTCAAAAACTGCAAGGCCTGCTTATGCGCACTGCACTCAGAAGAGAGCCCTAAGCCTCCCCGCCCGACCGCGTGTCGGCGGGCCCAACACCTTTCAGCCCGGCCAAAATAAAAACGTCGTCGGGTCAGTTACCTGCGCCTCCAATGAAGTGCCCTGTTATCCACACCACTGATCACATCCACATGTGATCAGCCGCCGTGGAGAAGGCTGTCCGGCTCCTGGGTTGTCACCACGCGGTTTCCACCTCCAACGGCAAAAATCTGGCCAGCCGCTTAAGCCGCCGCACAACTCCCCTCCGTCCCAACTAGGAGGGGAGAGTGGCTGAATCACCCAGGCTGGCCCTGCGAGGGAAGAAAAGCTGCAGATTACAGGTTCGATTCCCCCCCCCCCCCGACAACCTTTTTTTTAAGTAATAGTACCCCAAAAAGAAAGGAATTAGATAGTGCTAGGGGTTTGTTTCATTTGGTTACCTAGCTACACTAAAAACTGTTCCTTATCCATTCCTCTAGTGAGCCCAGCACCTAGGCTCACATCGTCCTCCTGCTACATGGAGACTGGACACACTGGGGCTGATGGGAGAGGCCAGCAGAGTACATCCAGTGATGTCACAAATCCGACATGCCCAGTCTCCATGCTGCAAGAGGAGGTGCACTACCCAGTGGTGAAGGACTGAACTGGAGAAACGATAAGGAACAGATCATAGAGTGGTGTGTGGGAGGCTGGGTCAGCAAGGGGGAGATATTAGACAGTACAAGGGATAACATTAGACAGTAGATTTTGTAAGGTATTGTAGTTATGATGGGGTGGGGTATTTGGCATTAAGATGGGTAGGTATATGGTAGTCTGTCTTGCAAATCTAAGTCGTAATGCTCTTGGAAGAGATATGTTTTTAGATGTTTTCTGAATTCTTGATAGGACTGGATGTTTCGCAGGGTATGGGGCAAGGCGTTCCATAAGGTAGGAGAGTAGAGTGTGTAAGCTCTTAGGTGGGCATACTGGTTGCTTTTTCATATTTGAGGTGGCAGATTGAAGAGGTTCCGTGTGCTCTGCCCTCCTCATCTGGTGAAGCTATTGTGGGCTTTGTCCCAAACATATATACAAAACATAACAAAGAGGCCGTTGGTACCTCATAAACTAATTTATTAAGACATGAGATTTTGAGGACAAAAGTACACTTCAGACATCTGGTGAGATGGCTGCTTGTCCTTGAAAGTTTATATCTCAATAAGGGGTTCTTTCACTAAAATGCATTAAGCAGTTAAAGTGCATTTTAGCACATGGTAACTATCAGCACAGGGCCATGGTAACACTTACCACACAGTCATGACAAGTACTGCATGCTAAATCCCATGGTAACCGCAAATCACATGATGGGGCTGGGAATGGGAGAGTTAGGGCAGAGAGTGGGCATGGAGAACACATTTCAGTTAGCACGTGTGAACATAGCATGGGTGCACTTAATGATACCTCACATTAGAGTATGCATCCGTGTAATACCTGCAGAGATGGGCTGGCCATGCTCCCGACAGTTACCATGGAGGCTTTGCACTTACCACATGTTAGTTTGAGCATGAAACATGTGTTAAGTGCAAAAACCTAACACACTTCAGTAAAATGGTCCCCAAATGTATTGGTCTGTAAGGTGCTACCAGCCTCTTTATCATGTTTGCTGTCATGGGCTAACACAGATACCCTTCTGGAAGTTTCCATAATACAAATATGTTTCATAAGAACATAAGAACATAAGATATGCCATACTGGGTCAGACCTAGGTCCATCAAGCCCAGTATTCTGTTTCCAACAGTGGCCAAACTAGGTCATATGTACCTAGCAGTTTCCCCAAGAGACACAAGTTCCACAATGCTTGTACTGGGTCAAGCATTGATATCTTCGGTCACTTCTTAATAATGGTTTATGGACCTTTCCTCCAGGAACTTGTCCAAACCTTTTTTAAACCCAGCTACACTAACAGCCTTTACTACATCCTCCGGTAACAAATTCCAGAGTTTGATTACACGTTGAGTGAAAAAATATTTTCTTTTATTGGTCTTAAATAGTTTACCCTGTAGCTTCATTGCATGTCCCCTAGTCTTTCTATATTCTGATAACGTAAACAATCGATCTACGTTTACCCGTTCCATTCCATTCATTAATTTATAGACTTCAGTCATATCTCCCCTCAGCCGTCTCTTTTCCAGGTTGAAGAGCCCTAACCTTTTTAGCCTTTCTTCATAGGAGTATCCTTCCATCCCCTTTACCATTTTGGTGGCTCTTCTCTGAACCTTTTCTAAAATCGCTATATCCTTTTTAAGATACGGCGACCAGAATTGCACACAATATTCAAGGTGCGGTCTCACCATGGAACGATATAGAGGCATTATAATATCTTTTGTTTTATTTTCCATTCCTTTCCTTATCATACCTAGCATTCTATTTGCTCTCTTGGCCGCCGCTGCACACTGGGCCAAGGGTTTTAACATGGTATCCACAATGACGCCTAAATCTTTTTCCTGGGTGGTGGTTCCTAATGTGGAACCTTGCATCGTGTAACCATAGTTTGGGTTGTTCTTCCCTAGGTGCACAAATTATGTCACAATATCTCATGAATGTGTCATCTGTGATTGCTGGGGATAGCCTGCAAAAATAAAGTCAACAAATACGTAAAGGTGAGCTGAACGAGAATGCTTCCCCCCACCCCCACCCCCACCCCCACTCACCATAGGAAAAAGATTCTATTGTCACCTTAGTAGCAGTGACACAAACTCCCTCCATTGCCAGACACTTTGTAAAGTAACACAAAACCCTACAAAAAATACCATCATAACGTATGCAGCAAACCTGCCATTCCAAAACACTATTAGTTCCAAGAAATCAAACAGCAAAAAACCCATATGAAAAGCAACCACTGCAAATATTCCACCGAGCTGTAACTCATCAATACACCTCCTATCTGAAGAGAAGGGGCTAGACTGCTAAAGATTCCTACACAAAATCTAAAAGCTAGTAGAATGCTTTACCTCAAATAAAGAGACCCAAGGCCAGATATTTTTATTTATTTATTTATTTACAAAGGTTTCAACCCCATTTCTAAGAAAATCTCAATCAAAAGGGTTTACAACAGATATCTCATAACAGTACAACTTCCCCAAACTCCCTCCAACCCAAAGCACTAATCCTCACCCCACTCACCCCCCTCTCTCCGTCATCCCAGCTGCAGGAAACAGCCACGTCTTATTTGTTTACAAAAGGGCAATAATGACAGTTGAGCTCGCAATTCCCTAGAAAGAGAGATCCAACACACACAAGCGATCACACGAAATGCCCGATCCCAGCATACGGCCTTCCGAGCCACCTCCAGGCCTGGTACCGCTAACAGGCCCACCTGTGATGCCTGAAGCGGCCGCAATGGACTGTACCAGAACAACAGCTCCCTTAAAATACAGGACACAAGTCCCGCAAAACCTTAAAAACAATAACTAGTAACTTAAATATCACTTGCTCATGAACCGATAACCAATGCAAGCGCTCTAAAGACGGCCTTGCGCTCTCCCTGCGCCAGAGGATATATTTAGTACCTTCAAAAATTGGTGCAATTACCCATGTTGTCAGTGCCTAAATCCAGGTCTACAGAGACCCTCATGAAATGAAGAATAAGTGAGTGACCATAAATAGAAAAATGAAATACGTAGACAAAAGCTGAAGTCTTCTATCCTCTGGTGTGCACTCCCAGTTACTCACTCCCTCTTATACCCTACTGACAGGAAGTGAGGGGCTGGATTATGGAGCAGAGTGGCTATACATTGCTCTGCAGTGTCTGCTCCAGACTCACCCTTTCCTCTTTTGTTCCTGAAATACAGATATGAGGGGCTGGATTAGGGAACACAAAGGCTCTTTGATCTGCATTGTGCTCTATCTGCTCCAAGCTCACTCCCTCCCCCTCCAGTTTCCTACAGGCTGCCTGATAATGAAGCAGAAAGCAGAGGTCTGAAATCCAAGGCACTGGTCTGTAAAGACATGGGCAAGAGCCCTGTGTGCTCATGCAGTGGGCCCCCTGCTATGCATAAGGAGAAGCAGCCCTGCTGATGAAGCTCACTTGGGCGTGATCTTTGATGCAGACACTATGCTCCCCGCCACCCCCCCCCCCCCCCCAACACCCTGTAGTCTGGTACTTTTTTTCTCTAGTTTTAAAAATTTCATCAGTCACCATTACACAGGGGGGCCCAAGGAGGGTGCAGAGCCATGTACAGAGACTCATTGCAGGGCCTCATTTGCTTAAATATTTGCATAATGTTAACGTGCGCTAACTTTTAGTAAACATGCCTCTTAATGAGTGTCTGGATAAAGAAAGACTATCAGATTTCTACATTACTTTACTCCAGTGCCAACCGCCAGTCACATTAAGATGTACTATAAACATTGCCCATTTAGATCCCATAGAAAACTACCATATCAGAACAGCTTTACCAGGATTCACAAAACACCAAACCTATCAAAAGGCAACACTGCAAATATTAAACCACTACATCTCAAAGAATACCAATACATCTCCTACTAGGGAAAGAGAACAAAGAGCACTGTTACAGAAATTACATGAACAGAATACCTCAGCTTGGTTACACATGCAGAACATAGACCGTCACCAAACAAAGAACAAGGGATCACAATTTAGAAATAGGATGACAATAATTAAACTAGGAACCCCAAAAGCCAAACTTGGAATGTACAACACTGAAGAAATAAAACTATAAATTAATTTCCTCCTGTACTAAACAAAACACAAAGACGTTAGTGATGCACATTTCCCAGAGCTGATATATTCCAGTTAATAAATTCAAAATAAAAAAGTATTTTTCTATCTTTTGTTGTTTGGGCATTTTATTTTTCAGTTGCAGTTGCTCCAGTCACTTTCTTCTGATTTCTTCATGTCTTTTGATAACTCTCCATTGTCTGCTGTCCATTTGTCCTTTCTTCCCTCTTTAGTTTTTTTCCAATCTCTCTCTACATCTGCTTTAACATACTGATCTTCCCCTTTTACTCTTTCCCCAGTTTCTTTCTTTATTCTTTTTCCATCCTCTCAAATTTCACCCTTCCATCCTCAATCCCCACTTGCTCTCCCAATACCCGGCCGATCGTAGATTTTTCTTCCCTACTACATAAAATATCTTTTCCCCTCTCCATCCTCACTCCCCCAGCCCTTCCAGTCCTCTCCCAACATCAGTTCCCTTCTAGTTCCAGTCCCACCCTGCATCCGTTCCTTTCTAGTCCCACTCTCCCATCCCCCCACATCAGCCCATTTCCAGTCCTAGCCCCCCCATCAGCACATTTCCAATCCTAGTTCCCCATCAGCCATTTCCAGTCCTATCCTAGCCCCCATCAGCCCATTTCCGGTCCAAGCCCCCCCCCCCCACAGCCCATTTCCAATCCTAGCCCCCCATCAGACATTTCCTGTCCTATCCTAGCCTCCCATCAGCCCATTTCCAATCCAAGCCCTGCCAATCAGTCTATTTCCAGTCCTAGCCCCCCCCCATCAGCCCATTTCCAATCCTAGCTCCCCAACAGCCATTTGCAGTCCTATCCTAGCCCCCCATCCGCCCATTTCCACTCCAAGCCCCCCCATCAGTCCATTTCTAATCCTAGTCTCCAATCAGCCATTTCCAGTCATATCCTCGCCCCCATCCGCCCATTTCCACTCCAAGCCCCCCATCAGTCCATTTCTAATCCTAGTCTCCCATCAGCCATTTCCAGTCATATCCTAGCCCCCCATCAGTCCATTTCCAGTCCAAGCCCCCCCCAATCAGCCCATTTCCAGTACTATGCTATCCCCCCATCAACCCATTTCCAGTGCATGCCCCCCATTAGCCCATTTCCAATCCCAGCTCCCCATCAGCCATTTCCAGTCCTATCATAGACCCCCATCAACCCATTTCCAGTCCAAGCCCTCCATCAGTCTATTTCCAGTCCTAACCCCCCATCAGCCAATTTCCAGTTCTATCCCCCACCACCCCCAAAGAGCCCCATGCCTCTCTGACTGTCTTCATAGGGAGCTGGAGAGGCCTGATGCCCCGGTTCACCTCTGCACAGCCACCAGAGTAAAAAGTGGCATGTTCTTTCACTCTGGCAGCTGTATTCTCATGAAGCCCGCTGGCGCCACAGGTTAAAGGGCATTTCCTGTTTCCCAGCACTGAGCGCGCTTCATGAGAACACAGCTTCCAGAGTGAAGGAACACACTGTTCTTCACTCCGGCAGCTATGCAGAAATGAGCTGGGGCATCCCCAGCTCCCTCTGAAGCCGATCCTGCAAACCGACCATGTGTGGAATGAAATTGGCCTGGGCCCCATGTGAACAACATTCTCGCACAATGGACAGGCCAGCCCTGCCACTACACCAATGGCACTTATAATGCACACCAAAATTGTGCAGGATACGTACCAAATCCATGTTTAGGATCTCTTTTCAAAGTTGCACAAATGATTTCTCTTTCTGGTGCAATAACAGGGTTATCTTTTGGGCTGCTTAGTGAATCTGAAAGCAGAATTAATCAATCAATCAATCAATCAATCATTTTAGTCTGTATTTCTACATGTCATTTTATAAATTGATCTATCCATACATCGATGTATATAAAGGGATACACAAATATATCAAATTATCATCAATTTCTGTGTAAATTTTCCAATGAACAAATCAATGTATAATTACCATGGCCATCATGGCCCTTTTGTCGAACAAGGCGACCGCCTACAGTACCAGTGGCCAGCGACGGCCCATTGCCGTCTCTTTCTCCCTTCTCTGGGACCTGGAGCGGCAACATTGGTCTCAAACAGCCCCACGGTGTATACCTTAAACCTCCAGAGCTACAAGGCTGTTTGATTCCTGCCCCCACCAAGGCCAGGGGCACATCATAAAGCTACAAAGCAATATGTTTGCAAACAGAAAGTCAGCTTTCGGCCCAGATGTGGGCAAAAGTCAAACAGCCTTTCAGCGCTGGAGATTTAAGGTAAACGCTATGGGGCTGTTTGAGACCATTGCTGCTGCTGCAGGCCCCAGAGAGGGGCGACAGCGGTGGTAATGGAGGGGGACATAACGATGAGGTTCAACTAGGGCACCTCATCTCCTTGTATTGGCTCCAATAATTACCCAGTCAAATAATTCATCTAAATAAAAGCAATATGGACCTGATGTTCAAAGCTCCAAGTAATGCAGCTTTTTTTTTTATGTTTCTATGTAAAATAGATGTTCCCACTGTACATATTTCCAGATCCATGCATATTTCCCACAGCCTAATAGGTATTTCACAAAAGGCTCCATTTTCAGCAAGCCTTATGTAAAATACTCTGGAGACTGTGAATTTCCTGATTTCGACATATCTTGTCCTATCTAGATGACTTTTTGGGAGCTAAGTTAGATGTCTAAATATCTCTGTATAAATCATACCTATAAACTTTCAAGACACAGGTACAACCATTTTTTTTAAAAAATCTGAATTGGAATAAAATGTCCCCTTGTATCTGAAGTTGTTCAGTCACTCAAAATTATAGGGACCAATCCATCAAATCTGATCAAATAAAACTAGAAACAGAGCAAATTAAGCAACATATCACAATGAGTACTGTTTATTTTGAAAGTTTTACTTTCATGATATTAGTTTACTTGTTGAGGTTTTCCGGTGCTAAACTGGTGGCCTTGGTGATAATACAGTACAACAATCTCAAACTCAATGTAATTCTTCTAACCTGAAATTTTGTACATAGTTTATTATCGACCTGTAATAGGCTAAGTTTGTAGCCAAATGTATATGCTAAACTGTTTGTTTTACTCCCCAAAAATTACTATGTAAAAAACCATTGTTCTATGTAAAATGTTCTGTTATCTGTAAACCGCCCCTAATCCTTGGAAGGGGCGGTATAGAAAAATAAAATAAAATAAATATTGTTTCTTGTTAAATGTCATCAAGTCACTGCCAACTCATGGCAACCCTCTGGATAAGAACATAAGAACATAAGAAATGCCATACTGGGTCAGACCAAGGTCCATCAAGCCCGGTATCCTGTTTCCAGCAGTGGCCAGTCTAGGTCATACGTACCTGGCAGTTTCCCCAAAAGACACAGGTTTCACAATGCTTGTACTGGGTCAAGCATTGATATCCTGGGTCCCTTCTTAATAATGGTTTATAGACCTTTCCTCCAAGAACTTCTCCAAAACATTTTTAAACCCAGCTACACTAACAGCCTTTACTACATCCTCCAGTAACAAATTCCAGAGTTTGATTACATTTTGAGTGAAAAAATATTTTCTTTTATTAGTCTTAAATAGTTTACACTGTAGCTTCATTGCATGTCCCCTAGTCTTTCTATATTCTGATAACGTAAACAATCGATCTACGTTTACCCGTTCCACTCCGTTCATTAATTTATAGACTTCAGTCATATCTCCCCTCAGCCGTCTCTTTTCCAGGTTGAAGAGCCCTAACCTTTTTAGCCTTTCTTCATAGGAGTATCCTTCCATCCCCTTTATCATTTTGCTGGCTCTTCTCTGAACCTTTTCTAATAACGCTATATCCTTTTTATGATACGGTGACCAGAAATGCACACAATATTCAAGGTGCGATCTGACAATGGAACGATACAGAGGCATTATAATATCTTTTGTTTTATTTTCCATTCCTTTCCTTATGATTCCTAGCATTCTATTTGCTCTCTTGGCCGCCGCTGCACACTGGGCCGAGGGTTTTAACATGATATCCACAATGACACCTAAATCTTTTTCCTGGGTGGTGGTTCCTAATGTGGAACCTTGCTTCGTGTAACCATAGTTTGGGTTGTTCTTCCCTAGGTGCATAACTTTGCACTTGTCCACATTAAATTTCCTCTGCCATGTTGATGCCGTCTTCCAGTTTATCAAGATCCTCTTGCAATTTTCCACAATCCTCTTGGGTTTTAACAACTTTAAATAGTTTTGTGTCATCTGAAAACTTGATAACCTCACTCGTTATTCCCCTTTCCAGGTCATTTATGAATATGTCAAAAAGCAGCGGACCCAGCACAGATCCCTGGGGTACATCACTATTCACCTTTCTCCATTGGGAAAATTGGGCATTTAGCCCTACCCTCTGCTTTCTATCTTTTAGCCAGTTCCTGATCCACAATAGTACACTGCCTCCTATCCCATGACTCTTTAGTTTTGCCAAAAGTCTCTGATGAGGGACCTTGTCAAAGGCTTTCTGAAAGTCCAGATACACTATATCAACTGACTCACCTTTGTCCACCTGTTTATTCACACCTTCAAAAAAACATAACAGATTAGTAGGGCAAGATCTTCCATGTTGGCTGTCTCCCATTAGGCCATGACTATCTACATGTTGAGTAATTTTATTTTTTATGATGGTTTCTACCATTTTTCCCGGTACTAACGTCAGGCTCACCGGTCTGTAGTTTCCCAGATCACCCCTGGAACCCTTTTTAAAAATTGGTGTTACATTGGCAATCCTCCAATCTTCAGGTATTAGAGATGATTTTAATGATACTTCACAGATTACTAATAGCAGGTCTGCAATCTCATATGTCAGTTCTTTCAACACCCTTGGATGTATACCATCCGGCCCAGGTGATTTGCTACTCTTCAGTTTATCTAATAGTTGTAATACATCTTCCCAAGATATTGATATTTCCTTCAATTCTTCCACACCTTTAAATACCACTTCAGTCATAGCTAACATCCCTACATCTTCCTCAGTAAAGACCAAAGCAAAGAATGCATTCAATCTCTCTGCTATCGCCTTGTCGCCTCTTAGTGCCCCTTTAACCCCTCTATCATCTAATGAACCAACTGACTCTCTCACAGGTTTTTTGCTACGAATGTACTTGAAAAAGTCTTTATTTTGCATTTCTGCTTCCGCAGCAAGCTTCTTCTCAAATTCTCCCTTTGCCTGCCTTATCATTCCCTTGCATTTGACTTGCCAGTGCTTCTGCTGTTTCCAGGTTTCGTCGTTTGGCTCTTTTTTCCATTTCCTGAAAGATGCTTTTTTGGCAACAACAGCCTCTCTGACCTCACCTTTAAACCATGCTGGCAGTTTTTTGGACTTCCTTCCACTTTTCTTAAAGCATGGAATACAGCTAGTCTGGGCTTCCAAGATAGTATTTTTCAGCAACACCCAAGCTTGATGTAAGTCTTTAACCTTTGCAACTGCTCCTTTTAGTTTTTTCTTAACTATTTTCCTCATTTTATCATAGTCTCTCTTTTGAAAGTTAAAAGGTAGTACTGTGGATTTCCTTACTATCCCCCCTCCACCAATTAAATCGAATGTGATTATGCTTTGATCACTATTGTGAAGTGGCCCCAACACCCTTATCTCTTGCACTAGATCTGGTGTTCCACTAAGGACTAGGTCTAATATGGCTTCCCCTCTGGTTGGTTCATGAACCAGCTGCTCCAAGAAGCAGTCATTTATTTCATCTAAGAAATGTATCTCCCTAGCATGTCCTGCCATGACACTGACCCAGTCGATACCTGGGTAATTGAAATCACCCATTATTATTACTGCACTGTAACGTTTGTTAGCTTCCTTGATTTCTCTGAGCATTTCATCATCCATTTGTGCATTCTGGCCAGGCAGTCGATAGTATACCCCCACTGCCATTGCCTTCCCCTTTTTACATGAAATTTCAGTCCATAGAGATTCTACAGAAAATTTTGTTTCCTGCAAAACTTTAATCCTTTCTGACTCAGTGCCCTCTCTAACATAGAGCGCAACCCCTCTACCAATTTGATCAGCTCTATCATTACGATATAGTTTGTACCCAGGTATCACAGTGTCCCACTGGTTGTCCTCCTTCCAGCATGTCTCTGATATTCCAATCATATCTAACCTCTCATTTAGTGCTATATATTCTAACTCTCCCATCTTATTTTTTAGACTTCTAGCATTTGCATATAAGCATTTTAGAGACTGTATTTTATTCATATTAATTTGGCTATTGGTAGACATGGGTAATTTGGGATCTTTAAGCTCTGTCTGCTCCATACTCGAGGGCATTTGGGCTACTTTACTCTTTTTTGGAACCTCTCTGCTTTTGCTAATATCCTTCAAGATTACATTCTTGCGAACCATGCACTCTTGGGTGACTGTCAGCTTTCCCCTATTATCTAGTTTAAAAGCTGCTCTACCTCCTTTTTAAATGTTAATGCCAGCAGCCTGGTTCCATCCCATTAAAGGTGAAGCCCATCCCTTCGGAAGAGCCCCTCCTTTCCCCAGAATGTTCCCCAGTTCCTAACAAATCCAAAACCCTCATCTCTGCACCATTGTCTCATCCACGCATTGAGACTCCGGAGCTCTGCCTGTCTTTTGGTTCCTGCGCGTGGAACGGGAAGCATTTCGGAGAACGCTACCCTGGAAGTTCTGGATTTCAACTTCCTAGCTAAAAGCCTAAATTTAGCCTCCAGAACCTCCCTACCACATTTTCCTACATCATTGGTACCGACATGTACCAAGACAGCAGACTCCTCCCCAGCACCATCTAAGACCTTATCTAGGTGGCGCGTGAGGTCCGCTACCTTCGCACCAGGCAGGCATGTTACCAGGCGATCCTCACGTCCACCAGCCACCCAGCTATCTACATGCCTAATGATCGAATCACCAACTATAACGGCTGTCCTAACCCTTCCCTCATGGGCACATGCCATGGAGAAGCTTCCTCGGTGTGAGAGGGTTTTATATCACCTGGAGGACAGGTCCTAGTTACAGGATCACTTCCTGCCACACCAGGGTGATGCTCTCCTGTCATGTGACCTCTCTCCTCCATGGCAACAGGGATGCTGCCAGACTGGAGGTGGGACTTCAGGACTATAGCCCTGTAGGTCTCGTCTATGTACCTCTCTGTCTTTCTTATGTTTTCCAAGTCTGCTACTCTAGCCTCTAGAGAATGGACTCATTCCCTGAGAGCAAAGAGCTCCTTGCACCTAGTGCACACGAAAGACCTCTTACCAACTGGGAGAAAATCATACATGTGACACTCAATGTAAAAGACTGGAAAGCCCCCATCTCATTGCTGGACTGCTGTCTGCATCTTAGTTTTAAGCTTGTGTTTAGATTTTTAAGTTCTTTACTTACTAAGGGTTGCTATGGATATTTATACTAATAAAACTGTACCTAATACGTTTAATATACCTTGTTCACCTGAAGCTTAATTAAACTCAGGTCCTTAGTGTATGACTAATTTTGGTAACGAGCTTCACCTGAGAGCACCTCCTGTCCTTTAAGATGTGTAAGTACCTATAAAGCTACGATTATCCCAGGGGTGGGTGGGTGTTGGGGAGGGAGGGAGGGAGGGAAATAACACTTATTAAAATACTTATTAAAAAATAGTTATAGTTGGATAGTTATAGTTTCACTTATAATAACACTTATTATAACTGTTATTATAAGTGATAGTTATAATTGGATAGTTATAGTTGGATAGTTATAGTTAACACTTATAATAACACTTATTAAAAGATAATTATAGTTGGATATTTGTCCTAAACTGTGTTTGGTCTTTAGTCAGACTGCTAAGTGTTGCATCCATAGCTGTTGCTATTGTATTGATCCCTCTCATTTCTGGCCTTCCTCTTTTGCGTTGACTTTCAACTTTGCCAAGCATGACAGCAAAACTACTGACTATAAAACACAGACACCACAGACTACTTAGGGGCCCTTTTACTAAAGTGCACTAAGCAGTTTACGTGTGTTTTCAGATGCAGTAACTGTGCGCATGGGTCTTTGGTAACTGTTATCATGCGGGCATGACAGTTGTTGTTGTTGTTAAGTGCTGTCGAGTCTGTGTCAATTCAAGTGAACCTCTGAATAGTTGTCCTAAATTTTGTTCAGTCTTCAATCAGATGGCTCATTGTTGATAGAGTGGCATCCATTGTGTCTGTTATTGTATTGATCCATCTCATTGTTGGCCTTCTTTTGTGTTGACCTTCAACCTTGCCAAGCAAGATGTCTTTCTCTAACGATCTCTCTCTTCGCATGATTTGTCCAAAGTATGAAAGTCAAAGTCTTGTCATCTGAGCTTCTAAAAAAAGCTTAGGTTTGATCTTCTTTTGTACTGACTGGTTTGTACTTCGGGCAGTCCATGGTATACACCAGTGGTTCTCAACACAGTCCTCTTGGACCCCCGGGCAAGTCAGGTTTTCAGGATATCCACAATGAATATGCATGAGATAGATCTGCATATAATGAAGCAGTACATGCAGATCTGTCTCATGCATATTCATTGTGGATATCCTGAAAACCTGACTGGCCTGGGGTTCCCAGAGAAATTGGTTAA